>PVHT020000034.1:11706068-11814448 GCA_004024745.2 Catagonus wagneri | reverse complement strand
CAATTTCTAGAGAGATTAGGAAGGGTAAATGCACGCATCTGCATTCCAACAAATAGGAATTAAAGCCAGGAAAAAAAAAAAGTTGTTTTGAACATACAGTTTAAAGTAATAACAAACCAAAGGCAAAGTGACATTTCTAAATTTGAAATCTTCCGTCATTCTTAGAGATATGTCAGCTTTTGTCAACTAGTGATCAATCGTACTGCCCTCAGATGTGGCACAGGCTTGGGAAACTGTCTCAGGTGTTTTATCATGTGATTGGCACATGAGATCCAAGGACCCAGGAAGAGCTCAGGTTCCAAGGTAAAGTTCCAAATTAAAGGTCCCCAGTGTAACACAGACTCAAAAACCACACAATTTGGAGTTCCCTTCATGGCTCAGTGGTTAACGAATCTGACTAGGAACCATGAGGTTGTGAGTTCGATCCCTGGCCTTGCTCAGTGGGTTAAGGATCCGGCGTTGCCGTGAGCTGTGGTGTAGGTCGCAGACGCGGCTCGGATCCCGTGTTGCTGTGGCTGTGGCGAAGGCCGGCAGCTACAGCTCCTGTTAGACCCCTAGCCTGGGAACCTCCATATGCCGGGGGTGCGGCTCTAGATAAAGGCAAAAAGACCAAAAAAAAAAAAAAACACACACATACAATTTAAGAGCACCTTTCAAGAGAGATGAATCCTCAGTCCCAGAGTTAATTAGGACCTTCCTTTCAGAGATTATACTGCAAAGAGCCCTCACAATCAAGTGATAGCAGCAAAGAATGCATTTGAAGATGAGTACTTCCTCAGGGGACAGGATGTCGGGTGTTTACCAGCACCGACCCTGGAGACATAAATTCCACCTGCATTCTGAGTCCTACTCTACTTCTCATTGACCTCTCACCTTGGGCAAGTCGCTCAACCTCAGTTGCCATGGCTGTAAAATGGGGGTATTGATAGTCCTCAGAACAAGTACTCACATCGTAGTGGGAAGTATTAATTCAGTTGATACTTTAAAGCACTTAGAGTAACACCGGGGATCTCTAAGTACTCCATCATTTAGTGTTGGCTGAGTAAACAAAACAACAGCACTTAGGGGACTTCTTTTAAGGAACTTCCTTCTCCGTAGTTCCCGAAATTGCTGCCTGTGGTCCTATCTCCTTGCACTGCTGTAACTGTTTGGAAAGCGTGTTCTCGCTCCCCTCAATAGAGAAATAAGTAGGGGCTTGACATTTAAAGCTGGAAGGCAACCACACTGCAGTTAACTAATGGCGCCAAAGATAATCTCTTAAGGAAAAATAAAATATGAAATAAAATAATCTTTTAAAAAATAATAAAAACCAGAAGCAATAAAGTCTGCACACAAGGCATGAGCTAATCCCTTGACCCCAGCTCTGTCATTGATGAGTCTCCCAAGTCTTCAGATGCGCTTTCGGTAAAAGGTAAAGGGTACTCAGATAACCGAGCTGATTCAGAGAATCAAGTTAGGCCAGTGGAGACTGGCACACAGCTGACATTCAGTGAATAAATAAATAATAGCAAATGTATACTGTGAAAGTGTTTTACACTTAAATGTTTATAAATAAACAATAGCCAATATATACTGTACAAGCATTTTATACTTTAATACTTACATGCAATATATCCTGTGTCAAGCATTTTAATATATTAATAACATATATCTTCTACATCTTAATGTAGAATATAATATTAATATTAATATATTGTGTGAGTGCTTTACAAGCATTCTAAAATTATGACTGATTTTCTCTCCACTTGAAAAATAAGGAATACGAATCTGAAAGAGAATGCATGTGTGTATATGGATAACGGAATCACTTTGCTGTAGAGCAGAAATTACCACAATCTCATAAAACGACTATATGTCAATAAAACTTTTTAAAATGAAAAAAACACTTATAATTTTCTTTAAAAATCCCTCTCAAATAAAAAATAAAATAATGTAAAATAGAATAAAATAAAATAAAAATGAGGACTATGAGGCACAGAGAGGTTTAACATTTTTTCTAAGGTCACACATGAGCAAATGCTGGAATGGGGCTTCAAACTGACACTCTCCGGTTCCAGAATCCATGTGCAGAGCAATTATGCCATGAATGAATTTAAGACGTAGTTCAAAGGGACAGTTTGACAGCCACCGGAGCCAGCTTGGACAACGTGACAGCACCACTCAGGTCTCCCTTCGGTTACAAGGAGCTCGGTACCTACAGGCTCCAGCTAGTTCGGGAATCTTCCTGGGCAGTCTTCCCAGGTGACCGCCCACTAGGCGGGGCTTCTGCCCAAAGTGGGCCCCCGTTGGGCAGTCTTTGCTCTGGAGCTCCCTGCTGGGTTGGCTGAAGCCCAGATTGGCTCAGAGGTCTGAGGCTCTCCGTGCTTAATCTGCTTCTACATCCCTTTCTTTTCACACGTGTTACTCCCAATAGACTTGCACTGCTAACTCCATCTCAGCATCCACCTCCCAGAGGAAATCTCTGGTTTTCGCTCGCAAATGTCTGGCTGAGATCTCACCGGTAAGGAAGAGGAATGAAACGTCAGTAACAAACATCTGAACCGGAGATGATGGGTGCAGAAAGTTGTCTGGCTCAAGGTGTGCCCTGATTTTGAGGTTACGCTAATATACCTGCTTTCCTCTCCTCATTTCAGCACCAGTGAAAGGATGAAATCTGACTTAATGACAGAGTACTGACATTCTGGTAAATACCAATGCTCCCTACTTCCCCAGCATGACCTGCAAGAGAATACAACACACACACAACCCCACAACCGAGCCGACTTCTTTCCATTAAAAGACTGACAACAGGAGTTCCCGTCGTGGCTCAGCGGAAACGAATCCGACTAGGAAACATGAGGTTGCAGGTTCGATCCCTGGCCTTGCTCAGTGGGTTAAGGATCCGGCGTTGCCGTGAGCTGTGGTGTAGGTTGCAGAAAGAGCTCGGATCCCGCGTTGCTGTGGCTGTGGCGAAGGCCGGCAGCTCCAGCTCCTGTTAGACCCCTAGCCTGGGAACCTCCATATGCCACGAGTGCGGCCCTAGATAAGGCAAACAGACAAAAATGAATAAATAAAATACAAAAAGACAAAAAAATAAAAATAAAAAAAGGCTGACAGCATTCTGCCTTTCAAAAGGTCACTAGTCTTATGTTCAGTCAAAATTAGATGCTTTATTAATTAACTTTCTCATAAGGATAATAGAATCTTATTGTAGGAAGGAGTGGAAGATGAAAACACATTCAGGTTTCTGTACCATGGATTCAGCTTCCTACAAGTAAAGATGGCACATTATGGCTACTTATAATTTTAACAAATTATAAGTAGCCATAATGTATGAACAAATATTAAAGAAACCTTTAGGGAAAGATGTAGAAATATTTATACAGTACAGTAGCACACCACCATGTACAATGGCGGTATTAGGGTTCTTTGATTGCAAACAATAGATAGCAACTCTGCTAGCTTAGGAAGAAATGTACGTATTAGGAGGATGTGAGGTTCACAGGAAGAATGGAAGGCTAGAAAACAGGCACGGTAACAGTGGAACCGCTTACAAAGAACAGCATGATCAAGGAACTTGGCAGGGTGGGATGGAAATCCATCTACTTTCAAAATCACTGTCCTGCCAAACACTCTCTGACATAAATGATAGCAACATCTTCTCAGATCCATGTGTCAGAGTAAGGACAATAAAAAGAGAAATAAACAAATGGGACTTAATTAAACTTCAAAGTTTCTGCACAGCAAAGGAAATTCTAAACAAAATGAAAAGACAACCCACAGAATGGAAGAAAATATTTGCAAATGATTCAACAGACAAGGGATTAATCTCCAAAATTTACAAACACCTCCTACAGCTCAACACCAAAGAAACAAACAACCCCATCAAAAAATGGGCAGAGGATCTAGGCAGACAATTCTCCAAAGAAGACACACAGATAGCAAATAAACACATGAAAAGATGTTCAACATTGCTCCTCATTAGAGAAATGCAAATAAAAACCACTATGAGGTACCACCTTACACCGGCCAGAATGGCCATCATCAAAAAGTCTACAAACAATTAGTGCTGGAGAGGGTGTGGAAAAAAAGGATCCATATTACAGTGTTGGTGGGAATGCAAATTGGTGCAACCACTGTGGAAAACAGTATGGAGATTCCTCAGAAAACTCAAAATAGGATTACCATTTGATCCAGCAATCCCACTCCTGGGCATCTATCCAGCAGAAACCATGACTCGAAAAGACACATGTACTCCAGTGTTCATTGCAGCACTCTATGCAATAGCCAGGTCATGGAAACAACCTAAATGCCCATCGACAGAGGAGTGGATAGGGAAGATATGGTACATACACACAATGGAACATTACTCAGCCATTAAAAGGGATGAATTACCAACATTTATAGCAACATGGATGGACCTAGAAATTATCGTGCAAAGTGAAACCAGTCAGACAATTAGACAGCATCGCCTAATGCTACCTCTTACATGTGGAAACTAAAAAGACACAATGAACCTCTTTGCAGAACAGACAATGACTCACAGAGTTCGGAAAACCTTGGTTTTTCAAATAAGACAATCTGGGGGGTGGGGGGATGCACTGGGGGTTTGGGATACAGAATCTGTAAAATTGACTTGTGATGATTTATGTACACCTATAATTGAAATAAAATCCATTAAGAAAAATAAAATATGGAGTTCCCTTCATGGCTGAGCAGTTAACGAGTCCGACGAAGAATCATGAGGTTGCGGGTTCAATCCCTGGCCTTGCTCAGTGGGTTAAGGATCCGGCGTTGCCGTGAGCTGTGGTGTAGGTTGCAGACGCGGCTCGGATCCTGCGTTGCTGTGGCTGTGGCGAAGGCCGGCGGCTACAGCTCCTGTTAGACCCCTAGTCTGGGAACCTCCATATGCCGCGGGTGCGGCTCTAGATAAAGCCAAAAAAAAAGAAAAAGAAAATAAAATAAAATTGATATAAAAAAAAAATCACTGTCCTGTTTGAAATTCGAATTCTTGGGAGAGAACAGCAAATTGTGCAAGCTTGCATCGGTACACGGTGCTTGAGGAGGATTAAATAGGATTTCCGACAACAGTCTCAGCAGACGATATCCACTGGGGAAGAGAGAATTACTAAAGAGGCAGTCAGGTCAGAATGAGAGAAGAAAGAAAGAAAAAGAAAAGGAAGGAAGGGGAGGGAGAGAGGGAGGGAGAGAAAGAAGGAAGAAAATGAAAGAAAGAGTGAGAAAGAAATAGGAAGGAAGGAAAGAAAGAAAGGGAGGAAGGGATGCAGGGAGGGATGAAGGAAGAAAGAGGGAGGAAGAGACTAATAGTCAAATAACTTTTTTTAATAGTTTACGTAACACTTAGCAATTAGTACTGGTGAACGAATTCAGTAAAATGGAGATGATTTCTATCTGCCCTTTTAAAGCTAATCGGCCCTCAGTGGAAGGCATGCAACGTGAATAAGAAGTCTCTTAGTTTTGTTTTGTTTTGTTTTTTTGTCTTTTTGCCTTATCTAGGGCCGCACCCGCGGCATGTAGAGGTTCCCAGGCTAGGGGTCTAACAGGACCTGTAGCTGCCGACCTTCGCCACAGCCACAGCAACGCGGGATCCGAGCCACGTCTGCAGCTACACCACAGCTCACGGCAACGCCGGATCCTTAACCCACTGAGCAAGGCCAGGGATCGAACCCGCAACCTCATGGTTCCTAGTCGGATTCGTTAATCGTGAGCCACGAAGGGAACTCCATGAAGTCTCTTAGTACTGCTGGATCCGTTCTTTGAGAGAGATCCAGGTAAATACGAGTATCTTTTAAGGGGTAGAGGGAAATAAGGATGGTGACAGAACCATCCTCACGAAGCCATATGACAAGAATCACGTGAACAAATGTTGAAGGAAGCAGGAATGTGTAGTCAGGAGAAAAAGGTCTCAGGAGGGGTAGGTTAGCTGCCATCACCTATTTGTCACACGCTGATGCTCTTAGAGTCACTATCTCCCCGAGGATTAGATTTGGAAACAGTGTGGTTCAGAATAAAAGGATGGATTCAGAAAAAGCAAGAGGATGTTTGTTGGTCAGCCCTTACTGGGAGTCACCTTTTTTTAATATTTTAAAAAATATTTAGAACTGTCTGAGGATGGAATGGACTACCTGAGGAAACTTGTACCTAGACAGGATGACCTCTGAGCCACCAAGCATGAGTTCGAAACCAATCTCATGAGCCGAAGCAGAATCCTTCAGTCCATTCCTTCAGTTCATCCATCTGAGGCTCGCTCAACTTCCTGTGCTTAAGAATTATCCCAACAGGAGTTCCCATTGTGGCTCAGTGGTTAACGAATCCGACTAGGAATGATGAGGTTGCGGGTTCGATCCCTGGCCTTGCTCAGTGGGTTAAGGATCCGGCATTGCCGTGAGCTGTGGTGTAGGTTACAGGCGCGGCTCGGATCCCGCGTTGCTGTGGCTGTGGCGAAGGCCGGCGGCTACAGCTCTGATTAGACCCCTAGCCTGGGAACCTCCATATGCCGCGGGTGCGGCCCTAGAAAAGACAAAAAGATAAAAAAAAAAAAAGAATTATCCCAACATGTGCAGCCCCAAGAACAGTGACCAGCACAGGGGGAAGTGGCCAAAATCAAAATCCACAGAGTGACAAGCACAGGGGCAAGTGGCTGAAGGTCAAGGACCCACAAGGCTTTGAAGAGGCTAAATTATAGGCAACCTAACACACGGGGGAAATCACTATTTTGCTATTGAATTAAATATGCTCTAAGCCCCATCTCTCCTATTCTATTGGTGAACAATATATTCAATATACATTTGTCAGCGAGCCATCCAAAAAATTACACTTATTAAATTATTCGTAGAGTTTAAAGCTGAAAGTCGTCTTAAGTTAGCCTAGCCTTCCAACAATTAGAAAGCCAAATTTCTGCGAATTGAAGTGGCTTGACCAACACCATGCGACTTTAGGGGCAGAACCGAGCCTTTTTCTTCCCAACTTTTTTTTTTTTCAGTGACAACGTGCTCTAACAGAAAGAGAAGCTTTAAAATGGCACGGTCAAAACCAGCTTCCCAGCCTGTGGCAATGTGGACAAATTGCTTAGCTTTTCTGAGCTCCACGTTCTTCTCTGTAAGGTGGGACCACTACCCACTTCAAAGGTTCTATTATTTTTTATTTATGTATTTATGATTTATTTATTTAATTTGCCTGCGACCTGCACCACACTTCACACAACACTGGGTCCTTAACCCACTGAGCGAGGCCAGGGATCGAACCTGCCCCTCATGGATGCTAGTCGGGTTCGTTAACCGCTGAGCCATGATGGGAACTCCATCTACCACAAATTTAAAGAGTGAATGGTGGCAAAACAGTTAACACGGTTTTGTGGAGGCTGCCTCCAGTAATACTTTTGTTCTCCCATTTCCAAGCCTCTCTTGCTGGGTTGTGTCCGGAGTCTTCCTGCTGATGCCACTCCCATAAAATGAATGAGAACAGGATTTCCTCTCCTGTTTCCAAATCACATGACTGCGAGTGACGCACACGTAGGGACAGAGATGGGGCCAGTGCAGTGAAGTATTAACAGGGAGTCTAGGTGAGGGGAATCTCAGAGTTCTTTGTACTTGATCTGCAAGCTTTCTGTTTATGTTTGAAATCATTTCAACATAATTTTCAAATGAAAGTTAAAACTCATATCACCGCCCTTTGTTTTTCTTCCATTCCAAAGCTCTATAGCACAGCAAATAGACAAGTTTTTTTAACCCCACATGCATCTTAAACAACACATTAGTAGGCAGGCTCCCCAGCCCCTCTCTAGAGAAAGTCGTTTGTGATTCCTCTTTCATTTGTTGAACAGACAACACAAAGGGGAACTGGACCCAAGCTCAGACCTCAAAAGTACCTTGGTTTGCATAATAAATGTATGGTCACCCTACCTTAACCACCAATTAAGGCAAAGGTTAAGTGCTAAGTTGAAAAAGTCCCAACATAGGGGGAAGTGATTGAGTCTTCTGTATCCAAAATAGTACAAATGGGAGTTCCCCTCGTGGCTCAGAGGTAATGAACCCGACTAGTATCCATGAGGACATAGGTTTGATCCCTGGTCTCGCTCATTGGGTTAAGTTTCCCTGTTGCTGTGAGCTGTGGTGTAGGTTGCAAACACGGCTCAGATCTGGCATTGCGGTGGCTGTGGCAAAGGCCGGCAGCTGTAGCTCCAATTGGACCCCTATCCTGGGAACTTCCATTATGCTTCGGGCCGTTTTTATACAAATAAAAAAATAAAAAAAATAGCACGAATGAACTCCAGCTGTGAAGAAACCCCATTTTTTAAATTTCCTTTCACAATGATTTAATGCTGTGGTTTTTTTTTTTGGTTTGGGTTTTTTTTTTAATAATTTGGAAGACATCTCCACTACTACTTAAGCAGATAAACATTCCGCTTCATCTGCTACAATGTCAAGATCTTGGTCAGCTATGGCTCTGATAAGCAGAGATGATCCTTACCTGCATGATTTGGTAACTTTATGAAAATCTATGTTTTGACCTTTAAATAATCTGTGGACAGTTCCCACAAGGGCAAGGGGGACAAATAATGATATTATCCTCGTGAGACCTTTTCAGATCAGAATTAATATACAAGGTAGGAATGAGAGGATGGATCCAAAGCGACTTCCCCTCCCTCAAACTTCAGCATAAAATTCACTCATTCATTCACTCACTTATTTAATAAGGATTTATTGAGTTCCTCTTAAGCAGGTATCCTTCTAGAAGCTAGGGGTACCATGGTGAATAAACTAGATGAGTCCCCTGCTCTCCCTGAATTTACAGCCTAGTGGGGAGGACAAGCATGATCAAATGACAGTCATAAATGCAGTGACTTCTCTGGCAGGGAGAACACGGAGAGGGGCACTCAGAATGGGCTATGAGGCAGCGGGCTTCCCAGAAGAAGTTACGTGGAAGCTGAGACCTGACATTCAAACCAGAATTAACAAAGCCCATCGAGCGGGATGTTTTCCAGGCAGAAGAAACAACATGTAATTATCTGAAGGTCAGAAATTCCAAAAACCTAGAGCGTAGAGTCCAGAAAGGTTGGGATGAGACAAGAAAAGTGAGACCAAGAGGCGTGCTCACACCCCAGATGCCATGGGGACACAAGCAGCACACGGTCTCCAGCCTCCAAGGGCCCGCATGGAGGCAAGACCTTTGCCATACGGTTCACTGGGCTGCCTTCCTCGGCTTTTTTCTGACGTTCGGTCATCTCTCTAGAGATGAGCTGGTTTGGGGCAAGCCTGTTTTGTAGCCATGGCTTGTCTTTGACACCTTCTCTGTTCCCTATTCAAGCCATTTCTTGGATGCCGATATAATAGCAGAAATAATTAACGACCATGACATACTGATTCCTGACAGACAGTCTCTTGGAGTGAGATCTTCCTTCTCTGCTCAGGGACTGAAACTGGGCAGCCTGGGTGAAATCCAGGAATCCTCGGAGTTCCCGTCGTGGCTCAGTGGTTAACGAATCCGACTAGGAACCGTGAGGTTGTGGGTTCGGTCCCCGGCCTCACTCAGTGGGTTAAGGATCAGGCGTTGCCGTGAGCTGTGGTGTAGGTTGCAGACGCAGCTCAGATCCCGCGTTGCTGTGGCTGTGGCGAAGGCCGGCGGCTACAGCTCCTGTTAGACCCCTAGCCTGGGAACCTCCATATGCCGCGGGTGCGGCCCTAGATAAGGCAAAAAGACAAAAAAAAAAAGAAATCCAGGAATCCTGGTAACTAGACCAGCTAGAGGCTCAAACAAGTATCGCCCTGATTCTTGCCCCTTGTTGAAAGCAAGACTATTTCAAGTAAGCAAAGACTGTAAAACCAGGTGCAAAGTTTATTGTTAGAAACGCAGTGCAACACGTGGGAGAGCACAGAGAGGCAGTGATTCATCTAAGGCAGAAGTAATGCAGTAATACACGCCCCCGCAGTGAGTGGGGGTGTGGGTGTCCCCCTCAATGAAGAGCACCCCAGAGGATGATTTAAATCACTTATCTGCGGCAGTTCTTCGAGGACTTTATTTTTCTTGGGCCAATTATCTTGTTTTATCTTTCACATCAGACCAGACCAGACCCAGGGCCCTCCCTGATCCGTGTGTGCATCTTTTGGCCAAGATGGATTCCAGAGCAATGCATGGCAGGAAGGTTATCCAGACTTATTACGGCCTGGGATCCCCTCCCTTTCTGACCCAGAGGGGTCTCTCTGCACGTGTTCAGTTGGGGGGTCTCTCTGACCTTGAGGATGGGAAGTATGGGACCTCCTGGTCTTTTGTCCAAGCAGGGCTTAGCCCCTCTTTTAATCTTGTCATGACCATGTTTAACAAGTTCACAGAGTTCCTGTCGTAGCTAGTATCCTTGAGGACTTAGGTTAGATCCCTAGCCTCGCTCGGTGGGTTAAGGATCTGGCATTGCCGTGAGCTGTGGTGTAGGTTGCAGGTGTGGTTCAGATCTGGCGTTGCTGTGGCTGTGGCGTAGGCCAGAGGCTACAGCTCCAATTCGACCCCAAGCCTGGGAACCTCCATATGCCATGAGTGCAGCCCTAAAAAACCAAAAAGAAAAAAAAAAGTTCACAGAAGGTAAGTACCAGTTATTTGCCTTGTGTCTATAGCTATTTCTACCTTGGAGTATAGATGAAACTGGTTGTAGATGTTTAGCTGGGAGCCCAACTATCTCCTGCCTCAGGAAGGATAGACAAGAGGCTCTCCCAGGGCCCATCTACTTCCTGCCTCTTTACTTCATTAGTGCCTGGCATTCTTGCAAGTGCCTTGTAGGTATTATTTAATCAGGCCTCACATATAACCCCTAACAGGTATTATTATCCCTATTTTACAAAAAAAGGAACTTGGCCTTACATGCATGAGCTTACTAAATTTCCCAAGGTCAAAGTGCAAATATATGGCAGGCCTGACATTAGAAAATAGTTCTACCTGAGGCGGAAGCTCACCCTCTTAATCACCCCGGTGTTTCTCCACCTCAGGGTACCTGGCTTGTCCCCCATTTCCTGCTAAGCCTTTCTTTCAGGCATCACTTAGCCGTGAATTAAAGGAGGTCATTCTGGTCCCAACACAGAGGAGATATTCCAAGGCCTAATGGTTAACTAAAGTATTAACGGACAGGGTTTGGATACATGAACTGTGAATGTACATGGAGAACTCTTTTAACGACTGCAAAAGCCTTCAAGTCCCGAGGGAACTGCTTTTTTTTTTTTTTTTTCTTCCAGAAAGAGTCCTGGCCTTGATATATGGAATGGTAGCCAAGGCACCCCCTTAAATCACACCATGGAAACAATTCGCTACCTTCCTGTTGTTGCTACACTATTTCCTCTTGGGTGATGCTTCTCAGGCCTTAACAGAAACCCACACCACCACCACCTTCTTCCCCCACTGTCTCATGAATGAGGAGAAGGAGGGGGAGGGGAGGGGAGGGGAGGAACCAAATTAGGCCTTTTGCCAAACTGCAGCAATAGTGGCTTAAGAGGTAGGAATTTCCAGGCCAGGTCAGAAGGGAAATTTAGAACTCTCATGCTTTCAGTGTTATGCCTCCTCTGTAATCTATGGAACTTGTCCTTTTTTTTGTTTGTTTAATTTTATTTTGACCACAACCGTGCTTGTGGAAATTCTTGGGCCAGGGACTGAACCCACACCATGGCAGTGACCCAAGCTGCTGCAGTGACAAAGCCAGATTCTTTACCTGCTGGGCCACATGGGAACTTTTTTTTTTTTTTTAACTGGATGGTCAGACCACTCAGGATGGCTGCTCTCTGCACATCCTCTGTTTGACCAGTGCCCGCTCTGCCTACACCCTGTACGCAGGACTGACCTTCCTATGTAGGCCCCAGCTAGTGAAGAGGCGGTGAGGGGCGTGCTCCTTGCTGATTTCCCTGGTAACTAATGAGCCAAGCTAATGTCATTCCTCCTATAACTGGCAACCCCCGCTCCCAACCCCAGAGAAGACTGATGCCACGTCCTGCTGACCCTTGGCAGCATCCAGGACCTTGCTCATTAGATGTGTAAGCTCCTCCAGCCATTAAACCATTGGTGCCTCTGTGGCTGACTTCTGGGCTGTTTTTCTGTCTTGAAGCTGGGTCTAGTGCCAGCCTTGCAGTCTTGCAGGGTGCAGCCCAATAGAAACAAACACGACCAGTGGTATGGTCTTGCAAAAAAATTTTTTTCACCTGTTGGAGCCTCATTTTCTGCTTCTATTAGAAAAAAACAGGTTCAAAAAAGGCGTTGCTGTGGCTGCGGCGCAGGCCAGTGGCCACAGCTCCGATTAGACCCCTAGCCTGGGAACCTCCACATGCCGCGGGTGCGACCCGCGGCCATAAAATGACAAAAGGCAAAAAAAAAAAAAAAAAAAAGCTATCTCTAGGATTTCCCACTGTGGCACAAGGGGGGCTCGGGGGCATCTCTGCAGCTCCAGGATGCAAGTTCAATCCCTGGCCTGGCACAGTAGGTTAAATGATCTAGTGTTGCTGCAGCTGCGGTGTAGCTTGCAACTGCAGCTCAGATCTGATCCCTGGCCTAGGAACTCCATATGCCATGGGGCAGCAAAAAGAAAAAAAAAAAAAAAAAAGGTTATGTCTAAAGATCACTCCAGGTCAATAACTCTAAGATAAACATGTTTCATTAAGGGCTTTTTTTTTTTTTTTTTTGCCGTTTTGTCATTTTAGGGCCGCACCTGCGTCATGTGGAAGTTCCCAGGCTAGGGGTCTAATCAGAGCTGTTAGCTGCCAGACTATACCATAGCCACAGCAATGCAGGATCCGAGCCGCATCTGCAACCTACACCACAGCTCACGGCAATGCCGGATCCTTAACCCATTGAGCAAGGCCAGGGATCGAACCCGCAGCCTCATGGTTCTTAGTCAGATTTATTAACTGCTGCGCAACGACGGAAACTCCCATTTAGGGCTTTTTTAAAAATTTATTTTATTGAAATATAGTTGATTTTCAGTGTCATGGTGATTTCTACTATACATCAAAGTGATTCAGTTTTACATAAATGTGTATATATTCTTTTTTTACTTTTAATTTTATTTTTATTTTAAAGTATGATTGATGTGTAGTGTATCAATTTCTGCTGTACAGCGTAGTGACACAGTCATACATATGTGTGTGTATGTGTGTGTGTATACATATACACACACATCCTTTTTCTCATATTATCTTCCATCATGTTCCTTAAAGATTTCACTACACACATCTATACAGAGTTTCAGGTTGAAAGGAACCTGGGAGATCTTCTAACCTAACCCTGCTGGATAGTGTTGCCGGTGCTCTCCTTGTCCGTAGCATAAAAAATACTCAAATGTTTGCCACTGTTGACCCATCTTTCTTCAGATGCATGAATCATCTCTGATATTATCTCTGGCATGTCTTTGCCAATGCCTAGGTTACATAACTCCAAGAAGCTCACACTTCTGGAGGCAACTCATTTGTTTTTCAGGCACCTGCAGCTGCTACTGGCTTGCCTTAATACTGAGCCAGAATCCACTCCCTGCCATTGCACACTCCAGGAGAAAACACTTTAGGCCACAAGAGAGGTGGTAGGCAAAAGCCAGACAATGTGGCATTTAACAAGCCCTAGAGTGACAAGGTGCTTAAAAGTCTTGTCTGAGCTTTTATCAGATACATAAAAATAATCTGTGTGAGGAGGGAAGACAAAAATACTGACCTTGTGAACAAAAGGAAAGAGGGTGCCAGTGAAGCAGGCCTCTCTGAGAACGGGGAGAGTGTTTGTGCTTCTTTATAAATAAAGGACGAAAGGGCCAAGGTCCAAACTCTAAATGACCCAAGGGTTCTTTCAGTAATGAAATGAATCACAGCCTCCATTCAGGCTCCAAAGCAGACATGACAGTGAAAAATGGTCCCCAGAAGGAAGGGTCATGCCTCTTGAGACAAGTGCAGAGTCATCCCAACACAGCGTCCCTGTGCTCTGATGAAAAGCCTTGCCAGTCACTCTCTACGGGGGTGGCCCATTCACTGCCCGGGTGCCCTGGGAGAAGGCACCAAGGCCTTGTCTGAAAAGATAGGTTGTCAGGAAAGTGCCAGACAGTGCAGCCACCTGCCAGGGGTCGAGGGGTGGGCTCGGGGGTTTTATCTTATTGGACCCTTTCTGTCCTGTGAAGGCATGAAATATTTCTGGTTGTACATAAGGAAGGCAGTTTCGTAGCCATCTCTGATTGGCTACGAACTTGAGCAAATCTCTTCACCTTCATAGTTTAGTGGGCCTGTCTCCCACCAAAGGGCGTGTGTGTTGGGGGGCGTGATGCCACACAGGCCTTCTACTGGGGGCTTAGATCTACTCTTACTATTTTCTCTATGCTAGACACTCGACTCCTAAAAATCTGAGAAGGAAATACGTAACCTTTGCTTCCTAAATAATTGCCCCAAGCCCATAGTCTTGGGAAAGGCAATACTGTTGAGGAATACCTGGGAACCCCACACTTTTGCAGCCCCCCTCTAGGGTCTTTTATGATTCTGAGCCAATACCTGGTCCAGACCTAGTGAGAGAGCAAGAAGGTTCCGGAGATTACGAGTCACCCATGAGACCGATTTACCTATTAACCATTACCCCAGGATTCTTGGGGCTTCTTAAACAAATCCAACTCCATGGCTGTGTTCCTCCATATTTTAGGGTGAACTTTCCCAGAGTCTACACTGGACCTGACACGACCACCTAAAAAGAGTTCCCCGGGGCCTTGAAACCAGAGAATGGGTCAGGGGAGCACCGGCTGTAAAAGTGGCCACTGAACGAGCCACTTAGCTTGTTGTTGTCCCAGGATGGGATGATACTTTGTTGCTAACCATCATAAATCTCCAATCTAACATGTTTCCACCCCTTAAATAAATTTTTGTCTTCATTTTTGAAATATATTTGGACTTCTTGATTTTAAAAAAAAGCAGCATCAATGTAAAAGTTTGTAGCAATACACTGATCTTCGCCTTTGTTTTGTTTGATTTGATTTGATTGTGGTAAAAACACAAGATCTAGCTCCCTAACACTTTTTTTTTTTTTGCTGCACCTAGGGCATGTGGAATTTCCTGAGCCAGTGATCCAATCCATGCCACAGCTATAACCAGAACTGCAGCAGTGACAACTCTGGGTCCTTAACCTGCTGAGCCATAAAGGAACTCCCCCTTAACAAATTTTTAAGTGTACTATAGAGTATTATTACCTAGAGGAACAACGGTTTACTTCAGATCTCTAGAAGTTACCCGTTTTGTTTAACTGAAACCTTATCTCCATTGATTAGCAACTCCCCATCTTCCCCTCCCCTCAGCCCCCTGAAACCACCATTTTATTTGCGTCTAAGAATTTGATTACTTTATAACCATGAATAAGTGGATCATAGAGTATTTGTCTTCGTGTGACTGACGTATTCCTCTTAGTATAATGTCCTCAGAGTTTATCCATTTTGTCACATATTACAGAATTTCCTTCTTCCTAAGGCTGAAGAATATTTCATTGTGTACATACCACATTTTCTTTATCCATCTGTTAATGGACTTTTAGGTTGTTTTCACGTCTTGGCTATTGTGAATCATGCTACAATGAACAAGGGACTGCTAACATTTCTTCAAGATCCTGATTTCAACTTGTTTGGATAAATACCTAGAAGTGGGATTGCTGGATCACATGGTAGTTCTATTTTTTATTTTTCGAGGAACTTCTATACCGCTTTCCATAACAACTGCACCATTTCGCATTCCTGCCTACAGTGAACAAGAATCCTAATTTCTCATCTTCACCAACACTCGTCTTTTGTTTTTTTTGGTTTTTTTTTAATAATTGTCCAGAAAAGAGTGAGGTGATATCTCATTGTGGTTTTTTTTTTTTTTGTCTTTTCTAGGGCCGCACCCGCGGCAACCCACTGAGCAAGACCAGGGATCGAACCGAAAACCTCATGGTTCCTAGTCGGATTCGTTAACCACTGAGCCGTGACGGAAACTCCTCATTGTGGTTTTGATTTCCCTGACGATTGGCAATGCTGAACACTTTTTCATATGCCTTTAGGCTATTTTTATGTCTTCTTTGGAGAAATGTCTATTCAAGGGTTTAGCCCATTTTTTTTAATTGAGTCGTTTCAGATCTAATATTTTTGATATCTTTCTTAATTTGACCTGTGCCACAAGAACCAAAAGTAATACTTAATTGAAACAAAACAACTAAGTGGCTCGTGCCCAGTACTCCTATCTTTTCCCCACCCTCCTTGATGTGCAACACCCAGAAAGCGGCAGAGACTGGCACTCGCACTGGCCCAGATGGGTCATGGGCGGACCCTGATGGACGGTCCCTGGGATCCTGATACCTTCTGGATTGATGACTTCAGGCAGAATCGGTACACAATTCTGTTCATCTGTCACTGAAAACTGGCTGAGCACTTAGTAATCGCAGTAAAGCTTTAGCTTTTATAGATCCATTTTGGCCATTGTCAAATCTTCGCAGCTATTTTAAGTCTTAGGATTTGCATTTAGAACCAGAGGGAATGGACAAACTGCGCTCATAGGATAATGTCCAAATTTATATCCTATAATTTTGCGTACGGGACTGTGGTAAGTAACGATAGCAGTCTTTCTACAGTGCAGACAGCCTAGGGGAAAAACAAAACAAAGCAAAACAAAACAAAACAAAACAAAAAAACACTTCTTTGTTTCCCGTACTTTTTTATTCACTTTAGTTGTGGGATACCACATGGCCCGTAGTTAGGTCTCATTACTAGTAGAATTATCACTGAAAACCCACTGATTACCCTAAGTGCATTCAAGTTAGTAAGTTGGTGTTATTTCTGGTAACTGAAGAAAACAATCTCTTCCCTGTGACTTTCATGAATTATACAATTTATGTACTGTATCATTTTTCTGACTTTCCAAATAATCAACCCTGTGCTCTACCACCAAAGTTCATTAATAGTGTATTAAGTTAACTCCATTAAGGCATTGTAATTCATCATTCTCAGCTAGATATTGCAAATGATTCAAAATATAAAAAGAGGAAGGCAGTTCCCGTTGTGGCTCAGCAGTGACAGACCGGACTAGTATCGATGAGGATGCAGGTTTGTTTGAGCCCTGGTGTCACTCAGTGGGTTAAGGATCCAGCATTGCTGTGAGCTGTGGTGTGTGGTGTAGGTTGCATGTGGCTCGATCTGACGTTGCTGTGGCTGTGGCGCAGGGCGGCAGCTGCACCTCCGATTCGACCCCTAGCCTGGAAAACTCTACATACCACAGGTGTGGCCCTAAAAGGCAAAAACAAATAAATAAATAGGTATTATTTTTTGTATTATTTTTCCAACTTAGTATATAATTTTCCCACTAATCACACATCACCTATTTTTTCTGTTTTTACACTCATTCTCTCTTCTCTGATCCATGTTCCATATTCTGCTTTCCTGTTCCTTTTCCAATAACCTTTTGTTTCTGACAGTTTTGACTCCCTTCCATTCATCAGCATGGATGATTATTCTTCCTGATTGAGCTCTGCCCCCCAATTTTCCTTTGTGTACCCCGGGTTCAGTGCATCACTCCCTTTCCACCTTCCTCCCTCCCTCACCGTCCCCCCTTCCCCAGAGATCCTTTGTCTTCTGCGCAGCAGGGGCTTTGAGAAGGCTGTGAGGAGCTGCCTTCCGGTCACAGCTAATGATCCAACAGTTCTTGAAGCTGCGGGCGACTTGTAACATTCAAGCAAGAAAGAGAAGCCCGGAGAAAATGCCCTGCCACAAGCCTTCCTGCAATGTCAGTGTTCTAGAAATGCAAAAGGGATTAACTGTACCTGGTGTTCAAATTGGCTTGACTCCTTCAACAGATCTGTGCTCAGGCTCCCAGAGTGGATGCAGAAGGACTTTGCCCTTCGGATGGGGTTTGGGATTTATTTCTGTTGTGTTGTTTTGTTTCCGTTTGTTTGTTTGTTGACCAAGAAAGCCATGTCACTTCTTTGTACTCTGCTTGGCCCACCTGCCTTGCCGGGAGATTTTCTGATGTTTGTTTAATCTTTTATAGTGGAGATCATGGCTCATCCCTGCCCGGAGGCACCACCCTGGAGGGAGGGTGCCAGGAGACACGTGGGTCACAGACACAGCCGTGCCAGCAGGCCTGGGCATTTCCCAGGCACTTTATCTCATTAATCAGCATGGACTTCTGAGTATTTAATTTCTCTCTGGGGATACTGAAGATGATACAGGGATTTTTTTTTTTTTTAATCTTTTTAGGGCTTTACCTGCAGCATATGGAAATTCCCAGGCTAGGGGATGAATCAGAGCTGCAGCTGCCAGGCTATGCCACAGTCACAGGAAGGCCAGATCTGAGCAACGTCTGCAACCTACAACACAGATCACGGCAACACTGGATTCTTAACCCACTATCGAGGGTTGAACCTGTGTCCTCATGGATGCCAGTGGGGTTCTTTACCTGCCGAGCCCTGATGGGAACTCCAATACAGGGATTTACTAGATCACTGCCCTCCAGGAAGCAGCAGCATAGGTGAGGCAACAAGACTAAAGCAAACCCAAGAGATTAAGTAACCAAGCAAAACCAGATGTGATTTAGTGAAGGAGACAGCTTGTAAGAGCAGCTGGGATTGAGCCAAAGGCCAAACCAGGGTTGACTGGGATAAACAGATCCTCTGGCTTGGAATTGGGCCAGGAAGCGGGTAGCATTAAATAAGGAGCCCATAGGGTCTGGAGGAGTCTAGGCCACAACTGTGACCCTTATCTCACAACCTGCTTGGGCAGCCTGGCTGTGTCTCCTTGGACCTTGTTTCTCCACCATCTGCATTCTTCTCCACGGCTGTAATTTCTAGTGGTTGCTTATAGGAATCAATAGAATCCACAGCTTCTCAGCGATTACAGTGGGCCACAGACTTTGAGAACCACTGATTGAATGGTTATAACCTAATGATCCTTCCCTGAACTTCGCCTCAATTTTTCACTGGGGGTTACAGATCGGTGACTTTCTTTCTTTTTTTTTTTTTTTGTCTTGTTGCCTTTTATATAGAGCCGCACCCGCGGCGTATGGAGGTTCCCAGGCTAGGGGTCTAACAGGAGCTGGAGCTGCCGGCCTTCACCACAGCCACAGCAACGCGGGATCCGAGCCGCGTCTGCAGCCTACACCACAGCTCACGGCAGCGCCGGATCCTTAACCCACTGAGCAAGGCCAGGGATCGAACCCGCAACCTCATGGTTCCTAGTTGGATTCTTTAACCACTGAGCCACAAAGGGAACTCCCTACAGATCGGTGACTTTCTAATTCTATAATCCCCTCTCCCGGTATTTAAAAAAATTGAAAAGTGAGTTCTCGTCATACCTCAGCGGTAATGAACCTAATTAATATCCATGAGGATGCAGGTTTGATCTCTGGCCTCGCTCAGTGGGTTAAGGATCGAGTGTTGCCATGAGCTGTGGTGTAGGTCAAGGGTGTTGCTTGGATCCCATGCTAATGTGGCTATGGTACAGGCCAGCAGCTGCAGCTACAGTTTGACCCCTAGCCTGGGAACACAGAAAAAAAATATTGACGTTAAACAGAGCCATCTGAGAACTCAAGTAGAGGAAAAGAGGGTGGAACCCACTGAGATCTGATGAACCGTCCAAGTTCCAGAAAGACAAGGTTAAACTGTCCCACAGAAGACAGCGCAGGTCTAGAATGAAGTGGGCAGTTATCTGATGGGAACCAGGTACTTAACTTCTGTGAGGTCTAGCATTGCCTGCCTTAGTCAAGGAGTGCTGCCAGCTATGAGGGAGACAAAATCTGCACCACACTGGGAACTCCTTGGATAGCTTTCTTTTTAAAGCACAGCTGTAATGAGATGTAATTTATGTACCATAAAGTTCACCTTCTTAAGATGTACAACTCAGAGTTTTTTTAGTATGTTGAAAAAGTAGCCCAGCCATCAACGTTCATTCCACAACACTGATATCCCCCAAAAGAAACCCCACACCCATTAACAGTCACTCCCTGCTCCTTGAACCGCCCCCAGCCCCTGGCAACCACAAATATACCTTCTGTCTCTATAGATTTGCCTCTTCTGGACACTTCACATAAATAAAAATCACACAACATGTGGCCTTTTCTGACCAGCTTCTTTCACTGAGCATAGTGCTTTTCAGGGTTTGTCTACACTGTAGCTTGTAGCATTATCTTCCTTATTTAAAACAAAACAAAATAAAACAGGGAGTTCCCATCATGGTACAGCGGTTAACGAATCTGACTAGGAACCATGAGGTTGCGGGTTCAATCCCTGGCCTTGCTCAGTGGGTTAAGGATCCAGCGTTGCCGTGAGCTGTGGTGTAGGTTGCAGAAGCGGCTCGGATCCCGCGTTGCTGTGGCTGTGGTGTAGGCTCAGATCTGCCGTTGCTGTGGTGTGGGCCGGGGGCTACAGCTCTGATTCGACCCCTAGCCTGGCAACCTCCATATGCCGCGGGTGCGGCCCTAAAAATTAAGCAAACAAAACAAAACAAAATGTCTGGTAAGCTCCTGACAGAAAAATGTCACCTCTCCCCTCCTATCCTTTTCTTTCCTCCCTTCTTTCCTTCTCTCTTATGAAAAAAAAAACTCTCTACCTGCTCTGGGTTCTTCAGGTCTCAGTCCATCTTAACTAGGAGTTGGATTCTCTCGCTCTCCCTCTCTCTCTCTCTCTCTCGATATATATAAATATATATAAAAAAAATATATATATATATATATATATAATGCACACACATATATATATATATATATATTCCCAGGTTCCAAGGATTATATATATACACATGTATATATATACACACACACACAGAGATGATCTTTGTTCTCACTGATTCTTCCTGTCCACAAACTTCTGTCTCTTTTTGACTATATATACTATCTTCTCTTTCTCACCTTTATGAGAAGTATTTTCTCCAGAGCTAATCTCAGATTTTGTCTCCCTCATAGCTGGCAGCACTCCTTGATTAAGGCAGGCAATGCTAGACCTCACAGAAGTTAAGTACGTGGTTCCCATCAGATAACTGCCCACTTCATTCTAGACCTGCGCTGTTTTCTGTGGGACAGTTTAACCTTGTCTTTCTGGAACTTGGACGGTTCATCAGATCTCAGTGGGTTCCACCCTCTTTTCCTCTACTTGAGTTCTCAGATGGCTCTGTTTAACGTCGATATTCCTTTCTGTGTTCATGGCAGGTGGTAATTCATCTGTAAATGTTCGTTTGGCCTTTGAACGTGTTTCACAGTATTCTTGCTACTGTCAGAGGAAAGCAAAGAGCAGTGCAGAGGCACCTACCAGCATGCCAAAAAAACAATTACATCCTTACGATGGGCTTCCTTTCCAAGAAACCTCACACTGGGTTTTTAAAAAAATCCTTCACTTTACAATCTCCCAGGGAGGTAACTGAGTGTCCTCACATTTTACGTGGAAACAAGACGGGACTTGATATGCACTGTAGCAATCAAGACACTAATTACAGGAATTTTTTTCCCCCTTATATTCATTTATAATAGCTAAACCTCTTTCCATCATGTCAACTGAAACTTTTTATTTTATTTTGGTCTTTTTAGGGCCTCACCCGCGGTTTAGGGAGGTTACCAGGCTAGGGGTCTAATCAGAGCTGCAGCCGCCAGCCTGCGCCACAGCCACAGCAACGTGGGATCTGAGCCCCATCTGTGACCTACACCACACCTCACGACAACACCGGATCCTCAAGCCACTGAGCAAGGCCAGGGATCGAACCCATGTCCTCACGGCTTCTAGTCAGGTTCATTAACTGCTGAGCTACAATGGGGACTCCCTGAACATTATTCTTATCAAGCCAATATCACAGCTGTGTGATTCTCTGCTGCTGACCTCAGTTATTTAGAAAACTTGAACAATGGGATATGTAGAAAATTCAATTTTCTGACCAATCAAAAGAAAATTGCTTTTATTTCCAACACTTACTATTAAGTATCTCTCTAAAATATGAGTCCACTTTCCAGCCTAAATAAGTGTGGAACAGTGGTCATGATTTACTTTATTTCTACATGACTAAGGGCCTGACAACAGTGTGGGGTAAATATTCTGAAGAGTAATTAGAACTACAGCAAAGATTTTTTTTTTTTTGTCTTTTTAGCTTTTCTAGAGCTGCACACGTGGCATATGGAGGTTCCCAGGCTAGGGGTCCAATTGGAGCTGTAGCCGCCGGCCTTCGCCACAGGCACAGCAACACGGGATCCGAGCCGCGTCCGCAACCTACACCACAGCTCACGGCAACACTGGATCCTTAACCCACTGAGCAAGGCCAGGGATCGAACCCACAGCCTCATGGTTCCTAGTCAAATTCAATAGCCACAGAGCCACGACGGGAACTCCCATAGCAAAGATTCTTAATCTGGTTTTCATAACTGAACATCACAGTTTATGTCCTGTCAGAAATTCTATACAAAATATTGCACGACTTTTCCATGAGAAAATTGGCCATGACTTTCATTAATTTTCAAAGGAGCTGTGATGAAAATTGATTGGTTCTTTAGAATATGCAGTATATGTGGAGCATGGTACTATTTATACAAAGTTTTTAAAACTAAAAAAAAAAAAAAAAACTTTCATTCTTGTTCAAAAGTCCACGTAAATGTAGTAAAAGTATAAATCCTGCTTGGGGGGTTAATAAACCCCAATTTCAGAATAGTGCTTACCTCTGTATCTTCATCTGCTCAGCTACTATAACAAAATACCATAACCTTTGTGGCTTGAGCAACAGAAATTTGTTTGCTCACAATTCTGGATGCCAGGAAGTCCAAGATCAAAGTTCTGGTTGGTGAGAACCTGGTTTATAGATAAACTTCTCCTCCCTGTGTCCCTTTCGCAGGGCGGCGCGGGGAGGGTGTGGATGCAGAGAAAGAGAGGGAGAGGGAGGAAGCTCTGTGTATCTTCCTCTCTCCTCTTTTAAAATTTTTTAATTTTTTGTTTTTTGAGGGCCTCACGCTCAGCATATGGAAGTTCCCAGGCTAAGGTCAAATCGGCCCTGTAGCTGCTGACCTACACCATAGCCACAGCAATGCCGGATCTTTAACCCACAGATCAAGGCCAGGGATTAAACCTGCATCCTCAGGGTTACTAGTCCGGTTAGTCACCGCCTCAGCCACAACAGGAACTCCTCTTCCTCTCTCTTTAAGGAACTGGCAGTATGGGATCAGGGCCTCATCCTTATGATTTTAAACTTATTACCTCGTTATAGGTCCTTTCTCCAAATACAGTCACATTGGGAGTTAGGGCTTCAGTACTTTGAATTCTGAAGGGACACAATTCAGTCGCTACCACTCTGGAAAGGCGAGGCTACATGGAAAGTTTCAACTCTATATGTAAGCTGTTCCCTAAGGAAGCAAAACAGCTAAGCAAATGCAGCAAAATGTTAAAATCTGACAGATTAGGGGGATATATAAGTTTTTGTTAATAATTGTCTGTGCTTAAAGATTTTTTTGAAAAGAAGAAGCAAGCAAACAAAAACTTATTTAGATTTCTCTAGAATGTGAGCTCTGTGAGGGAAACGAGTTTGTTCACTTGGTCCTTTACTGTATCTCCATTACTTAGAAGAGTGTCTGGTCTGGAATTGGCATTTAATATAAATCTGTTGAACTGAATGAAAAGAAAAGAATAGGGAATCAACTCATATATTTACTGAGCCTAAAACATTCAACAACCTTAAAAACTTCTAGTAATGTTGTGTGCATTTTCTAGAATTACTTTACTTAGATGAAAATGACAAATCACATTCATATACAGTAAATAAGGTCATAAGTGTCACAGTGCTCATAGTAGTAAACCTAGATATGAGACATGGAGTCTTACTGAGAGAACTGATTAGAGTCAAAAGATATTTGGGGTTAAATCTGATTTTTTTTATCTGATTCCTGTCAATTACATTCAGTTCTAAGGGCCTGTGACTTTCCTCGGTTTCTGCTAAGGGACAGCAGCCATTTTTCTTACACAGAACCTTATCATGCATTGACCCTGATTATATAAGGATGGGAGTTGATCTTAGGGTAGACACCTCGGCTATTGGCCGGCAGACAATCTGTAACTGGGTGAACTGTTTCAAAAAGATGACCTGAGCCAATCAGATCCCCCTCCACTCCTTCCTTTTTTTTTTCTTTTTATGCCTGAACCTGCGGCATATGGAAGTTCCCAGGCTAGGGGTCAAATCAGAGCTTCAGCTGCCGGCCTACGCCACAGCCACAGCAATGGTATATCCAAGACACATCTGTGGCCTACACTGCAGCTTGTGGCAATGCCAGATCCTTAACCCACCAGGTGAGGCCAAGGATCAAACCCGCGTCCTCACGGACACTACAGAATTCTTGACCCACTGAGTCACAAAGGGAACTCCCAATTAGATTCCTTTTGGATATAAGGAATTAAGTGGATGCTACAGATTTTAACAATTGGCCAGAGAGGCAGAAACTGAAAATTAAGAATGTAGAGAGAGGCGAACCTTCATAGAGGACCAGGTAAAAGTCAAAGTTCTAAGAAAATACGAACTCAGAGGACACAGAAGAGGGTAAATCTTAGAGAGAGACTAGAACAGAAAAAGACTACAGAAAAAGATGCTTAGAAAGAGAGAGAAATTCTGAAGGCATTTCTAGAGCCCAAAGCAGACCAACTAAAAAGCCTCTAGTCAATGTCTTATTTTATTTTATAAGTGAGAAAACGTATTTTCACACACACACACACACACACACACACACACACACACACACTCACACACACGCTATAAAAATACTTACGGAGACATTACTTAAAGTAGCCAAATACTGGAAACAACCTCAAATGTCCATCTACAGAAGAATGGTAAACAAATTGTTATGTATTTATACAATAGAATATTACTCAGAAATCAAGGGAGCAACCACTGTTATAAGCAACAACATGTGTGGATCTCACAGACATTATGTTGAGGGAAATAAACCAGATTCAACAGAATCATTTTGGGTGTTCCCACTTAAATGAAGCCCAAGAACAGGCACAACAAATCAATGGTGACAAATTCAGAAAGCAGTTGCCTCTGGGAAGGAAAGAAATTGACTGGAAACGGGTGTGAGGGAATCTTCTGAGGTCACAGTCCCTCCTTTCTTATTTTGGGTGGTAAATGCAATTGTCAAAATTCAATGGACTGAACAATTTAAGATTTGTGTGTGTTCGTGTGTGTGCATCATACAGCAATTTTTAAATTATGACAATAAAAAAAAAACTAGGAAACTAGGATAAAAGTGGAAGGAAACTTCCTAGACTTGGCGAAGAGTTATCTTCCTGAAACTCCTAGCAAACATCAGAGGTTTCCATTAAATTCAGAGATGAAACAAGGGTTCTTAACGCCGCTATTGTACAGCATTATCCCGGAAGTGCTGATCAAATAGTATAACCCAAAAAAGAAATAATAGGTATAAATATTGGAAAAGACAAATTTCCCGTTTGCCCTTTCGTCTCATTTTTAGATCTGAAATTGATCTAAAATTATCTTTTTTAAATTCTAAAATCTGTTTTAAAATCTATTTTAGGTTCTAAAATTCTAAAATTGATCTAAAAAATTAAGAATCAACCCAAAGTATGTTAGAGCTAAGAGGAATTTTAGTTAGATGACTGGACACAGATCCATATACAAAAGTAAATTTCATTTCTATTTCCTTAATATTTCAAAGCACAATGAAAAACTATTTTATCCACAATAGAATCAAAACTGTAAAAGAGCTGTGAGTAAATCTGTCAAGATTAAAAGAAAACAATGGGAGTTCTTGCAGTGGCGCAGCAGAAATGAATCCAGCTAGGAACCATGAGGTTACAGGTTTGATCCCCAGCCTTGCTCAGTGGGTTAAGGATCTGGCATTGCCATGAGCTGTGGTGTAGGTCGCAGATGCGGCTTGGATCTGATGTTGCTGTGGCACTACCTAATGAAATTTTAAATGTGTATACCTCTGGTCCAGTTATTTCATTTCTAGGAGTTTAATTTATGGAAACTTTGACCATATATACAAATAAATATGCATTAGCATCTTCCTTTTAGTACTGTCCAAAACATGAAAAAAATATAGCTGCATGTTAAAAAGGGAAATAATAAGCAAATAGTTAAATAAACCATGAAACAATCACATGGAATATATGACTATTACTGGAATGAGGCAGATTAAATTTTCTTGCAGTCAAAAACCTTACATGCATAGTGCAGTTTGTAAAACAATGCATATAGAGTGAGCCCACATACATAGTATAAATATATACGTCCGTATCGTGTGAATGTTCAGAAAAAGATTGGAACGATACACTTTCCAAAGTGAATAGGGGTTACTTCTGGGAAGGGAAGTGTGATAAGTAAGGAGAGACAGCTTCCAACATTTTGTTCTGTATAGTTTCTATTGTTTGAATCTTTTATTAGGTCACACCTCTTTTATTAGATTGGACTACTCAAAATTGCTGCCATTTGACCATTTTGACCTACAAAAAAATATAAACTTTAAAAGATTCAGTTCAATAGAGTAAGAATTTTTTTGTGTATTGCCTTTGTAATTTAAGCAAATGGATAAGAGAAGAAAAGAGAAAACCAGAATATGTACACACTCCTTCTGGACTGAGTTAAATGAGCATCGTTAGCCAGGACTCTAAGGATTTATGAGAAACTGCCCAGGAGGAAGACCAGTCGGGCACCTCTCATTTAAGACAGCCATCCATTCCTCATATTGTCCTTCCGGCTGTTTGTCCAGGAGTTTTATAACCTTTCTAGCTTTGGAGAGATGGAAACTTTTGCCTTCTCCCCCACACTGGGACCCCGGCTATTGAGTGTGACTGTGGTTCAAGAACAGTGCCATTTTTATGTGCTAGCAGTACAAATTCCACATTTTACAAGAAGCATTGAGAAATGTGATAGTCCCTATTTCTACACCTTCATTAGTAATTTTCTAAAATAAACCTGAGCTCAGTGGCAAATTACTGTAAAAACCACGACCTAGGAATCTTTCTTTTTTCTTTTTTCTTTTTTTTCGGCCATTACGGAAAACCCCATTAGCACTCTTATTTGAATAGACCAAGTCTTTTCCTGTAATTATTGCAAACAATTTCGAATCAATCCACATTTTTTCTTAATTGAATACAGTTATTAAAAGCTTCTTTAATTTCTTCAACCATCTCTTTTTATGAACTTTCTATTGATTTACTGAGAATATATCATCTTAGTTAAAAAAAGAATCCCTCCCAGTCTATTAAAACATGACAGGTACAGTAAAATCCACTTTTAAAATTTTAACCAAAGTAAATTTGAATAAAGTCTGTAGGTTAGGTAATAGTTAGATTGATGCTAATTTCATGATTTCAATAATTTCTCTGTGGTTATGTAAGAGCATGTTCTTGTCTTTAGGAAATATAGACTGAAGTATTTGGAAGTCAAGGGTTCAATGTAGCTTAACTTACTCTACAATATATTAGAAAAAAATGATATGCATACATAGAGAACTATAAAAAATAATAAAATACATGTGGTGTGATGTTAACACCTGGGTAAATATGGGTGAAGGGTAAAGAGGAATTTTTGCACCATTTTTGCAATTTTTTTTTGTCTGAAATTATTTTTTTATTCATTTCTTTATTTGTGACATCCACATCCACAAATGATGATTTGGAGGAATTAGAATAAAAGTCCCATAAAAATGTTGCATAATGAATTGAACTTTCCAGAAAACACTGCTTTATTTTTTTTTTTTCAGTTTAACAGAGGAAATATGAACTTTCCTGGGTGTTTTCTTTCATGTATCATCTCCTTTTTAAATTTTTTTTTCTTTAAAGTATAATTGATTTACAATGTTGTGTCAGTTCCTGCTGTGGAGCACAGTGGCCCAGTCTTTTCCTCATATGACTTCCGTCACGGCCTAGCCCAAGAGACTGGGTATAGTTCTCTGTGCTATACGATGGGACCTCATTGTCTATCCATTCTAAATGTAACAGTTTGCATTTGCTTAACCCTAAGCTCCCCATCCATCCCACTCCCTCGCTCTTGACAACTGCAGATCTGTTCTCTATGTCTGAATCTGTTTCTGTTCTGTAGACCGGATCATTTGTGCCATATTTTATGTTCCACGTATAAGTGATATCACGTGGTATTTGTCTTTCTCTTTCTGTAAGTCTGAAATTATTTTAGAAAAAGGAATTTTTTAATCTATGTGTTCTCCCAAAGTGATCCATGGATTCAATAATAGTAACAGTTTCCAAGGCACCGTAATCGCTCATTGTCTCTGTCTACCAGGTATCAAGGCGTGTTTTAACAGTTCCCTGGGAAGTGATATTGTCATCCTGGGCTCCTGAGCTTGTCAAGGCCTTGGCCGGGAGTCCAGCCATGCCCTCCCTGATCTATGGCTTTCAGGGGCTGTTCTAAGCCTTCATCAGTCTCTTCAAGCCCCCTTCCTCCCTTCCTCCCCTAAGGCCCTTGCAACCTTCAGCACATTAATTCTTTGTTTATTAAGCAATTATTTCCTTTCTCTTCCATTTGTTCTGAAGCTCTTCCTCTCAACTAACTACCCCGCCTCAGACCCCAAATGCATGGTGAAGTTACCGTCCTATCTCAAAAGTCCACTCCAGGGAGCTCTTTGGTGGCCTAGCAGTTAAGGATCCATTGTTGTCAGTGCTGTGCCTCGGGTCTGATCCCCCTGCCCAAGAACTTCTGCATGCCCTGGGTGTGGGCCAAAAAATAAAAATAAATAAAATGAAAGTCCACCCCTAACTCAACGTGCTTCTCTGGCTTCCACCCTCTTATCTTCCTCTCACAACCAGGTTTTGAAAAGAATAACCCACATCTCCAGCCTCACTTCATTCACAACGGTGAACAGACAGAGAATCTAAATCCTACTCCGTCATTGATTGTTGCCAATTTTTTTGGTATAGGCTTCTGATAAACAGGGGAAAACTGAATTAAGAAAAAGAGAGGGAAGATGCCTGCAGGAGGGAAAAGACAGACTTTCTCCCTGGCAGGCAACACACACACAGAAGGCAATAAACGGCTCCTGGATACCTGTGTACAAAGTGCTCTGGGAGGTTTTAGGTATGAGTGTTTAAAAGATGATTCTTGTTCATAATCGACTTCTGGCTGTAAATATAAACCTCATCACCAGAAACAGTACGAATGCTAAAACAAAAATTCTTAAGGTAGGAGGATAATACCAAATAATCCTCCAAGTTTTCAGGGCAAATAAAATACTGGCAGCCACAGATTAGAAACCCAAACTGCTATCAGGTGATTCTTTTATCATCAAAGGAGTGTCAAGTAACATCCCAGCTTAAAGAAGGCTTAAAACCCATGACAGGAATCGTGGCTCAGGGGAAATGAGTCTGACTAGTATCCATGAGGATGTAGGTTTGACCCCTGCGCTGGCTCAGCAGGTTAAGGATCTGGCCTTGCCATGACCTGTGGTGTATGTCACGACTGGGATCCCGAGTTGCCGTGGCAGTGGCGTAGGCTAGCAGCTGCAGCTCCAGTTTTACCCCTAGCCTGGGAACTTCCATATGCCATGGGTGCAGCCCTAAAAAGCCAAAAAAAAAAAAAAAAAAGTGATAGTTTGGGGCTTGGCTTGTTTCTTTGGGTCAAAATATCCAGTAGACCCAAACCTCGAAGCCCCTCCCAGGACGGAGTGGTAGTCAGTTTCCTCACATTCCCCAAGGTCAAGGCTCTGTTCCCTGCATCTGCATCACAAAGCAACAACTTGGAGCTGCAAGAACAAGAGGCAACATTCAGCATTGTTAACTGAAGGATGAATGAATGAATTGTATCTCAAGTATCCAGCGCATAGATGAAATTTGAGGAATATTTCTTGAATGAGTAAGTAAACTCAACCCAACAGATAAAAGTCAGGGCAGAACTGCTGGCCCTGCGGTAAGAGTCCCAAACTTTCCCCACTGTCCTCCCCTGTCCCCAAGTTCACCCCATCGCTTGGAAATATTTGAGGAGTCAGCTAAAGCTCGAAGACCCTCAATTCATTATGTTTCTTCTAGGATCCTTTCTGAGCCAAATGCAAGTCAAAGCAAAGCCCCTGCTTCACCAGCTCAGAGGGGTGGGGTGGATGGATACTCAGGGCCAGGAGACCCAACTGCCAGTTTTTCTTGGTTTTTAGTTTCATTTATCCATTCATTCAGCAAACAGTTATTGAAAAATTATTGTGAACAGTCTCCTTGTCACTAGGGGCAGAGCAATGGACAAGCCAACAAGGTCTTTCTCTTACTGAGCGGACATCTTCATTCATTCAACTGACAGATACTAACGGAGGGGCAGCTCTGTGTCAGGCCCTTTACAGAGCAATGGATTCCTGCCTCCGCGAACTTTACATACTGATGCAGGAAAATCAGAAAATAACAAAAGAAATAAATAAGCGACTCGGTATATGGGAAAGTTCCAAATCCTGGGTGGGGCTTGGGCGGGGGGCAGGTACTTAAACACGAAAGGGGATGGGAAGTCTGGATAGTGCATGCAATTTTTAACAGGATGGTAAAAGCAGAACCAACTGAGAAAATGATACTGGAGCAAGGTCCTGGAGGAGGTGAGGGAGCAGCATGTCCGGGAAGAGCATTCCAGGGAGAAGAAAGCAAGTGTAAAGGCCCTGAGCTGTGAACACTCTTGGTTTGCTCGAGAGGCTGCGAGGAGCCCTAACATGACTTGACTGATGCGGAACAAGGAGGGGAAATGAGAGGGCGGGGGGAGGGGAATTATGTTGGGCTTTGTTGGCCATTTTATTTTATATATATATATATATGTGTGTGTGTATATATATATATATATATATATATATATATATATATATATATTCGTCTTTTTGCCTTATCTAGGGCCGCACCTGCGTCATATGGAGGTTCCCAGGCTAGGGGTTTAACAGGAGCTGTAGCCGCCGGCCTTCACCACAGCCACAGCAACGTGGGATCCGAGCCGCGTCTGCAACCTACACCACAGCTCAAGGCAACGCCGGATCCTTAACCCACTCTGAGCAAGGCCAGGGATCGAACCCGCAACCTCATGGTTCCTAGTCGGATTCGTTAACCACTGAGCCACCACGGGAACTCCTTTGTTGGCCCTTTTAAAGATCTTTCGCTTTCCTCTGACTGTGATCAAAAGCCATCCGACGATTTCTAACAGAGGAATCCCACGATGTGACTCAGGTTTTAGCAGGAACACTCTGGCCCGCTGAGCTAAGAACAGGCTGTGGTGCGGCAGGGGAATGCGGTGTTCTGTCAGCCGATGGGTAAGCTAGAGTGAAGCTTTGCTCCCAGGAGAAAAGGGATAAAGGCTGCAGTAGGTCCTTGAGCTGCCAAGAGGGGAGGGGCTGGGGACCCAAGCAGAAGAGCTTGCAATACAGAGGTTTCCCCAATAGTCATGGCGGGAGCTGGAATTGATGGGCGTAGATGAACATACATATGTGGGCAAATGTGGTGCTGAGAGTTTGTGTTACTGTCTCAGATTTTTCTCAATTTTTTCAGTGAAGTAGGAAGCACGACCATCAACTGAGAATGAAGTTGGAGCAGGAGGTAGTGCAAATTTGAGGAGAAAAGAATCATCCTACAGGAATACACTTTAAAATAATCCCTTAAAGAAATGCTAAGACAATACACATGATACTAAAATGTTGGCACTACATGTGGTTCCAAGAAAAAAAAAGACCAGAAAATATTTTTATACACACAGCATATGTAAAGCCATCTGAGTACAACATGTACAAACGAAGTGACATGATTTGGCACATTTCCAGGAAGCGATGAAAACTGTAAGTCAGTTCCCTAAATTCGACTGAGATTTGAATCAGGCAAACATCTCTTTATCGCTGGAAGCCATTTAATTTAGGTCATCACATTAGGAGTGAAATCCTGGAGTGTAAAACACATACCCAGCATGGCGCAAGTGAGAAACACCGGTTGAGGAGCAGGATGGTAAAATTCGCCTCACACGCCACACTGCCTTCCAACCACCAATGGCCTTTCAGACCCACTGTGTTGACCTTGAAGTGGGGATCTGGAACTCCAGGGATTTTTTTACCCCTCTCTTCTCAGCCTCCAGTCCCACCACAGGAAAACATACTTTGTCTTCCTTATGATTTAATTTTTACCTGTTAATTTTTTAACAATATTTTATTTTATTTTAACAATATTTAGAAGCCTATGTTATATCTAGTTTTCTAATTTTTACCTGTTAATTTTTTAACAATATTAGATTTTATTTTAACAATATTTAGAAGCCTATGCTATATCTAGTTTTCTAGTCACTTTTAATTCTCTTACTTTTTATAATAGCTATATTTGTGTTTGTCTTTTTAAATTAACTAGCAGCAGGATTGCTTTTGATTTCTTAGCATTGCCTGGGGGCTCCCCTGTTTCTCCACTCTCCACCCACCCTCCACATGCCCAAACTCCCAGATAAAATCTTTAACCCAGACAACTCAGGAGATCCAACAGCCACGATTCCTTCCTTGGACAATACATTTCCTATTCTAGCTGCACATACTTGCATATTTGGAATATTTGCTTCTCCCACTGTGCCCTGTGATGGCGTAATGTCCTTCTAGCATCCGTGGTCTCTACTATACAAATCGGTGGGTGGGGGGCCAGACCTGCAGAGGACCACGACACAACGGGAGGTGAAGCAAGGTGCCAGATTTCTTTCAGAGATGGACCACAACATACAGACCCTGAGCTTACTTTAACAAGGGGGAGTCTTGATCCTTATTAAAACTCCCCTAAGAAGACATCACATTAAAGATCAACAGAACCTTCCAAACATAAACTCCCTCCTACACGGATAATGGGAAAGTAAGCCACTATGGAAAATAGCATGGAGTTTCCTCAAAAACTTAAAAATAGGAGTTCCCTTGTGTGTGGCAGGTTAAGGACCCGGCATTGTCATTGCAGTGACTCGGTCTGCTGCTGTGGCCTGGGTTCAGTCCCCAGCCCAGGAACTTCTGCATGCTGTGGGTGTGGCCAAAAAAATTAAAAATAGAATTACCACACGACCCAGCAAGCCCACTCCTGGGTGTATATCCAGACAAAACTATAATTCAAAAAGTACATGCACTCCTATGTTCATAGTAGCACTATTCACAATAGCCAAGGCGTAGAAGCAACCTAAATGTCCATCAAAAAAATGAATGGATAAAGAAGGTGTGGTACATGTACACAATGGAATATTACTCAGATATAAAAACACATGAAATAATGCCATTTGTAGCAAAATGGATGGATCCTAGAGATTATCATACTTAAGTCAGAAATAGAAAGACAAATACCATATGATATCCCTTATATGTGGTATCTAAAACATGACACTAAGAACTTATCTACGAAACAGAAACATACTCACAGACAAGAAAATAGACTTGTGGTTGCCAAGAGGGAGGGAAGGACTGAGAGTCTGGGATTAGTAGATGCAGACATTGCATGTGGAAAGGATAAACAACAAGGTCCTACTGTATACCACTGGGAACTATATTCAATATGTGAGATAAATCATAATGGAAAAGAATATTTTAAAAGAATATATATATTGGAGTTCCCGTTGTGAGTCAGCAGGTTAAGAACCTGACATGGTCTCTCTGAGGATGCAGGTTCAGTCCCTGGTCCTGCAACCCAAAAAAAATCAAGGTAACGCATGATCACTTTACAAATTATACTGAAATTTTTTGAAAATATTTCATAAAATAAATGTCAAATATCAAGGTAGGCCTTATGCTTGGTATAATTACAAAAATATATTTATTGACAGTTTTCCACTGTATATCTTTCAGAAAAAGATATTAAAAGCATAGCTAAAAATTATTGTCTGAAAGGTCTGAGTCACTTTGCTGTACAGCAGAACTTGGCATAACATTGTAAATCATCTGTGTTTTAATCAAAATATTAAAAATACAAACTAATTATCTATCTATCTATCTATCTATACATATATATCTCTCTGAAAGGCCAATTTCTTCTGGCTTTAAATTCTAAAGGGACTTTGTATGTCTAGGGTTCCTCAAGTTACATATACTTTAAGCTGTTCTCAAACTGAACCTGGTCACTGGTTTTGCAGTTCATCTGAATATACCACTTAAACTGAAGTTTAGGGTGACTGTATTTTTATCACAGAGCCATTTAGTTCCTACTCCACCACTGTGTAGCCCTCTCATTTCACAGAGAAACCAGAAAAGAAAAATTTAAGGCTGTGGAGTGAATGCCTGCTTGAGAGTAAGCTTGCAATTTTCCTTCTGTTCTTCCTTCTGTTCTTCACCCTTAAGAAGGTGCAGCCACTCTTGGGCCGGCGTGGGACGGGAGGGATTAAAGCTACGCAGCCTGGAAAGGATGATGTTGGGATTTAGGGTAGCAAGCTTTCCAAGGGGTACTTGGATAGTTAGGGGACCACCTTTAGAAGGAGGGCAGAGCTCCATTATTTAGGAAAGAGGGTGAAAGGGACAAGTAGTGAGGTTAGTGGGGACTAGGAGAACAGGACAAACAAGCTGTCATCAAGAAGAGCAGGAACCCCCATCACTGCTGCCTACAGCTTTCAGTGCCGTGCCACTGCCCTTTCCTCTGGAGGCAGGAAGTGCCTCTGGACCACACCACGTGAGCTCAGTATAGGCTCTGTTTATCTACGTTCACGCAAAATCAGGGTAGGCACAAGAGGTATCCTGACAAGTCAGATGATAACCTCCAGTGATATCTGTTCTGGCCCCACTGCTTTTTAATTTATACATTCATAGCTTGAAATTACTTTAGATGGCCTGGAGGATATCCCCTCCCATAGATGATAAGAAGACAACTACCCTCCTCCATGCTATTAATAAGGTTTTATTATGAACGGGGCATGGAGTCATAAACTCCTGGAGTCTACTGCCAGAAAGAGAGGCTCAGTATTAGTTATGCAAAAGCTAAAAGCATTGTCTCTGAGAGTCTCCAAAATTAAATTCCAAAGTTTAACATAAAATAACCACTTATCATACATCAATTTGATTCATTGCCTAGAGATATATTTTGCTGTTAATTCATCTTAGAAAATATCCCAGGAAAGCAACTGAAAAACTCTAAAATCCATCTCTCCCTCTTTGTCGGCTCTACCACTCTCTTGTTCTTCAGTGTTTCTTGACTGAATGACCACAACCAAGTTCTAACAAGTGTCCATCCTGGCGACTTTCTTTTTTTAATTGAAGTATAGTTGATTTACAATGTTGTGTTAGTTTCGGGTGTACAGCAAAGTGATTCAGCTATGTATACATGTGTGTACATATTATACACACACAACACACACACACACACACACACACACACATATTCCTTTTCAGATTCTTTGCCCTTATAAGCTATTACAAAATATTGAGTTCCGTTCCCAGTGCTCTACAGTAGGTCCTTGTTGGTTATCTATTTTACATATAGTAGTGTACATACGTTAATCCCAGGCTCCTAATTTATCCATCCTTCCCAACAGCACCTTTCCCCTTTAGTAACCCTAAGTTTGTTTTCTATGTCTGTGGGTCTGTATTACAGAAGTTTCCGGGCCAGGGATCAAACCTGAGCCACAACAATGAACCCTTAACCACTAAACCACCAGGGAACTCCATATTTCTGTTTTGTATACAAGTTCATTTCCATCATTTTTTTTAAGATTCCACATATAAGCGATATCGTATGATATTTGTCTTCCTCTGTCTGGCTTACTTCACTTAATATCCTGGCTATTTTCAACAAACCTATTATGCCCACACAGATGTATGACAATATGTGGCTGGGCTACACAAATGTGTGAAAATATAAAAGTCCCACCACCTAACAATCCCAGTGCAAGTACTGGCTTCCATCTTTAGAATCTATTCAGGCCACTTCCTGCTCCATTGGTTCCAATCTGGCACCCTTTGGTCTTATGTCTTCTGGGTCTCTGACCCTGGCCTTGATGGTTCCCTTTGGACAATTCTACTCCAGCTCAACTCCAGTATCTCTTAGACGTAATCCTGATGTTCACCGTCCATCGTTCAGTTGGGTAAGAGGTACTTCCAACCCTCCCCACACAGTCTTCCAGCACAGCCTTCAAGGGAAATTGGAAGGTTTCTAGTCTTAATCTCTTTATAATGTAAGCTCTAAACCGAAGCCAGATTCATCTCTCTAATATTAAACATTATAATGGCTCTTCCCTGCTTGAAATACTTCAAAGGCTCCCTGTGGCCTGACTTCAAGAGAAAGTTGAAACTCCCCGTAGCAAACATGGTGAACAAAATCCTTTGTGATACTGTTTCAAGCACCCTTTCCAGCCTCCTCACTCACAGCTCCTCCATACCCACTTCTCATCCTTTTTTTTTTTTTTTAAGGCTGCACCCACGGCATATGGGAGTTCCCAGGCTTGGGGTAGAATCTGAGCTACAGCTGCCAGCCTGCGCCACAGCCACAGCAACGCGGGACCCGAGCCGCGTCTGCAACCTACACCACAGCTCACGGCAACGCCGGATCCTTAACCCACTGAGTAAGGCCAGGATTGAACCTGCATCCTCATGGATACTAAGTTGGGTTCATTTTTGCTACGCCAGAAGGGAAACTCCTACCCATTTCTCATCTTAACTGTTGCAATAGATTTGCATTTCTTCCAATGTACCATGATTTCCTACCTCTGATAACCCTTCTTTCTAGAATTCTCCTTCCTGAATTGTTTACCAAGTTAATTCTAATTCAGTCTTTACATATATACTCAGAAAACATTCCTTAACTTCTCCGAGCAGAGCTTATATCACTATTGGAGGCCCTACAATGCTTTTTACTAACCTTATTATATATCACTGTAATCATTTTTTTATTTGTAAAATTTGTCTTCTCACCAATTATCTTTGAATCCTTGGCTCCTTGCATAATATCTGACTCCTAATTATTGTTGAGTGAAGGAACTAATAAATGAATTAATGAATGTTAGAGTAGATCCAAAGCATATTCTTAGAAAAAATTTAACATTATTTTTAGATGTATGGCTCTGTAAGAGATGGGTAATATCACTGACTTTTTTTATGATGAAAGAGAAGAAAAAGAAGCATATGTTCTAATGTTTGAACCCAATATTCTGAGAGTTTCTCTGGGCCCCTGGTGATTCCTGCTCACTCTCCAGGAATTCTGTGATGGGAAAGAAGAGGAGGAAATGAAAGAAATTCAAAAAGAGAGAAGCTGATAGTTTTTCAAGGTTAAAAAAATTTTAACTTTTTCCTGGATAACAGTTTCAAATATATGCATTACCGGGGGAAAAACCTTAACCAACCATTATTGTACAGGTTAGGGGAGAAGGAAAACTTGCACCCAGTAATGTAAGTCTGTAAGTGATGCTAAGGAAAGATCAGCCAGGAAAAGGTGGCACCATATCATCATTATTATTATTATTATTATTATTATTATTATTATTATTATTATGAGTTGAGTTATACAAGGTGTTCATAACTTTGTTGTTATTGTTTTCGGTCTTAACAAAAGGGGGAAAATGTATTTCTTTAAATCTTTTTACCACTATAGCTGTGGCATATGGAAGTTCCCGGGCCAAGGGTCAAATTGGAGCTGCAGCTGCAAGCCTACACCACAGCCACTGATATGCCAGATCCAAGCCACGTTTGTGACCTACACCACAGCTCATGGTAACACTGGATCCTTAACCCACTGAGTGAGGCCAGGGATCGGACCCCATCCTCACAGACACTATATCAAGTTCTTAATCTTGCTGAGCCACAACAGGAACTCCAAAAAAAGGATATTATTGTGTGGCATCAGAGAAAAAATAGAACCCTGAGATCTGTTTTACAATGTATGTAGCTGATTACACGGCTTTGGATGGTTCTATCGAATTTTCATTTATATTTTTTGATTCTGAAAGTTTGGATGGGGAGAAAGCAGTTTCCTCCCCCACTTCCCGCATGTCTCAGATGCTTCTGACTCTTTGATCCATTTCCTTATAAAGGTAGAAATGATCATCCAAGAATGTACTGGAAGAGCTTATATATTAATAATATTATTAATAGGATGACAGCATGACCTCCGTAGTTTTTATTTTCAAAGCACATATCGATCTCAACCAGCCACAGAAACTACCGACATATCAAGCCCTGGACAGAGAGACCGCCTCAGCGTTATCTACCTCCTACTCAGCTCCCATCAAGAACTTCTCTGAGAGTTGCATTATTCAGAAATTATTGGATGCTAGGCAATCCCTCTGTTCTTCTAGGTACGATGTCACTGCATTGAATCAAATCAAACTGTCAGATGAGATGTTTACAAAAAACCTGCAAGAAACAGTCATATTAAACCTGTTATTGGATTTCCTGTTTTTAAAAATCATCGAGGTAATTAATGACCATCCCTAACAGAAAGTTTCATGTGTCCCATTTCGTAAAAGAAAAAGAAAAAAAATAGCAGGACTAGGAAAATCAGTTATTCTGAGAGAAAATGTGTACGATTCCTCCTTTCTAGTAAGGGAACACAAAATTTCTGCCCCATAATTGACTTCTTCAGATGCTCTGACCCCACTGCACAGGAGAATCTCTGTGGTGCTGTTACCAGGTAACACGGCCACTCCAGCCCTTGCTTGCTCCCTCCTGAGTTTACAAGCTCCCTTCTCCAATTATTCGTGTTTTCTTCTACTTTCTTTAGGCTTAAGCCTTTTGTAGTGGTAAATTTCCAGTCTTATTCTTTTACTCATCCATTCAGCAAAATGTGTTGAGATGGATTGAGAACCCGCTACGTGCCAAGTCTTGGAGATTGTGATGAAGACAGAAACAGTCATGGAGTTTACAGTCTAAGCTAGGAATCAGCTCATGCTGTTATCTTTGGCTCTCTTACAAACCCACGATTTCTCTGTCAAAAATGCCAGGATCTTTGCAATTCTCCCAGCCCCCCTATTGGTCTCTCCGAACCAGAGAACTCTCCAGACATTACTAGGCACATGCCTGTCTGGGACCTGAGCAGCAGGTAATGCAAATCCCGTTCTACCCATGAGCAGCCCAAGGTCATAACGGCCTTTGAGGAAGATGCAATGTAATACAGGTGCAGATTCTGCCAGAGGCTATTAGCTTTTGAGGATATTCTAATTCCATTATAGGACCCTGTCTAACTTTTCCATCTTTTCCATCCCTCGCACACTAAGTCTAATCAACACCAAATGACCCCCCCAGTTCCCTGAGCACACTGTGTCTTTCAATTCTCCACATTTTTGCAAGTGTTCCCCCTAATCCTAACCCGTCCTTTGCAAGCTTGTCCAGCTGACATACTCCTAATCTATTTGCAAGCTTGTCCAGCTGACATACTCCTAATCTATCATTCAATTCATTGCTTAAGAACACATCCTCCCTTTCTTTTCTCCTCCTTTCCCAAAGTAACCTCTCCCTCCTCTGTGCCGGAGAGGTACAGTGTCATGCAATGGTTTATAGCTCGGTCTTTGAACTGAAATTAATCTGAGTTCATCTCCTGGCTCTACCACTTAGCAACTATGTGATCTTGGACAATTTATTTAACCCTACTAGGTCTCAGTTTCCTGATCTGCAAAAGGGGACAGTGATACTCTCTATCTCTAGGGCTGTGAGAGTTAAACAACCTAAAGAATCAAAAGTACTTAGGTTCTAGTACAAGCTTTTACTATTGATCGTATCACATTGGGTTGTAGGTATTTATTTCAGTTTCACTCGACCCCATTCCACTGGCAGCTTCCTATGAACAAGAACCATGTCTTATTTACCGTAGGGCCCAGGATACAGTAAATGCACACAATAAGTGTGTTTTTAACTTAACCTAAAATTTGCATAAAATATGTATGTCATAATTCATTGCAATTTAATGCAACTCAAAAGAAGAATTTTGAAATACCTCAGACTGATCTAACTGCAGTTAGAGAACTCCTTTATCCCATGCCCTCCTTAAAATTTCCTGCTCCTTTATGGCTTAGCATCAATCATTCAGTAGTTACCTATCTAATGCCTACCTTCTGCCAAGCAATGTACTAGGCTGTGGCGTTTTCTCAGAGAACACCAGGCAGTCCTAAGCCTCTAGAAAAGAGTAAACCAGCTTACACAATAAAGTCTTGTGGGAATCACAGTGGGATACCATGCACAATGCCAAGGGAAAATTTAAAGAGAGGCAGCTATGCACATTTTGGAGTCTGGGAAATTAAACCAAAGAAAACAGAGTCTTTGAAAGATGTATTTTTTACCCACTCAGTTAATAGTTGACCAACCAGCTGAGCAGAGGCACCCCTGGTCCAGAGGCACCCTTCTCTTACTATTAATGGCAGGTTCTAGAATATTCTGGAGGGGAGTACTTTGGAGTTTTGGGCAACCCTAGCTTCCTTGCAACATTACTCCCTAAGGGATATTCAGCCCTGAGATGATGATATAGTTAAATGAAAATATGTTGTGAAAAACATAAGCTGCCTGGGCCAATACCATGTGGAGGCTCCCAGGCCTCCTAGAATTCACTGCAATACGTTTTCCTGTTTTAAACCACCACAGGTCTCTTCTTGGAAGGAGACAGGTTTTTTCAAAACACCTGTTAAAATCATACATGCATAAATCATGTGACTATGGTCAAATAATGTGCATGTAACCTGTGCTCTACATACGAAACATTCTGAGACGTCTCTAAATTCCTTCATTCAGTAAAACACTTACTGAGCTAATATCGTTATTGTCATTACCCCATGGGTTAGCCTGCCTTGACTTTTTTTTTTTTTATGGTCTTTTTGTCTTTTTAGGGCCACACCTGAGTCATACAGAAGTTCCCAGGCTAGGGGTCCAAGTAGGACTGTAGCCGCCAGCCTAAGCCATAGCAACATGGGATCTGAGCCACGTCTGCGACCTACACCATAGCTCACGGCAACACCAGATCCTTAACCCACTGAGCAAGGCCAGGGATAGAATCCGTGTCCCCATGGATGCCAGTCGGGTTCTGCTGAGCCACGACAGGAACTTCTGTCTTGACTTTTTAATTTTTTGTTTCTTGTCTCAATGATCGCACACTGTGTTTCCCAACACCTGTGGGTTTATTTATATAGTGAAGTAATTTGGGTGACGTGTAAATACACTGAAGAACAGGAAAGCCAACAGAATCCCTCATTGGGGATTAAAGGGGCTTCTGGCCATAGCTTGAGGGACTCCATTGCAGGACCTCCGATCTGTTTAGCAAGGGTCCCTTCCTTTGTCTCAGCAACACACTAGGGCAGTTTTCTCTAATTCGGTTTTCCCTTTCCACATAAAGTACAGCACTTTCTCCTTCCTATTACCATCAGGATATAATTCTAGATGTTGAATTTGAGTTTTTGGTCAAGACTAAGAAATCTGGATGTCAGACAGAAACTAGATTTGAATTCTGGCTCCAAGTCATTAACTAGCTGTGTGACTTTGGATAAGTTACTTGTCATCTCTGGATCTGGTTTTCTCATCTGAAGAGTCATGCTAAGGATGGAATAACATATGTAAAAAGTTTAACTACACATTGTTCTAAGCGCTTTATATGTATTAACTCATTTGCCCCTTCCAACATGCCCCATTCTGTAGGGGACCTAGAGATAAATATCATGTTGCAGAGTTCCTATCATGGCTTAGTGGTTAACGAACCTGACTAGGATCCATGAGGATGCGGGTTCGATCCCTGGCCTCACTCAGTGAGTTAAGGACCTTGCATTGCCATGAGCTGTGTAGGTCGCAGATGCAGCTTGGATCCAGTGTTGCTGTGGCTGGGGTGTAGGCCAGCGGCTACAGCTCCGATGCAACTCCTAGCCTGGGAACCTCCATATGCTGGGGATGTGGCCCTAACAATGCCCCCCCACAAAAAAAATCATGTTGCCACTTTACAGCAAGTTTTACCAGCCCACATCTCCCCTACAGGCCATATTCTGTACCTCCCTGTCACAAGATGAAGGCAGTTCTCTTACCGTGGCCGGCCTTGACGTGTTACTAACCCCAGGCATCCAGCCCCTAAACTTGTCTGAACAGAGCTTTCAACATGCACAATGTGGCCGCTTGGCTCAAATAAGCAGCCTGCAGCATTTTGCACTGGCTGCTACTGCATCTCTGCATGTTAATCCAGCAGAGCTGGGTTTGCTGACATCAAGGACGTGATGCGAAGCACAGCTCTTTAGTTTCCAAATGAATGAAAAGGGCACAGTGAAAGAGGCTGGCCACCGCATCTAACTGAAAAACAGTAATGACTCACAGGAAAGACAAAAACTGAGTAAGCACCCACCACGGGCCACTCATCCCTTCAGCACCACTCGGGGAAATAATGGTCTCACTATAGAACAACCAAAACATATGGACAAAAACCTCCCAGGCTTCTGAGGATAGTCTAATTCCCATCTGGCTTACACATTTCATAACTTCTAAATTAGCTAGCCGAGGAACTGGGGGAAGATGTGCAGGGACCATGGACATTAGGCATGTTTACGTGTGACATGCACCTGTGTCGTGACTGGCATTGCTAGTCAATTGTGAAATGACTACTAGCTAGCCCTGATAAGAGAGCTTGTTATTTACAGTCTGGAAATTGGACCTCAAAAGTACACTGGAGACGAAAAGAGATTAAAGCTTCTTTCTGACAGTGTACACACTGTCAGAAGTCCAGGCAGAAATTTAAAACAAATAAATAAAAAAACTAAGAATATAGAAAATACTTCCTGTGTTTCTCCTTCCCTAATAATGATGATATTGATGATTACACCCTGTAATCCTACCTAATCGTGGTATATCCTTTTTTTTTTTTTTTTTTTAATTTTATGGCCACACCTGTGGCATATGGAGTTCCCTGGCCAGGGGATTAAATCCAAGCCATAGCTGCAAAATATACCAGCTCTTTTAACCCACTGAGCCAGTCTGGGAATCGAACCCCCCCCTTGGCAGAGACCTGGGCCACAGCAATCAGATTCTTAACCCACTGCACCAGAGTGGAAACTCTTAATCACAGAATACCCTAAATAAGAAAGTATTTTACTAATACATAAGATTTTCTTTTAACCTATTCATTATTTCTATGGGTGACTGCTTATTCAATAGATTAACAATTACCTTTGTGCAACAAAAAAACACATCTTGATTTTAAAGTTAATAAATGTTCAAAATTTTGAACCAAACAAATATCTGCAGAATATCCCACAGGGGAAAAAAAATTACTTCACTGAAAGTGTCTAATGAATCAGTATTGCCCTCACTTTCTTTCAGATTTTTCAGGAATTGCCAATAAGTACTGGTAGCCAAAAGGAAACATCTAGAAGATTGGCAGTGATATACTACAATATCTCGTATTAACTAAATCAAGGGTTTACTGACCAAAAACAAGCATTCTTAGAGTAAACATTTCTCATGTTTTTGTCTCCCTAGCATCTAAACCTCTTTTCTGTGCATGATAAGACTTACGAGACAGAACCCACCTCCCACTATAGAAGCTCAACACTCCAGGCATTGGCTTGCCCAGCGTCCCTGGCAACTAGAGTGTTGGTGTCAGGGCTAGATTCTTCTGATTAGATGCACCCACCTGTAATTTTGAACCAGAAGGAGGAAGCTCATAGAGTCTCTTCTGACGAGAGTGATAACAACAAGGACAGAAGTTACCTTCATTTCCCAAAGCACAGTGATTCTAGGCCACCTCTAGGGCCAACATCAGGCTGGAGGTAAGCAGCATCTGAACCTATCAAGACAGTCATGGATTCCTTCCTGGGATATCTCTGAGATGAGATGTTGAACATGGTACCTGGTTCTCTCACTTACAACTCTGGTTTTCAAGCCCTTCTAGAGATTACATCAAATACGAAACACTTTAAAATAAATTCTATGTGTAAGACCAGAGTCCTTAATATTTCATTGTATTTATTTTTAAATGTTTTTAAATATTGAATACATTACTCCAGCTATATGTCGTAGCTTGAGAAGGGGGGCAGTTTTCTCCTAGGTTTAAAAAGAAAACATAGAAACATAAGTACCACAGGCAGCTGGAAACCATTGCAAAAACATTTGCTGTTAGTTTGGGGCATTCTCACTTTCAATTCCAGAATGAACTTTTCAGGATGCAATGATGGTCTACTGACATATAATGGGAATCAGCATTTTTTTTTGGAGGGGGGCTGCACCTGCAGCATGTGGAAGTTCCCAGGTTAGGGGTAGAATTGGAGCTGCAGCTGCCAGCCTATGCCACAGCCACTGCAATGCAGGATCTGAGCCCCATCTACAACCTATGCTGCAGCTCAAGGCAATGCCAGATACTTAACCCACTGAGTGGGGCCAGGGATTGGACCTCACAGTCACTATGCGGGGTTCTCAACCTGCTGAGCCACATTAGGAACTCCAGGAATCAGCATTTAACTCTCCTCTTTATGTGTCCTAGAGTCCTCACACCACACTGTGGTTCCCTAACTGCTCTCTCTCCCCCCTGAAGGCCCACTCTGGGTGCTTGCCCGGGTGTAATTCACATTCACATTCACCGAGAACAGATTTGAAATCGCAGGTCACCCTTTTATTCAGCTGGACTTTCCCTCATTTTATTCATTCTCTTTCCACTTTTTTTCTTTTTGTCTTTTTGTCATTTTTAGGGCCGCACCTGTGGCCCATGGAGGTTCCCAGGCTAGGGGTCTAACAGGAGCTGTAGCTGCTGGCCTTCGCCACAGCCACAGCAACGCGGGATCTGAGCCGCATCTGCAACTACACCACAGCTCACGGCAACGCCGGATCCTTAACCCACTGAGCGAGGTCAGGGGTCAAACCTGCAACCTCATGGTTCTCAGTCGGAATCTTTAACCACTGAGCCACGAAGGGAACTCCCTAAATTATTTTTTTTTAAGATTTTTATTTTTTCCATTACAGTTGATTTATAGTGGGAATCTAGTTTTTTAAATGATACAAAAGGACTTATTCATAAAACAGAAACGAAGTCAAAGATTTCAAAACCAAACTTATGGTTACCAAAGGGGAAGTATTGGGGGGTTGGTAAATTAGGAATTTGGGATCAACAGATATACAATACTATACATAAAAAAGGTAAGTAACAAGGGCCTTACCTTGTGTAACAAGTAACACAGAGAAATCTACTTAATACTCTATAATAACCTACATGGGAAGAGAATTTTTAAAAGAATGGATATATGTATAACTGATGAACTTTGCTGTACACCTGAAACTAACACAACATTGTAAGTCAACTACACTCCAAAAAAAAGTTTTACTTAAAAATTAAAAAATTAAAGAGGCCTTCCCTTAATACCACCCATAAGCCAGGCCAAGACCTTCTAGTGATTCATTCTAATTTATTTTTCAGAATACTTGCTATTATGTGAAATTATTGTATTCCTTTGCTTATTTGTGGGTTTCATGTATTTGATTATATAGTTGGTAGGTACCGTAAGATCTATTGGAAAAAGAAAACTTTCCAGCACCTACAACAATAGCTAATACACTGTAAAAACTTTATTTAAAAAGGCCATTTATTCATTTTGAATAAATAAAAAGTGATTTTATTGTGCACCTACACAGTGCCAAGTACTACAGGCTACAGAGATTGAACAAACATCAGAATATAGGCAGTATTTAATGCCAGAGGAATGGGTGAGAAATCCAAGGATGTAGGTCAGACAGGAATTCTTGCAGGAGTAGACAGAAGAAGAAATATCCTGAAGAGATGATCAGGGTAGGTAAAAGGGAAGCGAGAGAGAAATGGTACTACAGAAGCTAAAGGAACAAGAGTCCAATATATAAAACACAACTTGATTAGATTATTTGCTTCTGGCTAATTATGATGGGTAGCAGATATCTGGATAGCTAAGAGTCCTGTAATTATATTGTCTCATTATTGTGCCCATTTGGGTACTTCTGAAGCCTCACCTACCTGGCTACTGTCTGTCTAGTTTCCCTGTGAAGTATCTCAATAGTGATACCTGTCTGTCCTACTTTTATCATAAAAAAAAACTTTCCTACATTCTCATCTTTAGATAAATAAAGTTCCATTTATATATGCATCCTGTCTGGAGATGCATAAATATATGTGTGTATGTTTGTGTGTGTATGTGTGTGTATGAGAGAGAGAGAGAGAGAGAGAGAGAGAGAGAGTGTGTGTGTGTGTGTGTGTGTGTGTGTGTGTGTGTGTGTGATATAAGCAATTAAAAAATTAGCCAGGTTAAGGTATGGATAGTGACCAGAATCTATATGAATGGAGGATGTATATGATATCCTAGTTAGAGTGTTAAGGAATGGCTTCTCTAATAAGACGACCTTCGAGGAGAAATCTGAAGGACATCCACGAGTGAACCTTGTAGCTATTTGAAGAAGAGTGTTCCAGAGAGAAGAGCAAAAGAAGCAAGAAGGCCAGTGCGGCTGGTGGAGAGTGTGCAGAAGGTGTGGGGTGTGGTAGAAGATAAGGGATTGGCAGGGAACAGGACAGACCTGAGGAAGCAGCACCTGCCTTCAGCTTAGAGACTCTCCAGGTCTGCCTTGGGAAGCAGGTACGTCCCCACAGTGCCCAGCCCAGCATACAGTAAGTGCCTGATAAACATTTGTTGAATGAATGAATCCCTAAGAGGGACAAAGAATTATTGTGAGATCGGTATCCTGGAGATCACAGCTGACTAAATGAGCCCCTAACTCAGGCTAGTTTGGCACTTAAGTATATTTAGTTCAGAGTGTTCTCTAGATTTTTTTTTCAAATATATGTCTTACCTTTCTGAGAAAATATTTGCTTTTTTTTTAAAGTTAGGGACCGTGTCTTTCATGATTCTACTTCAGTACTGGAATCAAAAACAATTCAGGAAGGATAGTGGAATATAAATATGTCATGAAAGAAAAAGAAAAATCATAAAGAATGGTTGGTTATCTCTGGGTCATGGAATGAGAGATGATTTATATCTTTGAAACCTTATGTTTTTGTGTCTTAAAAACTTTCTACCATAAACACATATTCTTGTTATAATTTAAAATAATACATTAGAATGCTGCAAGGTACTAGGTATTAAAGCCAGTGAAATCCACCTCCATTAATCTTTGTTCAAGATTCATATAGCTAAAGTATTTGAGTCTCAATTTCACTATTGGTCAGCTACACATATTTAAAAGCCTTGGAAAATGCCCAATCCTACTTTTGTACATAAGAATTGACCACAAAGACAATATAAGCAATTGTCTAGACTAATCCTGTCAACACTAAATGTCCTTGCAAACTCATATTTTAGCAAAGTAAACACAGAAAGTAGCAATAGTACATTTCATCAAAATAGTGTCTTCTAGTAAACAAGCTGTCCTTGCCAATCTTACTGAACATTTAGCTTCTTCTTGTAGTTATCCGTAATAAAGTGCCAAGTAACTGATTTCTTCTCTAGCAAGATCTCCATTAAAAAGTAGGCACTGCCAAAGACAGATAATGCTCACTTTTTAAAGTAAATGCTTGGGGAGTTCCCACTGTGGCTCAGTGGTAACCAACCTGACTAGTATCCATGAGGACACGGGTTTGATCCCTGAATTCGCTCGATAGGTTAAGGATCGGGCGTTGCTGTGAGCTATGGTGCAGGTTGAAGTGTCATGAGACACAGAAATAGCTAAATGCCTATACTATATCTAAAACTGTTAAAAGCCATCGGATAGCTTCAGTCTATTTATATCTTCAGCCTAGATCATCTTCTGCCTGGGACTCTCCATTTCTGATTCCCGAAATATCCTGAAGTACCTTTGGCTGAATATCGCCTGGAATGTCCAGCTTCAAACAAAAATAGCTGAAAGTATAAATGTGCCATTGATTTCTACTTTAAGGTTGGAAGTGAGTACCTGGAAGCACTTAGGTCACTCATTTCTCCTGCAGCCCTCATCTCAGCTAGGCTCACTCACTGGCCCCCAGTCCTAGGCTCTGAAGCCAGTGCAGATTCTAAATCAAGGTGACTTTCCCACTCTAGCCACGCAACTCTTTAGCGGCGCAGGGACTCTGCAGCCAACCTGCTGTTTATAGCCCTGCTCTTCTTGTGAACTGCAGCCCTAATCATGAGGCTGGCTGTCTCTTCTATTTTATGCTTCTGATGTTTGTTGTCTGGGGAGATTGCTTTGTTTTAATTTGTTTGCTGATTGGTTACATTTCTTTTTTCCTTTCCTTTTGTTTCCTAATTCCCTAGCTGCTTGGAGATTTGAATTCTGTTTTGCCCACTCTTTCAGATACTGAAGCCCTAAAACATGGTTCCCCGGACATTTCTTTACTACCTTCTAACATAAGTAGCCACAAGCTGGAGAGCCACTGGGTGTTACGGTCCCCAGTGCCAGCAGTCTGAAACCAACCCAAGTGCCCTCCACATGCCAGGCCCAGGAGAACTGAGGACGCTGCAGGGAACAAGACAGACAAAAGTTCCTGCTTTTGTGAAGCTTACGTTCTGATGTGGGGACACAGTAAAATAAATAAATACAATTCTAGGTGATAAGTATTACGAATGAAGGCAAGCTCTGTCTGCCCCAGGCCTCCTGCTGACTCGTGATGTCTTCAGCTTCTGTGAATTTCTGCTGCATTTGCTGATGAGAACGTCCCTGAATGTTTCCCTTAGTTAAAGCAGTTCCCGTCAAACATCTTCATAGAATCTGAGTTTAAGCCTTTTGAAAATTATGTTGTTTACAAAAAAAAAAAAAAGAAAAAGACAGTGACGGGTCCTACCAAAGCTGGCTGGGAATCCTTTAGCAATTATGGGATCTCCCCTTCCACATGATCACAGGAATCTTCCCCTTGCCTGGGAAGCCCCAGACTCCGCACGTACAACTCACAGGACTCCCTCAACTTCCTCTTATTCTTTCTCTTCCTTGTCAACTATATGAAAAAAAAAAAAATTCTCTTGCTTATTTATAAACTCAGAAGAGCATGGACAAGTGTACAGGTCACCAATAAATACAGACTTTAAAAATGTTTTTAAGAGGTAATGCCAATACCTGACTTAAAACTCAAAAGCCATTATTGGCTGTAGAGTAAAAAGTGAATCTCTCTTCCACATTTTCTTCTAAATCATCCAGTTTCCTTGCCCAGGACAACACTGTTACCAGTTTCTTGTGTGTAACCCAGAGAGGTTATTTGCATATATAAGCAAACACAGAGACATCCTTTGTCTTCCACACAAATGGTAGCATACTATATACACTGGTTTTCAATAAACAATGGGTCTTGAAGTTTATTCCATACACATAAAGCCACTTCACTCTCTTTATTAGGTGAATGGCATTCTAACATAGGACAATACTACAGTTGAATTGCACAGTATTCTACTAATGGATTCTAATTTTTTGAATCCATTTATTTGGCTTTGAATCCATGTACATTGGTTCTAATTTTTGAATAGTCTTGTGATAGAGCCTTTTTACATAAGGTGCACTCTAACCTGAAAATTTCATAGTTCTGTTTCCATCTATCTCATTTTCTACATGTGTAATTCTATTTACCAGTTTCCTTTTAAAACAACAGATGCTTACGGAGGTGATGAAGATGTTTGGGGTACACTTGAAATTCCATGATGAAACAAAAATTTTGAAACCTCTGGGCAGGATGAATGGCAATGACAGCTATGCTCCTTGTAAAGAGGGCAAAATGCCACCTTAGGAGCATTTTTTATTTGATACGTAGTGTTTATTGTTCTCACAGAATTCCTGTGTTGGTCAAATATGGTGAAATTAGGGCAGCCACACTGTCTGGTTCAAGTAGAAGCAGCACATGACTATATGACACAAGCATATTGAAAACCTTGCTGTCTGGCTTCCCACGGGGCTGAAAACAAGAGTCACGCTGCTGGTATGGAATCCGTGGTAACTCATCAAGAGAAAGAAGCCCTGAGATTGGCCAGTAACACATATCTCGTGCCCTCGAGTTTCCTTCCCCTAAAAACTCAGAATTAAAAAGCGACTCTAACCAATCACTGAGCCACTAGGCAACAGTGTGTTTATTACACTGTGTCTGTCTTATGCCATCGTGTGCTTAGGAAGTGGTCATTTAGGGTAATACTAGTAAGGAAACTCTACATTTCATGGTTTTTTTGGAACTAACCAGAACTTCTCTGAAGGCATAACAGAAACTAAATGAAAAATCACAGTAGTCACCTGGCTATGTGTGTGAAGCTCTTCAACTAGAGGGAAATCAAGCGCTGGACAAAGAGCTAGAGCTGGAGATACATCCAAGGGACTCTTGACATCATTTCAACTAAGGTAAGTGTTTTGGCATAAATGGTAAAGGCGAAAGATATAGAACAAGAGAAATGATTCTCTTGCTTCTGCCAGTGTAGCCGGTGGGTAACACGTTTTTCAGTCAGAAAACTCCTAAGGACACCACTAGGAAAGCTCCAGATAGAACCAGAAGCAGCTTGAAGGGGCATGTGCCAGTTTTGAACCTGACAGTGACCTATGGGCCAACACGTTTAAAGCTCCTAGAGGTCTGAGATTAGGTGGCTGGGTAATTGGAAGATCTAGGCTGAGACAGTCAAGTAGGATGTGGTGGGCATCTGAAACTTTTTCCTTTAAGGTTCAAATGTGAATCTAGGTGTGGGGTAGTCTATTTGGGAGCTACAATTTAGAAAGAAAGGCTGGCCTGGCAACCATTTTCTGTCCTTCACACCCCCCTCTCCCCCCGCCTGCAACCTGTTCTTTCCAAAGCGTTTGCTTTTAACTAGTGAGGCTGTCCCAAGGCTTTGCCTATTATGGAACCACAGTCACTCAAATTCTTTATGTGTAATTCCAAGTCACAATTCAAGGTCCAGACCTGACTTTATAACTAAAATACAAATGGGCTATCCAGAACTGATGATAGCAAATGTGCCATATTTGCTTAATGGCTATTTTGAAGCTTTAATACCAGACAGAATTTGATTCTCAGTTTCACCATTTGCAAACTGAAAAATGGGGTCAGATTCAGTATCTCCAGGTTTTCTTTCATTAATCTGACATCCTCTGAATCCATGGAATTTCTTTCCTATATATTCTCTTTTCTTTTTAAGTATACTTGAGTAAAGAAAAGAGGAGTTCCCTAATGGTCATCTGTCTCAGAGCCATAGAAAACTTGTTTTTGTTAGAAATTGTTTTCAACTCTGGTTTACTTTAGATGAAAACCATGCTTGGTTATTATTATCATATATGACCATTTAAAATGTTCATACTTTCTCTCTCAACAGCAGATAAAAACCTCACTTACCCAACTCGTTGCCTTGTCCAGATAATACTAAGAAACATATCCACAGGCATATCCCCACTATTACCACAAATACGTGCCTAAAACAAAACTATTCTAAACGTTTGCTCAAAAAAAGTAGTTCCTCTACCCCGAGACTTCCCTTTTTTTCCAGTCAGTGATATTACAGGTTTCACATTCACACCCCCTAAGTCATTTGGAACTTCTCGCTTTGCTTAAGTTCTTCTCCAGCAAGTACATCCAATCATTTACAAAGCCTCAGAAAATTTTTTTTTATAATTTATTTATTTATTTATTTTTTGCATTATAGCTGGTTTACAGATTTCTGTCAGATTTTCCAACTGCACCGCGTGGTGACCCGGTTACATGTACATATACGGATTCGTCACATGTGATTAGATATAGTTCACTGTGCAATACAGCTGGATCTCCTTGCTATTCCATCATTAAAGCACTAGTTATCCCCATTCCCTCCTACCCCCTCACCCACCCCCTTGGCAACGACAAGTCTGTTCCCCAAGTTTGTGATTTTCTTTTCTGTTGAGATGTTCATTTGTGCAGTGTTTTAGACTCCAGTTATAAGAGATTTCATATGGCATCTGTCTTTCTCCTTCTGACTTGCTTCACTCAGTATGAGGGTTTCTAATTCCATCCATGTTGCTGCGAATGACATTATTTTATCCTTTTTTATGGCTGAATAGTATTCCATCGTGTATATATACCATATTTTCCTAATCTAGTCATCTGTTGATGGACATTTGGGTTGTTTCCATGAAAGCCTCAGAAATTTTTAAGTCACAACGTCTCACTAACTGGTCCCTTCTTTTCCATCCTCACGATTTCTTCAATATTCCACGTCAGTTCACCCATATTGGCCTACCAATTGTTTCACTACCTCAGTCCTCCCCCTTTCCAAACCAGCCAATAACCAATACAATATTGGTTTTACTAAATTAGGAGTGTTCTCCATGTTTCCTTCTCTTCAAAACCCGTCACATATTCCCCACTGTAGACAGACTACGGTGAACTCAAACTCTGTCTAGTTTTGTCTGTCTCTCTGTTTCTGTCTCTCTCTTTCTCCCTCTCTCATTTGTACATCTCCACGCAGTTTGGTCCCACTTTTCCTCTCCTGCTTTTTTTTTTAATCTCTACTTTCCAGATTTCCCTGGCATTCTATTTTTTTATGCTGTTCCACTCATATGCCGTTCTTTATCCTCTCTGCTTGTCAAAATACTATCCATCTTCATTATCCAGCTTGAACCTACCCCTTTGGGGCCCAGAATCATCTCTATGTAATTCTTCCCAACTCCAACCTAAAGTGATTCCTCTGTCCTCTGAGCCCTTCATTGAATGTATTACCCAATACACATATTTGACACAAAAATTCTCTCATCTTTTTAGTTTTAAGTATCATACTTTTTATCTCCCAACTATATAGTAAGGTAACTAAGGGCAATTGCTGAGTCATTCACATAATGAGTCCTGATTCTACAGCTAGACTGTGTATGTTTTTAGTCCTTGCACTGTTATTTACTGACCTTAGACTTGATCTCAGTTTTCTCATCTGTGAAATGGAAACAGTGATAGTTATTCCCTCATGGGGTTTGTGGGTGTTACATGAGAGAATATAGGCAAAGTGGCCTAGAATAGTGCCTGGAACATGCTAAGCATTCACTAAACCTTAGCAATTACAGTACTTATTCATGTCTCTTACCTCCAAAGTACCTAGTATAGCGCCTTGGTCCATAACCATGCTTAATCGATATTGAATGGAATTTAGTTGAGTCAATGGAGGGAAATAAGATAGACTGTGTGGGTGGCATATTGTGGAGTAGGGGAACTTCCTGGCATCAGTAAAATCATGCCACAGATGCCTTCACTTATTGTTGTCAGCCAGCCAGCTTCTTTCTAAGTTCCTGCCACTCCCCAATACTGCTCGAGAGACTCCTGAGGGTTTGGCTCAGTGAACAGAGAATGCTTTCCCAAGCATCCCTCCCTTCCTGCCAATTCAAACCAACCTGGCTTCAGGGAACAAGTTGCCAAATTCCTAAGGTGATACAGAAAATGTAGACTGGAGAGCTCTCATATGCTCCCAGAAGAAGCCTACCTGCCTACTATTTCATCTGCTGGGCCCAAAGACTGGCCTGCTGAAGTGGAAAAGCAGGTTCAGGTACTGTTCTCCTTTCATCTCACGGTGTCCGAGTGCCAAGAGTACCAGCCAGAAGGATGCTCTCAGCTGAGACCCCATCATCCATAGCTAAAGAGTAACAGATGCTGGCCGAAGTAGTGGGGACATCTGTGCTGCTCAACTGAGCCATAAAGGCACAGTTTGTTGTTTGTTTGTTTGTTTTTAAATAGAGGAACCATAAAGTTTGAGCCCCAGTAAGCATCATAGATTATCACTACCATTAAGCAGCCCAATCAGATTCAACAGATCCAGGCTTACACCAACTATGCCCCACTGAAAACCATTTAGAGCAGTAAGAAATAATTTTATTAAAGGTGGAAAATGTGATCAAAGCTGTGAACTTTGGTCCAGTGTAACAAATATGTGTTTTGGATGCAGACAGACCTAGATCCTTCATATTCAAGCTGTGTACTTTCGGGAAATTTTTCTAATCTCAATTTTCTAATCTCAATTCCCTCTGTAGGATAGAGGGAATGATACAACTAGCTCACTGGCTGTGGTGACACTTACATGAGATAATGCATTTCAAGCAGCTGCCAGGTCTGTGACACATGGTAGGGGCACAATTCAGGGACGTTCCTTTCTTTCTCACTCCAAAAGCAGATGCATCCTGCCCAAAGCTAGAAGTGAGGCGCCTGCTGACAATTGCACAGACCGGTGAATGAGATGATTTGAACCTTTCTGAAAGGTTGACCTAGATTGTGCTGGGTGTTGGATAATTCACAGAAGTAGAAGGTCCGCTGCTCCCCGTGCTGTTCGCACTTGCAACTATTGAGCCCACTTCCGTGGAGAGGGCTGTCTCCTCCCAACCTCCCGAACGAGATCTGGATCCATCCTGGCTTTCACCTCGATTTTGACATACTGCCATTTCCAACAAAGCTAATTTCCTTTCTGAAAGAAGGCCTTCCCCTGGGTGAACTCCCAACAGCTTCATTTGTTTAAATTCCCTTATTGGTCTCGTTAATGCCGGGTGTGGTTTTTCCTCATTACGGAATACTGATAATAAGCAAACAACCACGGGAAAGGAAGGCAGCCGCTCGATTCCCTCGGCTGCCCAGGGGATGATCCGTGTTATAGCTGGGTGGAGGAGGCGTAGACAAGCCGAGGGCGCCCGCGCGGCCCAAGCCGGGGGAGCGGGGGCGGGGAGGTCCGGACCCCCTGGCTGGGCGCGAGGGGCACCTCGGGCGGCCCCAGCGGCCACTTCGAGCCGGACAGGTTCCAGCAGTTCCCCTCACCCCTCTCCACGCCTCCCGGGTTTTCCCCTGGGCTCGGGGTTTCCTGTTTCAGTTCTCGGTGATCTCCAGCAGCAGGTGCTGGTTTGCCAACCGCGGCTCCGGACGGAGGAGGAGAAGGAAAAGAGGGAAGGGGAGGAGGAAGCGGCGCAGCGGCTGCGGCTGCGGCTGCGGCTGCCGGCGGGCGGGAGTGCGAGGGGCGAGGCGGCAGCTGGAGAGCCGGGCTCGCTGTCCCCGCGGAGCAGCGGCGCGGGCGGCGGGCCGAGCCGGGGCCCCGGCGTGTGGCCGGCGGCCGGGCGGGCGGCATGGGGGAGCCTCCAGCTCGCTCCGCGCCCTAGCGGCGGCCGCGGCGGCCGGGGGCTGAGGGCGAGACGGCCGCCTGCCGAAGGGTCCCCGGGTGGCCCGGCTTCCAGAGCATGTGGTGATGGCTGCTGAGAAGAGACTGCAAGTAGGTTGAGCAACAGATCGGGGTGCGAGCGCGTGGGGGGTGCGAGTGGTGCCAGCTGGGGAGGGGGCGCGGGGCTGCGGCCGGCGGGGAGGGCGCCGGGCGGGGAGGGCCGAGGTGGCCACGGTAGCTGCGGGCCCCGCCGCCGGCTCGCCGCTCGCTCGCGGGGTCGGCCATGCCGGGTAGCGGCCCCCAGGTTTGTCCCTCGGGAAGTGGGTGGAGGGACGGACCGCGGCCGCAGTGGCCCTAAGGGAACCGGGCGAGGGAAGGGCCGCGGGCTGGGAGGCCGCGCCAGAGCGCCTGGCGGAGGGGCCGGGGCCCGGGCGGCCGCGCCGGGTGATCTCCAGGCCCAGGCGGGTCGGGCCCCTGGAGGTCGAGTCGCTGCGTCCCCGCGGCCCCCGGGGCTCCGGCAAGGCCGAGCGGAAAGCCCGGCGCATCCTCCCCGGAGGCAGAGGCGACCGCGCCGGGGTCTCGGGCGAGGTGAGGCCGGTGCCCCCGGCCTCGCGGCCTAGGCTCCGGTCCAGTCCCGGTCGCCCCGGGGCGGGACATGGAGGCAGCCCGGGCGCCCCGGATGGAAACGGACCACAGCCCGGCTCCAGCGGCTCAGACCTGGCGCGCTTGTGGGTGAGGCAGCATCCGACATCTCGGATCCAGCCCCAGCATTAGTTCTGATGATCCATCCCTTTAGCCAAACCGCCGCGGCCCCTGGCCGGCGCTGGCAGAAAGCCCTCTGCCCTCCGCGCCCCTCCTGCACCCCTCGGTTTCCAGCCGAATTCCCATTCCCACCCTGCGTTCTTCTTGGCTGCACTGGTTCCCATGTTTAACTCCCTACAAAGAGATGTTACAGATATAACTTGGAGAAATGAATTCCACTTTTCTTGCCTAAACTGTCTCATCCTTCCTTCGCCCCTTTAAGTCCTTAAGAAACCGCTTAAGCTTCCAAGTACTGATTACCCTAACCGGGTTTCTTGCCGTTTGGGTAACCGTTAACTATCATGGTTTGTGCTCTGTGTTTTGTGATAAAGAGATGAAATACTAATCCAGGTTTAGGGAAAGTTTTCCTATTGGTTGCAAGGCTGTGTTGGAATAGCCCCAGGTCCATGAGGCGCTTATTGATTCAGATTTTTTTTTAAACCATTTTAGAATGATTGCAGAGATACCTGGCTCAGTATATTTAGAAATTTGGGGAAGTTCATCAGTTCTTAGCTTATTTCCTCATTTAGTTTTTCTAATGCATTTTATAAACGGAAAGCAATGACTATGCCTCTTAAGTTTTAGGACTTTCCGCAACCATAAGAAGACAGGAATAAAGTGTGTTATATGTTTAAAAATCTTAATATATTTTAGAGTATGCAGGTATGACTTTCAATGATTTAATCACTTACATATACAATTAATTTTAATAGCAGTTTCTCAATTTTGGTGTTATCTTCTGTAATAACCCCAGGAAGATGCCTATTTCAGACTAGCCTCTCTTATTCACCTGTTTTCTTCCTATTTAGCATTTTGATTTTAAGTTACCTTGGCCTTGAAGGTACTTTAAAAATCATAGCGGTCTAGTAATTGTGTTTTTTGTTTTTTTTTTTTAACTTTTAGGGCCCCACCTGGCATATGGAATTACCCAGGCTAAGGGTCCAATTGGAGCTACAGCTGCCAGCCTACGCCACAGCCACAGTAACACCAGATCCCAGCTGGGTCTGGGACCTACACCATAGCTCACAGCAATGGAGGGATCCTTAACCCACTGACCCAAGCCAGGGAATCAGACCTGCATCCTCGTGGATCCTAGTCTGCTTATTACTGCTGAGCCAGACGGGAGTTCCTGACTGTGTATCTGTAGTTTGAAATGTTTGAGTATTTTTACTTGGTTTAAGAATGGGTTTTGCTTTCAAACTAAGTTACAGTTCTACCTCTAGCATCTGGGTTTTACTTTCAAAGTAAGTTATAGTTCTGCCTCTAGCATCTGGTCATCACACAAATACTTAAACACTGTAAGAAAAGTAAGCTGAACAAGCAAAACAACGAAAAAAGAGGCCGCTAATTTTTTAGCCTGCATTTAATAACGAAGTCTAATGAAATTAATTTATTATATTGGAAAATATTAAAGGATAGGAAACAGAAACTTGGAATGTCTGTATGCTGATGGAAGTTTTTATTAGTCACTTCCTTTTTACTACATTTTTGTTCTAATTACTAGACTAATAAAAGTAACCTATTTTATATTACTAGCTTCTCTAGAGCTGTATTTTCGTGGATTGCATCTGACAAGTTGGACCCCACACATTCAATGGAAATAGTGGTTTTTTTTTTAATATTTTTCTCACTCTACAACTGAGTTAATTTGTCTTCGTTCTTTCAGACCGTAATGGCTTCTACATTAATTACTATCAAACACGTAAAAGTGTTGCCAATGTAGCTTTTTGATCATTTTATACCCTTTTAGTGCTTTCCATTGTTTTTGAACATACATTCAAAAAAAAACTACTCTCATTCTTATTTGATAGCCATTTCAAAGAAGCAAATAGAAGATATTATATTTTTTTAATCCTTTCAGTGTTAGAATTAGGTTTGTAAATCAGTCTGAAGTCATTACTCATGAGACTGGTAAGCTTCTATTCCCCCAGCAAATAATTAATTAATATCAATCTAGGTGCTGTAGAAGGAGCTAGATGCAATGTACTGAGTGCCGTAAGTAAAGTAGGCTCAGAGGAAAGGAATCTGACTAGTATCCATGAGGACGCAGGTTCGATCCCTGGCCTCGCTCAGTGGGTTAAGGATCTGGTGTTGCCTTGAGCTGTGGTGTAGGTCGCAGATGCGGCTCAGATCCAGCATTGATGTGGCTGTGGCGTAGGCCAGCAGCTACAGCTCCAAATCTACCCCTAGCCTGGGAACCCTTATATGCCGAGGGTGTAGCCCTAAAAAAGACCAAAAAAAAAAAAAAAAAGGAAGAAGTAGGAAATTCAGGCACCCGGGGAGGTGGCACGCCAGGCCTTAAAGGTGGGGGGTCACGGTCCACTGTGTCTGGAGCATTCCCGAATGATATGAATGATGAAAGTGGCAAAGATTTCAGGGTACAGTATTTATTAGAAAGAGAAATATTAAGTAAGAGAGTCAGTGAGTAACAAAAACATATTAAATCAAAATTTCAATAAGACTCTGAGGTTCAGATATACCACATGTTCTAAAAACTCTTGTATTTTAAGTGCTAAATGTCTCATGCAACTATAAGATTCACCAAAAAACACAATCTTTGCTGCTGTTTCACTATTCACAGTTCAGAGAAATGACGAAAAATTGAGAGTCTGCTTTAAAAAAATAAATACATAAAACTCTGTTTTGTCCCAGAATGTATTCCCAATACTTTGGAAGAAATAGCTTTATAGAATTTTTTAGCTGATTAAAGGAGGTAGCATATGAAAAGCGCACACTGGCAGGCACACTGCATTTTGGATCTGATGGCATAAAGATAACTTTCAGGTCTGTGATGTGGAAATAGCAATTCTTTGCTTTGGTTTGTAGGGCTGACATTAAATAATCATTGTGTATTGTGCACTGATGTGCCAGCATCATGCTTACGTTTTGCTTTTATTCTCTTCATTCTGTAGATAAGGAAACTGAGACGAAGAATCTGAAAATAGTTTGCCAGGGGGCATTTGAACCCCTGAGTCTGATTTTAAAACTCATGCCCTTAACCCCCGGGAGTTCTGCTTCCCTGTAATACTATTTTTAGTTTGTTCTCTGAAAAGTGTTTCATTGTGTGTGTGTTCCTATGTTGATACACAAGGTTTGAAAATAAAGAGATGCAGAAAGATGGTATGGAAGACACGAGAAGCATATTAGCCTTTTTTCTCTAAAGCTGTGAGGCACTGGAGCACTGACCAGCCAGACAGATTGAAGCAAGGACCATGTCTTTTCAGCATGTTGCAGACAGGTCCGTAAGAAAACAAATCCGAAGACAGTTTCAGTCTGACATGGCAGTTTTTAAACAGCAGCAAAGTCCCCCAAAATGATCATTATTTTGGCAGAAATCTCAAAGGATTTTATGAGTAGGTTTTTTTTCTTTTTTTTGCAACTCTTATCTCTAACTACAGAAATGTAATATACTGTACTGATTGTGGAAAACTTAGAAGATACAGAGAAAGGTAAAAGAATTTTCAAATCAGTTACGACCCAGAGATAGCTCACTTAACATTAGGGTGGATTTCTCTTTAATTTTTTCTATACAGTGACAGAGAATTGATTTACTTTTTAAAAATGAAAGTAGAAAATAGTCACACTTAAAGCATAGTATACTTGGTTTTATATCACAACATTGAAAGGAATTTTTATGCCCAGCGAACTAGCCTAAAGTCAAGTCCATAAGCAGATATGTGAATCTTCAAAGCCTTCTGCCTGTAAGATAAATTATCAAATCTCTAAAAGGAATAAGTAGAAAATCCCAAGATCTTCCTGCTTGCCTGGAACATTTTTCCCCTATCCCACTCACCTTTTACCTGGCTCAGACCTCATTGTTCGGGCCTCAGCTTAGATCTCACTTTCGTTTACTCCATTATAGTTTAAGACTGATAATAGGTAACACTTACCCTGGCAAGCACTGCTCTAAGTGCTCTACCCATATTAAGGCATCTAGTATTTACTGCACCCCCGTGAAGAAGTATTTCAATACTTCATTTTTCTGAGGAGGAAACCAAACTACAGTGCGATTAAATAACTTGATGGAGATCTCACAGTTAACAATGGGAGAGCAAGTCTCCCAACTTAGGCTAAGTACCAAATATTAAGGTCTCTGTAGCCTTATACATGTTAAGATATATATCTATTATTGTCGGGTTGGCACAATATAATGGAATCATCTTTCTTGGGAGTTTGGTTCTAAAAAGGTACCTCTTTTTCTTGTATAACTGAAATTATACTGTTTATGGGGCTTGGTACCCCACCTTCTTATCCCCATTTAACATGCACTAAGGATTTTTCTCATAACATTAAAAATATTTCAAATGTTTTCTTCCTAAGAACATATCATTTTACTTAATCATTCTCCTATTTCAGTTAGACATTTTCCCCCAATATTTTAATATTAAAATGTTTTGGTTAAACATCCCAGTAAAAATTTTTTCATGTATCTGTGTTCTTAGGATGGATTCCTGGAAGAAAGGATCAAAGAGAATAACCATAAGGTCTTTGATGGCCAAAAGCTTTCCAAAAAAGCTGTATTGATATGTACACTCATCAGCAAAGAGTAAAAGAGCTGATTTCGTTCCATGTTTGAATGCACTATTAAAAGTTTTTGAGTTTCTTAGATGAGCATTAATATCTGATTTTAATTCTGACTCTTTTCTGCTTACATTTTAAGATATTAAAGTAGTGCAAGTTGATTAAGAAAAAGCAAAGAGAAAAATAAAGCAACTGGGAATCTCCTTACCCATAAATAACTCCTTTAAATATTTTGATAAATACATGCCTAGTTTTTATTCCTATAGTTATACTTTACAGAATTTTTACTTGGGTTTTAAGTAAAAAAAAAAAACAACCATTTTCTAATCCCCCATCTTTGGATACAATTATTTGTTTATTCCTCAGTGTTTTCAAAATACTATATATCCCTCTTGCATATTTGGCAGTAATTAACTGTTTTTTCTTTATTTCTTTTTTGGCTTCCTGTGTCTCTGCTCTTTATAAAACAGAAAAAAAAAAAAAATGCTAGCCAGAGCATAGATTTGTCCTAAGGATTAACTGATAATAAGAGTACCCTACACTGTGCCTAGGATCTTTTTTTATCTTGTTTTTAGTCCATAGCCTTCTTGAAGGCAAAGGCTGGCCTACATTGTTTTATCCCAAGTCTTTTACAGTGTTTGGCATCTAGCAGATACTTCATGAATGTGTTTTTATTGTTAAAGGCCACATGGTATGTCCTTTAAATGGATCTGCTGATGTAATAGGACGAACGAAAGCCAGTAGATGGTTAAGAGATGATCGCAGGAGTTCCCCGGTGGCCAAGTGGTTAGGGATTTGGTGTTGTTACTGCTGTGTCATGGGTTCAATCCCTGGCCTGGGAACTTCTGCATGCCAATAAATAAATAAAGTGTACAATATGACTTTTGTTTTTTCTTTTTTTAAAAAAACGAGGGAGTTCCTGCTGTGGTGCAGTGGGTTAAGAATCTGACTACAGTGGCTCAGAATGCTGCAGAGGTGTGGGTTCGATCCCTGGCCTGAGAACTTACATAAGCTGCTGTTGCGGCCATTAAAAAAAAGAGAGAGATGACTGCAATAATCAGCACAGAACAGATAACTCAATTGGTATACTCAAACGTTTAAAAACTAACTGAGAATTATGATTTGATTGCTTGAGTAGCCATATACATTCACCCTGTAAGACTGTACTTAACCTTATCTATCCCACTTAGCTGGGAACTGATATTATAAAAGTGAACTTCTAAAAGATAGTCTTAAAGTCTTTCAGGAGCAAACATTTTAACTGTTATACATGGAAGAACTGGTATACATGCTTTATATTTTTCTACCTTCAAGTAATATGTAGCCTATAATTTCACTTATTTTGAAGCATAATAATAGCTAACATTTACCAGGCACTAACTTGATCCCAGGTATAAACAGTATTAAGCACTTTACTTACATTATCTAATTTAGTTTTACAACAGTTGTATAAAGTTTGGACTGTTGTTTTGCCTGTCTTCCAGGTAACGGAACAGAGGTTATCAAGATTTCTGATTTATCCTAAACTAAATAGCAGTGCTTGTTTGTTTGTTTGTTTGTTTAAGACGGTGGGGGCAGGAGAGTTCAGCGATTTATATTGATTTACATCAATTATTTTTGGTCTTTTTTCCTTGCTGTTAGCTGTTCCCGGCTCATGTTGTTATTTCCTCCTTCTAAGTTGAAGCGGGTAACTGCTATAGACTCTAAATGACAACAGCTAATATGGCTAAAACAAAAGTACTTGTTTTAGGCCTGTAGGATGCTCGGATGGTTTAGGTTGAAGAACTGAAAGCCTGCACTTTGACAGAGAGCAGTTGTGGCCTCTGACATCAGCTAGACCTGGGTTTGAATCCCAGTTCTGTTCTTTACTGGCTGTGACCCTAGACAAGACTCAGTTTCTCTTTGATATCTTGTACTTTGCAAGGTGTTTTTACTGATTCAAGCTAATGAGCATAAAAGTGCCTGGCACGGAGTTCCCGTTGTGGCTCAGCAGGTTAAAAACCCACTAGTATCCATGAGGATGCGGGGTTGATCCCTCACTCAGTGGGTTAAGGATCTGTGTTGCCACAAGCAGCAGCATAGGTTTCCACTCTGGCTAAGATGCCCGTTACTGTGGCTCAGATGCCCATTACCGTGGCTGTGGCATAGGCCTCAACTGCAGCTCCCATTCGACCCCTAGTGTGGGAACTTCCATATGCTGCAGGTGTGGCCCTAAAGGGAAAAAAAGGTACATGGAACATAAAAGGCACTTAATGTTATTACAAAATGATTTAAAGGTATTCATTGAATTGATTAGACAGATTTTGTTTGTATGTTTTGTTTTTCTGTCTACTTATTACTGACTCTTAATTGTATTCTGAGTAGTTTGGATTACCAGATAAAAAATGTCTATAAAATCAAGTTTGCTGTTACTGCTTTCAATATGTCAGTTTATTCTTTATATTTTTCAAAGGGCTTTCAACTCTATTACTTCATGTCTTTCAGGGTGAAGCTAAAATTAGTTTCTGTTCTTTGTTCTTAGTCATCTGTACTCATTTTCTATTCAAAATTATGTGGGCTTAATTTTAACCTTATTTTGTGACTTAGTCTGTTTCAGTCTTGGCTTTTACTTTATAATTTATTTTTATTATTTTGTACACTTACAGGAAATAGATTTCCCATATAATTGAGGCTGCCCTCTCATTGTTGATTTAGATGCTTATTAAGTCATCATTTTCTTTGAATCACCCCACTGAGTTGGCAATTTCATGTATTAGATACTTCTTGGAATTTTGTTATAAAATGATTAGTTAAGATCTAAAAGGCTGAAAATATGGAGGGAATTATCTATTTTGATAAAATAGATATTCTGTTTTTGCTAAACTAGAAAAGTACCTTAAGTAACATAAAAAGTGTGGCCATAAAGTATGTTAAAATTAGCAATGTCATGTATGGGAAAAAATAGTTTTAAGTAGGAAAGATGTTTTCCGAATTGCATTTCTGTTGTTTTAACTACTTCATTTTATCTTTTAAAATAAAACTTTGAGTTAAATATTTAACATATTTATTTTACCACATTTTAAAAATAGAGTAAAAATAAAAATTATAGTGAAAAACCATCTATAATTCTCCACTAGAAATAACAAAATTTTGGTAATGTTTTCATTTTTTTAATCTCTTAGTGTAAACACATCTCTTAAAATTTTTGTGCATAGTTTCTTTTCTTACTGTTCATTCAGTATATCGTGTTTTCCTGTATCATTAAATATACTTTTTTAAAATAAATTTTATTGGAGAATAAGTGATGTACAATGTCCTGTTAGTTTCAGACGTACAGCAAAGTGAATCAACCATACATATACATATATATCCGTTTTTCAGATTCTTTATCCTATGGGCTATCACAGTCTTGAATAGATTTCCCTGAGCTATATAGCAAGTCCTTGTTACATACAGTAGAGTGTATACGCCAATCCTAATCTCCCAATCCACCGTCCCCCCACATTTCCCCTTTGGTAGTCATAAGTTTGATTTTGAAATTGAGTCTTTTGTGAATAAGTTCTTTTGTATTTTTTATTGGATTCTACGTATTAGTGATCTCATATATTTGTCTTTCTCTGTCTTAGAGTGTGATAATCCCTAGGTCCATCCATGTTGCTGCAAATGGCATAACATTCTTTTTTATGACTGAGTAATATTCCATTGTATATATGTACCACCTCATCTTTATCCAATCCTCTACTGATGGACATTTAGGTTGCTTCCACGTCTTGGCTATTGTAAATAGTGCTGCAGTGAACATTGGGGTGCATGTTTCTTTTTGAATTACCCATTTTTCTTTCTCAGGATTGCTTTGGCTATTTGCGGTCTTTCTTGTATCCATATAAATTTAAAAAAAATGTTTTAGTTCTGTGAAAAATGCCACTACTAGTTTGATAGGGATTGCATCGAATCTGTGGATTGCGTTGAATGTGTAGATTGCCTTGGGTAGTAAAGTCATTTTCACAAGGTTGATTTTTCCAGTTCAAGAGCATGCTATATCTTTACATTTGTTTGTGTCATCTTCGATTTCCTTCATCAGCGTTTTACAGTTTTCAGAGTACAGGTCTTTTGCCTCTAGGTAGGTTTATTCCTAGGTATTTTATTCTCTTTGATGTGATGGTAAATGGGATTGTTTCCTTAAATTCTCTTTTTGATCTTATGTTGTTAGTGTATAGGAATGGAGAAGATTCTGTGTATTAATTTTGTATCTTACAATTCATTGATGAGCTCTAGTAGTTTTCTGCTGCTGTCTTTAGGATTTTCTATGTATAGTATCAGGTCTGCAAACAATGACAGTTTTACTTCTTTCCAGTTTGGATACATATCCTTTTTATTGACTGACTGGCTTTCATATATTCAAGTACTGCCATTTAATCAAGCCATGTTGTTGATTATTTAGCGTATAGCCAGTTTTTTGCTGTTATAATGAACAGTGTGTTAAATGTCCATGTAAACGGATCTTTGTACACATTGATAACTGTATTTTAAGCCAATTCATAGTTGCGATCGTGCAAATTGCCCTTTAGAAAAGTTGTACCAATTTATATTCTTACTAGAAGTACATGAGTGTCGCTCTCTGCACCCATCACTGTTTCCCTGCACTGTCTTTGTTAATGTGATAGGCACAAATTCCCTAATAGTGCTAAGAAGCTCTTTCTATAGAGTCAGAGTAACTGAGTTTGAGTTCCTGTTCTGACATTTGTGTGATCTTGGGCAAATTTCCTATATTTTCCTAAGCCTCGGTTTCTTTGTGAAATTGTGTTATAGTACTTATTATCATGGTAATATCATATAGTATCATGGTTGTAGAGATTAACTAATGATATATATATAGAGAGAAATTTAACTAATGATATATATAGAAATATAAATCCTTGAAAAATGTTAGCTGTAATTATTGATTATGAATGAGATTTCCCCTCATTATATTTTATATTTGATATGCTGCTTATATTTTATATCTTGTGGTGGGTGTTAAAAGGAAAGTTATTTAATTTTAAATAACCATCTAGTTACCCTACTGAACTCTTTTATGTCCTGTTAATTACATGATAGAACTTAGTTCCAACATGTTTTCAGTTGAGTCTCTTGATTTTCAGGATATATTTTAGTGATCCCCCCCAAAGTAATAACGATTTTTTAAAATTTCAACCTTTTTTCTTGTCTTGTTGCATTGGTTAAAATCATAAGACAGTGTTGACTAATAATAGGTATCTGGGCTTATTTCTGATTTTAATGGATCTTTCTCTCTGGTATTAAGCTTTTTAAATGCCAATGGCTGTTGTTTCCTGGCATAGGCCCCCTGCTTATGTATACATATTCCTGCAAATATCTATAAAAGTTAAATGTGAGAAACTTGAAAAGAGATTTAAATATTAAATTCCTAAGTATCTTTTAGGCACATCTTCAAAAATATATTTTAAGCATTTGACTCATGTTCTCTTCTTTTTAAGTTAAACATACAGTCAGTTTAAGTAAGGTTTAAATGTCAGTAAGGCTGAAATTTTACTACTTTCAACCCACTTAATGATTCCATCCTTGTCTCGGTGATAGAGACTCTGAGACCCACTCTACTTTTCACCATTGTCCACTATTATATCATATTTATAGTTAAAGTCAATGAAACAAATTTGCCCCATGGAATAAAACCCTTTATTCAAATAAGGTCTTAGAGTCAAGGTCCCATTGCCCTCCTTACTTAGTCTCTGAGGCATCTTTCAGAACACGGTTTGGAAAATGACTGCCCCCCTCCCCAATTCATATAATTTACAAATCACGAAAATGACAGTGCTACTAAAAATGAAGTTTTCAGAGGCTAGCAGGAAAACCACCTTGTGATATCATAAGGTTTTTATTAGATAGTTTTTGTACCAAAAGTCCTTAGTATATTTTAAATGATTAAGAATGGCATTATATATAGTACATGAAAATATGGTATTCATAAATCTAGGTAGTATCTTTCTATTATTAGGTTACTGAAATTTGGATCCTGGACTCTCTTCTTTTTCTACAGTTTTCCATCCATCCAACTTATACTATATTTTCAAGTTTCCATCCATCCAATACTGTATTTTCATCTACATGCAAATTTTATCTCCAATTCTGACCTCTCTCTTTTACCCAGCCGTCTTAGAACAGCTCTACTTGGATATCTATGAGTATCTGAAACAAAATGATCTAAAACAGAATTTTTGTCCTTCCAAATCTGTCCCTCTCCAAGTCTTCCCCACTTCAATAAGTGTTACTACCGTCTTCTAAGCAACTCAAACCAAAAATCTAGAAGTTCTTGATTCTTCGTCTCTCTTACTTTCCACATCCATCCAATGCCAGAGCCTTTAATCAGCACTTATGATTAAATGAATTGAATTAACAGTGTTGTTCAATATTAGAAAAATGTATTATACAATAAAATCTACTGGTTAATGTATATTGTTTTAATTTGAATATGCTATATACCTTATATTTAGAATTTTTGTATATAGTGTAAGGTTATACATATGTTTAATTTTGGTTAATTAAGTTTGTTAGGTTTTGTCAACATAATTATGCTAGCCTCATAAATCAGTTGGGGTGTTTTCCATGTTCTTAGATGCCCTAGAATCATCTCAGTAACGTGGAAGTTTGCTGAAACATACCTATAGAACCTATAGATATAGCATCCTTTGTCAGGAATAAAATAGAAGGTATAAATCTTTAACAAAGTTCCTATTTGTTCCATGATTATTCATACTTAACAACCTTTTCATAAGTCAGTTTCAATTATGCATTCTTTCTTATTGGCGTGAAGATTTATGCAAAGAATCTCTTCCATTTCATTGAATATTACATTTGTAATGTTATATATTTGTAGTGTTCCTCCAACCTCTTGGTCACATTTTTAGAGAGTTAATCATTCATTCATTCATTCATATTTAGAACCAGCTCTCCAATTGTATTAACCATTTCTACATTTTTTTTTGCACTTCCTAATTGACTTAGTTACGCTTTTAATTTTATTCCCTTTTCCACCTTTATTTTGGTTTGTTTGCTCATTCTAACCTTTCTAATTTAAATGTTTTATTTCTTTTTTTCTATTAAATACAGTTACACCATTAATTTTTTCATTGAGCATCAGTTTGGCCACATCCCATAGGTTATTTTATTTTCATCCATTTTTAATGTCTAAAATTTTACTTTATTTCTTTAACTGCAGAGTTATTTAGAAAGAGTTTTAATGTACAGATTTTGGGTTTTTTTAGGGTTAAAAAATTTTTTTTGTCCATCTGATGCTGACTTCTCATTTTTGTGTATCATAGAGTGTACTTCCATTCACTGTGTTTGAGTTTTCCCTAAATGCCTTGAAAAAAGTTGATCTAGCACAAATCTGTGTCTTATCATTGAAGTCAAGAAGGCCCTAGCAAATTATTATGAGTACTTGAGATAAGGGTCATTTTTATTGTTTTTGTTTCAATACCTGTCCCCCCCACCATGCTCCCTTCTGTGTGTTCTTGGATTTCCTGGGCTTGGAAGTTGAACCAGCAGCTATGTTTTTCCAAGGGCCCCGCTGTGCTCTTTACACTTTATATTATTTCAGGGAACATCTTCCAAATATTCTCCACTCTCTCTCCCAAACTGTAAAGCTTTGGAGATAAAAAATAGTTCTTCATTCCTGACCTGTTTATGGATGGGAGGAATAAATTGGCCTAAGAACTAGCAGAATTAAAGAAATTACTCCACAGGGGTGACAGTTCTACTCATCCCTGTAAGTAAGAAGAACAATGCTTCAAATCATTGCCCTATTATTTCCCATTAAGTTCTCTACATTTTACTGTTCTTTTTTGGGTCTCTTGATCGCCTTAAAGAGAGAGCCTCTGATTGGTCCTAAGGTCTTTAGCCCCTCCCTCTTGAATAAGAAGGTTGGTAGGTAATAAGAAGCAGCTAATGTTTGAAGTCAAATCCTGATCCACAAATTAAAGAGTTTCTGTAATTAAAGAGAAGCTAGGTTCAAAGAATAAGTGGTGTAAGTTTAAAATACGATTTTTGAAAAAAAAAATCGGAAGTTGGCCTATAAGAAAAAATTTCACAAAATTAATTTTGCGAGTTTAGTTGGTATAGATAATTTTACTACCGTCCTGGGTGGCTGGGGGCACGCGCCAGGTTGGCAGCTTCAGCTTAGCTTCTAAACCATCCATGCTGGGACGGCACCTGAGCGAAGATGTGGCAGGCGGAGAAAGCACTTTGGAATTCCTGAGTGACAGCCAGAAGCCAGAATGCCAGTTTGGCAAGAGCACAACCAGGCGCTGAGTCTTGGGCCAGAGCATTCCTCAGAGTAACAGGTAGATCATAAATGTTAATTTCCCACTTTGATCGTAAATGAGTACTTAAGATTTATGTGCATTTTAATAGATTAAGTATTTGTCTGATGATAAACACCTAATATAAGCAGGACAGCTCAACATTTACATTGATCAAAATCCTGAAATCATTTTCTTCTCAGTGTGTGCCAGCCTCTTCTGCAACTCTTTGTATTCCGTCTCAAAAAGATAATCAGAATTAGAAGATAAAATAATCAGTTACTTATTTTAGAAATACTGGGTCTAAAGACTGATTTAAATCGTTCAGTTGCTAAAGCTTTCTTCTCAATAAAGTAGACCTTTGCTTCCCAAACCCAGTGGGTTAAGAATCTCTTCCAAAACCATGACTTGAAAAGACCTAGTGTTCATTGCAGCACTCATGTGCAATAGCCAGGTCATGGAAACAACCTAAATACCCATTGACAGAGGAGTGGATAGGGAAGATATGGTACATACACACAATGGAATATTACTCAGCCATTAAAAGTAACGAAATACCAACATTTATAGCAACAGGGATGGACCTAGAAATTATCATGCGAAGTGAAACCAGTCAGACATTTAGACAGCAATACCCAATGCTACCGCTTACATGTGGAAACTAAAGAGACACAGTGAACTTCTTTGCAGAACAGACAATGACTCACAGATTTTGGAAAACCTTGGTTTTTCAAATAAGACAATCTGGGGGGTGGGAGGAATGTACTGAGGGTTTGGGACGCAAATGCTTTTTTTTTTAATGTAATTAATGTTTGTTTTTATTTTTTCTCTTTGCTGCTGAGTAAGCATGAGATTAAGGTTTTAACTTTATCCAGTATTGCTTAATTTTTTTCCCCTAATGCCATTGGGACGCAAATGCTATCAAATTGAGTTGTGATGATTTTTGTACACCTATAATTGTAATAAAATTCATTAAGCAATGGAAAAAAAAATATTAGATTGAAGTTGATTATGAGATCGGAAACATTAGAGGTGTTCCAAAAATGTGATGGATTTTCTATATAGCATAGCATATTTAATTGTATTAAATTGTACTGCCAGAAAAAAAAAAAAGAAACAGGAATCTCTTCCAAGAGTGAGAAATGGGGTGAGCTGCTTCTATCCTCCCTGCACCCCTTCTCTCATGCGTGTGTATGCACAGGCACACACGCACACACAACACAAACAAGTGCAGAGGACGAAAGGTACATAGATGAGGAAGGAAGTCCAGGGCCCAGGAGTATGCTAAGGTTCTTATATGTAACCCTCTCATCAGTCATTTGATGTATGGATCTTATATGTAACCCTCTCATCAATCATTTGATCTATTTAGATCAAATGATTAGTCACTTGGTTTAACAGGCTGTCCTTGGAGTTATCTATTTAACTTACGCCCCTTCCTCAAGAATCCTTCTCACTTAGATGTGTAACAGTTACTTTAATCATATGAGCATCACAGTACCTTCACTGATCATTTTTTGGAGTTTTGATTTTTGGTGGGAGGGAGACTGGACCAGAGCAGCTAGGATGGGAATTCTTAGACTGCCAAAGGGCAGCGTTACGCTCCAGGCATCTTGAGAGCTGGGAAAGATGCCTTTGGAAAAGGAGTCAGAAGAGCAACAAGAAAGGCCCTCTGCTCCTGACTGGAGTGCTGGTCCTCGCCTCTCACCCCTCACTCCCAGTCGTCCTCTGGGAGGGACTGAGCTGGGAAGGGACTGCAGGGTTGAGGGTGGTAGGCTGGTTAGTTTTGACAGAGAATTACAAGATAAAAGAGAGCCAGCATTGACCTCATTGAACCAACTATGTTTTCCAGTTCACTGCTATTCCTTCTTTTTTTTTTCTCTAGTTATTGCCCTTCTATTTATTCCCACTCTTCCGTTCATACATAGATGTGCATACATTTTTTTCCCCTGCCCCATTGAATCCGTTCTCCTGGTTTAAAGTTCTTAAAAGAAAGAAAAAAAATAACACATATCCCTTCCTAAGTTCCCAAAATAGCTGTCTATATCTTATCCCTTTCCTGCCAGACTTATTAAAAGAATACATATGCTATCATCTCTTCTTCAGCATACTCCTTAACTAGGAGTTTTTAGCCTGTGTTCTGCGGTTCCCCATAAAGCCTCCATGGATAGAAGTTGGGCATTCTGTAATGTTGTAAAAAAACTATGTCTTTAACTTCATATCCTCTAATTGAAATTTAGCATTTCTCTCAAGTTTGATTGTAAGGCCAATTTTAATAACAGCACATGTGACTTTGTCATTCGTAGAAGTCATAAATGTTTCCTTGTTAACAGCTGAAGTAAATATTCTGAAATATTTTTACTTTCAACTACTTCAAAATCATGGTAGTTATTAGATCCGCTGCTACATCTTGTTATTTTAATATGATAATAAGACGCATATATTTCATTGTATCACATTTTTACATATTTTGATGACTGTTTTAATATAGCTAGCTTCTTTGTAGTGGCAATCTACATTTGAATTTTAGCCATTTAAAAGCATTACTTTGAAAAGAGCTCTCTAGCCTTCATTAGACTGAGAAACGATCTGTGGCACAAAATCTTGGTTAGGAGCCTGCCTGTTCGCCCCGCCTGTCTTCCTGTCTCCAAAATAGCTCTCTCAGTGGCCACTAATAACCTTGACCCAGTGTCCACTTTTTAGTCATTCTCCAATGTATTTGTATCATTTGATGCCATCAGTTAGTTTTTTGTTACTCCTTCCTCTTTTGTCTTTCGTATCAAATTCTTACTGGACCCACTGGCTCACTTAGAACATATCTCATATTTGTTTCTTATTTTCTGCATAATTTTAGATACCAGTCACTTTTTGCTTAGACTATTCCTTCCTTCCTCACTTCTCTTCTTTGAATTTCTTGCCCCCTCAAAACCAACACAGCTGAAATACCACCCTGAAATGTAATTTGAAACACGTCATTTGTATGCTCAGAAACTTTCAGTGGGTCTCCATTACCTTTCTAAAATGTGGGTAGAAATACACCATTCCCCTTTTCAAAAACTTTTAGTAGTTTCCCAGTAACGAAGTTGAAACTGTAGTGTGGCTGTTCAAGATTTTCCATGAACTAGCCACATCCTGACTTTCTAGCCTGTCCTACAGCAGTATTAATTGCATAGTTTCTGTATCATACTATGAGAGATGGGAAGCGATGGCTGATCTTGGTCTACAGCCATTTATTTAAAAATAATTTTTCACAATCCACCATCTAAACTGAAAGAATGTTTTCTCACTTTTGGAGTTCCCGTCGTGGCTCAGTGGTAAAGAACTCTGCTAGCACTCCTGAGGATATGGGTTTAATCCCTGGCCTCACTTGAGTGGGTTAAAGGATCCTGCGTTGCCGTGAGCTGTGGGTTGCGATGCAGGTCAGATCTCGCATTGCTGTGGCTGTGGCATAGGCTGGTGGCTAAGCTCTGATTTGACCCCTAGCCTGGGAACCTTCATATGCCGCAAGTGCAGCCCTAACAAGACCAAAAAAAAAAAAAAGGGGAGAAAGAAATTATTTTCTCACTTTCCACAAGAAAACCTGTGTTTACTTTCAGGTGCCTGATCTAAATTTCTTCTTATTTTACTTCCATTTTCTTCTACATCCCTTCACTCCTGCCTACCATCAAATCAGTGTATTTCTTCAAAATGACTGGTTCCTAACCATTTTTATACTCATGTTCCTTACCAAGCGTTCTACCGTTATCTTCTTTTCTTGAATATTTTTCTTTCAGTCTTATTGGGATGTAATCGACATATACATTTAAGTTATACAGCATAGAGATTTGATTTAACATACATCGTGAAATGATTGTCACAATAAGTTTAGTGAACATCTGTCATCTCATATAGATACCCAATTAAAGAAAGAGAAAAAACATTTTTTCCTGTGATGAGACTCAGGATTTACTCTCTTAACAACTTCCGTATACAGTGTTCCACAGTGTTAATTCTGTTTATCAGGTTGTATATGCCATCCCTGATAACTTACCTTATACCTGGAAGTTTGTGTCTTTTGACTGCCTTCGTCCAGTTCCTGCTCCCCCATCCCTGCTTCTAGTAACCACAAATCTGATGTCTTTTTCTATTTTGTTTGTTTGTTTTTAAAGTCTAATTGACCTGTAACACAAAGTTAGTTGCTGTGACACAACACTGTGATTCAGTATGTCCATACGTTTTTAAATAGTCACCAGGATAAGTCTAGTTATGATGTGTCACCGTACAAAGATCCTGCACAGTTATTGATACCACTGTCTTCTAATTATCCTTCCTAGCAAAGTATTCCATGACACTTAAATCCTTAGTAGTTTTGCTTGCAAAAAAAGATAGGTATGTTTGGCTTTTCCAAACTAAATATTATTCCTCTTTACCGCTGAGAAACATTATTCTAAATTATTTCATTAATTTAACGAAATTTGTGTTGTAAGATTATGAGCAAAGGCATAGCATAGAGCATTTAAATTCTATGTCACTTGAGTTCTTGGTTCTGTAAACATGGTCAGAAGAGGTAGTGAGGTATAGTTGTAGGCCTTGCCTGCATATTCTTTCCTGTCTATTAATAAAGACAGAACTTTAGAATTATGTTAATAAGAGCATAAAATAATGAAAATCACGTGTTCTGTTTTTTTGTACTGCAATTCCACTTTTAAACTTTTAAGGTAGGAGTTCCCGTCATGGCTCAGTGGTTAACGAATCCGACTAGGAACCATGAGGTTGCGGGTTCGATCCCTGGCCTTGCTCAGTGGGTTAAGGATCCGGCATTGCCGTGAGCTGTGGTGTAGATCACAGACGCGGCTCGGATCCCGCGTTGCTGTGGCTGTGGCGAAGGCCGACAGCTACAGCTCCTGTTAGACCCCTAGCCTGGGAACCTCCATATGCCGCGGATGCGGCTCTAGATAAGGCAAAAAGACAAAAAACAAAACAAAACAAAACAAAAAAACTTTTAAGGTACTACTTAACATTTATTTACTATATACCAAGCACTGTTCTAAGTTATCATACATATTAACTTAATCTTCGTAAAAGCCCTGTTATTCGTGTTATTATACCCATTTTATCACAGAAGAAACTGAGACACAGATCAGTTGTGTGATTTGTCCAGGATATTTGGATGCTTTTTGGTGTTGGTTCTTATGTTCATAAATTATAAGAACTCCATCTTGCTCATCCTCTTCTCTTTGGACCCGATGCTGGAGTAAACTCTCGCCCAGGACTTATAGTAAAGGGGTCAGTACAGTTCAGAATATGAATAAAGCAGGTATCTAGATATAATGGTGCCTGAATAGGAACACATGGCCCAATCTAGTCTGGCTTCCTTTTGGTACATGGGGAACTTGGTTTGTCTTTGAGAAGAAGTTTGGATGGAATACCATATCCCTTTTCTAACATCAGCAAAATAGTGGTACCCAAATGTGGCAAAGCAACTAAGTTAAAGAAAATGACAAGCCTGCCTTATAATTATTGATATAAAAATTCATAGAGTGATATCTGCATATATAATCCTCTAAAATGTAATCATGTTTTTATATTAGGAAATCAGTTAATATAATTCACAATATTACGAACTCAAAGAGAAAAATGGTATGATCATCTCATATCATTTTAATGAAATTCCACTTTTTAAATTTTTTCCCTAAATCTTTTTTTATCTTTTTAGGGCTGCACCTGCAACATATGGAGGTTCCCAGGCTAGGGGTTGAATCGGAGCTGTAGCTGCCGGCCTACACCACAGCCAGAGCAACAGGGGATCCGAGCCTTGTCTGTGACCTACACCACGGTTCACTACAACGCCGGAACCTTAACCCACTGAGCCAGGGAGCGAACCTGTGTCCTCACCGATAGTAGTCAGATTAGTTTCCGCGAGCCATGACGGGGAACTCTCCTAAATCTTTTAAGTAGCAGGAAAATATATTTCTGTAAATGACTTTTTAAAGGATATATATATACACGTACACACATATATAATGTGGAGAGTAAATCTCTAGCTGTACGTAAACATGTAATTACATATAGCTAACACTTATTGAGTGCTTACTGTGTTCCTGGCACTGTTCCAACTGTCACGTGAATAAATTTAATGAAATGTATTCATTAAATTTCAAATATAAACAGTTTATATATTTTTTTTTTCTTTTTTTAACAGCTGAGGCATGGGGAAGTAAATTTGCCCAATGTAATAATATGTGTATGTTCTATATATATGTGTGTGTGTGTACAACCTAACCAGCAATCAGTACAATGCTTAGTAATAAAACACTAGAGACATTCCCATTAGTGTCAGAAACAACACACAGTAATCATTGTTATCAATAATACAATGTAATTGGAATTCCCTTCGTGGCTTAGCAGAAACGAATCTGACTGGTACCCATGAGGATGGAGGTTGGATCCCTGGCCATGCTCAGTGAGTTAAGGATCCAGCGTTGCCATGAGCTGTGGTGTAGATCTCAGACACGGCTCAGATCTGGCGTTGCTGTGGCTGTGGGTATAGGCTGGCAACTACAGCTCCGATTTGACCCCTAGCCTGGGAACCTCCATATACTGTAGCCCTAAAAAGGCAGAAAAAAAATGTAATTAGACAAAAGTATAGAGAAAGATACAAAAATTGTTTAAGGAAGATGCAGTCTGATGATTTTACATTATTATATATGCCTAGAAAACCCAAGAGCCTCAGTGAAACACAATAGAAAATTAGGAGTTCAATGAGATACCTAGTGTAGTAAAGTTTTATGTACAAGAATAAAAATAAGAATAATTTTTGACGCTAAGATTAACTAGTTAGAAAATATAATAAGGAAAGGGGGAAAAACCTCCATTCACAGCAGCAAGAACAAAAGCAAAATATTTTAAGATAAGTTTAAAAAAGAAATCTGTAAGCCTCTTACTGGGAATCTAGGGAACAGTATTGAAAGAGGAAAGTTCATTAAATTACTCCTGATTAAACAGGATAATAAACCAACAGTGCTTTTTAAGCAAGTATTACTACAACATGGTCTCCATTGAACTTCCAACAGCTTTTTGGTTAAAACTTATCAAAGCAATTCTTAAGTATCTGGAAGCATATACATGCAAAAGTAGCCAGGATAAAATATGGAAATGAGGAGGAAAAAAAATATAATGCTAGAAGACTTACACATGCAGGGTACCCAATGTATTATCAACCTGTAATTCTTAATATATGAAACAGGCACAGAAATAGAAAAAGATTGATAGAACACAATTGGAAGTGTGGAAGTAAGCCCAAGTTTATAAGACATTAATATTAAAATAGGGTCATATTACTCGCTCTGATCAAAATCCTCCAAAAGTTTCCCATCTCAGAATAAAAGCCCTGTCCTTATTCTGACCTGCCACCTTGCTACTCAAAGTAGGTTCCATGGACCAAGAACAATAGCGTCAGCTGTGCACAGGCTAGAATGCAGATTCTGAGACCCCACCCAGGTTTCCTGAATCAGAATCTTCAAGATTCTCATGTGATTGAAATGCTGGGTAAAGTTTTGAGAAGCATTGCCCTTCAAAGCTCTATATGACTTGGCTTCTCTTGACGCTACGTTTCTAACGTCACCTGCTGTCGCCTCAGTGCACGTGCCACCAGTCATACTGGCGACCTTCCTGTCCCTTGAACACACTCTCATCTCAGGGCTTTGTACTTAACCCTCCCTGTTCTTGTAATGCATTCCTTTCACTTCATTTCGGTGTCTGCACGAATACCACCTTATCAGAGAAGCCTTCCTTGATACAAAGTTTTTTTTATAGCATTTACCATCACCTGACATGCACTTACTGTTTATATTCTCTCACTCTGTGATCTTGGAAAGAGGAGGGACTGGCTTTGGGACTGGCTTTGTTCTTGCCGTATCCCCACCTAGCACCTAGCACCTAGGAGGTGTCCATTTGAAGAATGAAACTGGCATTAAAGATTACAGGTAAAATGTCTGAGAGTTCTGAAGAGAGGGCGAAATTACAGTCAATCTTCTTTTTTCTTGAGCAGTTTACTCTTGAACCTCACAGGCATTTGGGTACTGACCCTCCATGCAATCATAAAATCCTAGTGTAACTTCACAGTCGGCCCTCTATAGCCAGTGTTTTGCATCTCTGGATTCAGGCAACCAAGATTCATGTAGTCCTGTATGCATCTGTTGAAGAAAGAATCCACATGTCAGTGGACCCATTCAGTTCAAACCTAGTGTTGTTCAAGGGTCAACTGTGGTTAGTCTAAAGTTGCTAAAGGAAATACAGCATTAGGTTCCTATGAGCCTCCGGTCAGAACATTTCTTCAGACTAATCAATACATAGCCTTGTTATGTGTGTTTTAGCTGTTTAGAGACACCTTATTAAATATATATTGTTGATTTATTACCATTGAACTCACAGCCAACTCTTGCTTACCCAACACATATTTTCTCCACCAGGCACATCACAACTTTCTTGCACTTCAGCAGCTCTTCAGCACTAGACTTGGGCCCATTTAAACAGCAAACTTGGGGGTTCCCAGTGAGGCACAGTAGGTTAAGGATCTGCTGTTGTCTCTGTGGTGGTACAGGTTCAATTCCTGGCATAGCACAGTGGGCTGAGGATCCAATATTGCCACAGCTGAGGCATAGGTTGCAGCTGCAGCTCAGGTCTGATCCCTGGCCTGGGAACTTCCATATGCCACAGGTGCAACCAAAAGAAAAACAAAAACAAAACCCCAGCAAAATTCTCCAACCGAAAGCACAAAAATACAAAAAATAAAGTGCTAACTAGTCCTCTTAGGACACGTTTCAGTTGAGGGCTTTGTTCAGCCTCAGCTGGAATGTGTGCCTTTGACAACTCAAATTTTTCACCTCTCTGCACACGCACGTGTCTTTGGAACCACTGTAAAGCACTGTGAGGATTAATTCGGAGTTACAAATAAATTTTAGTGAGTTGGCAAGTTTGCAAGTACAGAATCCACAAATAAGAAGGTCCCACTATGCATCATTCTTTCAGTTAATTTATTGTGTTTCTAATATGTGCCTTGCTCTCAGAATTCTTTACCCCTCAGAAATTTATCAAGTCATGGCCATATGCTAGGCCCTATGCAAAATTCACATAATCCAAAGATAAGTTTAATAGTGTTCCAGGAAAGGTTGCATGGAAGATTTAGGGTTTTAGCTGAATCTTCAATAGAAATAGGTAAGGTTTTAACATGGGAAGCTGTGGAGAAATGTATTTCTCCTTCAAAGAACCTTTAAGCCAGTGTTCTTAAGCTTGGCTGCACACTAGAATCGCGTGGCCTATCTCCAGGCTTCACGTAGATGAAGAAAAATTAACATCTCTAGGGATGGGACGCTGGCACCAGTATATTTTAAATCTCCCCAGATAATTTCAATGTGCAACCAAATTGAGAGACCCACTGCTTTAAATCCTTGTATTTGGCTGGAGAGTAGGTTATGTGAAGGGAAGTGAAGAGCAAATAAATCCGGAAAAGAGATTTTGGCCCAGATATTGAAATACTATCATTTATTTGGCACGTATTTATTAATTGCCTGCTAGGTTCTCCTAGGTGCTGAAGACATAGCAGAAAATAAAACACAAGAATCCCTGGCCTGTTAGAATTTACAGTTGAATTGTGTTGGCAGCTGTTTAGGATGATTCATCTTCTGGATTTAACTTATAGTATATGGTGATTTGCATTTAGAAGGCATCTTTTCCTTAATGCTCAGAATTCTAAATTTAATGTCTAAATTACTCTATCACCCTCTGATATGAATAGAACACTATAAGAAAAACCGTGCTATAAACTTATGTGCTAATTTCACTGAGCATTTTCTAACACAACCATTCATTTTGTTAGCCTCTCAGTTTTTCAGTTTCTTGCACACCAGGATAATTGTCTAAAATCAGTAGTGTAAGGACCATTGGAAGTCCTACCTCAAGCATTTCATTTTCCCATCTTATAGGAGTTGGTATATAAGGAACCTATTTTGATTATTAGTAAGAGTGTGTGTGTGTGTGTGTGTGTGTATATATATATATATGTATGTATGTATATATATATATTTTTTAGGGCCACACCCACAGCATATGAAAGATCCCAGGCTAGGGGTCTAATCAGAGCTACAGGCTGCTGGCCTGCAGCACAGCCACAGCAACATGGGATCCGAGCCCATCTGTGACCTACACCACAGCTCATGGCAATGCTGGATCCTTAACCCACTGAGTGAGGCCAGGGATCGAACCCTCATCCTCATGGTTACTAGTCAGATTTGTTTCCGCTGCACCACAACGAGAACTACCAAGAATTTATATTTAGATTAGACAAAATTAATGAAGAACTTTTACTGGGTCAGATTTGGTTTACAGTACTTTTGTATTTATTTGCTCTATACCATGTATTTTTCTTTGAGTTCCCTTACACTTAAATGTGTTTTTGCTCTGCCTTCTAGACTATTAGCATGAACAAAGACCCCTAATGATAGAGCCCTCTTTTAATTGTCTGATATGATTATTCTTTATAGCCCGAATCTGCCAAGTTCACTTTTAAAAACTTTTGGTCAGGCAGTTTTGAATGAGTTGCTAAGTAGAGTGATTTAACACCTAGAGAAGAACAAGACACATGTGCCGTCCTCAGCTGCTACATGCAGCGGGAGATGAAATGATGGGCACAAATGAGCAGGCGCAGGTGGGAGGCGAGGGGTGCCACGGGGAGCCACAGGTACAGGGAGCTGTGGCGGCCGAAGGAGAGATGGATTGAGTGCTGACTAGGTTTTGAGAATGGTGTTGTAAATATTATCATTGTCAGAGATAAAATGCCATTTAAACTACTATTCTCATTCAGAGAATGTGTCATGTATTTTATATATAAAATTACATGCTTTGGGAGTTTCCCGTTGTTGCTCAGTGGTTAATGAATCCGACTAGGAACCATGAGGTTGCGGGTTCGATCCCTGGCCTTGCTCAGTGGGTTAAGGATCCGGCGTTGCCATGAGCTGTGGTGTAGGTTGCAGACACAGCTCGGATCCCGCGTTGCTGTGGTTGTGGCGAAGGCCGGCGGCTACAGCTCCTGTTAGACCCCTAGCCTGGGAACCTCCATATGCCACGGGTGCGGCCCTAGAAAAGGCAAAAAGTTAAAAAAAAATTAAAAATTAAAAAAAAATTACATGCTTTGGCCAGCTTTTCCTCAATTTCAAATTTACTTAATATAACTGTGTATTTTGTAAACACGGATGATACCATGCGCTCTCTGCTTCTCTTACAGTCACATACATCCTTTTTTCTCATGAATTTTCTCTCTCCTTCTCCTCATACATTAGCTGCTTTAGTGTGGGTTTTCTAAAATTTCTCCTTCCTTGAGTATTTACGAATTTTCTAGGAATTGAAGGTGATCTTTTTAAAAGACTTCCTTGTTTATTTGAACTTTTTAGAATACAAAATGAGAAGTTAGTCATTGGGAAATATCTGAAGTCTTAGGATGTGGGTTATAGTGCCATGAATTGGGGATTATCTGCTCTTAGTGATATGGCACTAAAATATTTTCATATTCAAACTCTAAGAATTTTCACTTAGAGAAGCATAATCTTTTTTTGTTAGTTTTTTTTTTGGGGGGGGGGTTAGGCCCACACCCACAGCATATGGAAGTTCCCAGGCTAGGGGTCAAATCAGAGTTGTAGCCGCCAGCCTATGCCACAGCCACAGCAACGCCAGATCCAGCCTACATCTGTGACTTTCCCCACAGCTCATGGCAACACCGGATCCTTAACCCACTGAGAGAGGCTAGGGACTGAACCTGTATCCTCATGGATACTAGTCGGATCCTGAACCTGCTGAGCTGCAATGGGAACACCAAGAATTGTTTCTTTTTAACGTTGTCCCTTGATATGTAGTTTTAAAGTGGTCTGTTCAGAACTAACTTATGCTTTTTTATCACCTTTTTCTCCCTTAATAGTTCTTTATAACAAAACTTTTTATCATTGACTATTGTTTGAGGGGTTCTTTTTCTTGTCTCAATTTTGAACCAGTTGAGAAATAGAGGAGCCAGGCAGATGGATATCAGAATAACAGCTCTTTCTTTCCTGGAGCTATTGCAGAACGTGTCTTCAGAGCACAGCATAAAGGGCTTAGCGACATTCCCCAACTTAAGAAAGGTTTACACACCCAATTTCAGGCAGCGCCGGAGATCAAAGCAACTACGTGCTCTGTATACCTGGGTCCCAGGAGAAACATGCAGAGGAAGGGGCTGCACTTGGCTTACACGACTCCTCGTCCCAGACTTACCCATCAGATCAGGCATCCGCAAATGCAGAGGAAGAGGCCAGCGTGGCCCTTCCAGGGGCTGCCCCTCTAGTGGGAAGTTGAAGCTGGAGGAGGCTCATCCCTGCCAGGCCTGAGTTCACCCAGTTCCATAGCCAAATGTTGACAGCAGCCCCCGTGGCAGAGCCGGGGCTCTCTGATAAGCTCGCCCTGTCACCGACAGAAATGAAAACTAGCAGGGAGCATTTTGGTCACAGGAACGCCCTCACTGAAATTTGCAGGAGCCTGTTTTTCTCACTGGTCCTATTTTTCACTCAGGTGTCTTCTAGATGTCATCGCACTGCCGTGTGCCATGTAGGGTTTTGTTTGTTTGTTTGTTTTTGGTGTGGATTATGGAAAATTAAATGATTGTCCGCAATGAGCTTACAGCCTCCTTCATAAATAAATGCTGTGTTATGCGGGACATACTGTTCATGTTATAGGAACTCAAAGGAATTGGAAAGCAGTCCTTTCCAAGCTGGACCAGTCTGAGAAGATCTTATGGGAAAAATAACCCTTGAGCTAGGCTTAGTACAACAGATGTGATCTGGGTAGGCAGGGCTGGTGTGCAAGAGAACATTTAAAAGGTGAAGGGACAGTTGTTTGAGCATCTGTGACTTCCCTTTTGCTGTTCCTTCCCCTTAAGTGATGTGGGAAATAGGAGGAAAGGCCAGAGGAGCCCTAGTTGTAGAAAGCCTTGAAAACAAAGCATAGACGTGATCTACTTCTGAAATTTTTTTTTCAAGCCTAAGAGTGGTGTCATTGAAAATTACTTTGTAGGAATATTCTTAGGGGATATTCAAGGAAGGAGCTAAATTAAGAAACAGAAGTAATCTAAGCCCAGGGAAATGAAATATATAGTAAAGCTCTCATGCCCATCTGATCTACTAAACACAATAACGCTCACAGGTCAGTGATAGATTTTGATGCCTTTATTTACACCATGTGTATAAATTCAGTTTTTAGAGGTTGGTATTCCCCCCTCCACTCAAAAAAAAAAAGTTTTTGGTTAAAATTTTAACCTTTTAATCCTCTGGGACAATTGGGAAATTTTGACTGAATAATCTTCTACAGTGTTACTGTTAGGATCGAAAGAGACTGTAGATTGAAGGAGAACAAATCCATATTAGGAGAAAGGTACTAGGAAGGCAGCTTGCTTTGCTGCTGACAAAGAGAATTGATACCAGCGTCCAAACCCACATGTTTCACATTCATACCTCAGCAGATGGTTGGATTTTCAAATGTTAGAAAGGCCCTTGGTATTAACTTCTAAAGCCACACTGTCTTGTTTTCTTCCGTCATAACTGTGCCCTGTGCTCCGTCATTTATGGCAGTGACCCAGACAGCCCTGTACAACTGCATTTTCTCTGCAGTGGGAAGTGGACTAGGGCCATGTGACTAAGAAAGGCAGGCAAGGGCCTCTTTTCACCTACAGATGTTTTAATGTGCTTAACGTTATCCAATACTAGCAACCAAGATAGTCTAAATACCACAGCAGGATCTGATTAGCTTTTTCAGATCACTGCCTTTATTTGCTGTTTGCCAAAAAGCTTAATCCAGTGCTAGGGTTCAGGCTTCCTGCTGAGCTCTTGGGTAGTTTTCTCTCCTTCTTTGTGTTCACAGTGGCAGGAATTAGTGGGAAGATTCCTCCTCCTCCAGAATTAAAGCCATAAAGTAGTAACTATAGTAGCAAAGGGGTAATGAGAAGAAAGAAAGCCCAAGGGAGAGACTGTCTCTTCATACTAAAGAGTGTCCTTTTTATATACAAAAGGGAAAAGGGCTTAATGTAAATTCATAAATATTGATCTCAGTATCTTTAGTCAGTACATAGCTTAAGTTTTAATAGGTTTTAGTTGTAACTGTTCTGCATGAGTATATAGGTTTCACTTTAATCTTATTTCATCAAACTCAGTTTTTACCATATTAGTGGTCTTGACTTATCTTTTTTTTTCCAAGTTAATACCTTTTTTACTCATGAAATTTCAAAAAAAAAAAAAAGTACCACCACACCATCGGAAAAGAAAAAGATAAATTCTAACTTTCTTGATTTTTTTGACATCCATACGTTTACCCAAGACATAAAATTTGAACTTTGTGTATATTAGAAATGCTTTATCTTGATCTTTAATAGGCTCGTGAAATTTTAGACCTTGGGCTTAACTGTTGCAAAAACATTACTGTAACCCTTGGCAGAAAAATAGTTCTTGCTTTAGAAATTAGTTTGGCCCATTCGGAACCTAATAATTGCATTTAGTTTAAACATATTTCCCAATTTAAAATTATTCTAACATTTTAACAATATAGAGTAGATTTTCCTCTTATTTCATGATCTTATTTACATTTACATTTGAGTGGGCACAGTAAGGACATGGCCAAGAGGCCCGACCAATATCAACTATTTTCCAGGTATTCACAGATGGTCTTGACTGAGTAGCCTCTATATTTGTGTGTGAAGAGGGATTGATTTAGATTGTTTGGGGTACTCTACCCAAATATTGAACCTTTAGAGTTCATGATTATATAATGGGAAACGCTAGGCTTTGCATAAATCAACCTTTATCAGAAAATTGTATTTTAAGAGCAACTTTTTGCCTTCACGCTTTTAATTTGCACTGGAATGAAAATGTGTGTGTGTGTGTGTGTGTGCGCACTCTTATATTATGTAAGTAGGTAGTATAACAGCTCTAGATTTCCTTTTTTTTTTTTTAGATTTCCTTTTTCTTTAGTAGAGAAATATTCTCACAACACCTAATGGTGTTTTTAATTATCTATCTATCTATTTATTTATTTATTTATTTATTTTGGTTTTTAGGACCATACCCACAGCATATGGAGGTTCCCAGGCTAGGGGTCGAATCGGAGCTGCAGCTGCTGGCCTGCGCCACAGCCACAGCAACACCAGATCCGAGCCATGTCTGTAACCTACACCACCTCTCACTGCAAGCCGGATCCTTAACCCACTGAGCAAGACCAGGGATCAAACCTGTGTCCTCATGGATACTAGTCAGATTCATTTCCACTGAGCCACGGCAAGAACTCCTGTGTTTAAATTTTGATTGAATTTTTCATAATCAGAGGCCACTCGATATAATTTATGTAGCTCTCGAAAGCATATAGCATTATCAGTACTGCAGTTTGGAACTTTGAAATAAGTCAAGGATGGCTACCTTCCACACTGAGGGGCTAATTTTTTATATAACTTATATCCTTCAAAAATACTACAGTGTTTCTTCTTTGTAAAGTTAACTTGTTCCTGAGCTGAAATTTGAGTATTACATCTTACAAATTTTATGAAATTCAAATACTTTTAACAGGTAAAGCACCACGTTATATATTAAAATATAATGAAAGATTTTGCTTTTATTTAATTACATGGTTAACTAGTATTCATAATAAAATAATTTTACACTGCCCTCTGATGTACATACAGTGGGTCGTTTGGTGATTTTAGGTTTAAGTTAAACCGTGTTGTCAAATAAATAGTTTAGATTACTCCATTGGCACAAAGTTGGACTAAACTTGTTTTATCTTACTGCACTGTACTTTTAATGAACTTTTAAAAATCAGTTGTGTTTGTAAACTCGTAACTCTTCCTTTTGCACTCCTATTTTCATCTTTTTTTCATTTTATTGTCTTGCAACAAATCAACCAGTACTTACAAATATTTTAGATTTCCCAATATTCTCAGGGAAATAGGTTTTACTGTAACCTCTGTCTCATTTCACCAGCAACTCATTTAGTAAAGAAAAGGGATTGCTGCCGTAGTTAATTGCTACTTTGACACACCTCATTTTCTTTATTTCTCAGAAACAGAAAGCTTAATAGACTATAGAGTATAGCCTCAACTTTTTGGAAACATGCAACTTTTACTACTTTGAAATATAATTGGTCTCTTTGTTTCATGCATTAAAAACAAGAGGAAAAGCTGGTCTGCCCAAGCCAGGTGTTTCTTGTTGGCAGCCTGCTCCCTAATGACTCTGCTCTCAAAGAGCAGCTGCCTACTAGTCAGCTTTGTATGGGCTATTGTTGCTGCACACCCCTCCTTAATACACATGCTGCCCGGGGCCGACCAACCGGAGAATGACATCAACTTGCTTATCTTAGAAACCTGCGAACCTGACGCAGGGTGCTGAGGTTGGCTTGCATCTGCCTGGCCGACTAATTGTGAGCTTTCTGGCCTGTGATTGGCTGTAATTCCACTCGTAATAGGTTAAGCAAAGACATTGCCATTCCATCTGTTCACCCATTCATTGTTCTTCTTGCCTGCCTGGAAGTCTGCAGCTAAAATTGTGTTAAGGAGTTACTGCTGAAGCTGCTACAGAAACCAGTGTCTTTTGTATTTTCCTGAGAACGTGAGTATATGTGCTACTTAATGCCTTGGAAGTTAAACTTTGCTAAATATTCAGAGTATTAATTTGAACTCTGTAAAGGATAGAATGCACCTCAAATGGAAGCCTACAAATTATTATGTAGTACCAAAATACCAGAAAATTAAATTCTTTCTCTGAAGTATGTCTGTGAAGCAGATTTCTTACATTTTTATATTCTGGAGTTACGTAAATAATTACTGACAGCTTCATGAACATTTGCAAGGCATTAGGCATGGCATTTAATCATTTGTACTTACAGTCAAGTTATAACATGTTCTGATATTTTGATAAACAGTGAATTTAGATTTTATCTTCTTGCCAACATTCTTAGGTTTCTTAAGGTGTCACTGTCAGACCTAGGTACTGTAAGTAAGGTGCTGATGGTAAGACTTGATAGATTTTTTTCCATCATCTTAACGATGTAGTTTGGGGAGATGGGTTGATATAGGTAGATGTTTCAAACAGTTTGTTTCAGCTATGATGATTAAGCATTCACTTGCTTTGTCAGCAGTTTGAGTACTCATTATAGTTTCCAATTTCTTCTCTCCCACCCTTTTTTTCCGCCTTGCATTAGTTTCAGCTATTAGATTGAAGATGTCACTCCATTCGGAGAACTATTGCTTTCAAGAGTTCTGTAATGGGGAAGGGAGGAGGAGACAAAGACTTTCATCTATCAGTTGGGAGGGAAAGGAAGAGCATAAAGGGTTAAAAAGAGGTTTTCATTTCTACCACATGCCCTATTGTGTGAACATATGCATACGTCTATTGAAAGTTTTCAGAAGATGGGCAGGCCACCAGTTGCTGGTCTCCTGCAGTTCCAGTAGACATCTGTTGCCCCAGAGCATTAACCAATCTGTTCAAAGGGACATCCTTCCTTTGTTAGCTGGAGGGATGCAGACAACAGCACTCCCTGAAATACAATGGTAATTAAATACACAGAGACTACAGCAGTAGGCATTCATTACATATTCATTATTTTCATTGTTCTCATACTATTACCCTTTGGATAATAACCAGAACCCACTTTATGGCTGTGTAACTTGACATTACAAACAAACACATTGATTAAACAAGTTTATGGTCTAATATCCTTGATAAATATGACATCCTTTAGAAGATTAAAAAAATTACTGGATTTGAAATTTAGGATTTTCTAAGTTATCTAATGAGAACTTTCAGGAAAATCTCACTAAATGGAATGTTTGTGTATGTAATTTCTAGCAAATAGCCATTATATCATAAATTTCCTTTCAGCTCGTATGAAGCTTCTTTTTGGCAATTAAAATCATTAGTTACACTTTACCATCTACAAAATTAGCGTGTAAATTTAGTTCTTCAACATATACTATTTTTTGATTTTTAAATCATTAGGCTTTCAGCAAGAAAAATTGTTTTAGTTTCCAACACAATATCTGAGGGAAATCTGTAGGTTTATAAATGTAGAAATCTGCTTTCTAAGTAAAATAAGTTTGTCCAGTACCTTTTGTGTTCATGAATATAGTATGTAAAGGCTAATTATAATGGATCCCTGATATAGAGCCTAAAAGTTAAGCGATATGTCTTGGAGTTTTTGATAACCATGAGAATATAAACACTGACCTATTTTGGGTATGAAACTTTATGCTGCTTCTTCATGAAGTGAAGAAAATTACTCTTAATAATTAATAGTTGATGAAATTAAAGATGACATATATGTTTGCATTTGAGTAAATGGCAAGAGACTTTTAAAAGTCTCTTAAATGGTTCAAAAGTTTAGGGGAAAAGTTCTTTCTCCCTTACATGTAGGGAATTTTGTGATGTGATTGGAGTCTTTGCTGCCTTATTCAAAATTATATTGATGACTTTTAAGGCACTGAACAAAAATAAAATTCATATACCATTCTTTGTTCCAAGATTTCTTATAATGATTCCTTCTAAGTTTTACACATTACATTAAGTAGTACTACAGCCTATGAAAATATTTTTGTCAGTTTTTAAATCTTAAGACTAGCATTTAATTTTCTATTGAATGATTTCAAAATATTGCCAAATTCTTTTTTTTGTACCAAATTAATTCAGGGGACTCTTTTACTAATTACAAGTGGATAAAGAAGCGTTTTAGAGATTCAGTTTTCAAAAAGCAAATCTTTACCAGTTGGGTAATAAAAATAAGTTATTTCAAATTTTTAGTATGTAATGGAGAAAATATATGCAGCTTACATGCCTGGTAATTGAACTAATTTGTCCTTATGTGTATATTTCATATTTAGTCTCTTGGTTTATAGGAACTAAAAATTATTTAACTACTTGTTTTATTTTATTTTTTTAAACTTTATTTATTTTTTTCCATTATACCCAGTAACTGCTTGTTTTAGTACAAGATGACATTGGATAACTTTCTTTGAAGTAACCAGTGAAATCTGAAGATGAAGAGAGACCTTTCAATGTGGAAAAAAAAGTTCAACTGGAATATTTTAGAAGTGACTTTGCCTAACAAAATTAGGTGTAAAATTTTTTAAAGTAGTACAGATGAAACTTACCCTTATAAGTGTTAATATTAAAAATCATGTTAGCTCACTTAAAAACATTTTATTTAAATAATGCATATAAATTATATGAATTATCACAAGTTAAAGGTGTGTGGTATTCATTGAATCCATTTGAATATAAATGAGTTTTATCTTGTTTTAATATTACAAAAAGCAAACAACTGATAATCCCATTTTCTCCCTATTTAATCATTATAGCCATATAATAAAATTATATATCAGAGCAGGTTTACATAGTGTCACCAACACTTTTTTTTATATTAGACTAAAAGTGATAGTTAAATAATTTTTTAGGTTGGATAATTTTCAGTTTATGAACTTTATAGTATTCAGTTTTGCTTCTTTGAAAAAAATGTGAAAATTAAGAAGAATTCAGCTATTCTTTAAACATAACATTTCATGCTAATGTTCCCCAGTGGCTGTATTTCTCATGAAGTATTCATCTTATTTAAAACAGCCCAAAAGAAAAATGCTACGGCTCAATATTAAAATAATATTTCCTAGTTCAATTCAGGGATTTGGTCAGTGAATCATTATCTAGAAGAATTATCTCACAACAGCACTTATGCAAAACCCAAACTTTTCAGGGGAGATCAAAAATGTTGCCCATTAAATACACTTCCTGCAGTCAGAGCAGATTGTGGGGTTTACAGAACAATGATGTCGGAGCTTCCAGATTGGTTTGGCAGCTGCATTGTTCTTGGAGGGTAAACCAGACGCACTTAAGTCCCAGTCTCTTTTATAGGCTTTTGTTCATACCAAATTATTCTTTCACTGTGCTAGCATTCATGATGGCATGTTAAAAGAGTGCCGCTTAGCAACCAGCTCTGGTTGCCAGGCAGCCCAGCTTCCAATAGGTTTTCCTTGTTTAAGATACTTTTGGTGGGAGCTCTACGAAGGCCACGGTACAGATTTTTCTTTATAACTGTATCCCTTTATTAGGATGCTGTTGTGATTTGTTACTTGCATTATGGTGTCAGTATATTACAGTAGTTAATAAATCACTGAGTGTAAAGATTTGCTTTCAAAATCCCTTCCTTTATTTCTAAATAATTGGGCTCAGGAATATCCATATTAATAGAAAAAATTGAAATGGATACAGCTTTATAACAGAGCAGATGGATATGGAGGTCTTCTAAGGAATATTTCTTTTTATCACGTGTGCGATCAGGAGCCAGAAAAGTGTGATGTTTCTTTAAAACTAACAGATGCTATATTGGCAGAACAATGATATTAAAGTTAGCTGTCTTCTCAAGGGATAAAACTTGAAGAAGCTCCTGTAGAAGTGTGTAGGAGTTCTACACTGAAGGAATTTTAAGTGTGTTGTTATCAAGCTAAAGATACCGTGTTCTCTTCTCTAGTACTTGCCATCGTTAATATAATTTATCTCATTATGTAGAAATGCTTCACTCTCTAATAAGTTCACCAAATGCATTCAAATGTGTGACTTCTTAGAAAATCACTTAGCATTTTCTCTTAACATTTATATAATAGCTCCTTTCTAGTGTAAATAAGATGTTGAAGAGCTGTAGAATAAAATGTTTTTCCAATTTTCTTTTTTTAGGCTATTTAAATAGGTGTTTTATGACAGTCTCATTTTCAGCTACCACCAGCTTACTAGTATTATCCATGGAGAGAACACTGGAATTGCCTTAATAAGTAAACTACTGATGTGTATCTAGCCCTTACAATGTAGCAAAAAGAGAAAATGATTTTATTTTTTCCTAACCTGTTCCTGGTAGAGAAGTAACAGCTATTCCCGGTAGACTTTAAGGAAAATAATAAGACAGCAAAAGCATTTTAAAGAGTAAAAGCATTCCTGGAAGAGAAAGTAGAAAAGATGACTTTTTAACCAGATGCCAGATGACAGTTAGCAAATTACCTAAATAGAATGCAGAAATATTTTCTGCCACAGAATTCAAGAAATTAAGATAGCATTTATTAAGTGCACTTAATTATTTGCTGCTAATTTTGTGTGGAATATTTCATTTCTATGCTTTCTATAAATGTGTACAGAATAAAAGCTTTTCCCCCGTGGTGAGGTAGACTGCAGTGTCCTTGGCACTTAAAAAGGGCAGCATAGTATGCAGAGTGGTGTTCTGTCCCTCTTTCAATATTCACAAAACAGAGGTGACCAGGGCAAAACTATTCATTCATTTCTAAAGTGGAATATAACTCACTTTGTGATTGTCTAAGTCCTTGTTGGCTGTTGTAGAACATGTCCTTAATTCACGGTACCTAAATTATTTTTGAGAGTCTTTAGAGTGTTTCGAGCGTGATCCAAATTAACAGTAACCACTAAACTATAATAGGTTGATGTTTTTCTTTCCACCTGTCTTCCTCTTTAAAAGAATTTTTGCAAATTTTTATGAGTTCTTTTAGAGAAAATGTACATAGCCTGTCTTAGCATATCTAAAATGTACTTTTTAAAATAATATTCTATGTGTCACTCTAGAAACACAGGCCTCTCTAACTGTGGGAAAAATTTCTTCAAGACATCAAGATTGAGGAGTATCATGATAAAGTATAGTGGGGAAAGCATGGGTTTTGGAGTCAGACAAAACCAAGTAAAAAACCCATTTGTCTTCTCATTTACTGTGTTGTGTTGGAGGGAATACTTGGCCTACTTCTTCACTCTGTCATCTGAAGAACAGGGCCTGACACTACCTTGGACGTGTGTTATGAGGACTGAGAGGGTGTAGACAAAACGCAAAGGCGGTATTCCATAGTTGGGTAGATCTCTCCCAATGTCTTTATTGAAACAGAAATAAACCAGTAAATACGAAATTCTAAATATCCTACGTTTTTCTCTAGGAATACGGGGTGCTTTGCATTCAAGACTACAGAAAAAACAGCAAAGTGGAGTCAAGTACACGTAAGAGCTTCATGGGCTTGAAGGATCATCTGGGGCATGACCTAGGCCACCTTTATGTGGAGGGCACTGACCCACATTTAAGTACATCTGTACCTTGGTCAATGGTAGAAAAACCAACAATGGATAAAGTTAATTCCGGAAAGGAAGAAAAAGAGGTTTCTGAAGAGAATGCGAGCTCTGGTGACTCTGAAGAAAGCACAAATTCTGATAATGAGTCAGAACAATTGAGCCGCATTTCAGTAGAGCCATGCTTATTAACCAAGACTCACAGACAACTGCGTAGGTCTCCCTGTTTAGAGCCTCACTTACTCAAACACAGTGACATTTTGCAAGACTTTAAACCTGAGGAGTCCCAGACAACCACCAAGGAAGTGAAGAAACCCCCCAATGTGGTGCGAGAATACCAAACGAAACTGGAGTTTGCACTTAAATTAGGTTATTCTGAAGAACAGGTTCAGCTTGTGCTAAACAAACTTGGTACCGATGCTTTAATCAATGATATTTTGGGAGAGCTTGTCAAACTTGGAAATAAAAGTGAGGCTGAACAAACAGTCAGCACAATGAACAGTATAATGCGGGAAGCGTCTTCCCTGGAATCCCAGCGGTCCGAATCGCCAATGCAGGAGATTGTAACAGATGACGGGGAAAATCTGAGACCCATCGTTATCGATGGCAGCAATGTGGCAATGAGGTAGGTGGGGAAATCGTCACTAGATTTTTTTTTCTAATTTTGTGCCTGTTTCTCTTCTAACAGTCGGTAGTGAAGGCTGTTCTGTGCCCCAGCCTTAGCTTTCCTATTTCTAATCCTTGGTTAGAAATCTCTTTTCTAATCTCTTGCTTCTCTCTCTACTTCCGGGGCAGTTAGCCATGCTCACCTCATTTGTCCCTAAATAAAGAGCTACTTTTCCCCAGATATGTCTCTTTTTTTTATCTCACCTAGGTAAAATTATTTTGGTATAAAAATTAGCATATGTTCCCAGTCTAAATTTAAACAGTTTTTGTTTGTTTATTTTGTTTTTTTTAGGGCTGTACCTGAGACATATGGAAGTTCCCAGGCTAGGGGTCCAGTCAGAACTGCAGCTGCCAGCCTGTACCAACCCACAGCAGTGCGGGATCTGAGCCATGTCTATGACCTACATCCCTGGCAAGGCCAGGGATCGAACCTGCATCCTCACAGGTACTAGTCAAGTTTGTTTCTACAGTGACACAACGGGAACTCCTTAAACATTAGTTTTAATTAAAAAACTTGAGTATGATCATATGCAACAATTTTGGAATCTAGTGAGATAAATGACCTATTTCTACACGAAATAAAATAACCACAGGGAAAATTCCAATTCTTTTACAAAATTGTTTTTATTGATTTGGAAATAAACCGAAGCTATAATTTCAGGTGTCTTCTGTTCCGTTTAAGAAAAGTAATTAAAAAATAATTTTTTAGGGACTGGGGGAAAGAAACAAAAGCAAAACTTCCAATGATGGCTAAAACATTAAGTGCATTTAAGTTCGATTAGTACATAGTTAACTGCCCACAATCTTTAGAATACTGTGGGAATAGAAAGATATAAAAATATCAGTTCTTCTCTCTGAAAGCTTAAAATTTCATATATTGATTTTCAAGGTGATCTAAGGTAACTACCAAAGAATCGTCTGGGAAGGTTGTTCTAACTAGTGTACATTATAGAGCAGGGCTGTTCAATGGAAATATAATGTGAGGCACATGTATCATTTAAAATTATCTGGTACCCATGTTAAAAAGTTAAAAAAAAAAAAAAATGAGTACCTGCTGTGGCTCGATGGGATCAACAGTGTCTTGGGAGCGTTGGGAGGCAGGTTCTATCCCCAGCCCAGCACAGCGGGTTAAGGATTCCCCCTGAGGTGTGGCTTACCTTGCAGCTGTGGCTCAGATCTGATCCCTGGCCTGGGAACTCTATGTGCCGCAGAGCGACCAAAAAACAAAAAACAAAAAACAAAAAAAAGAGAGAGAGAGAAACAGTGAAATTAATGTGAATGACAACATTTTATTTAGGGTAGTATAGTCAAAATATTATTTTAATGTGTGTTCTATAAAAGAAATTGTTAGTGAAATATTTTTGCATTATTTCTTTCATATGAAGTCTTAAAATTGGGTACGTTACACTTATAGCACATTTCAGTTCAGACCAGTCATACTGCAAGTGCTTGACACAACATGGAGCTGGTGCCACATCCCAGACAGTGTAGTTCTAAAGACCTACCAGGTCCACTCACAGACATACCATGTGCACACAGAGAGCTGCCGAGTCCACACCCAGACCTACCAAATTGAGATGCAGTACAGGCATCCCCTTTTGTAACAAATATCCCCACTGATGACGCATGCTGAAATTTGAGAACCACTGTTTTTGGTAGGTGTTAGCAAGTATTTCTGCATAGAGTATGAAAAGGACCAACTTGGGGAGTTCCCATCATGGCTTAGTAGAAACAAATCTGACTAGTATCCATGAGAATGCAGATTCAATCCCTGGCCTTGCTCAGTGGGTTAAGGATCTGGCGTTGCCATGAGCTGTGGTGTAGGTCGCAGATGGGGCTCAGATCCCAAGCTGCCAGGCCTGTGGCATGCGCTGGCAGCTGTAGCTCTGATTTGACACCCCTAGCCTGGGAACTTCCACATGCCGCAGGTGCAGCTCTTAAAAAAAAAGCAAAAAAAGAAATGCATATCTACTTTAGATTCAAAATTTTAATTTAACAGAAATGCAGAAATTTTACCCATTTCCTGTTCCACGGACAACTATGTTTTTATATTTAAAATTAATGTCCTACTCATGGTCCTTTAGCAAATCTGTTATATAATGTGTACACATCATCATAAATTATAATAAGGTGAGGGTGAGTTAAAAATTTAGTACTATTTTATTTCCTTTCTGATTTCTCAGGCAGATATATTCCATATATAAGATGAATATATTTTTAGTTTCCTTTAAATGCTAGCCATGGAACTGATTTAAATGATTTTTTAGATGTAAATTAAAAAGTAAGAAAGAACTTGTCTTGCTGTTAGTAAAATCCTCCTGGACACCTAGTTCAAGTGTTTGGTGTAGACTACAGGTGTGAGACAACAACTTGCCAGAGTTCATTCAAATTTAGTTTTGGCTCTCAACAAAAACATATCAGAATTAGGTGTGGTGAACCTGCATGGTCCAGTATGGTGACCGCTGGCCACTGTGGCTGCTGAGCTCTGGAAATCTGTCTCCAAATTGCAGTTCCCTGTATATATAAAACACATTCCAGATTTTGAAAACTTCATGGAAAAATATGTGAATTATATCAGTAACTTTTTATGCTGATAATGTGTTAGAATGATAATTTATTGAGTTAAATATTTCACTAAAATTAACTTCACCTGCATTTTACATTTTAAAATGTTCTATCCTAGGTCATTTAAAATTATGTATGTGGCTCATATTATACTTCTATTGAATATTCATTCAGTGAAATGTTTCTTAAGTCCCAACTTAGTAGAGGCTTAACATTAATTGAATGACAGCTTAATTTCCCTCTAGATGAGTGTGGTAGGTATTAACAGGTTAGTTGGTTGTGTCCCAGTTCTCTTACTGTTTAAAGAAAATCCTTAGAGGGAATTCCCATCATAGCTCAACAGGTTAAGAAGCCAGCTAGTATCCATGAGGATGCGGGTCCAATCCCTGGCCTCCCTCAGTGGGTTAAGGATCTGGCATTGCCACGAGCTGTGGTGTAGGTTGCAGACGCAGCTTGGATCTGGCGTTGCTGGTCCACATTGTGGTGCAGGCCGGCAGCTGTAGCTCCGATTCAACCCCTAGCCTGGAAACTTCCATATGCTGCAGATGCAGCTGTAAAAAGAAAAGAAAAGAAAGAAAGAAGGAAGGAAGGAAGGAAGGAAGGAAGGAAGGAAGGAAGGAAGGAAGAAAGAAAAAGGAAAGAAAGAAAGGGAGAAAATCCTTAGATACTATGAAAAGAATCAGATAATCAGAACTAGTTTTTTTCTGTACCGAATAATATCAGTGTGGAATCTGGCAAAGACAGATATTACTTAAACTCTACAGCATCTCTTCATAACCCTAAGTATCTACTTCTACTTGTCATCAGTCATGAATTTTATCTTTTTTTGGCCCGACCCATGGCATATGGAAGTTCCCAAGCCAGGGGTCAAACCGCTGCCCCAGCAGCCACCGAAGCCAGTGCAGTGACAACACTGGATCCTTAACCTGCTGCACCACAAGGGAAGCCCAATCATGTATTTTAATAGACGAATGGTCAGTAAGCTTTCCTGTTCTTTCAAATGTTCTTATTTAACCTAGGATGAGGAGTTGCCATCATGGCTCGGCAGTTAACGAACCCGACTAGGATTTGTGAGGTCGCAGTTTCGATCCCTGGCCTCACTCAGTGGTTAAGGATCCAGCGAGCCGCGTCTGCAACCTACACCACAGCTCATGGCAACGCCAGATCCTTAACCCACTGAGCGAGGCCAGGGATCGAACCCGCAACGTCATGATTCCTAGTCAGATTCGTTAACCACTGAGCCACGATGGGAACTCCCAGCCATTGTAATTTTGATGTTGGAATTTTCATTGTCCTAAATCAAGATTTTTCAGACTTTTTATTTCCTTCAAATCGATGCAATCCTTCTAATCTTGCAAGGAAGGTCAGAACTTAAACAAAAGCACAGTATTTGAACTGGAGAATTTAGGTGGGGGCTGTGTTCCCCACTTAAAATCCCCTTTCTTGCTCCCTAGAAGGGTCTCTGAGCCACACCGTGGGATTTATTTGAAACACAACTTGATAAGCATTGCTTAAGTTGTTTGTAATAAGGGAGCATAGATATAGTTTTCTGTCCACAAGGTTTAGGATCAAAGCGGTCTCAATGCAGTAGGAAAGAGGTCAGAGATTAAAAGCTCAGTAGCTATAAAAGTGCCAGAATAGGCATAAAGCAATCATTATGAGCCTTCAGTAGAAAAGAAAAAGTTCTAGATGCCAGTGAGTCAGCACATGGGATTCATTATAGGTTCTCAAATACAATATGAAGTTTAGTTATGCTACAGTGATGGGAAGTTAAATATCCCCTTACTTCCACTTTGAAGAGGATATCTAGGAGTTCCCTTATGGCTCAGTGAGTTAAGGATCTGGCTTTGACACTGCAGCATTTCGGGTTGGTGCTGTGGTGCAGGTTTGATCCCTGGCCCAGGAATTTCCACATGCCACAAATGCAGCCAAAAAATGAATAAATAAATAAAATAAAAGATGCTCTCCAGCTACATTCCCTCCCTGCCTAAGGAACATGGGATAGGTGTAACCACTATCAAACATTGAAAATGCATTAGTATTTGAAAGTGTCCTTTAAAATTAAAATCTGTTTTCATCTATCCAACATGGTTATGTACAGTCAGGCCTAAAAACTGAAAAAATAAAATCGTCCAGTATTTGAAGATCACCTAGGTATATTAATAATTTAGTGTTTAATAAATATTTATTTATTTTTTGTCTTTTATCGTTTTTAGGGCCACACCTGTGGCATGTGGAGGTTCCCAGGCTAGGGGTCAAATCAGAGCTGTAGTCGCTGGTCTACAGCACAGCTCACAGCAACGCTGGATCCTTAACCCACTGAGTGAGGCCAGGGATCGAACCCACAACCTCATCGTTCCTAGTTGGATTCGTTTCCGCTGAGCCATGACAGGAACTCCTAATAAATATTTATTATTATTACATTTATATAATTAACTATATATAAATTTGAAGAAGTTTGGTACTAGAGATTCAAATATGGTTTTCCAGTTTAAAAGGATACTCATATTTTTCATTGTAGGCACTTCACTAACAAACTTGTATCCTTATCACTATATATGTAGCTTGATATACTGACTCGTAAAGTCACAGAAGTTTTGTAATCATACTTGAATCTTCCAGTGAAGGGTATAGCAAACTTGTGGGTCAAGTTTTTGGCTCAAATAAAAGATGACATAGAGAAGGTTATTTTAAAAGAAGCAGTGAGTTGGTATTTTGAGTCCCCTAATTATTTTGAGGTCTTTTTGGTTTCTTTTAAAAATTAAGACTGTTTAGTGATCTCCACACATCAAACACATGGATCTAAAAATCACATTTTACTATCAGTGATGAGATTAAAGCTATTAAAGATTTATTGGTTTCATTTTCATCCCAAAGCAGGCTTTTTTCCACTTTCTAAAAATTAGAACCAAAGGGCCGTAAGAAAGTGAAGGAACTAACAATTGTTGAAGCCTTCCATGAGCCATGTGCTCTGCTAGGTGCTCTGTGGATGGTACCTCATTCCGTTCTCATAACCCTGTAACCTCAGTGGGATTATCTCCATTTTAAATAGGAGAGACTTGGAGTTCCCGTCGCGGCTCAGCGGAAACGAATCCGACTAGGAACCATGAGGTTGCGGGTTTGATCCCTGGCTTCACTAAGTGGGTTAAGGATCTGGCGTTGCCGTGAGCTGTGGTGTATGGTCGTGGACGTGGCTGGGATCTGGTGATGCTGTGGCTGTTGTATAGGCCGGCAGCTACAACTCTGATTGGACCCCTAACCTGGTATCCTCCCTGTGCTGCGGGTGTAGCCCTAAAAAGACAAATAAATAAATAAATAGGAGAAATTTGCAAAGGTCACACAGAGAGGTACCGAATACTTAAATTCATGTCTGATTCCAGACACTGTATTATTTTCACTGTTTTGGCCTATTCATGAATAGCCATCTCTATTTAGCAGTAATGCTAGTAGTGGTATTAGTAGAACTGTTACAATTATAATAATTAGTAACACTAATTTAGTATTAGTAGTCCTAAAAATGCCACTCTAGGTGTGATTTTTACATTTAGATTTTAGACGACTTATGGGAAAACTTTTTAAGAATGGCTTTCCTGGGGCATTCCCATCATGGTTCAGTGGAAATGAATCTGACTAGGAACCACGAGGTTGCTGGTTCGATCCCTGGCCTCGCTTAGTAAAAGATTCAGTGTTGCCGTGATCTGTGGTGTAGGTCGCAGTTACGACTTGGATCCCTTGTTGCTGTCTGGGAGCTCTAGCTCAGATTCGAACCCTAGCCTGGGAACCTGCTTTTATATGCCGCTAGTGTGACTGTAAAAACCAAAAAAAGAAAAAAAAAGAATGGTTTTCCTTTGATCTTACAAAAGGCTGTACTTATTACATAAATTTTAGAAAAATAAGAAAATAAAAATCACCTGTGATTTCCAAGGTTCTTTGCAAGCATTATAAGTAATATGTTAATTTAAAGCTAATGCTTAAACTAGAGCAAAATCAAATTTGAGGAAATAAAATTGGTAAAAGATTCCTTATTTCTTCCCCTTTTTTTCAGTGCCATGAAAAAAATTAAAATGAAGTAGTCCCCTTTGATAGATGCCTTCATTCCCTTTTTAGGTTTCTCCATGTTTTTCAGTTGCTTCCCATGTCTACCATGGAAAGATAACAGTTATGGTTCTGAAATAACCCTTCCTGTCCTGTGGTTAACCTAGTTAGTGATATGTGTATATTTATATATAACTATGTATATGTTATATTAAATATGTATATTATTTGTATATATAATATATATATGCATAACTATGATATGTATATATTTATATATAATACATGAAATTTTATTTCCTAGAGATGGCAGATGGAATGATTCACCCATTTTCCTGCTCGTCTAGATCCTGTATTGAGGCAAACTACATTAATTTATGTGGTCCCCTGAATTTTTCTCTGGATAACAAAATTGCCTTTATAATGTATTACCCATCACAGGTGCCTAATTTAATGGCACATAGTAAGCAAGTGTACTTCAGAGCTCTCCAGTGGAGAGACTATATGGTGTTGTTATAGCAAACATCATAATAGTTTGAGTGCTTATGGAATTGCCCTTCTGTCAAAGACAGAAAAGTAGAATTGATGGGCTTTTCAAACATGCCGTAGTATATATGAATAAATTAAGGTGAGATCAAGTAAGTTTATAGAATAATGAAAAGTTGTGATAGCGCAAGTCTTCTCAAGAAAACATCTGTCAAGATGATTTGTGTTCACTTTAGCTCCCCTTAGTTTCCAATCTCTAGTTCACTAGAAGTTGCACATGTCTGAAAACTGTGCGGGAGTCCCGGGACAGAAGTAACGGGACCTCGGTTACCCCAGTCCAGACCTGCGTAGCCCTGTGCACAGTTTGGTCTGCAAATTAATTTCATCTTGTTGTCTAGGATAAGCTCTTCGATGAACTACAGAAATCTGTCAGGGAAGTTGCAGTGACCGATAAACCAGCAGCGAGTTTCCTGTGTGGCAAGTTAGTCGCCACTGATATTAGAAAACCTCCCATTCACAGTCTGGCACACAGACCCCTGCACATATTCACTCACTCAGGCGCCTCATCTCCCAGGAGTTTTAAAAACCCTCTGCTTGAAGCACAGACTGCGGTAGCCCTTGGTTTACGCAGGAGGTCCCGTCCCACCGGATCAATAGCATTAAGAGACAAGAGTGTGGTCCTCCAACAGGGGACCTGTTTGTTCAGAAACCTCAGAGGAGAAAGAACGGGCGGGAGGTTTTCCAAAGATGCCCACAACTTGTATGTTTGTCTGGAGATGCAGGTGAAACCAGAAAAGTCAGTAGAAATGGCAGGGTACATGGGTCCAGTATCTACAAGAAAGGACAGGAAAAAGATTAAGGCAAGAAAAAGAAACATGTATAAGGTGTTTCCATTCCCAGCCCCGAGGCTCCCCTGTTGGGTCGGTTTTGTTCATTAGTTTGCACCATTTGCCAGTTGTTCCCTGTCTGGTTTCCCTGGGGGGGTCGGGTGGGGGGCTGTGGTAGGGGCAAGTGCCCTGATGGAGTGGTAAAGCTTCCTAGTTCAGTGCACCCCTTACATCTTCCTTGTCTCCTGCAAAGTGCTTTTTCCCAGTGTCTTACGATAGTAACATACTGACTTTTCATTAATCTGTCCTATCTTATTCGCTGTCAGCCCCAGAAAAGTGTCTGCTCTCTTTTGCTGTTGTCCATACGCAGGTTGGAAAAGAACTTCCAGACTCAGAGTGGAGTGAAGAGAAAGACAAGTTTACTGAGACAAGAAGCGCTGCCAGCACAGCAGACTGGCTTCGTGATGATAGGGGAGAGCTGACCCCCAGTGCAAGTTGGTCTATTTTTAGAGCCCAGGAACAAAGAGGAGAGGAGAGGTCTTAGGGTACATTTGCTAACTGACTGGGGACGAATATTTTCCTTTGGAGCAGGGAGAGGAACAGGCCAAAACTCTTTCCTTCTCTGGGGCTCAAGAAGGAACTCAAGAATTTTGTAGCAATTGCAGTGGAGCCATAAGGATCTGGTAATTTTTATCTCAGCAACGTTAACATCCTGAGACTCTGCGTTTATCTCCCTGGAGAGGCCTTGGAGTCCCAGCCCTTTGTGAATAACTCAGACTAGGCACGTGGCACTGAAATCTCAAATTTCTTTTTGTCTTCACCTTTCTCCGTTTTTTTCCCCCAAACTGGATTACTGTGGCCACTATCTGGGAAGCTATCCTTTGTCGTACAGACACCTTTTCTCTTGCTTGTGCTTGAATTCCAGCAACAAGGCTACCACAAGAGTAGAGAGGACTAAGGGTATATTCTGATCCACCCCTGAATCATCCTCTTTAATTTGGAAAATGCCCCGGTGAACCACCGATGGCAGTCGCTAGGGCACTCATGCAACAGCAGCGCTGCAGCTTCTCCAGGGCCCCCTTTTGCACAAAGACTTCAGAGTGCACCATCAGCAGCGCACCACAGTGGGTGTCCGAGGCCCAGGGGGGTAGCCTGGGTTGTTGGAGAAGGTGCCTGAGGCCACCACACTCCACTCGCCCCCCATCACGCCTGTCCATCATGCCCATCAGCCAGGCATGCTCATCCGAGACCACCTTCTAGCAGCCATCGGTGTCCGTCCTCACGTACCGGGCTGTAAACTGAAAACACGCAGGAAAAAACCTTGGCACATTTTCACATCTTTCCAGAGTACCGGAAAATAACTCTTAGGATGGATATCAGCTAGGGGAAGGGGTGGTGGTACTCTTACTGCATCTGATCCACCCGGTAGTACCGGATAATTTCTAGGAGGCATTTGAGTCCCTGGAGCTCCACACTGAGGTGAAAACTAGGTTGGCTGGTTTGTCTGATGCTACAGTTTCAGGCTCATTTTGCTGTTCAGCAGCCTGACTCCTTTTGTTTGCCCTTCCTCCCAAGTTATCGGTTATCCGTTATCTTGCCTTAATTCTAGACAGTCTGTTATTCCATTTCTCGGAGTCCTTTTTCCTCCCTCTGAATCATTTCTGCTTCCCTGACTGTGTTTTGCGTATTGAGTGTAGGGAATCCTGGAGGTGGCATCCGCACCGGAACATGCACGTTAGGCGGGCAGCTCTCCTCCCTCCAAAGGGAAGTTAGTGCCAGATCCTAAAGCCTTTGGGAACCATCAATCCGAGAGGTCATCCTCTCCTCCTTCTCAGCCCCAGATTGAGGCAAAAAAAGGTGAAGGGGTGTAACAGCAGAGAAGAGTTGAGAAAGGCGCTTTCAACTTCTTGATCTCTTCCTTCACTTTTTTTATTCATTCTTTTTGGCTGTCCAGTTCACTCTTTCATTTCTTTCCTGAGAGCCAGAGATACACTGATCCTTTTATTTTAAGTAGGGTTTCCCTAAAAATCTATATAAGGATACCAATCTGTCTACTTCAAATGAGCTTTCCTCTGGCCATTTGCAAAGCGGGATTTTTTTTTTTTAATAAATATGCCTATTCCGACCAGGACAAAGTAAAATAAGCCTTTTAAGAAAGAGACCTGCTGCTAGGCTCCTTGTATGTTTCTCCATTAAAAGCCAGTGTTGAATCACATGCACCCTTCGAGTATTATCCATTTTGCTCAATAGTAACTCAATTGGCTGTGAGAGTTTGGCGTTTTCCCCAGGAACCCAATCCTGCTGAGCCAAAGTAGTCAAAGGGACACTTCTTAGCAAACATTCGGGGTCTCCTACCTTCTCTTGCATCAAAGGTGGCCACAAATCTAACAATTTCACTGGCAGGACTCACTTGAGATATACCATCCTTATTGCCGATTTGTTGAAATAAGAAAGAAATCGAGACCCAAAGGAACATGCCAATGCATAAGTATAGAGTTAGCTATTTTTACTGCTCTGGAAAAAACCCATCAATGCGTGCAGATATAGCTCATATGTGGCTACAGAACTATAATGAATTTTCTTATTTATTTGGAAATCAAGCTACAGTTTGTAAACATTATCCTCCTTTTTTTTTTTTTTTTTCCTGGCTGCACCCACAGCAAACAGAAATTCCCAGGCCAGTGATCAAACCCACACCACAGCTGTAATCAGAGCCACAGCAGTGACAACACTAGATCCTTAACCCATGAGCCACCAGGGACCTCTTCATCCTACTTTTCTAGTAAACGCTCAACATACAGTTAATCTGCACCGGTAGCTACATTGAGCTACTCTGTCTGGCATCCTTTTTTTCCCTGAGTTTTTTCATCAGGCTTACTCTGTTGTTATAATGCTTTATCAGAGCCTCCTACAGTTGCCCCTTATATCGTAACCAGCACATATGATTAGTCACATCCTTCAACATGCCTCAGTCAGGTTAGGTCAGATTCAGTCTCCCCAGCCTCTCCTAGTATGTGGAAGTCCCACCTGCAGTTTGGAGCTCAGGCGTTCACTGGTACCAGGGGTGATTTTGGGTCTCGGCAGCGGGCAGGGATTTCCTAGTTAGCATTCATTTCTTTGGCCTGATGAGAAGATTGGCTGGGAAAGTACTGGAGATGTGAGAACCTATTATGTAGTAACATTTTATCCCTAGTACTGTTTTTGCCTTAAAATACTTTTTTTTCTATTAGTAGAGCTTCGCCAGTTTTCTGTTGGTTTACTGTATGGCTAAGGTAGCAGTTAAGGATGTGTTTAGCCGAAAATAACAGAGAACTGGACTACAGTTTCTTAAACAAATGTCGGGGGTGGGGGATAGTTCGTTTTCAACAAGATCAGAGATAGATGTGGGTCCACTGACAGATGATACATTTCTCTTTGCCGTTCCCAGTGTGCGCCTCCCACCCTCCAGCTTGGTTTCTCCCTGTGAGGTCTTATGGGATGGGAGTCAGGGCTGTGGGCAGAGGGCAAGGAGTGGGTAATGAGAACAAGCTTTCTTAGTAAAATAATTATTGATATTAGTATAATAATATAGTATGTAACATTATGTAATACCCGTGCTAGCATCTATAGAATCCCTGTTCCATGTTTGTAAGTGGAACACATTTTACAAATGTTCTTTAGTTAGAAGATGGAATTTTCTATTTTCTACAGGGAAATGTGATGGTCACCTTTACCAAATGAAGTCACCTGGAAGGAAATGCTTATGTATTCCACTCTTCAGAGCCAGAAACAGTTGAACGCTCAAGTCTCAGTAAACCAAACGCCATAGTGACCAGCAGAGTACCGTGCATTTCAATCTCAAAGCATTAATGCAAAATAAAAACATAGTTAGGTCGTAGCAAGTTGAGTCTTGTATTTAGGAATAATTAGTATATATTTTCTCACAAGAGATGGTGCCCTCATTTTCTAGTTTTTCAGAAGACTGATTAAATGTGACTATTGTCCATGAAACCTAACATCACTCTCTGTCATTTGCTTGGGGCATTTTTGAGTCTGCGGGGTAGCCCAGATACCAAGGAAATGTCCCTCAAGCTCTCCCCCATCCCTTTCTCTGAAACTTTTCAGTGCATCAGATTCCACCTCTAGTCTTGCCTCAGCCCACGAGGATGGGTCTGTAGAACATAAACAGTTTATGTTGTTTGAATCTGTAGGCTTCACCGTCTACAGAGCAAGTTGGTCTATTTCTGTTTTGTCCTTTGGCTGTGATTAGCCATATTTCTTTTTGATGATTAGCCATATTCAGATGGTCCTAGAGCTTCCCAGGGGACCACTAAAACGATGTATCAATATACCTAATGTTTGATTTGTGCTAAAAGCTCACAGAGCATATACTTACTTTATTCCATTCAGCCCTCCTTAGCCCCAAGAACTAAAAAGTATCTGTCTCCTTTATTAGATAAGCATGGATCCTTCAGAGCTCAAACTGTGAAAGAATGTAATTATTACATTCAAAGCAGGAGACTGTTTCTTTAAAAACATTAGAATAAGTGTTACTTTGAATTACTGGGTTAAAGTGCGCCAGAAGAGCCTGGTGCTAGATAAATATTTATGGAATGACTGCACTTTTAGTTGGGCATTTTCTTTTAGGCACTAAGACTGCTAATCCAGTTTTGAATGCCCTTTTGTCATCCTTAATCCTTGCCTAACACAATGTTGTTAAACAGAAACCAGGTGTCTTTTCAATGAAGGACATGGAAAGAGTTTCCTGTAGGAGATTAAGCATTGAGATTTTCCTCTGAGCCCATGTATGTGTGTTGTTTACATTGGTCACCGGATAAATGTTGCGCATTACTTAATTGTTGGCTTGAAATGTACACGGAAGATCTCTTGAGAAGGAAAAGTTTTTAGAAACATAAGTTTTCCATTTTACCGTTTCTACAGATTTTTTTTTCTACGTGGCTTCTTTTTTACATTTGACTGAAATTACTCTTGCTGTGGCTGAGGCCCCTTTTCCGCTCTCTCATCAAAAAGAGCTTGCATCTTACTGGTTAACTTGCAACTTCACATTTGAAACCTCACTTTTCTTTTTTCTCCATACAATAATCATCCCAATTTTCTTTTTACTTCCTCACAGATTTTCTACTCCTCAGTTATCTTAATGCTTCTCTGAGCCGTAAAACTCCTTCCTAAGTTTGAGTTCCTTATTACTGTTTTAATTATGTTATCACTTCTGCTTACCTATTTGAATTAATTGAGTTGAATTTCAGTTTTGCTGTGTTGTAAAAGTGTTCTAAATTTATCTTTCAGCCATGGAAACAAAGAAGTATTTTCCTGCCGAGGAATAAAATTGGCAGTGGACTGGTTTTTGGAAAGAGGTCACAAGGATATCACGGTCTTTGTACCGGCCTGGAGAAAAGAGCAGTCCCGACCTGACGCTCTCATCACAGGTGAGCCCTTGACCTTCTGGACGGACCATGCTGGTGTCTTGCTGAATAATCTATTTGACAGCCTCTGTTGACTCAGTCTGAGTGACTGTCACATTCTCATGGGAGGGACGTTAAAGTTATTTTCAAGCTTAAAAACTATCTGGTTACATTACCTAACAGTAATTCTGGCAATGCAAGCCAGTTGTTTTTTGTTTTTGTTTCTTGGTTAACTTGGAAAGTTTTTACTTCAAATTTCGTAAAATTCTGACCTTTAGAGCCCTGCTGGGAGTCAAGAGGCCCAAGTTTTACAGCTTGGCTGTGCCAGGTACTGGCCATCGCACTTTGAGCAACACATGACCCTCTTTATACCCCAGTTTTCTCATCTGCTGTATGAAATTAGGTGACAATTAAATTCTAGTGATTTGCAGATCAAAAAAGACCTGTGAGACCCCGGGGGCTTGCCAGCCAGTGTCAAGTAAAAGGAAATGACCTGATCCTAATAAAGCATCTGTATTTTGCATTATCTTGTAATTTTTAAATGCCCCGAGTCAGGCAGAGATGTCCCCTAGAAATGTGAATTTTTGTTGTTCACCGTCTTGCTCAAGTGATTCTCAACCAACATCTAACCCTTTCCACCCCTTCTACCTCCAACATTAACAAAACTGAGGAGCCTATGTGAAGAAAACTATACTTGTCAAATCAAAAACAAATGGAGAGACCACCCACCATGTACCCAAAAGGAAGAATATTTGAAGACTTTATTTTTATCTATAATTATTAAATTATTATGAAGTTAGCCTAAGAATCCACAAACAAGTCATGGTGGAGGTCAGAGCCTAGAGTCAGACCCTAGCCTATATAAACTGTAAAGTGAGAGAGGCGGGCATAATTCAATCATCAATACCAAGACATAGATTGGGTAACTCTTTGGAAAAAATATACATATTTAGATCCTTATCTTATACCATATAACAATAAATTGCAGGTGGCTGAAAAATTAATTGTCAGAAATTTCCATTAGAGATTATAAATAGTCTTTGAAGGCTGGGGAAGACCTTTCTAAATTGAAATTTTTTAGAAGAAATTACAAAGAGATTTAATTGTATCAAACTTCTATATTTTGGGAGACATTCTTTAAAATGAGAACTTTTTTTATTTGCCTAAGAAAAAGTACAACAAATAAAGAATCCCTGTTCTTAATATATAAAGAACTCCTATGCATTGATAAAATAGTATACACATGATAACATGGTGAGAATGGACAGCTCACAGAAGAATGCAAGTGCCAAATAAGAGCGAAAAAATGTTCAACCTCATGAGTAAACAAATGCAGATTTAAACAACTGTTAATTTTTACCCATCAAAGTTAGCAGAGATTAAAAAACTGGTAAAACTCAGTGCCTGGAGGGAGTTAATCCCACGCTGCTGTGGAAACATAAACCATTGCAACATTTTTGAAAGATAGTTTGGTCTTAAAATGTTAATATTTGGATCTCCTAGCTCCCCTTCTGGGAATAATTCCCCAGAAGGTAAATAGAAACAGAGATTTATGAGCACAAAGATGTTGAGAGCAGTATTACTTATAATAGAAAAAAAGTTGGAGTTCACATGGTGGCTCAGTGGAAACAGATCCGACTAGTAACCATGAGGATGCGTGTTTGATCTCTGGCCTCGCTCAGTGGGTTTAGGATCTGGCGTTGCTGTGAGCTGTGGTGTAGCTCGCAGATGCGGCCGGGATCTGGCGTTGCTCTGACTGTGGTATAAGCCAGCATCTATAGCTCCGATTTGACCCCTAGGCAGGAACTTCCATATGCCACAGGTGCAGCCCCAAAAAGAAAAAAAGTGGAAACAAACCATACTTTCATTAGAAGAATGCCTTGATAAGTTAATATATATATCTATGTAATAGAATATGTAGTACTAGAACATTTAGGCAGAATTTTTAATGACCTCAGGAAGTGTGCTTTCACATAAATGATAGGCTCTATTATTTTTGTGTTTGCGATCGCATGCCCACACATCCATACACATATCAACAACAGAAGAAAAAAACACACAAAATTATTTGAAGGAAATATGCCAAAATATTAACAGTAATTGCCTCTGGGTCATGACTTTATGAAGTCTTATTTTCTCCCTACTTGTGTGTGTGTGGCTACACCTGGAAGTTCTCAGGCTGGGGAGGGAACCCACGCCACAACATGACAACACCAGATCCTTAATCCACTGAACCACCAAGGAACTTCTCTCCCTACTTCTTAGTACTTTTTCTTATTTTCCCATTTTTTTACAAGGAACTTGCAATATATTAATAATTAGGGCAGAAATTGAAAAAGAAAATAAAAACAATATTGAAACATAAATGATGGGAAAGCTTCATGAATGTGAAAGGAATATGAGATCAAGAAGAAGGGTAATGGTAATCCTTAGTGTGAGGTGTGGCTGTGTGTAATTTTTACAATACCAGCACACCAGGGCCCGGGACACATCAGTATGCAGGTTACTTTTTAAAATATGCACAGCTATTTTCAGAGCTTCTTCCTCCCCCAGTTAATCATTCTCCTGACTAAAAACCTCAACCAGATAATACCTGGTAAATTGAATAGTCCAGTGTTTTTTCACCATACCAAACAAAGAAACCTGTTAAGAAATATTTTAAAGTTCTCAGATATAGATTCAGACTTGCGCTTTAGCCAGCCCTCCATTGATTGAACAAATATTTAGCAAGCAAGCGCAAGGCTATGATCAGGTACCATGCTTGAAAGTAGAGGTTCAGTTAACTTGTCAGCTAGACTGAACCCAGATTTATTTAAGAACGCACTGTTTATCCTAATTAATCATCACTAATTATTTCCTAACTAGTGTCCTTTTAACCTCCTTAGCTATTAAAGAATGCAAGTTAAGCAAGATGGTGACGGCTGTTAGGCCATCCCATCACCCGTGGTCACTTCCGACACCCCAGGCATGTCCCCTGCGAGAAAACACTCCCACAAATAAAGGGCTCTGGAAGATAGGTGAACACGGACAGTGAATAAACGAAGACCTCCAAATACACATCTTTAAGTGGCATGTGCATTCCTTTCACAGACATTTATTGAGTACCTACTGATGTACTAAGGTGCTTCCTGTGCTGAGTGCGAGAGGGACACAGATAAATGTGGAGCCCGCCTTCAGAATGTTTGTCAGGGGACACGCACAGTAACCATCTCATGACTCGGCTTTTGATTTGATATTGGTTTTCTGTGATTTTCAAAAGAAATCAACAATTACATGCATCTAGGAAACGAAATCAAGTTGAAGGACAGTGTTTATTAAGAGCTTGCCGGGCACGGTGCTAGGTGCTTCTACACATGATAACTCACGACTCCTCACAGCTGCTAGACTGCATTTGAGGACCTGGAGAAACACCCTCAATAAGAATTGCAATTGCTGGGCAGAGAAAGTGGCAGAACCTGAGCTTCATCTATAAGTTGCTGATTCAAGCACTCGTGTTTCTTCCACTTCTTTTTTTACATGCGCTTTTTACTGAAGTATAGTTGAGTTTCAACATTACATAGTTCCAGGTGTACAGAAAGTGATGCAGTTACACACACATGTGTATCTATTCTTTATCAGATTTCTTTTCCCATATAGATTATTACAGAATATCAAGTACAGTTTCCCATTCTATACAGCAAGTCTTTGTTGTTTATCTGCTTTATATACAGTAGTGTGTATATGTTAGTCCCAAACTCCTGGTTTACCTCTACCCTCCTTCCTCCTTTGGTAACCATAAGTGTGTGTTTTCTTTTTTTTTTTTGTCTTTTTTTTTTTTTTTT
>PVHT020000034.1:11692069-11705968 GCA_004024745.2 Catagonus wagneri | reverse complement strand
AGCAAGGCCAGGGATCGAACCTACAACCTCACGGTTCTTAGTCAGATTCGTTAACCACTGAGCCACGACGGGAACTCCATAAGTGTGTTTTCTATACTTTGCTCCTTTTCTAAACCAAAGTTCTGGTCTTAATGAATCCATTTGTCGAGGAAACATCATGAAATCTGTCTGCCACAGCTGACCCATTACACTTTTCCATTCCCTCTTCCCTCGTACCCTGCTCATACTCCTGTTGTGGCAGTTACAACCTCTGGTCACCTGGTTTACCTGCTGGCCCAGTCCAGTATCTGAGGAGAGAGCATTCTTGGGGGATATTGACACTGCACCCTGTACCTACCATAGAGTAGGCAAGTAGTGATTATCCGCTGAAAAGAGAATTTTTAAAAATTAATAACACCAGTTAATAAGCATTGAGAAGTGAGCCTTTAAAAAAAAAAAATCATGATGTCTGTCAGCTTATACCCAGCTTTCTGTGCCAGAATTTGCAGTGGTGGGAAGTCAGGGAGTAGAGGAGGAAGAAGGCATGGTGAGGAGAGGATGTTATCATTAATCAAAATATGAATTCTGTCACCATTTAAAAAAAAAAAAACACTAAACAAGTCAGTAGACTTGATGCTGAAAGAGTGTGCCATCCAAGGAGAAAATGGGCATTCTGTGTTTCATCAGTGGCTGTTCCTCACTTCTAGTTTCTTATTCAGCTCAGCCCCCACAAGACCGACCTTTGTCAGCACCTGCTCCACAGGACACAGGAAAGGACACAGCACAGAGTGGCCATGCCGAGAACAACAGCCAACCTCACTGCCTCCTTTCTCTTTGAAACTTCTGCATTTTGAGACTCTCCCCTTTGCTACCTGGACCTCTTCTACTTTTCACACTCTCGCACCCATCACATCTACCAGTTAGAAGAACAGAGCTGCAAAATAAACAAACACATTTGGAGGAAAGAATCAGTTGCTCACACCCGATCCCAGCACAGCTGCTTCGTTAGAACGGTGTTGTGCCGGGAACGTGCGAGAAGCTGGTTGACATGCAGTGCTGGCGGCTCTAGCTGCCAGGCAAAAACTTTATGAAAATCGGAATTTGCTCGGTCATGTTTAAGTTTTATGCCCTTCAGATTTTTAAAGCTTTTCAAGTCTTCGAACTTTTTAAGCCTTTTCCATTGAAAATCTTGAGGGCAAACTGTTACTGGGAGTTACACATGTGCTCCATCTACAAGCTGTAAATCACAATCCCACATTAAATGGTTACATGTATCCAGCTCATGCTCAAAACACTCACTTCCTGTGAAGGTTGCTTGATGTGCTATGTGTGTGTTTCTTACTGAAATCCTACCCTGATCATCCTTGCAGATCAAGAAATTCTCCGTAAATTAGAGAAGGAGAAAATCCTGGTGTTCACGCCATCCCGGCGAGTGCAGGGGAGGCGAGTGGTGTGCTACGACGACAGGTTCATCGTGAAGCTGGCCTTTGAGTCGGACGGCATAATCGTATCCAACGACAACTACAGGGATTTGGCCAATGAGAAACCAGAATGGAAGAAGTTCATAGATGAGCGATTATTAATGTATTCGTTTGTCAATGACAAGTAAGTAAAACCACTCACTTACAGTAATGCTGCTTTCCCTGGACACACAACTGTCGCTGGCAGTTGCTACAGAAGCCTTCTCTCTTTGCCACTGACCTGACCAGGTTTCCTCCAACTAGTGGGTTCCCCACCAATCCTCAGTGGGAGGCAGAAAACTGCAGCGTGCGCCTCAGCAGGCCCTGTGCGAGTCACTGGCAGAGCCTGCGCTGTCGGAGTGTCCTGGAGTCACTGACAGCGGGAGACTGGCCTTGTTCAGAGGATGCAGACAGACACCATACTGACTGCCACTTAGAGCATGAGCGCTTACTTAAATAGATGACTTTTAAATATATAATTTGTAAAAAATATTCTAGCAATGTAAGACGAGTCATGATTAAGTTGATAAGTGGACAAGTGGCATGAATAAGGATGTCTCCCGAGAAACAAGTATCCAAGAATCTGTGCACCCGCACAGTTCAAACCAGGGTTGTCCAAGGGGCATCTGGATTTACAGATATGCGGGAAAAGCTCACCTGTTGATAATCAAAAATGTAGACCAAATCTACAGAGTATATTTTTTTCACTCGTTTTATTCACAAAATTAAAAAACGTGTTTTTGCGTATGCTTTATGCTGTTAAAGATACAGTGAAACTGATAAAGTTGTCATGGTTTAGCAGAAGTCTTAAAAATACCTCTATTTAACACCTCATTCAAAACTGCCTGACCAAAAGTTTTTAAAAGTGAAATTGGCAGATTTCAGGCTATAAAGAATAATTGTGTCGGTTCCCATTGTGGTTCAGTGGGTTAAGAACCCAACTAATATCCATATGGATGTAGGGTTTGATTTCTGGCCTTGCTCAGTGGGTTAAAGGATCTGGTGTTGCCATAAGCAGTGGTGGAGGTCGCAGACGTGGCTCAAACCCAGCATTGCTATGGCTGCGGTATAGGCCTGCAGCTCCCATTCGACCCCTAGCCTGGGAACTTCCATATGCTGCAGGTGCAGCCCTAAAAAGCAGGGGAAAAACAAAAACCTCACAAGCCAATAATCTCACTTCCTGGAATATATAATAAGAAAAAAAAGAAGGCCAAATATATTTTATTTCTGAATATTTATAATTGCAGGAATTCAAAGGCAACTAAAGGTACAATAGAGAAATCAATTAAATTGTGATACATCTCCTGGTAGAATATTATTCAACTATTCAGAATTATGATTATGAAAGCTATTAAGAAACTTGCAGGGAGTTCCCTTCCTGGCTCAGGAGTTAATGAACCCGACTAGGATCCATGAGGATGTGTGTTCGATCCCTGGCCTCACTCAGTAGCTTAAGGATCCAGCGTTGCTGTGAGCTGTGGTGTAGGTCGCAGACACAGCTTGGGTCCTGTGTTGCCATGGCTGTGGTGTAGGCCAGCAGCTGTAGCTCTGATTCAACGTCTAGCCTGGGACCTTCCACATGTTGCAGGTGTGGCCCTAAAAAGAAAAAAAAGAAAAAAGAAAAAAAATGGAAACTTGCAAAAACATTTATGTTAAAACAACAAAGCATAAAATTTGTTTGTAAAATGGTGCATGCATACAGAAGAATGACTAAGATAGCACATGAGTGGAAAATAATCATATTAATATTGTAGGATTGAGTGACTTTTGTCTCCTATTTTTAAACTTTTAATGTTGCCTTATTGGTTTTTTTGATAATATCGAACCTTATGGTTGCTACGTATTATGACTCAGACACATTGGCACTTCCTTAAGAGTTCATACATTATTCACATTTTATGAGTAAACACTTGGCTTATTTCATTTTCAAGCAGTGACATTAACAATTAGTAAAACTCTTCAGTCATAATCTCTTGACAGTATTCATGCCATGAATTCCTGCTTCCATTGGATAGTCAATCCAAAATAATAAATGTATTTCCTTAAGATTTTTCCTGCCTCAACTGAGAGATACCTTATTATAGTGGGAAGAGAATAGACGTGGAGTTAGACAACTGAGTCTTGACTGTGCAATGTGAATGGAAATAAAAATATGGCCATTAAAAATATGTCCATCTAATAAGGCAGATTAGAAAAGTGTATTAATCTGCAAGGTGGAGCTAATGTTTCAAGGGATTGCTGTTAGGATGAGATGAAGTGATGTGTGCAAGGGCCTGTTTTACCTTCACTGTCTTCCCGTTTCTCCCGCCCCCCCTCCCTCTCCCCCTCCCTCAGCAGCTCCTCCTGGCTCCCTAGCTGCATCACATTGCCTCCCAAGATTAATGCTCACTAAGCCTCTCCTAAAATGTCATTGTGATCATTTTGTAAAGTCCTTACAAAATCCCAAGACTGAGAAAAGGAAGAGTTAATTAGGACATGCTCGGCTTAGAACTCACTTGAATTAAAACAAATACAGTTCCGATGAAACACTTTAATTTTCTTTTCATTAAGAAAACTTCCTCTACTGATTTTTTTTTTTATCCTATAAATGTTGAATCAAACTACCTGGATTAAAATTTCCCAAAAAATAGTTTAGGGTGAATAATCCTTACACTTTGTGTTCAGAATTAAATTGTCAACCTCTTGCTTAGGTATAATTTTGAATTATATCCATGACAGGTTCATGCCTCCTGATGACCCTCTCGGCAGACACGGTCCAAGCCTGGATAATTTTCTGAGGAAGAAACCTATTGTTCCTGAACACAAAAAGCAGCCCTGTCCATATGGTAACTTTCTTTTATGAGTATTTAATATATGCCGTTAGAACACAATATGTTGTTAAATTTGATTATTAAAAATAAACATTTAAAATTTTGGATGGATAGCACAGGGAAATCTACTCAATATTCTGTAATAACCTATATGAGAAAAAAGAATGGATATAAGTATATGTAAACTGAATCATTTTGCTGTACACCTGAAAGTAACACAGCATTATAAGTCAGCTATACTCCAATAATTTTTTTTAAATCCTTACAACCATTAAAACAAAAGTCTCGACAATAAAAAAATAAATATTAATAAAGGAGCATGAGAAAAATTGGAGGGAATTCCTGCTGTGGCACAGTGGGTTAAGAATCCATCTGCAGTGGCTCAGGTTACTATGGAGACATGAGTTTGATCCCCGGGCCCGCAGTAGGTTATTTTTATGATTTTATTTATTTATTTTATTTTATTTTATTTTTAGAGCTGTACCTGTATCATATGGAAGTTCTCGGGCTAGGTGTCGAATCAGAGCTGCAGCTGCTGGCCTACACCACAACCGTAGCAACTCGGGATCCGAGCTGCATCTCCGATCTGTACCACAACTCATGGCAATGCTGCCGGATCGTTAACCCACTGAGCAAGGCAGGGATCGAATCCACTTCCTCATGGATACTAGTCGGGTTCATAACCCTCTCATCCACAGCGGGAACTCCCTGCAGTGGATTAAAGGATCTGGCATTGCCTCAGCTGTGGCTCAGATTTAAACCCTGACCCAGGAATTTCCATACACCACAGGTGCGGCCATTAAAAAAAATTGGATGGCGTAGTATGTGGCTCTTTTGAATGTAATAATATTTAAGAAAACGTCTTAGCCATGAAAAAAGAGTTTTACCTAGGTGGGTTCAATGCATGTGCATTTCCCTGAATTAAAACATGGCTCCAAAAACTCCGTTACTTCTCCACGAAGTTAGATTTCAGGGAGATAAAAATTGGGAGTTCTTAGATCTAGATACACATCACAATAGCATGATTTTATCCCATTAGTCCAGTACATTTTGCTCTTTGAAACAGAACATCTGACCTGATTGCAGAGTCATACTGGAAGAGAAGAGGCAGGCAGGAGATGAGGATGTGGGCTATTAACCAGAACTCTGCAGGTGACTGCTACTCATTCAGCGGCCGTTCTTACTGCTCTTGAGAGTACTGACGTGGCAGTTCTCAGAAGCAAGGAGCAGAGTAGCGCTGTGCACAACTCCTATTTCTGCCTTTGTTTGTTGCCCAAGTTCAAAGACTAGCACCGCCCCTGAGAGGTCGGGATGTGGCCGTATGCTCCTTTGTCTAATCGATTTTACTCCTCACAGGAAAGAAGTGTACCTATGGACACAAGTGCAAATATTACCACCCTGAAAGGGGCAGTCAGCCTCAGCGGTCAGTGGCTGATGAACTTCGGGCCATGTCTAGAAACACAGCAGCCAAGACTGCGAATGAAGGAGGACTGGTGAAAAGCAACAGCGTCCCCTGCAGCACAAAGGGCGACAGCACCTCCGACGTCAAGCGAGGTGCTCCAAAGAGACAATCGGATCCAAGCATAAGGACTCAAGTCTACCAAGACCTAGAGGAAAAGCTTCCCACCAAAAACAAGCTGGAAACCAGGTCTGTACCTTCCTTAGTTAGTATACCGGCTACTTCTACCGCAAAACCCCAAAGCACTCCATCTTTAAGCAATGGCCTTCCATCTGGAGTTCACTTCCCACCTCAGGATCAAAGACCACAGGGACAATACCCTCCAATGATGATGGCAACCAAAAACCATGGAACGCCAATGCCTTATGAGCAGTATCCAAAATGCGACTCACCTGTCGACGTCGGATATTACTCCATGTTGAACGCGTATTCAAATCTGAGCATCTCAGGCCCGCGGAGTCCTGAAAGGCGTTTCTCCTTAGACACAGACTACAGGATAAGCTCTGTCGCCTCCGACTGCAGCAGCGAAGGGAGCATGAGCTGTGGGAGCAGTGACTCGTACGTGGGGTACAACGACCGCTCCTATGTCAGCTCCCCCGACCCCCAACTGGAAGAGAATCTCAAGTGTCAGCACATGCACCCTCACAGCCGCCTTAATTCCCAGCCCTTCCTGCAGAACTTCCACGACCCCTTAGCCAGAGTGCAGAGTTACAGTCACGAAGAACCAAAGTACCATCACAAGCCACCTCTCCCCCACTTGGCCGTGCACCTGCAGCACCCCGCCGTGGGGGCCCGGTCCAGCTGTCCCGGCGACTACCCGTCTCCTCCGAGTTCAGCGCAGTCCAAGGCACCACACCTGGGGCGGTCCTTAGTGGCCACGAGAATAGACAGCATCTCTGACTCTCGGCTGTACGACAGCTCTCCTTCCAGGCGGAGAAAGCCTTACTCCCGCCAGGAAGGGCTGGGGAGCTGGGACAGGCAGAGCTACGGGATCGATGCCTACGGCTACCGGCAGACCTACTCCTTGCCCGATAACTCCACGCAGCCCTGCTACGAGCAGTTCACCTTCCAGAGCCTCCCAGAACAGCCGGAGCCCACCTGGCGAATCCCGTACTGCGGACCAGCGCCGCAGGACCCCCCGAGGTACCAGGACAGCCGCGAAAAGATTTACATCAACTTGTGCAACATCTTCCCGCCTGACCTTGTGAGAATTGTCATGAAAAGGAACCCTCACATGACAGATGCCCAGCAGCTGGCTGCAGCCATTCTGGTGGAGAAATCACAGCTGGGTTATTGAAAGATGATGCATCTTTGTGGTGTTTAGTAGTTTTTTGTTCAGCTCAAATGCTGAGGGAGGTTTGCTACAATAGCACATGTGATCTCCTTCTCGGCAAGGAGGTTATATAGTATCCATTTATGTGAAATACTGTATCATGGAATCTGTATGTATAGCCCCACATAGTGGAAATATCACGGGATTACTTTACATCCAAACTTTTTTTTTAACATTTCCTTTTTAAAGCTCTATCCTTGGCTGGAAATTTTTCCAGTTTCATTTATTAGATGTATCTGTGATCTTTGATATTAATCTTTGGTGCATCAGGGGTTTATATGCAGCACTTTTTATCCTTGTTTCATGTTTTATTAACTTGGTGTTTGTCTATCAACTGCAAGCAATTACAATACTTTCAGAATGTTGAACATTTGACTAAACCTAGCAAACTATTTTTTCAAGCCAAGCTTCACTGAAATCTTTTACAGCTTTTTAAGTTATTTTTATTTGGGGAAAGTGGGCTTCTTTGGGCTATAATCATTATTTATAGAAACAAAGATATACTACAGCACTGACTTTATATTTTAAACAAAATGTAAGTTACCAGTTTATGTTGAAATGGGTAACGGTATATATTAGAATGATTTACAATATGGCACTTTTCATTTTCTTTTTGTTTGGATTTTTGTGTTAAGTGATTAGTTAATTTAATACAGTTGATTTAAAGGAAAGCAAATGCAATCAATGGAAAAAAGTGTTTCCATTTTTCTTATAAGAAAGGCAAAAGCCGTAACTGTTACAGTTTAGAGCTCTGTTATCCAGCTATGATGTGCTTCTAGACAGTAGAAATGGAATTGAATTCCTAGACTTCCATTAACCCGTATTTTTAATGTGTTTGTCTTTTTGTTTTGGGGGCACAACAATACTGGATAAAATAACCCTTTCGGAGTACTTGCCTGTTTTTAATGAATCTAATTATTCTCAATGCAACTTTTATATTTAATATACTCTTTAGCTTTCCTGCTATTTATCAAGGCTGGCCTGAGGTGGTTTTATGTGTTGAGGATATGCAACCTTTATTGATACTGCACTATAGAAGTGGTGACGGAGGAGCTGTAAATGGTAACTTAAGATTTTTGTAAGATACTGTATATTTTCCATTTTCCTGACGGTAGTTTTTTGGAAGGCCTGTTATATTATTAAGGCCAGATTCTTGCCACAAATAGTGTAGTTTTAGATACAGACTCAAGTCTGTACTAGTATTAGTAAGGGATATTTCTGGTTTCAAAGTCATGGGTTTTGCTGGACGTGGATTCCTTTCTGCCGTTAGAAGAGAGATGATGCAATCAGTGGCAGGCAGAGGTGTGACTGACACAACTTCACCATTGCCTCCAGTTTTTGAGTTTTACTTTGTGTGACAGACTCATTGCAATCTGTTTCTGTAGTCAGTCTAGAGGCCCTGGTTATCCTGGTTATTCTCCTTGCTACAGTTTGAAGTAAAACCCTGAAAAGCCAGAAAGTACCTATTACTGTTGATACAAATTGTATCTTTTTAACTATAAGAACTATTTTGATTTGTAGATCTAGTTAAAAACACCAACGTGTAACTATGGTTAGACTTTTGGGCAACATTTTATCCCTTATTTAAATACAAATTTTTAAAATACAATCGAGGTCTAGAATAGTGTAGAAAATAAAAGTTAACAACTTAGGTAAGTAAAAGTGTCTGTCTTAGTTTTATATATTAAAATACATTAAAGGAATTTATTGGCATTTTCTTTGTCCTAAAACTTATCTAGCGTAAACTTAAAATAAAGGTAAAATGCTGCCTGAAAATAAAGTCCAAGCATCTTTGACGAGGACAACATTTTCACTACTCGTGTGACACTGTGTGTCACATGAAGTAGGATTTGGGTTACAGTAAATGCTTCTAAAAGGCATTGTGCATATTGACATATCCAATAATCTGAACCGTGTTCAGCAAACCTAATTCAGGAAAGTGGGGTTCACAGTTGCTGCTGCCCGTCTGCGAGGTGAGGTGGCCCTCGCTGTGCCCGCAGAGGACACAGGCGCTGCCACCCGGACCGGCTGGCGTCCTCCGAGCGACCTGCTCACTTCTCCTGATTTTGTCGGTCACTCTCTGTAACAAGTCTAATGTAGAGGCTAACCCAGTGCCAAAAAATAGGGTTACACACATGGAGGACCTTTCATTTTGGTCTTATTCTAAGCTTGCTTGCTTTTTTTTCTTTTTCTTCTTTTCTTTCTTTTTCTTTCTTTCTTTTAAATACGAAATCATTTTTAAATTGTGCACATAGGTTTTGCTTCCGTTTTTGGAGTTTTTACATTTTAATTATTTGCAGAGTCTGCCAAACTTTATTAAATTTCTTTCAGTGAGATCTTAGGCGAAATGTGTACCGCACCCTTTGAATCTGACCTCCTCATGTCTGTAGTTAACTCTTGGTCGTTACTTCCTGGATTTTAGACTATGGGAAAACAGTGGGCCTTGCTGTGGCCTCTCCTGAAATGAATAGCTCTGAATAGCCACACTGAAATCCTGCGGCGGAATTGATTGTGAGTTAAGAAATAGCAGTTTTCTTAGGTCAAGAGGCAATTTGTGCCCCCCCCTTTATTTATTTATTTATTATTATTATTTTTTTGAAGTACCAGTTTTGCTTTCAGACCTTAAGAATGAGATATTTGGCTGACTTTAGATACAAGCAGTTTTTTATAAAGCAATAAGTAAAATGCTCCAGCGTTCAATTAAATCCAGAGCTGATCCCAAACCTTCATTTCCGCCAAAACTTTCACCTTCATACTATCTGTTGCCAGATTTGCTAACAAATAACGGGAGAGAGGTGAGTTAGTAAACAGTGAAACTGCTAGAAGTGATCAACTGATAGAAGAGGATACAGATTGGAATATTCTGCCCCCGAATAACTGACAGTTGACTGTACTTTACACAGTAATGAGCCAATTTGTTGTCTCTGTGTCTTAGTACAGAGGGAGTAATACCCAACTGGCCAAATTCTGGCCCTTAGTATTTCCTCCTTTCTCGCATGTGATATGTAAGTTTTCAGTCTCCATTGAATGATCTCTGTATCCTGATACAGTTTGTCATTGACCTAAACTTTTGAAAGAAATGCACGCCAGTATAAAGTGTTTGATACTGGTAGAAACTTGAACTTTGTGTTTTTACGAAAATTCATTTATGAGAATATGTAATATAACTAAAAAAGAGTGTTATATATATATATATATATATATATATATACATACATGCATACATATTTGTTATGAAGTATTAAAAAATGGGAGAATGTTAGGCTTTTGAGGGCTAACTTTTCCTTAACTGAGCTATGTTTCTTTGAATTATGGACGACCAAGTCTGGAGTGTGGATGACCAAGGATAAGATTTAGAACCACTTGAATGAAAAGTAACTCGTTACTGTTTTTTTTCCTAGTATTTTTAAAGAATTATTTTGATAATTTTAATAGAATGTGTAATTTTAAAACACACAAAAAAACTTAAAGTAGTATTGATTATACAGATAATTATTTAACATGCCTTTTGTGGACGTATGTATATGTACATAGTAATATATTTATAAAACGAATCTTTTACGTTGTAGTCGTTAGTTTGTGATAGGTGGGAGGAGGGTTCTGGATATGTCTGTGTGTTTTGAAAACTCTTGAGCTGTTTTTCTCCTGACTCAATGGCATTTACCCTAAGGAGTATTTGGTTTTTGTCATTCTTGTTGCTCGTCAACTTCCTTATTAAAGATAAAATAAGATGTAGTTTCGCAGCCATTCTGTTAGATGCGGCTCGTCCGTTCTGTTATCGTCCAACTCCTGGAGATTTCCTGAGTGACCTGAAATCAAATGGCTCACAGCCGGACAGATGGGTTATGTTGCAAATATATTCAACATGGGAACTCAGCTGGGATGTTGAGCTTCCTGAGTGTACGCCGACAAATAAAAATGAAGTACAAGATGTATAAACTACACACATGCATTAGAAAAGGAAGAGGAGAGTACTAATAACACTAGAGAAACCTATGCATTCATTTAGATTGATTTGGGAAACCCCCTAGGGCAGGGGTTGACAAACTTGAGAATCATGTGGTCTCTATTAAACCACTCACCTCTGCCCTTAGAGTGTAAAAGCAGCTACAGAAAATATACATGTAAATGAATGGGTGTGGCTGTGTGCCAATGAAACTTTATTTTCCCCGAAAGGGGCAGCAGGACCAGTTGGGCCTGTGGGTCATAGTTTGCCGATTCCTGCCCTAGAGGGAGAGAAACTGGCATATCACACAGTAAATCCTGATAGATGCAAATGTAAGAAATAATAATTATTTTTCATTTGGCCTTCAAAGAAAACCTGTCATTGACGGCCTTCAAGAGAAGACTGTGACAGTCACATAAGAGCATCTTAATTTGCTTATATTGTTAGCCTGGTCACACCATTATTAGAGACATTTCTTGTATGTAACCACCCAAGAAAGAAAGCATTCTGTAAAAAGATGTTTTAATAAGTATTGAAATTTTTTCACGAACTTTCTATTTCTGTTGATAAATGGGAATCTCTTACCTACATTTTGTTTCTTAAGGGCCTCATGGACCAAATATTCGGTTGTATTTTGAAAATTAGCACATAATTAGCCATAAAATATTTTAAAGACTGCATTTATCAGTTACATTTTTTTCTGCTGGTTTTTGACTTCTCAAAAAAAAAAAAGACGTGCCCTTCTTTAAATATGATTTTAAATAAGATCAGTATATTGTACGTTCACATACTATAACTTTATTCTGTAAAATTAAAAACTGTCACTAGTGTAATTACAGCTGTAATGTGAGTGCACTTGCTGTTTTGTGACTCTCTTTATAAGAAACAAAGTGTACCCCTGCTTTCTCTGTCCAAACCTTCAGTATAGATTTTTTTATGACAGTTTGGGACTGTCCTTGGTGAATGATATTAGCATCATGACCATGTGTGATTTTAAATTCATCTGAGTACACACTGAGCATGTTCATTCACTGTGCTCACAAATTGTGTTAACATTGTAACATCGTTTCCATGGTAACAGTAAGTAGTCTTGAGCATTGCCACCCACTTAAGTGGTTACCCTTTCTTTTAAGATTGGAATAGAACTCCAGCTTTTAATGGGTGTTTACTGTTTTAAATGGTTACTTAAATTTTTTTTTAATGCCCTCTGTTAACCTGCTTTTTGCTTCTGTTACAGTAGTACTTTCCTGTGTTTGGAGTGGCTTTTTCCCTAAGGTCCTTAGTCTTTCAGATTTAAAAATAATTCAAGGTTTTCACCACTGGGCAATTTGGCATTAAAAAAAAAGACATGTTTCAATTTGGTTTTACAAAATGTGTAAAAGTTTCACTTTTTAAACCATGTACCATACCCAATTTTTTAGTTTCCTGTCCAGATATTTCAGATGAATAACAAATTGTTGGTCATTAAAGATTTGACCCCTTTCTTAAAGCAGATTGTTCCTCTTGGGAAAAAGACATTGAAGAGCAGTGGTGTTTTTATAAAAAAAAAAATATATGTTTTAGATTTCCTTTGCTTTTTGGAAATCATAACTGCCCTAGCTAGTACAGAATACCCATCAACCTGCACACTTTCGCAGAGATCTGACACAGCGTTGCCCGTGAGCCTGGTTACTGACTTCTTCTTTTCCTTCTAAGTTTTCTTCTGCCAAACTGTAGTTGTCTGCTGAAGAATGGAAGTTCCAATTTGATCCTTTAGACTTTTCTTATAGGAAAATAAGGCAAAGCATATGTTTAGAACAACCGTCTGATAAACTGATGTGATTCTGTTTATCCTGAGTGTTCTGTGTGTTTGTGTAATGGAATTTTTACAACTCTGAAAAGCAGTATTTTAGACCTACTGGAAATCCATATCAAAACAGCTGTGTGATTCTGCCACTGAGAAAAAAAAAAGCATTAAAAATTTCATTTTTCTTATGGTGGTTTGTTTTCGTTTCGTGAGGAAATTGACATGCAGCAGCACAGATGCCACATGAGTAAAAGCATCCTTTCCTCCTCCCACGGCGCAGCCCTGCTCGTGGCCAGGAGCAGGTGCGTCCTCGGGACCATGAGCACCGTTCTGTGTCAGCGCGTGAGTTACAGCCATGATCGACTCATACGAAAACCAGAGTTAAATGCCAAAGACAACTAGTCCTACCTTATGATTCTAATAATTTTCTACCAGTGGTTAACTTTAGCTGTTTCTGGCTTTGCTTTGAGGCTTCCACGTCACCTCTTGTTAGTCTTTGTTGTATTGATCTTTGCAGTTTTCTGCCTTTCTCCCTGCATGAATCCAGCTTAAGTATCTTACTAATGCTGCCTCTCCCCCGCCCCTGCCGCCCCCACAAAAATAGGTTCACTTCCCTTCTTTTATGACCTCCTAGGAATTGAAAATACTCTGTTTCAGTTATTGGCATAATTCCAAAATAATCTCATAATCTTCATGCTTTTACTTATATCCCGTGTGAATGTATATTTCAGATAGCAGATTTTTCCTCCCTTCATTGCTTTTCAGACTTGCTTTTCTTGTTATTTTTTCCTGAAGCTGCTCTTTGCCACTATCAGGTATTCTCTTTCTTCCCACTTAAACTATTGAATAGGGGTCTTATGCACCTAGTGACCTTATTTCAGCTTTGTCAGCAGATTTGATTATTGATGTTCAGCTGTGGCTGGCAGAGGACACAGCAGATCCACAAGAAATGTTAGGTGGGGGAGTCTGAGCTGAGAATCTAGGAGACTATTAGGTTAGGCTGCAGTGTTGACAGAGCTTGTAGTTTATTTCTCCCCGACCTGGAACCTTTGTCTAAAGAGGAAAGATTCACACACACTGATGAATCAAGCAATGTTTAGGAAGCGAGGATTTTAAAAAGGAACTA
>PVHT020000034.1:11661979-11687202 GCA_004024745.2 Catagonus wagneri | reverse complement strand
CAAGCAGGCAGAAAACTTCACAGAGAAAACAGCCTCGCCCTGGGTCCCTGAGGTTGACTGCTATGGCAGAAGAGAAAATACAAAAGTCAGGGAGTTTACATTATGTCTCAGTGGTAACGAACAAGCCCTAATAGTACCCATGAGGACGGGGGTTCGATCCCTGGCTTCACTCAGTGGGTTAAGGATCCAGCCTTGCTCCAAGCTGCCATGTAGGCCACTGATGTGTCTCAGATCTGGTGTTGCTGTGGCTGTCTCGTAGGCCAGCAGCTGTCGAGCCGTAGCCTGAGAACTTCCAACTGCCAGGGGTGTGGACCTAAAAGGGGAGGAGAAGAAGAAGGAAGGAAGGAAGGAGGGAGGGAAGGAAGGAAGGAAGGAAGAAAGGAAGGAAGGAAGGAAGGAAGGAAGGAAGGAAGGAAGGAAGGAAGGAAGAAAGGAAGGAAGGAAAGAAGGAAGGAAGGAAGGAAGGAAACAAGAAAGAAAGAGAGAAAAGAAAAGAAGGAAGGAAGGAAGGAAGGAAAGAAATACAAAAGTCAGAGCCGCAGGCTGGGGCAGTGAGGAAGCTGGAGCTGAGTAAAAATGCTGAGTAAGTGCTACCCCCGGGTGTGCATGGTGACTGGGCCCTGGGCACCCTTTTTCCTCGCTCTGTAGGGAGACCACATTCAGCTCCGGACTGCCCAGCAGGTGCTGACTTTGTCCACCTGTGGGGAACCCTTGAGTCCACATGTCAGGGCCCCAGGGCACGGGGCAGGGGGGCCACGGCCCACGGCCGACCACGCCCTGGGCTCCCCAGAGAGGTTACGCGGGTTGCCCGAGGTCACACAGCAGACAGCAGAGTTGGAATTAGACAAAGTCTCACCTGAGGCCACAGAGGCCGATCTACTGTGAGGAGGGAGAGTGGACTCACACTTGCTAACTTGGGTTCGGGTCGCTGCCCTGCTTCAGCCACCCCCTGGGACAAAGGCAGTGCCAGAGATGGAGGTCCAGTGCCAGAGATGGGGGCCCCCTAGGTCGGTGTTGGCCTGTGTGCAGTGAGGGGACCTGCTGTCCTGGGGAAAGAGGCGGGTTAACTGCTCCGGTCCTCTTCTTTCTCCACCGCTACTCTGTACCCCGGTCTCCTTGCAGGGGCCCCCTGAGGGGATAGACCACAGGCCACAGTCCCGCCTGGCTGTTTTGCACACCGTTGGTTTGCGGTGGGAGTGACCAAGTCTGTGCAGGAGGAAAGCAGCACCGGGGGCGGGCGGCGGGGCTGTGAGTAGGGAGCCCGGGCGGCCCAGGGCTGCGGCTCCATCCCCGCTGGAGGCCAGTACCTCACCACCACCCCACCCCACCCCCGTCCCAACGCCAAAAAAAATGTCTTCAGGAGTTCCCTGGTGGCACAGTAGGTTAAGGACCCAGCACTGTCCCTGCATTAGCCCAGGTCAATGCCGCGGCACCGGTTCGATCCCTGGCCGCCCGGGAACTTCCACGGGCTTTGGCCCCCCCGCAAAAAAAGTCTCCAGACATCATCAAATGTCCCCCGTGAGGCAAAATCGCCCTGGCTGAGAACTGGGGGTGCGTAGGGTACAAATACTGTCAGGATGAAGCGGAGGAGGGGAGGCGGCAAGTGTCCAAGCCTGGGGTGGGACAGGGACATAGCCCAGCCTGGCGGAGTCTGCCCTCGGCGTGGCTCACCACACATTCCCTGGGTGCCCTCACCTCTCCCAGCGGCCCCCCCCCGGAGCTAAGAAGGGCCGCGTGACCAGGGTTGAGCCACAAAATATGAGCAGAAGAAACAAGTGTCACGTGGGGGTGGGGGGGGTGGGAGCCTGTGTTGGGTCCCAATCTCTAGCCCGCAGCGACAGTGCCCGAGAGACTATGTGTCCCCTGCAGTTCAGGGACGACTGGTCCCTGAAGACTCATGAAGACATGGGAACGGGGAGCCTGCGGAACAGCCTCGAGGTGGGAAGCCCACCTGTGACAGGTGAGCGCAGGACTGGCTGTGACAGGTGAGCGCAGGACTGGCTCTGCCAGAACAGCACACAGGTGGGGACTTGGGGGGAGATAAGGAGCAGCCGGAGAGGCCAGAGTGAAGTGCCCTGAGGTAAACATCAAGGCAGACTGGATGCATGTGACTTTTTCTTTTTTGTGTGTGTGTCTTTTTTAGGGCTGCACATGCAGCATATGGAGGTTCCCAGGCTAGGGGTCAAATTGGTGCTGCAGCTGCCGGCCTACACCACAGCCTCAACAACTCAGGATCCGAGCTGCATCCTTGACCTACGCCCCAGCAGCTTTCAGCCACACCAGACTCTCAACCCACTGAGCAAGGCCAGGGATCCAACCCAAATCCTCGCGGATACTAGTCAGGTTCTTAACCCGCTGAGCCACAATGGGAATTCCTAGATGCATGTGATTTTTAAGAATCCATGAATCTGTGAGTTAAAAAAAAATAATAAATTAAAAAAAAAAATTCACTGAAGAGTACAAGCTGAGAGATTCAGGAGGTCTCCCATGAGAATTCAAGACAGCATTGACCCTTGGAGGAGGACCAAGTGACTGAGAAAAGCACAGGGGACTTGGCGGGAGAAGAAACGGTCACTTTCTGGTCTCGTACTGGTTCCACTAGTGCATTCAGTTTGTGAAGATTCCCACTGTCCACGAATCAGCAAATATTTGTACTTTATATGTCAACGGAAAGTGCGTTAAATGCGCGAGCTTTGGCATTATCAAAAAGCCCAGTTCCAGGAGTTCCCATCGTGGTGCACTGGTTAACGAATCTGACTATAGAACCATGAGGTTGCGGGTTCGACCCCTGGCCTTGCTCAGTGGGTTAAGGATCCGGCGTTGCCGTGAGCTGTGGTGTAGGTGGCAGAAAGAGCTCGGATCCCGCGTTGCTGTGGCTGTGGCGAAGGCCGGCGGCTCCAGCTCCTGTTAGACCCCTAGCCTGGGAACCTCCATATGCCGCGGGTGCGCGCTAGATAAGGCAAAAAGACAAAAACAAAACAAAACAAAACAAAAACCAGTTCCATGTTGTGTCTCTGCAAGTTTTTATCGAAGGAGCACCGCCCACGTGTGGTGGATTCTGTTTTTAAACTGGCCCTTCAGGGCTGATTTATGGTCGAACATTGATTTCTCTGTGTTCTACTTAGAACAGAAACGAGTCTAAGCCACCACCATCTGTCCCCGTCCAAGGACATTGATTTGGAGGATTACTCAGACAAACCAAAGAATGTTTGCCGCCCTGGGTTGAGTGCGGGGCTCCCAGCTGACTCAGCCGGCCGGGAGAACATTCAGTTCTGGAGCTGGAGGGGCCGGTAATCAGAACTCCTTCTCTCAGTCCAGCGCCCCCCGGGGCTATGTGCAGTCCCCAGTCTGGCAGCCTCACCCGTGTGCCTGGTAGAGGTCCACCTTCCTGGGCCCCACCCCCAAACCTGAGACGCAGACACCCTGGGGGTTCACAAGCTCTCCGGGTGACGCGGACGCTCACTGAAGTGAGACCCACTGGGCTAAATCGATTCAAGCAAAATTATAAGCAGGTAAAGGCCACACCTCCCCTTCATCACCCATGAAGCCTGTGCTGGAGAATCTGGGCTCAGGTCTGTGGGAGCTGGGTTCCCTAACATCGAACCCCAAGGCAGACGGACACCCCTCTTGTGCGGCAGCCGGGCCACCTCGGCAGAACCGGGGCGTGCAGGGGCCGAGCGTAACGTCAGGGAGAGCAGGACTGGTGGGTACATAGCGCCTCTCCAAAGTCACCGCTCCAACCCCGCCAGCTGCCTGGAAGGGGGGGGTGCGTCTGGGAGGAGGGCAGCGCTCCCCACCAGCGGGATCCTAAGTCTGGTTGTGGATTACCCCTGGTTGGAAGTGATCAGCTTGCTCCCTTTGGGTGACTGCAGAGTCCAAGCGCCTGGGCCGTTTTTCCTGGCACTGCCCCTTCTGGTGGGTGTGGGCAGCTCCTAAAGAAAATCGGCTTCTTGTTCTGAGGCTACTCCCCACCTGTCTGTCCCAGCACCCAGTGTAGACAGCAGGCGTTCTGCCCTGTGCAGGGGAGCACCCATGAAAGAATCCAGCCCATTTCCCCTCTGGTGGGAAGGGAGCTGAATATGCGGTTTCCTCAGAAGGGGTTTGACTAGGTGGTGCTCCAACCCACTCTTACCTTCATGTATTTCTTTTTTGCCTTTTGTCATTTTAGGGCCACACCTGCGGCATGTGGAGGTTCCCAGGCTAGGGGTCTAATCGGAGCTGCAGCCACCAGCCTTCGCCACAGCCTCAGCAATGCGGGATCCAAGCTGCTGGCCTACACCACAGCCACAGCAACGCAGGATCTGAGCCACGTCTGCAACCTACACCACAGCTCATGGCAACGCCAGATCCTTAACCCACTGAGCAAGGCCAGGGATCTAACCCACAACCTCATGGTTTCTAGTCGGATTCGTTAACCACTGCGCCACGATGGGAACTCCCATGTATTTCTTATTATCTGAAAATAAGTCCTTTTCACAACTCCCTTCTGCCTCTCAATTGCCCACTTTTGCATTAAAATAGGCTAATCCTCTCCCCCCTTTTTTTGTTTGTTTATTTGTTTGCTTTTAGGGCCACACGCACAACCACAGCAACTCGGGATCCAAGCTGAGTCTGCGACCTACACCACAGCTCCATGCAATGCTGGATCCATAACTCACTGAGTGAGGCCAGGGATCGAACCCTTGTCCTCATGGATACTTGTTTCCACTGAGCCACAACAGGAACTGCCCCACTTCCTTTCCAAAGGAGGAGACTCAAAGGACAGGACAGGTCTTAGAAATCCCTTAGTCCAAATACCTCCTTTTCCAGCAGACGCGTTCTGACCTGTCCGGAGCACCCCCTCCACCCCATGCACTCATGGCCCAGCCATGCCCTGTGCCCAGGCTTGACACCCACAGACTGAAAATCCTCAGGCCGCGCCCTCGCCCCCCAGCTTGCACGAACAAGCTTATGAACCCCTGGTTACACAGCATCATCTAGAATTTTGCTTACCTCTTATCATACTATAACCAGAAGCAACTGATAATTTGTCCTCTTTTTTAATAACTTCCTCCTGTATCACTAGTCCGGCTAGACAGCTCTGTGTAGAAAATGCCTGTCAGGTGGGAGCACACGGGAATTTGCTGTGGTCGCAGCAGCCCAGTCTGTGCCTTCTTTACCTGATTTTTTTTTTTTTTCAGGGCCACACCTGCCGCATATGGACTTTCCCAGGCTAGGGGTAGAATCAGAGCTACAGCTTCTGGCCTACACCACAGCCACAGCAACGCCAGATCTGAGCCGATTCTGCGAACTATACCACAGCTCACAGCAACGCCGGATCCTTAACCCACCGAGCAAGGCCAGGGATCAAACCTGCAACCTCATGGTTCCTAGTCAGATTCGTGTCCTCTGTGCCACGACGGGAACTCCCCTTCTTTACCTGTTGACCCTGAGCCTCAGGTTCTCTGATGCTTCTATTAAAAGGTGAAAGTAAGACCAGATCTGGCATGACTGTTCAGATAGCTACCCGACCAATGTTGAACCACTGAGGCCCAACCAGGTGATTTCAAGTGCTTCCTGTCTCTGTCTACAGGTTTTAATACATAACAAGTAGTTTTTCACGGGCTGCCTGGGAACTCCTGGTGCAGTCCCCAGCCTCTGGTTCCACTGCACCCCCAGGTCTCAGGGCTGAATTGCCTATACCGCTTATACTCGAGGAGAGGCCCGAGAAACAGCAATTTGGTAAGAGACCACACAAAGCATGTGGTTTTCTTTCAAGTTATAAAAATGCCCACGAGGCAGAGATGGCAAATAAATTATGAGACCGGTTTCGGAACAAATGCTCCTTGGTAGTAGACAAACAGCTTTCTTTCTGCCAAATAAAAAAGTCGTTTCCTTATGACGAGCACTGCTTCTAAAACCACTAGACTGACTCCATGCCCTTGAGAAACATCAGGGACACGTAGAAAAATTCCATGTCGTTGGCATATTTTGGTGTGGGCTTTTCTAAACATCTTTAAGGGGTAACTCTGTGCCTGGCGGTGAGTACCTGCCCTATAAATCGAAGCACAAAACGTTTTTGAAGGACGTAGGAGTGACTATGAAAATAGCTCACTCCTGTTGCCAAGCTGTCACCCAATCCTCTAGGCTTCAGTCCTTGGACATTCAAGCCACCTTGGAGTGCCAAGAAGGGTGCCACCCGGTGAATTAATCATGTGGCTTCACGTCACGGCTCCCGTCACCATACTCCTCAAGCTTCTTTCTCCAAACATCAGCCGACTCCACGTTAACACTTTGTGAAATCAGAGAAGATGAGAAACTGAGATGAGGCAGACAAGCCTGTGGTCAGTAGGGCAATTCCTCAAAAAGGTGATATCTCTGCCTACCGCGAGTGTGCAGCACCAAGTGGACGGTAAGGCCCAGGTGAGATTATATTTATTGCTACATATATATACAATTATACAAACAGCCGGCACAGGAAAGGGAGTGTTGCAACAATTTCTGCAGATGCCACAGACGTGCCCAAGTCAATAGAACTCTATACCACTGAGTTGGCTCTCAGTCTGAAGCCAAAAATAAATTGCATACTTTTTTTTTTTTTTTACAGTGGAAGGTTCTTGAAATTCTCTCCCTGTTTCCCTCCTTACAAGCTAGTCATGCAGAAAAAGTGGGTTCTCGGAAGCTTACGCCTTCAGGCACCTTTTGGGGGCAATGCCTTGAAGACAGGATGCAGAGGATGCTGGCTGAGGGCTGCTGGGTGCAGCGCAGAGTTCCCAAGGCCTGGTCCCATCACTCTAAGATCTGCTGCTGGGAAAGGCCATCGAGAGCGGTGAGAGACAGAATAGCACGAAAGGGGAAATCAACAGGAAACTGAGGTGTGGAAAGAACCACCACCAAGCACCCTGGTTGGGGGGAACACCTGTCCTTGGGGTTCCAGATGAAATTCTGGACTTTGGAGCATCCAGACATTCAGAACCTCAGGCAGATCTTGGTGTGTCCTTATCCTAAAGGTCGCCACATGGAGATGCCAGAGGCCTGCAGGAAGACACAGAGAATGAGCAGGAAGATTAGGCCAGGAAGAAGAAAACACCACTTTTAAATAGAGCCATCATAGGGCTGAAAAGAGCACCACCCTGAACACGCCTTCCAGGAACACTTGGCAGAAACTGACTTTCCTGGTGAGTCAGGAGGCAGGTGGAACCCCACCGAGGAGATGCAGTGACGTGCAGGCTGTGCCAAAGTCAAGGGGGTTCCATAGACCCCACACTCCCACCTCGGCCCGGCTGGAATTCTTTTTCTTCTCAGAGGGTAGCGAACATGGTAGATCTCACGATGTCCAGATGCAGAATTACAATGCGTAGATGAGACCCTGGTATAAACCTACTCCCTTTTATGTCACAGTCATGGGAACCTCTGTGACGTGAGCCACAAGAGAAGCCATGGGGTAGCCTGAGGATTCATCACCCTACTTGCACCAGCTCTGTCTCACCCCAGGATCCTTCCCCCCACTGAACGGGGTCCAGAAGAGAAGATGTCCAGATCAGGTCTAACACGGCCTCCTAAGCTCACGTTAGCCTAGCACCCCAGAGAAACGACATGGTCTAAACGCTGAGGCCAAGAAGCCCCAGGATCTGAATATACCAGGGGATCAGAGGCTTTGGGGGTTGACTTGTGATTTGGAGACAGCCTGGCTCCTAAGGTTGCAGGGCGTTCTATCTGTGAAGAAACCGGCCAGCTATGGTTCGTCCATGGCTATCTGTGTCACCTCCAATTCCATGCCACCTTAATCCCACAGGCCTGCCCCATCTAAAGTGAGACAGATGAGGGTTCTGGTGGGGAAACCCTCAGGACAGCGGGAGGAGGACTGGAAACCTGTCAGAAGTCCCTGTTTTGGGTCTTGGGTCAATAACACTAATCAACTAATCAACTAAGGAGGGGCCGAACCATTCTCCTGAGGCTGCCGACCATGTGACATTTCAAGCTGAAGGATGCGGTGATTGCCAGCTCCCTCGATCCTTTAACTAAATTCATCTCTGGACAAATTAAAATCTCTGTCATTTGATCTTGACTTTTCTGGTGAGTCACGCAGAAACTTTTTTTTTTTCCTACTTCTAACAGCAACAGCACAGAGTCAGACTCAAAAGATTCACTCTAAAAAGCAAAAACAGGAGTTCCTGCTGTGGCACAACAGGCTAAGAATCTGACTGCAGCAGCTCAGGTCTCTGCGGAGGCGCAGGTTCGAGCCCCAGCCTGGTGCAGTGGGTTAAAGGACCCAGCATTGCCACAGCTGTGGCACAGGTCTCAGCTGCAGCTCAGATTCAATCCATGGCCCGGGAACTTCCATAAATAAATAAATATATAAATAAATGCAAAAACAGGGAGTTCCTTTTTTGGCACAACAGATTAAGGATCTGGTGTTGTCACTGCAACAGCTCAAGTCACTGCTGTGGCGTCGTTCACTCTCTGGTCCAGGAACTTCCACAGACTGTAAGCGTGGCCAAAAAAAATAAAAATAAAAAACATTAATGGGTGAAAAACCAACGAGGAAAAAGTGCAAAATTTCAGTTGGAGGGATTTTACCCATGAAAGCAAAAGGGAAAGAGTTATGTAAATGCCTGCATTGGAAGAACGGATTTATAGATAAATGGCTAAGAGCAGTATTGTTTGCAGCAATCTCTGCATCATTAAGAACATGTTTTAACCCAGGGTTTAGCTCAAATATCAGGAATAAGACAAACCAGATTCTATGGATTCACAAATAGCTACAACCCTTTCAGAACAAGTGAAAGAAAGCAAACGGTGATGGATGTGTCACAAGCCCGTCAAGTGGATTTTAAAACAGTGAAGATATTTTGGTGATGTCATGGAACGTCAGAGATTCTTGCATGACCTTAAACTCCTTTCAGAACAACCCAAAAGTCAAGGCCAAAGGAGCAAATCATTTCTAAAAATGCCCCAGCTGAAGTGGATATATACTGCTATTTTTTATGTCACATGAAAAGAATCTAAAAAAATAATAGTGTTATAATGGACATTTATTCCACATCTTAAAGTGCTGCCTCAAATATATCCACATATAGCTGAAGTCTGATTTTTGGAAATTTGGGAAGCTTAACCAGCAAGTCGAGGGAACTCAAAAAAAGGCACCATTCAAGATCTACAGTATAAACTGCAATGCTATGGTTTTATTTAGAAATGGGATGCGTCAAAAAATAAAGAACTTTTCTTGTTGTTGTTGTTTTCAGGGCTGCACCTTCAGCATATGGAAGCTCCCAAGCAGAGCTGCAGCTGCCGGCCTACACCACAGCCACAGCAACGCCAGATCCAAGCCACATCTGCGACCTACGCAACGGCACTGAGCAAGGCCAGGGATCGAACCCACAGCCTCATGGATACTAGTCAGCTTCTTAACCTGCTGAGCCGCAATGGGAATTCCAAAAAATAAAGAACTTGTAAAAGACCTCTTGTCATTGTAGTTATGTTGATCAATGATTTTTAAATATTTTCAGATTGGGGTCAATGCATAATACTCACCTGGCCTCCGAACCAATGCTGGAATTCTTCTGCTCAATATATAGGTATGACATTTCATTTTAAAGTATATCTGAACATTTTTTTAATAAGAAAAAAACCTCCAGTAGCGCACAAGTGTTTTACGTGTGAGCTCGTGCTATGATCCTCACTCACTCCAGTTCTCCAAGATTACAGGTAAAATCTCATTTAATAAACTCTAACCTCAAAATTATTAAAGTGGAAGAGGATGGTCTTGATTGGCAAAGACCCAAAGAGATGCAAACAACTGAGAAAGAACCTGGAGGCGGTGAGGTTAGCGGTTGGCTCTGGGTGGGCTCTTTTGACAGGCAATTCAGGAGACTAACAGCTCTGGGCTGTGAATTAACAGACTCAGGTTGTATAGGGTCCCGGCAGCCTTTGGACAGTGGAGAGGGTGCGGCAAGTCTAAAGGGAAGTTAGGCCGGCCCTGGTCAAGCCTGCTGGCTGTACTTACCGGCGAGGGAGGGCGCCTTCCTCCTATTACATTTGCTTTATACTGCTTTGGCTAGAACGCATCTGGAACAGTGCATACAGTTTGGGTCCCCACCTTTCAAAAGAGACATCAAAAGGTTAGAAAGCACTTAGCAAAAGAACACAGAAGGAAGCCACACAGTACAGCATGGCAGGAGCACCCTTGTCACCCTGCATTACGCAGATCCCCCTGGGTAGCCAAAGCGCCAAAGTTATCTCCTTCCTAATCTTTTTTTTTTTAAATCATTAAGCACACTCTTTTTGTTTATTAATAATGAAATTAATAAATTGATAATTTATTAATAAACTAATAATTCCATGGCAGGTGGAGTGTTCGTTTATTAATAACAAAATTAATAAATCAATCATTTATTAATAAATTCATGAATTAATAATTCCACGGTATGTGGAAGTTCTTGGGCGGGGGATCAAACACGTGTCACAGCAGGACCCAAGTGCTGCAGTGACAATGCCGGATCCTTAACCTGCTGAGCCACAAGAGAACTCCTCCTTCCTAATATTTAACCTCCAACTTTTTTTTCCTTTTTTGTCCAACTTTCTTTTTTTTCGTACGCCTGTGACATATGGAAGTCCCCAGGCTAGGGGTCAAATCAGAACAGACTGCCCATGCCACAGCCATGGCAACACCAGATCTGACCTGAAGCACGCCACCACACTGAATCCTTAAGCCACTGAGTGAGGCCAGGGATCAAACCCACATGTTGGGTTTTTAACCCTCTGAGTCACAACAAGAATGCCTGACTCTTCTTTTTCAGTCACTTTTGAATCTCTATTATTACAATGGGGAAATAAGAATAACTTTAAACCTCTCTCTTAAAGAGATGCTAGGATTCTAATAGTTGCAGCCACTCACAAACTAGTCAGTTTCCCAGGACTAACATATCTCAAAGCCATAGACTTCGAAACTTTTCAAGTTTTAGAGTAATGCTGAAGGTAAGATTGTATTTGAGGTCCTCTTCTTGATGAGTCTAGGTACTGTTAAAATACTTTTCAGGCACCAATCAGACTCGGGTACACAAAAGAGTTTTTGGTGACTACTCTGAAACCAATACTTGAAGAAGCAAAGACTCAATATATCATGCCTGCTTCTAAAAGACTAGGGTGGATAAGATAAAGAAACAATTAAAAAACCCAGCTCCTTTGCAGCCATGTTATTTAGCATCACAGTATTCAAGGGATCAAGTTCAGCCCCACTTTCTCTGGTCTGTCTTCTTCAGCTCACTCACCCACCATTCTCAGACACAGCCCTTAGAGATACCATAGACAAAGTCACAATTAACTCTAAAAAGAAACCGCTAAACCAATGAAGCTTATTCATGTGTCGATTCTCTGAGAAGAGTATCATTACAGCATTTTTTATGCTTGAAGGTTAAGCAATTGGAAATGCAGTTACTGGTAATCCCGATCTTATAAATGGGTTATTTATCACAAGGGCATCTGTGGTGGGCTGTCGCTCATGGAGACGATGTTACAGACGATTAGTTTGGTTTCCAAGCAGTTTCACCCATAATGAAAAACTGAGTCTTTCCAGGAAAATACAATAGAACCTTCAAATTTAGGTAAAGGAACACAGAAGCAATGAAACATAACAGGCTTAAAGTTTTTCTCTAATACTGAAGTTTGTTACTAATTGGTAAAACTTAATTAGAAGGTGATTAAGTAATATTTGAAGTTTAAGAACATTTTCAACAGAATTCTAAGTATTTTCAAGGACTTTCAAGATTTGCAGAGCTGGTATTTATTAGACCAAATGTCATTTAAAAACGTTTTGCTGTATTTTTTCCGTATTAACCAGCACTCCTCTTATCACCCTTAACCGTAATAGAGGTAGATTTACAGTACTTGTAAAGGAACAAAAGGAGAGAAAAAGAACAAAGGAAAGAAAAGAGTGACGTGCATGAATATATGAGAAACTTTCAAACAGCAAGAGGAAGGATGATGGGGAGTAAAGTGAATAAAGCACAAGAAAGAAAACAATTAAGTGATGGATTACAGTGGTAACAGAGGTAATTACAGGGTATGTTTCTCTAAGAACGGAGGTGAAAAAAAGATCAAGTAAGAAATGCTGAAAGTTTGCCACCAGGTGGCGCCATGAAATTAAAATACCTCGAAAAAACAGCAATCGTTGATGGGGTTGGAGGTGGTGAGCGGTAAGACACCTACATATCGGGAGTGGCACATTCACCATAGAGGTGGTTCAGTATTTGCGGAGCGCCAAGCCAGAGGTTAGGACACACATCATATCAAGTTATCCAAGGAACACAAACTTAGTTTAATATTAGAAAAATCTATTAATTCAGTATGTTTAACAAACAAAAAACACAAATACACGTCATCTCAATACTCACAGAAATTGCATTTGATACATTTTAAACATCCTTATTTAAAAAAAAGTATACATGCCCATTTTGCTATGAGTTTTTAAAATACTTTTTAAAAATAGTTTTATTAACCTGATAAAGGTCATCTACCAAAACCTACAGCACATGCGGTGGCGAAAGTTAGAAGCATTCTTCTTAAATCAGAAATGAGATGTATTTATAGTCAACCTTGTACAGAAAGTTTCAGAAAAATCAACTCAGAAAGATACACACAAAGTAAGGTTCTTGAATATAAGATCAGCAAACAAAAATCAACTTCATTTCTCTGTACTAGCCACAGAGAGTTTTAAAGCATAACTATCAAAAAATGAAATTAAAAGCATATTTTAAACCTATCAGATTGGCAGAAAGTTAAAAATCTAGGGATATCAAGTGTGCTGAAGATGTGTATATATCCTTCTCTTGGAAAATAAGTTGATGGTTCCATGGACAAGTTGAAGATGCCCCTGAAACTGGACAATTCCCCTCCCTAGGTGTTAGTTCAGAGAGAGTGTTCTTCGCATTCACACCCGTGGGAGAAGGTGACATGGTCAAGACGATGTAAGGCAGGAGTTCCTGTAGTGGCTCAGTGGTTAACGAATCCGACTAGGAACCAGGAGGTTGTGGGTTCGATCCCTGGCCTTGCTCAGTGGGTTAAGGATCCGGCGTTGCCGTGAGCTGTGGTGTAGGTTGCAGACGCGGCTCGGATCCCGCGTTGCTGTGGCTGCGGGGAAGGCCGGCAGCTACAGCTCCTGTTAGACCCCTAGCCTGGGAACCTCCATATGCCGCGGGTGCGGCCCCAGATAAGGCAAAAAAATCAAAAAAAAAAAAAAAGATGTAAGGCAAAAAGCAGAGAGAAGAGGGAGGGAAGGAAGGAAGGGATGGAGGGAGGGAGGAGGAGGGAGGAAAGAAGGAAAAAGAGAGAGAAAGAGAAAGAAAAAGAGGGAGGGAGAGAGGAAGAAAGAGAAAGAGAGAAAGGGAAAGAAAGAAAAGAAAGAAGAAAAGGAGACGTATATTGCCTGTAAAATAAAAAAACACTGGAAATAATCCAAGTGTCCATCACCAAGAGAATGGATAAATTACAGTGCATTCATGAAACAAATATGCTAACAGCAGTGAAACCACGGCAACATTCATCAAAATGGATATGTGTGTGTGTAATCAAAGTAGGTTAAGTTCGCATGTGTACAAAAGAAGACATTATATTGCTCCTGGATACAAAGAGTAAAAATCAGAGAAAAGTTGACTTGATAGAGGAATACAGAATGCCTAAGTTGCTGGCAACGTGCTATTTAAAAAAATTGATACGCAAGTAATATATATATGTTTACATGTATAATACTATGTATTATAATATATAATATAAATATTTCTTTATTTATACTTCTCGTAGGCACATTTCTTTCCCCACCCCTGCTGTTAAACAATCTCTAGTTTTAAATGTTTAAAACAGTCAGAAATTGATGGCGGAAAAATACTATAATAGATAGGGAAGTTATAAAGTGGATTCCAGTTAGAAGTTTGGTCTTTGAACCATTAGAATTGTAAAGGTCTCAAAGAAATTGTCTAGGGAGAAAAGTCAATTGCTACTCTAAGGACACCGAGCAAAAGAAGCTCCTGTGTGACTCCCGGCATCCAAATCCCCCTCTTCTCTAAATAGGTCATCCTCAAAGTGTGGTTCCAGAACAGCAGCGTCAGCCTCACCTGTTAAAAGTCCAAGTTCTCGGGCCCCGCGTAGACTTACTGAACCAGTGGCCCAGGGGGGAGCCCTGGAATCTGCATTTCACAGGCTTGCGGGTGGTTGCGACGTGTGCTAGTTTGAGAACCACTGCTGGAAGTTTTTCAGATGTGTCAGGAAATCTGTACCTTACTACAAAGTAAGACCCCTCTCCCATGAAATAAACAACCTGGACAGCTGAGAGAGTCTCACCCCCGGCCCTTGGAAGAACGTAATTGCTTTTAAAATCTTAATTCAGAGGTCAGCAAACTATGGCTCATGGACCAAATCCAGCTTCCCATCTGTTTTTGCAGAGACCACAACTTAAAAGCCAAAAGAAGATGACTTTATGACATTGAAAATTAAATGAAATTCAGATGTCAGTGTCCATGAATAAAGCTTTTACTGGAAGGTGGCCAGACTCCTTCCCTCACGTGGCCTACGGCTGCCCTTGTGCCACGCCAGCAGGGCTGTGTACTTGCGACAAACGCTGTGGCCTGCAAAGGTGAAAATATTTAATATCTGGACTTTAACAGAACGTTCACCAACTCCTGCTCTATTCAATAATTATAGGACTAATCTCAAAACAAAATATAATCATAGTGATTTTTCTCTTAAAAAATACAATTTTTATTTTAATTCCATAGGCAAAAACCTAATAACTTAAAAGGACCCCTTAGGAAAGTTAAATCGGTTCCATTTTTATCTACAAAGTAAACCAAATAATTCACCCAAGAGCATCTGGAGAATGCTGTTAATTAGGCTACTTTCTCTCTCTCTCTTCAAATATTCTAATAAGTGACAACACCGACTGGTGAATTTTAACGAAATGCTCTGTCACCTCTAATGCTGAAAACTAGTCGGGCAGCCTCCTCCCACAGACATTTCCTCAGGTGGTTCACTTAAACTGTGAGCCCATCTCAAGTCCATTAAGCCACTGGTTTCTCCAGCCTCTCGCTGTGGCCACCTTCCGCCCCGGCGCCCCAGGCAGTCTGATTCTCAGCCTCTTAAGCTTTTTCTGGACTGAGTTCAGGTCACATCACTGAAGTCCTTGCACCGAATTCCTGAAACCGTTTACTTAGCATCCATTGGCTAGCCCCAAAAGCCTATTTCTGCCCATATCCATTCTCACTTCTTGAATTTCATTTTCACCCGGATTTCTAAGATCCCTTGAGCCAGGACCGTCTGTGGGATGTCGAGGGCTGTGACACTCAGCATCAAGAAAAGGAGGCTTTCTCACCCCGGCAGAGTGAATCGTATGTTTCGACATTCAATCTGATCTCTACTCGCATCTTCTTGAAAAGGAGAGCACTGAGCTCTTCGCAGGCCGGGTGGGCAGCCCACACAACACAGGGGCTAAGTCTGGGCTCCTGGGGGCGCGGCTGGCTCTCCAGGTCACTGTTACTCTGTGTTCAATGCAATATTTCGGGCATTCTTCTCTGACCTTGAAACGAACGGATGCATTTACTTTTGAGTTATGCAATCAAAATCCTCAAAGGCACTGCCATGTAAATTAAATATGTCCCAATAGGAAAGTTAAAAAAAATAAAAGGGAGGGGGGATTCCAATTCAAAGAAACCCAAGCCCAAATGCAGACTCTGCCACTATGGGGGCCTCTGGGCAGGTTACTCAACTCTAAAACGGGCACCTGCAGCATCTATGACATCTTCACGCTGATTAGGAAAGGGTGTCCCTTCCCCCAGGTAGGCAGATGCAGGCCTGTGTGGCTCCAGGGTACATGTTTGTCCAAAACACACTCAGTCTGTCTGTCCCCGCACCTGTGCCCCTGTACCTCTGTGAGCTCCTTTCCAGCTTCATCTCACAGACAACACTCCCTGAGCTGATAGCTCTGGACATGCAGCCCTCCCGCTGTTCCTGGAACCAGTCAAGCCCTTTCCTGCCGCAGGGTCTTAGCACATGCTGTTCCACCTGAAGTGCTTTAAAGCAGACTGTAAACTGCTGTCCGATGGGCCCTTTTGGAGAGCCTCATACGTTGTTTGGCTTGCAAAACGTCTTCTAATATTTGTTAAATAGCTGATAAGTAAAATTTGAGAGATGTCGCATAAAAATTACCCTTCAACTTAATACTTAAAGGATGGTTCTTTGGAGGCTATTTCTGAAAAGCTGTTTTCTGGCTTGTCTCGGAAAACCAGAAGATACAGCAGCACCTGCTTGGAGGAGGTGCCGCCCTCCTTAGACGGGCCGGGAGGATTCTCCCCGCCCCCACCCCAGGCCCAGGGTACTCATTTGGTCCCTCTGGGCATCTGCATTTGCCACCTTGGTTTAAATGTAAAAAGCCAGCCTTCTCTTTCTTCAGGGGGCAACTTATATGCCATTTCCTCACGGAGACTTTTTTCCACCTTCCTATTCACAATTATCCTCATATTTTCCCCAGCTCAGTCCCTGTTTCTTTCATAGTACTAAGCTGATATGAATCTGTGGCTTTTATAGGTCAAAGCTAGCTGAATACTGGCAATTTTACATGATTCGATCACATACAGTTTGCAGCCTTAATTATTCTGTACCTGTTTCATGTCTCACCACGGAAAGTCTAGTCTTTTATTCTCAATGACTAGTATGCACACAGGGTCTGGAACGTACCAGGCCCTGAAATATTTGGATGAATAAAGGCAAGCTCTTCAGAAGCTCTAGAACATACACAAAACCCACTGTAACCTAGAGGTTTCTAGAAGTAGCTCAAGTTGTACATGGACTTCGCTAAACCACAGCCCAAGGCAGCCCTACCTTCCCCTGCTCGACTCTAGCAATGGCTTTAGTCTCAGCTTCATCAGCCTCTGCTCACATAGCTGGCACCCCTGGTTCTAGCATGGAAATCACTCCTAAGGTATCACTTTTTTCCTGGAACCCCTGGGCAAATCAGCATTTGATACCACCACTGAGGCGTTCCCTCAGCCTTATGGGGAAACTGGGAGAAAATGGAACTTTCTCCTGAGATCGCTGCTGACAATTGCAATATCGTCTACGTCCTTGGGGATGTCGCAAGGGATCCTGCTGTTCCCCAGACCTTCGTACGTGACCCTGGTTTACTTGCCTCACTGTCACACTACTTCTTCTCTGCTTCTTCTCCTAGACAATGAATGTTTGTTAAAAGTGCCTATGAATCCTCAGGACCTAACGTCAAGCACTTACAAGTGTTTAATGAATGAAATTATTTGAATGGATTCAATAATTCAAATGCCACACAGGTGTATCCTCAGGAAGGTAAACACGGGCACACAGTTTCATTTACTAGGTGCAGTCTCATGACTTGAGCAGGGGTGTGGGGTGGGGTTCACGCCAGATGCTTCAGACACTTGGTGTTGGCAGAGGACACTGCTAGAAAGAGCATTTTCCTGCTCTATGTGTGGGTTTGTGGGAAGCACTTCCTGGAAGACACCGTACAGTTAAGCTAAGTGTAAAACTATTCTTTTTTTTTCTTTTTTTTGCCTTTTTGCCTTATCTAGAGCCGCACCCGCGGCACATGGAGGTTCCCAGGCTAGGGGTCTAACAGGAGCTGTAGCTGCCGGCCTTCGCCACAGCCACAGCAACGCGGGATCCGAGCCGCGTCTGCAACCTACACCACAGTTCACTGCAGTGCCAGATCCTTAACCCAGTGAGCGAGGCCAGGGATCGAACCCACAACCTCATGGCTCCTAGTAGGATTCATTAACCACTGAGCCACAACGGGAACTCCCATGTGCAAAACTATTCTAATCCCAAAGAAATTGCTCTTTCCAGCGATTGTCTTGCTGCCAAGGTGCATTTCAACATCATGACAGGCCTGTTTCGTACAGCATTGGCGGTCATGCGTGATATTGAACTCTGCCCTGTAGCAATGACACAGCTCTTTCCTGAGCCTGCTCCTCTTACTTCACCAGTCCTTGGCTCACCAAGGCTCTGTGCTGTTATTTCTTTACATTTCTCCTTGGGAACGTCCATGACATTCCGTCAGCATTCCCAGCTTAAAGTTGTCCAAAAAGCAGCATCACAGGCACAGCCATACCTGCTTCCCCTCATGAGCCTCCACTATTTCATAGCACCACATTCTGGATCTCACACTTTATACCTTTTCAATAGAAACAGGCAGTCCCAGCTCACTGCACGACTTGTTGTGCCTTAATGTATTTGCATGCAAAGTTCCGGCTTCCTGGATAGACTTCTTATCTTTGCCCCACCCCCACTAAGAATAACTCATTCTTAAATTGCCTTAGGGAGCACCTCCTCCAGGAAGCCTTCCCTGGAGCCTGCCAGCAAGATGAGGTGCCTTCCTTCTGAGCTTCCAGAATTCACCCACCCTGTTCATGTAGCAAAATACTGTTGAGTGCTATCATGTGCCTGGCCTTGCCTGAGGCGCTAAGCATATTTCATTGCACAAAACAGTAAAATTCCTGCCCCGTGGAGCTTACATTCCACTTGCAGAATATAAATAGGTTAAAAATCTCTTCAAAAATAAATATAAAAAAATACATATATAGTATATTGGCTAGTAAGTGCTATAGGCAAAAATAATGAAAAGACATGGGTAGGAAATACTGGGGACAGTGCAATTTTTATATACGGTGGTAAGTCCACATTGGGGTGACATTTAAGCAAAATCTTGGAGGTGGCAAGGAAGTGAATCATCAAATATCTGGGGGTGGGGGTGTGGGGAGAGGCACTCCAGGCTAAGGTAACAGGAATAACAAGGAAGCCAGTTGATCTCAAGTCACTGAGAAAAGGGGAAGTCAGCAAACGAGGTCCAAGAGCAGCGACAAGGAACCAGATCATCTTGGCCCCCAAGAGCCATTGAGAAGGCTTTTTATTGAGATAGAAAAGCTCTGGAGGATTTCTGAGCATAAGCGACAGGCTCTGACTTACCTTTTTCAGACTACTGTCTTCGGACTGTAGAATAGCAAGAGAGGTATCAAGAAAGCCCATCAGAAGGTTCTAGCAATAACAACAAGCAGGACTGGTGTGAGGAACAGGGGGACAGCTGTGGAGGATTATGACATGGTCCTTTTTGGGGTGCGTTATATATTTTGAATGTTGGGTCAGCAGGTCTGTGGTTGGGTCAGGTGTGGGTTATGAGAGAAAAGGGAGGGTCACATTCCAGTCAAGGTCTGGGTCAGATCCACTGAAGGGATGGACCGAGAAGAAGAAGACTGAGGCAGGGGCAGATGGGGGCGGGAGGGTAGGGAGAAGATGCTGAGTCTGGTTCGACATAAGTTTGAGATGCAGCTATTGGGTATCTAAGTGGAAACATCAAGAAGATGGACTGGAGTTCAAGGCAGAAGCTTGGGCTGGAGATGTGAGCTTTCAGCATGCAGATGGTATTTAAAGCCACAGCGCTGGATGAGGTCACTAGGAGAGTCAAGTGTAGGCAGCCAGGCCTGGGCCTTGGCTCACTCCAACACTAAGGTTGAAGAAGGAACCTCACTTGTTCAAACACACACATTATCTATTCTGTCTAAGGGAGTAAACCATGGACTCTTTACTGCTCAGGACAAACCATGTCTGTTTTATCTTTACAGCTTAGCACAGGGCCAGGCACATACTCAGTAAACATATGCTAAACAACAGCCTCTAGGAGAATTGCAAGTACAGTTCTTAAAAGGCAAGAGGAAGACATAAAATCCAAAGGACTGGGGTACAAAGCTTAATATTCACAATACTGACAGTCGAACAGAGAGATTATGAAAAAGAAAAGGACAGAAGCTAATAAATGCCTTTGCCATGCCAGGCTATAAGCAAAGCAGTCCACGTGTATCATAGTCAGCGCTCACAGTATCGACAGTGTTGCCTCCGGTTAACAAAAACAGAAGCTCAGATGGGTCTGTGACTTCCTAAGGTCACTACCTAGAAAGTGGCCAGGCCAGAATTCAAACCCAAGGGATGCAATTAACGCTCCATCGTGCTGCTTCGCATCCGTCCCAAACACCGAATGCCAGTCAGACTGGTTGCGTGTCTAATGTGCTCTGAACTGCTAAAACCTATGTTTAAGTATCTTCGGTAAAAAGACAAATTTACTGAAGAAGCAGGAGAATCTGGGAAAGGATTCTAGCAGCCCTAGAATGGGGACCACCATGGGCTATGGAGTCTATAATTTGACTCTTGGCAGTTCCTGAGCGTGCTGACAAGTATGCAGAAACAGCAGGAATCAGAACTCGATGGACGGGGCAGCTGGAAGAGCAATAGAAAAATGGTGACCATTTTAGCCTAAGGACCTAGCCGTTAGGAGCCTCTCCTATACATCAGCTTAGAATTTAGTGTGAATCTCAGGGAACAGGGGAAGAAAGAGAGACTGAAAACCACTAGGACCAATGTTTCTTCTATATGACTAACATGAAATATCATTAGCACCTTTGAAACTAATCTAGGCTCTAACCCCCCCCCCAACTATTTGGGACCCAAGAAAATCATTTAAGAACCAAAAGTTTATAGGTACAAGAGCAATATTTGATCTGAAAAGTAACATCTGAAATCAAAGGATGTTTTCTTAAAATCTGATACCTCCTAAAAAGTAATATTTGATACTTTTTGAAATACTTTTGCTATTGTTTGGTGTTATGGTCAAGTGTTTTATATTATTAAGTGTTCTGCAATATCTGAGCTTGTCAGTCTCCATTTTAATAAAAGTAGGCAAATGAAAACCCTACACGGAGGAAACGGTGGCACTCAAAAGGAAATGAAAAACCAAAAACTACCGAAGTAACCTTAGAAAATCCAACTCTATTGATTTACTTTTTTTCTTAAAAAAAAAAGAACATTTTCTGATGATAAAGTTCAGAAAAGTCAGAAAAGTTTTAATTACTGGCAGATCTTTTTCACATGGCCCCTAAAGAGGACATCAGACCATTCAAACAGTGTCAGCTTTTAAGTAAACCCTGAAATACAGAATCCAATTTTGTTTCCTTTCCAATTTGTGAAAAGAAAAAGGTCTACTTTTCTTGCAAAGGTACAACTACTTCATTTAAGAAATAACTTCCTATCTTTTAGGAATACCGAAATCTTATGTAAACTTACCTTCTCCATTGGACTATAACACATTATTTTAAACAGGATAAAGATGCAAGCAGCGTTTGTAGAATACATGACAGTATTATTTATAATAGCAAAACATTAGTAAAAATATGAATGTTCACCACAAGTTAAGGAGCATCCATACAATGATATACTATGGTGTGTTTATACATGTAGTGAGTTCCAAAAAACAGCTTTCAATGAAAGAAGTGCAAAACCGTGTATACAGAATGCTATGCCTTCTGTAAACAACAAAAAAGGATATAATACACACATTTCTACATGTATAGGCAACCTCCAGGAGGCACAATTTGAGAAAAATAGTTACCTTTGGGGAGAGCTGGAAGACTAGAGGACAGAGAAAGTAGGCTTAACTTTTTTGTTATCCTACTGCAATCTACTGAGTTTTGTTTCACGTTCATTCATTTTTTAAAACTTTGATGATTTAATCAAGTTTTTTTAAAATGAGGCTTTAGTCATAAAGCAGCTAAGTATGACCTAAAGCACCTTTAGTATCGGCAACTTCAACACATGATAATACTGGAAGCAAATGAAAAATACACTTTTCTTAAAGTATTTGTAATTTAATATCTACTTTTCTAGTTTTTAAAAACAATCCTCTTTATGCATAGTTGAAAACTTTGTTTAATAAAAAAGGAGGTAATCTGGCAATAACAAAAGACTTTAATTTTTAAACTAATCTGCAAAGAAAATAATAAAGGGGAAAAAATCCTTAAATATCCCAGTTTTCTGATGCTTTTGCTATGATACAAACTACTGCTATGTAAGTTTACAAAAATTAACACAAACAATTAGTGCTTGAGAAGGAAATTTTACCTGTAATGTTTGAAGTAATGCATATCCTTTTAAAGTAGAAAAATAAGTTGTAGTAAAAAATGGTAAACTCAATAGCAAGTTAAATAAGCAGCAAAAAAGACTGTAAGAAAACTTCATATTAAATTACGTTTCAATGCTGGCTATTCTTAATATAAGCTATTATTATTAAGGTTGCTTATACTCAATAGGCTCTTAGGAAAACCAGACACATTTTATATTAAAAATATGCAATTCCTTAGTGGCAGAGAACCAAGTTAACGTTATCTAGCCTACCTAGTGATTAATTTATAACTGATGCTCTCCAGCAGCTGTAATTTTACAAATGAAAGAAAATATTTCCCCTCATTAATCAAGTCAGTGTCATGCTTCTTTGTATGCTAATTAGCACCTACTTATAACCTCTCATTTCTTTAACTCCTGAACATTTTATCCCAGTTTTTCTTCTGGTTTTCATTTCTTTACTCTCTATCATTTAATTTGAATCCACGTCTCAAGTCCTTGACTACAATTTTCCTTGACATGGTCACGGCGTCACGTCTATCTCACATAACTCTACTGGTGCTTCGCATCAATAGCAACCGCTCTGTCAGTCACTGGAGGACTATGAACACGTATGCTATATGTACTCATCTTACGACTTCACGGGCAAAAGGCATGCCTCCTCGTTTCTCATTCAGCTTTCCTAACACCTTTAAACTGAAGCCTTCTTAAATCTCTAATGCTTAAGAACTAAAACATAATGGCTCAAAAATAAGGTAGTAGAGAATATTTTCTTACCTGTGTACATCACATAAGACATAATTGTTTCCAGTCTTCCTAATGCGTGAGAATATTCCAAAAATAGTAATGCCAATAGTCTCCTCTGAAGGTGAGAAACCACCTTTCCGGTGGATACATTTTCTATCCATTTTGAAGCAAAATCTTTGGTACAGCCTATGTTCCCCCCCAACTCACTAGACATATTCTTAAAACATCAGAGTGTACTGAAATGTAACGAGACCCAGCACATTATACTATAAATGACACAAATGCTTCGGTTCTGGGTTCTAATTTCAGATTTTATACTGTTTGGTACCCTAGTTTTTACGAAATGGAGGTTTTATTTTGAGGTACTTTAAGAATACATAGAAACTGCTAAATAACAGTGATTTAATTTTGCCCCTACAAAAAAAAACTTTCTCATATTTATGACCCACTACTTTTAAAAGATTTTAATACTTCTTGGGAAAAAATTATAGTTTAATCAATGTAAAAGTTCTAAGAAATTTAAATGAGCTACTATCATGCAGTACATTGGCAAATGCTAATGAAATAATTAGAAAGTAAACAAATTATCAAATTATGATTTGCTTTTACATTGAAAGATGTTATATTTTCTGACAGGAAGTACTTTTAAAATACATAAATTAAAATTTGCAAAATTCTACATTTAATCTATACACTAGTGGTACAACACCACATTTTATGGTTAGTACAGAGGAAATGATCCACCTGTAAATTAAGATTACCAAATGATATACTTACCTATATTCAAAAATTCTATGGCCTAAAAATTGAGAAATATATTGTATTAGGAATTGTCTGGGGAAAACAAGCAAAAATAAGAAAACAAAAGACAAAAAAAGCCCCCTAACATCATTTGGGCATAAGCACATGAATCATAATCAAATGACTTTCAACTTGAAAAAAAACCTACAGAAATTTCCAAAGTAATTTGTTCAAAGCCGTCACTGCCAGTGAATAATTACATGTGTACATTCTGAGATAATCTTCACTGAATTGTGTTTTGGTGACTACAACCCCTTCAAAATGATCTGAATGAACTATTTTTCTAACTCCTTAAAACCTATTTCAGAAAATCCTTCAAGTCACTACTTGTTGGAATCATCTGAGAGCAGAAAGGATCTTGATAGAAGTGTTGTAAGCACACTCAGCAGTAATAGTTTTTCAACTACAAACAAGTATTAATAATTCAAAAGTACATGGATATTAACATGTGGTCATTACATTTTGGTAAAACAATGCACCTGGAACCTAAATGTCTATATCTAATTCCAGAGAAATGCTCTGAACTAGTTAATCTAATTCAGAACTATGAAACTTCTTACAAAACTAGAGTACAAGAGCATATAAGACCAGCAGTTAGAACTCAGAATTAAATCCGTTTGTTCTTGTGTGTCTTTAATTTCTAGTGTGACTAAAGAACAATTCTTTTTTGGGGGGGCTGGGGGGGCTGTGCTAGCAGCATACGGAAGTTCAGGGATCAAACCTGCACGACAGCAGTGACCCAAGCCACAGCAGTGACAACTCTGGATCTTTAACCCACTGAGCCACCAGGGAAGGCCAAAGAACCCATTCCTAAAAAGCCATGGATAAAAGTATAAAAATGAAGGTCTTAACTGTCCCCATAAGAGGTCATTTGGAAAATACGCAGAAGAAAAAAATGACTACATATAGCAAACATGAGAGCAAATTACATCTACATATTTCCTTTAGGTACCCAGAAGGCAGTGATATCACTCCCATGACCACGGCCTTGTACTTCTATTAAGCTTTATTTATCCTCTGCCTTTCTAGTATACTCTACAGAGCAATATCAGTTTTCCTTTGGCGCAGTTTAGTTATTATTCCTTCCTGTAACTGCATTCCCAAGGCACCAGATATCTTCAAATCGAACTAAACCACCTCAGCAGAGGATTAAAGGCTCCATAAATTCATGCCCCAACCCACTCTAACTCTAGCTTTACCATCCTAGAGTCAGTATACAGGAAACCGTATTTTCCATTCTAGTCAAAACAGTCTACTTTTCATCTCACTGGACTCTGGACATTGTACTCTCTTCTGTTATGTCTCTCTTCTGTTATGTCTCTTTAATCTCTCTTTGTTAAAAAATATGTTTTTCTCTTTAAAAAAATACCAAGACCAAAAGCACAGGCAATGAAAGAAAAATCAGATAAACTTCATCAAAACTAACTTTGTGCATCAAAGTACACTATCAATAGAAAAAGAAGGCAACCCATAGAATGAAAGTATTGGCAACTCACATATCTGACAAGGGATTACTATCCAGAACATAGGAGTTCCCTTCGTGGCTCAGTGGTTAACGAATCCGACTAAGAACCATGAGGTTGCGGGTTCGATCCCTGGCCTTGCTCAGTGGGTTAAGGATCCGGCGTTGCTGTGAGCTGTGGTGTAGGTTGCAGACGCGGCTCGGATCCCGCGTTGCTGTGGCTGTGGCGAAGGCCGGCAGCTACAGCTCCTGTTAGACCCCTAGCCTGGGAACCTCC
>PVHT020000034.1:11644250-11660979 GCA_004024745.2 Catagonus wagneri | reverse complement strand
GGCTCAGTGGTTAACGAATCCGACTAAGAACCATGAGGTTGCGGGTTCGATCCCTGGCCTTGCTCAGTGGGTTAAGGATCCGGCGTTGCTGTGAGCTGTGGTGTAGGTTGCAGACGCGGCTCGGATCCCGCGTTGCTGTGGCTGTGGCGAAGGCCGGCAGCTACAGCTCCTGTTAGACCCCTAGCCTGGGAACCTCCATATGCCGCAGGTGCGGCTCTAGAAAAAAGCAAAAAAACAAAAAAAAAAAAAAATACTATCCAGAACATATAAAGAACTCCTTCGATTCAACAAACATACAAAAAAAACCTCAATTATTACTATTTATTTATGTCTTTTTAGGGCCACACCCACAGCATATGGAAGTTTCCAGGCTGGGGGTGGAATCAGAACTATAGCTGCTGACTTACACCAGATCCAAGCCCTATCTGCAACCTATACCACAGCTCATGGCAACAACAGATCCTTAATCCACTGAGAAAGGTCTGGGATTGCACCCACATCCTCATGGTTACTGGTTGGGTTCATTACCACTGAACCTTGACAGGAACTCCAACAACTCAATTTTAAAAGTGTCAGGACATGAATATGTACTTCAGCAAATAGATAAAAAAATGGTCAATAAGCATATGAAAAGATGCTCAATATCAGAAAGAAATGCATCATGGGGAAATGTAAATCAAAACCAATATGACATGCCACTTCACCCATTTGCTGCAAGCCACACGGGAAGTCCAACCACTTCACCCATTTGGATGGCTATTATAAAAAAACAAAACAAAACAAAACAATAACAATTACTGGTGAGGATGTGTTGAAACTGGAACCTTTGCTGGCAGGAATGTAAAATGGTGCAGCTGCTGCAAAGGATAATATTGGCAGTTCCTCAAAAATTAAACACAGAATTATGATATCATTGAACAATTCCATTTCCAGGTATATACCCAAGAAGTGAAAGCAGGGACTCAGATATTTGTACACCAATGTACATAGCATCATTCAAAAGTCAAAAAGAGGAAATAATCCAGATGTTGTCCATTAACCAATGAATGGATAAAGAAAATGTAGTATATACATACAGTGGAATATTATTCAGCCTTAAAAGAAGAATAAAACTTGGAGTTCCCAATGTGGGGTAGCAGAAACGAATCTGACTAGTAAACATGAGGTTGCGGGACTGAACCACAGCCTTGCTCAGTGGGTTAAACATCTGGTGTTGCCATGAGCTGTGGTGTTGGTTGCAGCTGTGGCTTGGATCTGACGTTCCTGTGGCTGTGGCTACAGCTTTGATTGGATCCCTAGCCTGAGAACCCCATATGCGGCCATAAAAAGCCAAAAAAAAAAAAAAATATATATATATATATAACTCTAATGTCCTTATAATATGGGTGACCCATGAAAACGTTATCCTAAGTGAAATATGTCAGACACAAAAGGACTAGTATTATGAGCCAGTCCGTGTATATGAGATACTGAGAATTATCAAATTCAAAGACACAGAAAGTAGGCAAATGGTCAATAGAGACTGGGGAGAGGGCAGGACGGGGAGTTAGTATTTAATGGGTACAGAGATTCTATCTGGGATGACGAAAAGTACTAGAGATGGATGGTAGTGATGGTTGCACAACAATGTGAAAATAATGTCACTGAACACTTAAAAATGGCTAAAACCGTCTTGTGTTATGTAGAACATTTTAACACAATAAAGCAATGAAGATTCAACTGAAATCTCCTAGCTCCATTCAATGTCTCAGTATTTAATACAGATGTTACTAATTACTATATATTGACAATTGGGTATAAAATGAGTCTTTTCATAAAGATGGAAAAACTTTTAAAATTAGGCACTTTATTTTTTAGGATATCTTTAAATATTGGTCAGTGTTAAGAACCTGATCTATATAATGAAAATTAAGCGATCTGCCAGAGAATAAGCATACTTAAGAAATTATACTGTGTATTCTTATTCTCCACCGGTTGCCTATTTTCCTCTATTGCTCTTACGTTGTTGTAGCTTCTTCCATTACACAGCGTATCTTTTTATCCGAATTAGCTAAAATTTAAAAATAATTACATAAATGGAATGAAGGTATAGAAGATTCAAATGACTGGTTTGAATTACACAGACTTTTCAGTATAAACAAAAGGAAAGAGCGGGGAGAGTGGCAGCTGGCAGTGCCTCGCGAGTCTAAGACATACACGCATTTGCAGGTCTAAAACAAAAGGGAAAACATCTTAAGTTGCAAAAAATTAAGAGATATTATGGCATACATTATAACACAGTGCAAGCAGAACTGTATAAAACAAATCCATATTTTATCACAAGGAGCCTTTCCAAGGATTATTACATAAATTTCAGAAATTCTGATCCCATGTTACTACCATGAAGATGGACGTTTGGCTACGTAGCCTGAGAGTAAAGATAAACTAAAACCAGTAAATAACTTTTAGGAGCACGCTAAATGACATGCATAAATACCAAAGCAAATCTAAATTTTAAAAATGAGCATTAAATAAAAGTGAACAATTAAAACAGAGTAATAAATTACAGGATGGAAGCAACTGACTAGATATAAGCACGGAGGAATCTGGGCATACAAATAACGTGAAGCAACAAAATGGTGTTGCTAAAGAAATCTCAAATCGGAACAGGTTACTGCAAATGACCCAAGAGCTAAGGTAAATATTTGAAGTTTCACACTTTAAGACAGTCCAAAATAAAGGGTCACAGTCCTTCTAATCTTGCTTCTGTACCCTAGAATATACAAAGGATGTACTTAAAAAAAGCGTATTGCCTAAACGAAGGTCATTAAATAAGAACCTGACCCCATTTAGTAGCTAGGGAACTCCAGAGCCAAACATAAATCTGAATTTAATAGCTGTGTCATGGGATAATCAATTATCTCAGCCATGATCTTTAAAATTTGCTTGGAAATAATGATGCATATTCCAACACCTAAAGCAGTATACGCAACTTCAAATCCAAAAACTCTTGTTTCACAGTTTAAGGGAGACAGAAATACTGAGGCAACAAAGCAAGAAGATGTCACCTTTCCAGAGGGAAAATGGCAACTCTTAAAATCACTAAAGATGGAGATATTAAGAAATAGGTCTGCTAGGAAAAAATGGGTATTAAGATTATTTAACTGGAAGGATGGGAAGGTGGTAAGTTTTAATATATGAAGCCCTCTCATGAGCCAATTTTTCCTTGCTAACGGGGCAGAATGTGAGGCCTCATACTGCCTTGACATTTTATGAAGTTATCATAGCTGCTGAATCCACTGTGCTTTTGAAATGTACTAAAATGTTGTCATTCTGCACAACAGATCACATAAGAATATTTAAATTATCTTTTAGTAAAAAAAAAAAGAACAGAATAAGAAAAGCTAAAGTTCTGTTCACTTAGAACAAACTTATGAAAGGACTATCACACTTAGAACAAACTTAAGAATGGACTGTCAGTGCAATTCCATATTTAAATGTTTTCTTATTAAAGATATCTAAGCTTTGGTTTATTACTCAGTTCAGTAAATTAACGCTAAAGACAGTAATTCCTAAACTTCTGTTTTAAGCTTTAGATTTTAAAAAGACTATTTTCATTATGCAGACACAAAATAAGATGCTTTGGGATCTAAAAATTCTTTTATCTTCAATTCTAAAAATAACACCAATCAGCAGGTATCAAAAGATAAAAGACTAAGAAAGTGGTGAGCATTTTTTTAATCACAACACTAACATTGAAAATATCATTTTTTTAATGATTAACCAGGAGTGAGTTCTAATACAATGTAAGATACCTTTCTTCTAAGGGCTAATCTGAGTTCTTAAAGAAAAACTCTTAATTAGATATAAAGCAAAATCTTAATATAAAATTCACTTTTCTAACGGGATCAGAGTAAAGAGCTCACTACCTTCCTTTGAGAATAGAAATAATAAAGGGACTGTTAAATATTACTATAAACCAAGAAGACACCTGGCTTTTACTATTCTTAGAAAAGATTTACCACTTGTTTACTTAAGAATAATCCTTATGTTAAAAATTAGTAAGAATTTTTTAAGTAGGTGCACTTAATATAGCTTTTTAAAAGAACATTAGCATTTTAATAGTGAGATTAATCAATGACAAATTGTTTCTTCCTTAGGAAAAGAAACTAAATATTCACTATACAATAAAAGTAATGATTAGAAATCTTAAATGGTTTTCTATTATGAAGAGTCAATTTAATTTAATGATTTTATTTTCCCACAGAATTAACAATCACTATTACTTCCATATCAAAAGGATATATAATTGGGGGAAAGAGTAAATGTACGAGGATTTCAAAATTTTTCCTATCCACTTCTCATTTTTAAGATGTAATAATTCATGGGTCTAACAGAGTTTATAATTTTTAGGAAACATACAAGAAATCTATGTTAAATAACAACAGTGGACCTTGACGGCATAAGCTTTTGTCACTTTATTGTTATTAACCAATGAATGTTATCCAAAATTATAGATGTAACTGTAATTTAATTGTACAACACAAAATAATTCTAATGGTAAAAGCCTACTGGAATTTACCAAATACTCATTAATATATTTTTACATTGCTATATGAACATGTGCTTCTCAACTGCGAATAATAAAAGTTATAATTGGTTTAATGAAAACTCATATTGCAAATAGTTGTTCCTGTTTAGAAAAAATTCACACAGCTTTAAAAATGGATTGAATCCATTTTAATCCTAATCTACAAATAAACTATATAAACAGCAAAAATAACTGGTAATTTTTCAACACTGATCAAACTGATGTAGGAATGGTAGCGCACACAATTCAAAATGAAGGAAATTAAAAAAAATCCAATGGAAATCCATGTTTTTACCTATTATGGCAATCGCTTTAGTGCTTTGGAAGAGTGAATACATGCTTTAAACTGTGACCAGTAAGGTTCACCGCCTATTCCTCTAACATGCTGCAAGCAGAATCCTTCTCTTCCATGGTGCTCTGAAGCATGTGCACAACCACTGTACAACAGTCACTTCAAGGTTAACCAGTTATCATTTGTCCTAAGTCCAAAAAAATATATTAAATGCAACCTTTCCTTTTCATAATGTCTGCCCAGATTAATCCTTTTAAAGTCAGCAAAATCAAAAAACACAAGAGATATTTTCAGACATCACTTGAATCTACCGTGCATGAAAAATGTCTAACAAAAATGGCAATTTTAAAAAAACGTAAATTTGAATGCATAATATCAAATGGAAGGTAGCTGAACCACACAGAGAAAACAAGGCTTTCCTTATCCCCAAATCTAGATGTTTTATTAATAAAGAAAATGTTAGAATATGTGAATATTGAACATCTTTCAAACTGGAAAGATTTCTTTGTAAAACGTAACTGAAATATAACCTAAAAATATAATTTCTAAAACAGAACTAACAAACCAATTTAAGTATTTTTTAGTTCAAGATTAAAAAAAATAAGCACAATGATTTAGAAACTAAATATGCTAAAATGATTATGTAACAATTACATTAAGAAATGAAGTTTCAGACACTCTTCATATGCTACAAAGGCGCACGCTCTCTCTCTCACACACACACACACACTCTCACTCACACACACACATACACGCTCTCTCTCACTTCCTCAGACACACAAACCCTCCAGGAAGATATTATATCAGTGAGAGCTTACAATTTTATTACAAACCAGAGTCCCACAGTTCAGCTGAACAAAAAAGGCAGTTAAAATTTAGCACTCTGAGATATTCTGAAGGAAAAGGAAATCTCAAAAGTATTCCTTTATGACTGAAAGTATCACTATGTCTGTAAAGCACAGAGCTTACACACTTCAGTGTGTGTCTGAACAACCAGTCATCGCAGGTGTAGCGGTGAGGTAGTAGGACTGTCCGCTCCTTGGGACTGATGTTTTCATATGCTGCCCTTCCAGAAAGGCCCAGGGTTTTTTAAATGATGTCATCAATTACCAACAAAGGTATGTTTTCTTTTATTAAACATCCGTTTTTTGAAATCAATCTATGAAAGAATGAAACCTTAAAAGTCTTTCAGAGACAACTGTTACTTGTGATGGTGTTTCATCAATAAACTCTCCTAGGGAACTACTTACTACCTGCTGTCTATACCTTTGTGAAATCTGCAGACAAAGGAAACCAAAGGATGACAGGAGATGAAACACCAATCAATTCAGCTGTCAAAGATGACTGCAATCCCATAATGTTATTAAACTGGGAATTAAGAACACCACCAGCTGTACACTACCCTATTAAACATTCTAATCTTTTTCATGATTCATAGCCATCTTCTACACAATGATCAGAGACTGTCCACCCTGCCACCCATGCTCACTTTAATCACTGCCAATGAGCTGCACTACGGTTACAGGGCAGGTCAAGGTATGAGAAGGACACACTGAGAAAACATGAATGAGAAAATGTGGAAATACATGCAGGCAAAATACGGAAGGAGAAGGGAAAACACTCATTAAGTCACATCATCCTTTAAAATGTACAAGGTGCTTAAATCATACATACACATTTGTCAAACATGGTAATTAGTGTTAATCTGTAACAACATAAAAAAGGAAAAATGAAAAACGTGAAAAAGGAGGTGATGGAACACTGTTCTCCATTCCCTGGCCCAAAAGAAAAAGAAAACCAAGCATGATATTACACTGCCTTAATGCTGAAGAGCTCCCCTGTGTCTTTTAGCCACCACAGTCAGACTGGTACAAGTGCTTTGGCAAGGTGGGAGGCATTCCATCACATCTGCAAAGGCCTGCTTTTCTCTGTTGGTGGTTCAGCTTATGAAGAACATGTATGCAAAATAACGGCTCTCACATTGCTTCAAACTCATCAATACGCTGCTTTGTATTGCCTTGTCGGATCTGTCGCAGAGTTTTGTACTTATCACGGCCCGCTTTAACATTCTCAGCATGAAGAACATCATTTTGTGTTTTCTTGGTTTCATCTCTGGCTTGGGCCAATTCTGAACTTAATGCCTATATTTAAAATAATAAAAAATATAACTATTATTACTTCTTTAGATTTTAAAAATATATGAAAAAGATTTAAAGACAATATATCTATAACAAATCTCTGGATTCTTATATTAAAATTTCCACCATGAAATCTTCAAAATATGTTTGCTTTATTTTTAGCAATGGTGGGATAGTGGTTAAAGAGGAATATTCTTGGCCTCAACCATGACTTTTAGTATTATTCTAAATTTCCTTAACCTTCTCATCTAATACTTGAAATGACTTACAGAGGTTGAACATAGCCTTTACTGAATGTTACTATACGGTCTAAAATCTAGGAGTTTCCTTGTGGCTCAGCAGGTCACGAATCTGGCATTGTCACTGCAGCAGCTCAGGTCACCGCTGTGGGGTTGGTTTGAGCCCTGGCCTGTGGAACTTCCACATGGCATGGGTGTAGCCCCCTTCCTGCCAAAAAAAAAACCTATACCACGAGAGAAATTTTCTCTAAAGTCATAATACATTTATTACAACCGTCACCGTATTTTCTTTTCTTTGTTAACATTTAAAGATTTTGCCATTTTAAAAATTACAGAACTTGGAGTTCCTGTAGTGGCTCAGCAGAAACGAATCCGACTAGGAACCATGAGGTTTTGGGTTCGATCCCTGGTGTCGCTCAGTGGGTTAAGGATCTGGCATTGCTGTGAGCTGTGGTGTAGGCCGCAGACATGGCTTGGATCCTGCGTTGCTGTGGCTGTGCCATAAGGAGGCAGCTGTGGCTGTGAATGAAGCCCTAGCCTGGGAACCTTCATAGGCCATGGGTGTGGCCCCAAAAAGTAAATAAATAAATAAATAAATGAATAAATAAATAAATAAATATTAGAGAACTTACTTGAAATAAAGTCCAATAAAATTTACTATTTTGATGTAATTATGTACATTTAATGAATTAGCCTTCTGCTGTTACAAAATCTGAACAAAAAAATTCAGATCACATAACATTTATTAAATTAGCATTGCTTTCTAATGTACACTGTTTAAACACTAAATCTGTTTTGTAAACACAGCATTAAAATATGTTCTTCTTTTTGTAGCTATTGTTTTGGCTGTGCCTGCAGCATGCGGAAACTTTCATGCCAGGTGTCAAACCTACACCACAGCCGTGACAATGCCAGATCCGAAACTGCTAGGTCACCAGGGAACGCCAGTATATTCTATTTTTTAACATGGGTCAAGCTTTAATGAAATAATAACTTAATAATTAAGGCCTCATTACACAAGGATAGCAAACATCTGGTAACAAGGACAAACAACAGAAAAACATGCCATAATGTGACTATAGGCCAAACACCTACAAACGAATCACAAGGCTGACTATAGTTAAAGGCTTCCAAAATCAAATGTTCCTTTTTAATACATCTGTCTTAATAAATGGGGAAAGTGCAAACTATACTAAAATGTGCATAAAGCTACAATTTTAAATACCTGGAGCTGCTTTTTAACACGCTCATTTTTCTGTGTTTCAGTTACACGTTCCTCCTCACTTCTATGGTTCATTACTCCATCATTTGATAACTCAGCACTAGCCTCAGCATTATTCTCATCATGTTCATCATGTTCATTTTCGGTCGGAGGAACGACTGGTGGTGGCGGAGGTGGAGGTGGGGCTGACATCACGGTCTTTAACTCTTCTTTGGTCTTTTCCAAGTCTTCCTGGGCTGCAAAAGCCTGAACACAAAAAATAAGTTTACCAGCAACTTACTTTTACAACTGGTAAAAGAATCAAGTTATCTTTTCTTTCTAATATCAAGTATACTTCAGGGGAATGAAAACAGGCCCTATTAACACAAGCTTACCTTTATAGAAGAATGCTAGAAGGTAACAGAATTAAAGACACCACTGTGCAAATCCTAATAAAACTACTAATTCTGGCAAGGATTATCAACTGTTGCTGAAGTTGTTATACAAATGGTTGATGAGAAATGGATAGAGGTATTAATGCCAAAAAATTCCACAACAAATAGATCACATTTTAGTGAAAGAAAACATAACCGGGTAATGGAGGAAACAGACTATTACTCTAACCCAATGATCAATGAAAGGAACTAATGGTGGGTTAATCAGATATTAAGTGTCTTCTAATATAAATACAACAGCAAGTTTCCAACATTACCAATTATTGGAGTAATTGTATTGTGCTGGTTTGCCTGGAGAAGCCCTGCTTTACACTACTGTCCTAGTGCAATTATTAACACAGCACCCCCTTTCACTCTCAAAAGTGTTCTATTCTAGTTTGGATGATGAATTATGTGAAAATCTCACCTAGAAGGCATAGTAGCCAGAAACTTTTAACTTTGAACCTTTCAGCCTTTTAGGTTTATCTTCCAGCTTACAAGAAATACTGATGATAAGAGGAAAAGCTGAACGACACCGTAAGGAAGCAACCAGACAAATACAGGAGGACAATCTGCAGGTCCCTTCACTTAAACCAGTATCATAGGAGTTCCCGTCGTGGCTCAGTGGTTAACAAATCTGACTAGGAACCATGAGGCTGCGGGTTCGATCTCTGGCCTTGCTCAGCGGGTTAAAGATCCGGCGTTGCCGTGAGCTGTGGTGTAGGTTGCAGACGCGGCTCGGATCCCGCGTTGCTGTGGCTGTGGTGAAGGCCGGCGGCTACAGCTCCCGTTAGACCCCTAGCCTGGGAACCTCCATATGCCGCGGGTGCGGCCCTAGAAAAGGCAAAAAGACAAAACAAACAAACACAAACCAAAACAAACAAACAAAAAAACCCAGTATCATAAAAAGAGCTGGGCTACTGTATGTATGTATATACGTCTTTAGGGCCAGACCTGTAGCATACGGAGGTTCCCAGGCTAGGGGCTGAATTAGAACTGTAGCTGCTGGCCTACCCCAAAGCCACAGTAACGCCAAGCCACAGTAACGCGGGATCTGAGCCATGTCTGCAACGTATACCACAGCGCACAGCAACACGAGATCTTTAACCCACTGAGCAAGGCCAGGGACTGAACCTGCATCCTCATGGATGCTAGTCAGATTTGTTTCCCCTGAGCCATGACAGAAACTCCTCCAGGCTGGCCTGCTTTAAAAGAGCCTCACAGAAAACAGATGTGATGCAAAGTCCTACGTTAGACAGTGGTCTGGGTCAAATCTGAACACAGTCTGCCCAGAAACAGACCCTACGTATCTGGTTAATTAATTTACAACAAAGCAGCCAAGAATATAGAAAAAAGGACAGTTGTCGATAAATGGTGCTAGGAAAACTAGATAGCCACATGCAAAAGGATGAAACTAGACAGCTATTTACGCCATACATAAAAATCAGCTCAAAATGGATCAAAGATTTGAACTTAAGACCTGAAACCATAAACTTCTGAAGAAAATACAGGTGGTAAATAAGCTCCTTGATGGTCTTGGTGATGATTTTTTGGATTTGACAATAAAAATAAAAGAGACAAAAGCAAAAATAAATAAGTGTGACTACTTGGACTATTTCAAACTAAAAAAGCTTCTGCAAAGCAAAAAAGAAAAAAAAGAAAAGTTCAACATACAGAATGGGAGAAAATATTTGCAAAATCGTATATCTGATAAGGAGTTAATACCCAAAATATATAAAGAATGCATAGGACTCAATAGAAAAAAAAAAAAACCCTATTTAAAAAATAAGCAGATGATCTGAAGAGACATTTTTCTAAAGAAGATACAGAGATGGTCAACAGGCACATGAAAAGATGCTGAATATCACTAATCGTCAGGGAAATGCAATCCAAAATCACGAGGTAACACTTCCTACCTGTAAGCACGGCTATTATCAAAAAGGTAAGAAATATCAAGTGTTGGTAAGGATGTAGAGAAAAGGGAGCCTTTGTTCACTTCTAATGGAAATGTAAATTGGTGCAGCCACTGTGGACAACAGTATGAAGATTTCTTTAAAAACTTAAAAGCAGAACTATCAAATGATCCAGCAATTCTACTTTGGGGTGTATTTATCCACAGGAAACAAAAACACTAACTAAAAAAGATACATGCACTCCCCAACCCCACCTCATGTTCACTGCAGCATTATCTATAAGAGTCAAGATATGGAAGCAACCCGTGTCTACAAGTAGATAAGCAGACAAGGAAAATGTGCTGTGTATATATAATATATATGTATATTATTATTATTATGAATATAATATTGTTATTATTTTGAATATAATAACATAATGGAATATTATTCTGTTATAAAAAAGAAGGAAATCTTGCCATCTGCAGTAACACGGATGGACCCTGAGGGTATTATGCCAAGTGAAATAAATCAGAAAGAGAAAGACAAATCATCACAGGATCTCACTTATATGTGAAATCTAAAAAACAAACCAAAAGAGAAAAAACAAAACAAAACAAAAAAAAACTGAGCTTATGGATACAAAGAACAGGCTGTTACCAGAGGCAGAAGTAGAAGAGGAATGGGAGAGGGGAGTTAAAAAGTACAAAACCTCCAGCTATAAAAGAATTGAGTTATGGGGATATCAAGTACAGCATGGGGACTGTAGTTAATACTTCAAAGTTGCTAGGAAAGTAAATCTTAAAAGTTTACATCACAAAAAGCAAAAATTTGTAGCTATATATACGGTGATGGATATTAACTAGACTTATTGTGATGACTGTTTCACCATAGATACAAATATGGAATCATCATGTTATATACCTGAAAATATGTTACACGCCAATTAAATCTAGATGAAAAACTTTTGAATATAGTCTAGTATTAGACAAAATGAAAACTGCCTAAAATGGAATAGTATGCATAGTATGCTCTCACGCTGAACATAGAAATGTATATGTAAATACAGATAAGCTAATAGGAGAAGATCCTGGAAGGATACGAACTAAGGTGTTAAAGCAGTGATCCCAGTTTGTAAGAATGGGATTTTTCTCTTGTGTGCATCTTCAAATGTCTGCAATTCACAGGATTTGCTTCTGTGATTATGTTACTTATTTTTTAAAAGTTTAAGTGTCCTTGAAGTTCATAAATCCCTAAAAGGGATCTATAAAATTGTAATAAAGAAAGTAGTATTAACAAATAAGAGTGTTTTTCCTTTTGTGGCATTCTATTTACATATATACATAACTCTCAATATCAAAAACTTCCCAGGAGTTTGCATTGTGGTTCAGTGTTAAAGAACCCAACTAACACCCATGAGGACACGGGTTCAATCCCAGGCTTTGCTCAGTGGGTTAAGAATCTGGTGCTGCCGTAAGCTGTGGTACAGGTCACAGGCACAGCTCAAATCCTGTGTTGATGTGGCTGTGGTATAGGCAAGCAGTTCCAGCTCCAATTCAACCCCTAGCCTGGGAACTTCCATATGCTGTGGTTGCGGCCCTAAAAAGACACACACACACACGCACACACACACAACAACAACTTTCCTCTGAAATTCAAAGTGTACAAAGAAAATTTAAGAGTAAAATAAAACTGTTTTCTATATTTTGCCATAGGAAAAAATCTAACTATTCACCTTTGAGTGTAAAAAATTATTAGCGTTGCCTTCAAGAGTTAACATTAAAGTTTGAATTAAATTCTCACTATCTTATATTACCCCACCTCTCCAACTGAAGCCTAATTTTTCACTTTTATGCTACTTCAGACAACAGTGGTTTCATCTATTTAGGAACTCATTTTAGAAATCTCAGCATCATCCTCACTGTATTCTTCTAATTCAACTTAATATCCAATCATTTGCTTATTTACCAGGACCCTTTGAGTCTACGACGAAACGCCCTTCAATAATTCCTGTTTTTCTGTTTTCTCAGTGTCACATCCTTAGCTCTTAAGTAATCTTGCCCACTTTCCCAACCCATCCTTCATGCTGATTGCTAAGCTGTTTTTATAAAACCATACTTGACCACGTTACAATCCTGTTTTGAAAACTTCGGGGCCCAAAGTCTACAGATGCCCCCTCTCCCACCATCTTGTCTTACCAGGGCATTTATTTAAAGACTTTCACAATCCAATTCCCTTCCTAACTTTCCAGCTACAGTCCCTAAAATTTCTGAAACCAGTCTCTAAGCTGTGCTCACTTACTAGCTGTCCTCACATTTGTTGTGTACTTTTCTAATTCTTATACTCATTCAATTCTGTCTCCCCAAAATTGAATGTATATTCAAGAGCCAGCTTAAACGTATAAGGGTTTCCCCAACATCTGCCTCATTCTCACAGAAATTAAATATTTCTTCTGTGTTCACAAAGTACTTAGCTTGTATCACTACATTAATATTTACTACAATACATACACATTCATACACAGAAATAACCTTTTCCCCTCTAAATCTAGACCACATCTTATATTCATCTCTATAAATTAAGCATCCTGCTGGGTACAAAACAGATGTTCAATAAATGATAGCAAATGAACAAATGATTACTTTGTGTTGCCACTCAGTAGCTTCCTCTTCCTTTTTCTTCTTGGCTTCCTCTAGAAGGGCGATCTTGGCAGTGAATTCAGCAAGTTCTGCTGCCTAAAGTAAACAATACAATTACCAATACTAAAGAAGGTAATATATTTTCAATAATTCATAAGCCAACAAAGTTTTAACATACATGGACTGTTTTATATGCTTTTCATAGTCTTCCATTTTAAAAAAGGAAGTATTTCTTTAAGATCATAAATATTTTATTTGTATTAGATATAATGAGTTAAGACAACTGAATCTTTTTTATTATTTTATAGACACGCAGTCATTCCCGTTTCAGTAGCAGGAACTTAAAACGCACAACCTAGGAGCTATTTTGTAACTTTCATCAATACAATATTTGCTGAAGACTACAGAAGGAAAAAATATGTTTACTATTTGCTTTATACTTTAAATAGCACTTTGTCAAATAATCTCATTTGATTCTCCAACAATCCTACTGGCTGGTATTATTTCTTTTTTCAAAGGGAGGGATCAAAGGGAGGGATCTGAGGCTCAGAAAGACCCAAAGACCCATAGCAAGTAAATGCCTGAACCAACATTTAAACCTCAAATCTTCTAAGTGCCATACTTAAGCCTCATTATTTCCAAGTCCACTAAACACACATAAAACAGTAATTATAGCCAATCTTATGAGTTAACCTATGGTTATCTCATAGGAGTCAGAATACATACAATGTCAACTACCTAAAACAAAACATGCCAGTGGTTTACGCAAAGTCTAAGTGAATCAGGATCTTTTGTTGGTAAAAGGTTCCATTTATCTTTTATGGTTTTATTTTTTAGGTTTCTTTTTTGAAAGCAGAAATGAGTATTTTAGGCTTATTTTCACACTTTGTTATTAAGTTACTTGTATCTTTGGTTCATTTTCCAGAAGGTATAATATACTTAGTTTTACAAAGCTTTTTTTTTGTTTCGATTCCATTATTTTAACTTATTTTGCTGGTACTTATTAACAAATAAAATTTTATTGCTGATTTTCAGATCATTCCAACAAACTTTTGGTATGGGCTGCACAAAGTTCTTCATATACTACACTAAATATAAATACTGCAATCTCTGAATTGTCTGTTTTTACACTGGAATTTACTTTGTGATGACGGCTGCTCCTTTCTCTGAATACATGAAATGGTCCATTCAGTTCATGGTTTTCACACTCTTTTGTTATTCTACTTACTGCTTTAAAATACATTCGAATAACATTCCCTACAGTGACAACACACATACCACAGTGAGAAGAGTGGAAAACATTAGCCAACACCTTTGTGTTCAGAGAGTGAATAATCTTGAAACTGTGGAACCAATTCTGTCCATGCCTTTGTCTAAACTTTTCTTTTTTCTCTAAGAGAGAACCTAGGTTTCTTACCAGCTGCTCCTGATTCTTCATCTGGTCTGCAGCTTGCTTTGCGATAGCAGACTTGGCCTCTTCAGCAGCTCGACGCTCCTTTTCAAGCCTTTCTGCTTCTTCTTTTGCTCGTTTTCGTTCCTGGTCCAGTTCTAGAGCTTTTCGAGTCTGTTCTTCCAGTTCTGTCAAATACATGCGTTCCCCAAAACAATGATTAATTTGAATTTTCTCATTATCAAAAGAAGCCAAAGTGGGAGCAAGGAATCCAATCTGTACAGTTTCTAAAAACTATCACATCTGCAAATGAACATATACCTCATTTTAATTTGGCAAATACCTAATAACTTTTAAATTCTATTACATAATTCAAAAATATAAAGAAATTAAAGTTCCATGTAATTCAAGTTATGTCATAAAGCTTGAGCGCATCCTTTAATTTTTAAAAATACTCTCTCCAAACTTTTGACCTCAACAAACTACTGTTTCAAAAAAAATCTACAAAATAACACTTGAAAACTTGTATACACGTTTTAACTTACCTATACTAAGTACTCGATAAGCAAACCTGAGACATTAAGACTGAAAATAATACTGGGAGTTCTCATTGTGGATCAGTGGGTTAAGAACCCAACATAGTCTCTTAGAGGATGCAGATTCGCTCCCTGGCCTCCCTCAGTGGGTTAAAGGGCCCAGCGTTGTTGCAAGCTGCGGCAGAGGTCGCAAATGCAGCTCGGATCCAGTGTTGCCATGGCTATGGCGTAGGCCTGCAGCTCCCATCCGACCCCTAGCCCAGGAACTTCCATATGTCGTGGGAAAATATATATATTGAAAACAATACTTACTGACTCAAATAGAAATTCTGATGTGAATTAATAGAAATGACTGCAAATTCTGAGTTACTAGTACATATCCATTACTCAAGCATGAAGACAATATTTGGAGATGAATGAGTTTTAACCCATAAGTATACAGATCATAAAGTTAATTCTCTTTTCTTATTCTAATGAGTTGAATGAGAAAGGAAAATAATACTAACACAAAGCCAAAATATTTTAAATCAATTTAAAAGTACTAATTTAGGAGTTCCCATTGTGGGTCAGTGGAAATGAATCTGACTAGTACTCATGAGGATGCAGGTTCGATCCCTGGCCTTGCTCAGTGGGTTAAGGATTCAGCATTGCCATGAGCTTTGGTGTAGGTTCCTAGCCTGGGAACCTCCATATGCCTTGGCTGCGGCCGTAAAAATTAAAAAAAATAAAAGTACTAATTTTAGGAGTTCCCTTGTGGCACAGCAGGTTAAGGATTCAGCGTTGTCACTGCAGCACCCCAAGTCGCTGCTGTGGTATGGGTTCAATTCCTGGCCAGGAAACTTCCACATGCTGCGAGCATGGTCACCTCCCACCCCCCGCCAAAAGTACTGAATTTAAATATTTTCCTGACAATTTCTAATAGCACAGACATTTTGTGACAGAAGACAACAGAAAGTCAACTATTAAGGTGGGTACAATGTCCTCCAAAGAATGACTCTCCCTTTCTATGTATTTTAGAAAAGAGGAAAAGAAAAGAAAATCTCAAAGTCAAAAGCTTTGAAAGGTAACTATAATGTATAAATCACCTAGTCCTGCTCTTCTGCTTTTTTTTTTTTTTTTTGATTGAAACTAAGTTAAATAACGGCAGTTAAACTTGGGAGATTTTGAGAGGGTTGGGATGAAAAATGACTAAATTCTAGATAGGAGTTCCCGTCGTGGCGCAGTGGTTAACGAATCCGACTAGGAACCATGAGGTTGCGGGTTCGATCCCTGCCCTTGCTCAGTGGGTTAACGATCCGGCGTTGCCGTGAGCTGTGGTGTAGGTTGCAGACGCGGCTCGGATCCTGCGTTGCTGTGGCTGCGGCGCAAGCCAGTGGCCACAGCTCCGATTAGACCCCT
>PVHT020000034.1:11624534-11644150 GCA_004024745.2 Catagonus wagneri | reverse complement strand
CGCCGCGGGTGCGGCCATAAACCCGCGGCCATAAAATGACAAAAGGCAAAAAAAAAAAAAAAAAAATTCTAGATAAAATGAAAAATTTTATGTTCCTATTTGGCTATAAAAATGAAATGTATATAATGCAAGATGTTAATGCAGCTAAATTCTAGAGTATTCACTTTAGTATTTGTCTTCTAAAGCTTGGACTTCAAAGCTTGCTTATTACACTTTTCCTATCATCATTTTTTTCATCTCACTGGCTGATACATAAAGTAAAGCTCACAAAGTTCATGGCTTTATCCTTCTTCTAAATAAGCAAACAAACTAAGAAAAGTTTATAAATCAAAACAATGCTTTATTTTCCCTCATAATTAAAATTCTGTTTACACTATGAGATGATAAAGAGAAATAAGTTTAGGTTACAAAGTTAAATTTCAAAATAAATATTCCTCAATATTCATTGTTTTCTACCAGTTTTCTTATACTAAATATTTAATTTAAAGAATAGCAGATGAAGCCATAGTTATTTTGTGGTATATTAAGAATTACACAAAAGTCTAATTTTTTAAAAATTTTGAAAATATATTGAAAACTTCAAATCTACTCTAGTCTCTTGTAGAAAGAAAGGTTTTGAAGTGCCTCTTTCTCTCCAGTTAACTATGATTGGTCATTATGACCCACTGACCAAATCCAACCCAATGCTTTATTTTTGTAAATAAAGTTTTATTGAAACACCCAGCCTCATTTATTTAGGTACTGTATATAACTGCTTTCATGCTGCAATGGCAGAGTTGACAGCTACAACAGAGACCATGTGGTCCACATAGCCTGAAATATTTATTATTCAGCCTTTCACAGAAAAAAAATTGTAAATCCACAAATCAGAATATTTCTATGAAACAAGTGTCACTCCAGACCTTGGATCCAGTTAGAACCCACTGAGAAACATTAGATGAGAAAAGTGAATAATATGAATGTTTTACCCACCTGGGTCATAAAAATCTAGAAACTACAATTTCTAGATGTGGGAAGAGGGTACCAAGGAATACGGCTTCTTTTAGAATATCAGCTCTTTCAGGATGAAGATGAAAGGTTACAAGAATAAACTGTTTCTCTCTTTAGCGGTGCATAGTATACTGATGCAGAAGGCTATGGAATTTAATTAGGAGTAGACTAGGGAAGTTATTTTTAAGTTTAAGCTAATAAAGTCCATGAAAGCTTCTCTTTCCCAAGCAGGCTTGAACATAAGCATCACTTGATTTTGACAGATCTAAGACTTTGCAAGCCAAATGATCTCTAGTGTTACCCCCAAGGGCAAACTTAGAAGCTATGTAATTGTAACAGTATTAGTAAAAACAAATATTAACAAACAAAATACCCCAAAAGGACTATAGATTTTTTTTCCTTCTTCTTTCCAGTCTAGGGGAATAGTTTATTTTTTCCCCCAGGAAAAGAACTAATAGTACTGTAAAGTAAAAGCAAATAAAAGTTCCAATATCAAAATTTTTAGAAATCATAGAATAAGAATACGATTACTTACTGAAAAAGCAATTTTAAAGCAACTGTACTATATTCTAAGCAATGGAGTATTATGCTATCATAAAAAGAGTAAGGAAGCTCTCTTTGAAAGCATATGGAATGACTTTCAAAATTACATTAATTGAAAACAGCAAGGTGCAAAAGGATATATGTACCTTTTAAGAAAGAAGTGGAAACAAACATAGCTTTGTTGTGTTTATCCTGTACTTGCTTATTTTATATAGAAAAATCAGGTATTTAACATTGCCAGCAGAGTGGAATAGAAGCAGAGCCTACAGTATTCTATCAGGCTTGAAGGCAGATTTAGACTTTGGAGCCAACAACACATTCAAGGCTTGAAAGGAGAAAATCCTAAAAAGCAGTAGATAGAAAAGCCTCAAAAGCACGCTGTTTGCCAAATCCTAAAATGTAACACATATAGGCTGAGATACTAGGGAAACAAAGCAAAAAGCAGCTGTAAGACGGCAAAGAGACAACCAGAGAGATCAGTTCTTCTGTAGCTGACTCAAAGGTTGGAGTTCAGGGCCCTCTAAAACAGAAGGGTCCCAGAAAATTCGCAGACTTTCAGATAACCCCCTAAAGGCTATAGACTAACAGTGAGGGAAAACCAGCCTTAGCAAAGCCTGAAACCCAGCTCATTCTGTCAAGGTACATATTCTGCCTGTCAAAAGAAAATTAAATCTTCTCTAAAGGAAGATAACACCATCCAAAGTCTCTGTAACTTTTCATGTACAATGTTGGGCATTCAACAAAAATTTCCAGGTATACCAGAGAGGACCAAATGAGCCCCTTTGAACCTCTCCCCTCACCCCAAAAAGGGAAAACAGACTACAGAACAGGCCTACGGATTACCCAGGTACTGGAGTTAGCAAACAAGGTCATTAAAATGACCTATGATTGTTACTGCTCATCCGGGGAAGCTGGAAAAAAAGCAAAGCATGAAGAAAAAAAATCAAAGGCCAGAGGAACACTGACAATAACACAAAAACAGACTTTTCAGGGGTCTATAATCCCTCTGCAAAGATACCAAGGGTCAGATTCCCTTTCGTAATTATAAAGCCCAATTTATCAATCTTTTCCTTAAGGTTATGAAGATATTCTCTCATTTACTACCATCTAGAAACTTCATCCTACCTTTAACATTTAGGTTCACAATTCATAGTCCCTCTAGAGAGAGACACCAGCTAAAAATTCAGGAGCTCTCTGACAGGGACCCAAATATACCACTGATTTTATTTTAGAAAAACAGTGAGCCGCTGCACTAGAATCATGCATTTAAAAAAAAAGAAGAAGAAAAAGAAGAAATCCCTTCCTCATCTCAAATAAACAGCACAACTGAAAAACTGCAAATGTGAAGAGCATGTGAAGATCCCCTGTGGCTGAGAATGAAAGGTCAAAGACAGAAAATCCGAAAAGGCCTCTGGGCAACAGTGGTAAACCTAACAGAAAAGCTAGACATCTACGCCAACTTGGAGGATAAAGCAGAGTTAAGGAGCTTGTCACCACATTCAGAAACTGTTATCACATCCTTAACCCACAGAAGTAGGAGCAAAGACAACTCAACAGCTGATCTTCTTCTCCTGAACCTTCCATTTCCAGAATTTCCTCTTCAGGAACTCTATTCAGAAAAAGATTGTGAATGACTAGAACAGGACGCTACAGAAGATGGGAGGAAAGGAAAAGTACAGTTAATACAGCAAGCAAAGAGAAAACTACCAACCCAGGAATGATCCAGGAGGGTGCATCACTTAACAGTACCGCGGGAGGGGTTTAGGCTGTGAAGTGTGCAGAATATTCAGACTGCTGACTTAAACGGAGGGGTCCAAGTATTGGCAGGTATTCAACTCTTCTGGAGACTTTAGTTTGTCCTGTTATAAACTAAATGGTGACCTGTAACAACTTTTAAGTAATTACTTTCCTTTTCTCAACTTCAGGATTAAAATTAATAAAAGTATATAATGTGTAACAGTTAATGATTAATGCCATAAATGATTAAAGATAAAAGATAAAGCCTAAGTACTGTGGAAGCCCAAGTATTGCCTTGTCTTTGAAACATACTTCCTACTGTTTTATCATATATCTATTATTCATTTATGAGACATGTTAGTTAAAAATGTTTTTAGATACAACTAGTAACTGAAGATTGTGAAATTGCCAGAGAGACAAACAGGTAAGCAGAATAAAACAGTCTAGAAACAGACCCATACATACAGTTTTCTAGATTTGGGACAAACGTGATGCTATATATGGTACAAAGGGGAAAGGATAGTCCTTGCAATAAACGTGTCTGGGAAATTAGAAATAAATACAGAAAAAACAGCCCTTGACCTTTATAAAAATCACTTATATACAGACTGTGGACCTAAATGTGAAAGGTAAAAAACAAAGTTTCCAGAAGGCAGTAAAAAAATAAAACGTTCATAATCATAAGGAAAGAGTGATAAATGGAACTTAAAGTTAAGAACGTCTTTTCATTAAAAGACACCATTAGGAGTTCCTATCATGGCTCAGCGGAAAAAAATAATACGTTCATAATCATAAGGAGAGTGATAAATGGAACTTAAAGTTAAGAATGTCTTTTCATTAAAAGACACCATTAGGAGTTCCTGTCATGGCTCAGCGGAAAATGCATCTGACTAGTATTCATGAGGACGAAGGTTGGATCCCTGGCCTGCGTAGGTTGCAGATGCAGCTTGGATCCCGTGTTGCTGTGGCTTTCATGTAGGCCAGCAGCTACAGCTCCAATTTGACCCCTAGCCTGGGTACTTCCACATGCCGTGGATTCGCCACCCCCCACCGAAAGAGAATTAAAGAGAGCAAAAAAGGTAAACTAGATTTTTAATAATACATGTAAAGAACTCTTACAGATCAGTTAAAAAAAAAATTGATTTTTTTTTTCTTTTAGGGCCTCACCTGCAGCATACAGAAGTTCCTAGGCTAGCGGGTCGAATCAGAGCTGCAGCTGCTGGTCTACACCCACAGCCACAGCCACAGCAATGCAGGATCCAAGCTGCATCTGCAACCTAGGCTGCAGCTCACAGCCAAGCCGGAGCCTTAAAAAGGCCAGGGATAAAACCTGCATTCCCATGGATACTTGTAGGGTTCTTAATCCAGAGTCACAACGGGAACTCTCAAAAATTTTTTTGAATGGGCAAAACAAGTGAAAAGGCACTTCACAGACAGCTATAAGCATTTGCTAAGATGCTCAAAATAACATCAAGAAAATGCAGTGTACTCGCTGTATTCACCAGAATGGCTAACCAAAGCAAAAAAGAAACCCTCATGATAATGAGGGGTGGATGTAATGATGAAGACGCAGAACAAATGAACTTTCATTCACTACTGACAGGAATGAAAACTGATAGAATCACTTCGGGAAAATGCTGGCAGTATCTGCCATGGCTCTGAACAGCTATGATCCTGCAATTCCACTCCCAGGTGTCTACATCCCACAAATTAGTAGATAAGCACGCCAAGTGCTATGTTCAAGAATGCTCATGGCAGCCTTATTTTATAACAGCCCCAAACAGGAAATATCCCAAATGTACGTCACTAGTAGAATGGATAACTGTTGATATAAATGTGCAATAGAGTATTATACGATGGAAAAAAAAAAAGGAACTACAGCTACATGCATAAATTTGAGCAAAGAGGAGTCAAAGGTAAGTATACATGAATTCATTTATATATAGTTCAAACACAGACAATATGATTCTAAAGCATGACACCAAAAAAGCATAAGCAATAAAAGCAAAAAAGTAAATAAACTGGACTTCATCCAAATTTAAAACGAAAGAACACCATTAACAAAGTGAAAATACAACAGAATGGGAGAAAATATTTGTATACCTTATATCTGATAAGAGATTTATATACAGATATACAAATAACTGTTACACCTCAATAACAGATAGAGATGAAAATAGGTACAAAATTTGAAAATACATTTTCCAAAAAATATATATAAATAGCCAATAAGCACATGGAAAGATGCTCAACATCATTAGCGATTAGGAAATGCAAACCCAACCACAATGAGATACCACTTCATACCCTTTAGGATGACTATAATCCAAAAGACAAACATTAACAAGTGCTGGTGAGGATGTGGGGAAAAACATGGGAATGTAAAGTGGTATATAGTTGGTCTAGAAACCAGTCTGACAGGTCCTCAAAAATATTAAACACAGAGTTACCATGTGATTTAGCTATTCCACTCCCAGGATAATACCCAAAAGAAATGAAAACACACAGATACACAGTAAGTAGTATATAAACCTTCATAGCTGCATATTTACAATAGGCAAACAGTGGAAACAACCCAAATGTCCAACAACTGATGAAAAAATGTAGCATTACATGCATAGAATGTACTACTATTTAGCAATAAAAGTAAAGTGCTTGTTACGTGCTACATCTAGACGAAACCTGAAAGCATCACGCTCAGCAAAAGTCACAAGATTGTATTTTGCATGAGTGCATTCATATGAAATGCCAGAACAGGCAAGTCTATCAAGATAGAAAGTAAATTAGTAGTTTAGGGTTGGGGACAGAAAACTGGCAAGAGACGGGACTGACCGCTAACAGGTATGGGATTTCTTCTGAGGGTGATGAAACTGTTCTAAAACGGTGACAGCTGTAACTCTGCAAATATGCTAAAAGCTATTAAACTGTATACTTCAAATGGCTGTGTGGTATGTGAATTATATCTCAATAAAGCTATTAGGAAAAAAAGGTGAGACTGAACTTCATGATGATATAAATCAGAATGATATGTCACCATTTGGGGTAAAAGATGACTGTGAAGGGGTGTGGCGGGTGGGAGGGTGGTTTCCTGAGTGAAGGTAATGTTTTGTATCTAGTTCCGGGCAGTCAGAAAAAATGAACTCACTTTGTAAAAATTCATTGGGCCTTATTACACCTAAGAGGTATGCACATTACTATACCTGTGAAAAAACTTCAATGACAGAAAAAATTTTAAATGACTTTATTTCAAAAAAAATCTCAGAAAGCTAAATTAGGGTTTACTTTCATTTTAGAAATCAGGAACCTAAGGAAATATGGGGGCTAAAATGACTTGCAATGGGCATTTTCCAAGTCAATGACAGAATTCAAGCTTGGCTCCTGTATGTAAACAGTGTATATCTAAAGTGGACAAGCCGCTCCCATTCACAATTACTGCTTTTATCACATTACCCTGCTTATCTCCCCCGCAGCACTTAGAACTACATAAAGTGATTTTTATTATCTGTTAATTTTATTGCTCCATCTTTTCTCAATAAAGTGTAAGCTACATGAGAGCGGAAATCTTATCTGTTCAGCACTGTATCCCTAATACCTAGAACAATGCCTCATACGGTACAGGAAGTATCCAGAATGAATGATATCCCTATACCCCCAACTCTTTGCTATGGATTGTCTCTTTGGAGGCGGAAATTCACTTTGATATTTGTTGGAACAGTAATTAAATCCAGCTTGGTGGTATTATATCTCAAATACAGTCACCAATATATTTATTTTAAAGATGGTTAAAAGGATGATAAAGGAAGCTGAATAATTTAACAATGATGAATTACAGGAATGTAAACTGTTAGATTCTATTTAATGACTTATGAGTCATTTCAAATGATAACAACTTCAATTAAAAAAAAAAACTTTTTCCAAATGTTGGAATGTCATCATTACAAAATGACAATGATGAAGTATAGAAGTTTCTTCTCAGAAACTTTTATCTACTAAAATCATGAGTTAGATATGGTCAGAGTTACTGCATTTGAGTAAGAATTTAGCATAAACTACAAGACAATCATGTAGGGTTTAGGACAGCCTGGAAAAGCTTTATTATTCGAAAAGAAAAAGAAAAACCAAATTGGATGTCCTCTGCCTTAGGATGAGTGACCTGAAACTGCTGTCAGGGATGCTCTGTATTCTTTCTTATGTTCTGTCTTCCTTATACTCGTTAGTGCTTCTTCACTTGAGTACTTTTCTGTATGTAAATCACTAGTATTTTTATTATACATCCTAAATAAATGAGATTTAAAGATTTAGTGAATAGCTATTCTCTCAGAAAAGGTATTACATAAATGGAAAAGTGCTATCATTCAATCTTCTCTTTAAAATCAGATCGATAACATAAATTTCTTTAAACTCTCCTTTTTTTTGAAAAACACACTTTAGTACAATCCAGATCTGTTCTCACAGCATTCTTCCTCTGAAGGTATTGCCTGTACACTTCACATGGCACTTAGTACATGTTACCTCACTTTAGTAATATTTTTACGGATACATCTCATTCCTGCCACCCATGCAGGCCTCTTTCGTGCGTGTTACATATCTTTCTAAAATGCAGCACAAAGTAGGCACATCATGAATGTCTGCTTTAACTGATGAAAAGGGTATCTGGAGTGGTAGAAACAGCATCAAGTTGGAATTCAAGAAACAGAGTCTACCCTTGTGTTATGACTTGTAAGTAAGTCTCTTTACTACCTCTGGGCTTTAAATAGTTTCTAGGTTTGAGCAGTGAGGCTTCTAATGAGTCAGGATAAAATCCAGGGGTTTTTTTTTTTTTCCTATTTCTTCTCTTAGAAATATTATTTCTAATCACCCTGCAGTTGGAATGATAAACCAGTTTGTGGATTTATAACAATCTTTGTTATTTCCTCCTCTAGGTACCATTTGTAAATCTTTCTACCCACTGTTCAAAAGTATCTCCCCACCATGGTAAGCCTTAAATAAGACTATCAGCTATTTCCAAAAGAACTGAAACGCTAGTTCTACTAGTTGTCAGGAAAGCAGGTATTAATTCCAGTTTTATAAGTAATGCAGATTTCATGATATCCCTTAGCTCCTACTGCTTAGGAAGGGGCACAACACTTTATTTTGCTCAGTATCTTTTTTTCTCTTGTTCTCTCCACTATTTGTTGTCTGAAGGTAGTATATTCCAGAGTTACTTTATATGAACGCACTCTCTAAACTCAATGTACCCTTTCTATATATACAGTATAGTATTTTGGTTACACTGACTAGAAGTAGGTTCTTCCAAACACCTTACCCCAAACAATCAAACAAACAAAACACTTCTACGTATTGTGTATTTTTTAATATACTGAAATTAAGCTTAGAGACCATGTTCAGAAGAGTTTGTCAGAATAGCTTAAAGTGCCTTAAGTTACTTAGATCCTTAAAGTACTTAAATATCCATAAAACACTTCTGTTTAAATGCCGGAAGGTATTAAAATTATATGTTTATGGAACCCTGAATAGTAACAGGAATAAATTAATATTTAGTCATTTATAAAAGACTATATATACACGAATATTTGAGTACTTAAGTAAATGAAAGACAAAAGAATATATGAGCACTGTACAGCTAAATGTGCCTTTAACAAGCATATGATATAGTTCTACTAAGTATTAATTTGGCAATTAAACGTATTCATTCTATATAAGACAAATAAGATTTAATAATAGTAAGAAATACTACTATCTGATAACAAAGGAACAATTTTGAATCCAGTGTCACAACAGATATGTTTACCTTTCTGGGCTTTCATTGTCTGTTCTTCAATTTGCCTCAGACGTTCCATTAGCTCTTCCTTTTCACGTTCTATTCTTTCCTTTTCCTTTTCTGCTATTTCTCTTTTCTTCTTTTCATTCTCTAGTTGTGCCCTTAAAAAGAATCACAATTGTGTTGCTACAAATTAATACATGGAAATACATGAAGCTTACGTGCTAACTATGCATCAGCTAAGAAGAAACTACAGCATAAATATCTTGAGTCCTTTTTATATTCAGATGTATTAAAAAAAATCAGATGGTTCAGGAATACAGGACTACACCATTACATACACTGGATCATAATGTATTTTTCCTTCCTTTTTTATTTTTTGCTTTTTAAGGCCACACCCACAGAGTATGGACGTTCCTAGGCTGGGGGTCAGATTGGAGCTACAGTTGCAGGCCTATGCCACAGGCACAGCAACGTGGGATCCGAGCAGCATCTGTGACCTATATATACCACAGCTCGTGGCAATGCTGGACCCTTGACCCACTGATCGAGGACAGGGATCAAACCCACAACCTCGTGGATACTAGTTGGGTTTGTTACCGCTGAGCCACAGGAGGAACTCCAGATTATAATGTATTTCTTATTGTGAGGTCACGGTAAGTATAGTCAATGACTGTTTAAAATGAACTGACAATAAATTAAATGGCAGCACAATATTAACTGCATGGTTGCCATACCAAGAACACGCCTTCTTTACATTAGCAGGCACCCTCCACTGGGCAAATAGAAAGGCTTGAGGGAAGTACATAAGGCTCTTTTAAACAGCAAAATAACTTGGGAGAGCAATTTTTCAATCATTAACAATTAATACACGTTTAACTTTTTTTTTTTTTTTTGCTGTTTTGCTTTTTAAGGCCACATCCATGGCATATGGAGGTTCCCAGGCTAGGGGTGGAATTGGAGCTACAGCTGCCAGCCTATGCCACAGCCACAGCAACACCAGATTCGTGCCACATCTGTGACCTATACCATAGCTCACCATAACGCCAGATCCTTAACCCACTGAGGCCAGGAATTGAACCCGAAACCTCATGGTTCCTAGTGAGATTCGTTTCCGCTGTGATGATGGAAACTCCAATACAAGTTTAATTTCTAAGGTACGTTAAACTTATGCTTAGATAGAAAATGATGAATTAGTTTTATCTCCTTTGACAAACTCCACAGAATGATAGTACGTATCTAATGCTGTTTAAAAAAAGATCATCCTGAGATCTTGGTGGGAAAGAGTGCTTCCATCACTTTGCATCTGCCATGAGCTTAATGAGACTGTTCCTTTAAATACAGCCAAACTCACTCATCAAATGTCTATCAAGGGCCTACTGTGGGTCAGGCTCCATGCTGAGGGCCAGAAATATAATGATGAATAAGGGTTAGATGACACACTATGTTAATTACCAGATAAAACTGTCGACTTTCATGAGAGTAATTTTCTTTTAGTTAAAAAAAGATTATGATTTCCTCTCTGAAACTTATCTGAATCAGCTTAAATATTCCCAAAAGACATGGCTGCCATTTGATGTCAAATCTGAATCTCAGGCCCAAACAATGTAATTTCCCAACCTGCAGTCTTTGATAAGCTTATCTGCATTATCAATAAAGTTTTATTATTAATTCCTCACTCAAAAAACCTAAATTGAAAAATCCCCTACAGTTCCTAGTACATATCTGCCTCCAATCATATCAAAAAAGAATCTAGCTTTGGGGCAAAAACACGCAGGGCTGTGACAAGTCATCAAGAGATCAAACACAACTGATGGTGACCTCCTAGTGCTCCAAGCCAATACATTAAGTGTAAAGTGACCATACTGCCCAACTGGTTTTAATGCATTGTACCAGCATTTAATAACCAAAGGCCTGGAGTTCATTCATGCGAAAGGACTGCCACCTCTCTGTTCAAGAGTTCCCTACAAAGTATGTCCTCAACAGCCGGGAGGAAGAGTCAACAGCTAAGCATCTCTATCCGTGTAAGACCTGGGCTCACTCTGTAGCACATTCTCCTCTTTCTTCACCCCCAATTTCAATCTATGGAGTATATACAGGTAAAGAGACCTAAGGATTTGGGAGCTTCCATCCCTCCAGAAGACAGGGGTGATAAAGGCTTAAAGAAATGTTTGAGTACCCCAGTTTCCTTGAGCAAAACAAGGGCCTGCTGGCTTCCCACATATAAGGTTGCCCTTTCTGCGTTCTTTAGAAAAGTCAAAAGGCAGGCTTATCTTTGAAAGCAGGAGCACAGTACTTTGCAAGTAACTTCTAGAATGGCCAAGAGCTACTCTTTTCCATGCCAGGCTGCCTGCCACTCTCTAAGATGCTGAATAGCCTACCTGAATCATGCCTAGCCTCTGCTCAATCATATCCAGTGATGCCAGTTCTCCAAGAAAGTTTCCTTCCTCCTCCCTTCCTGCAGCCCTAAGACATTTCATGATGACTTGTACCACAAACCAGCTCAAGACCAAAGGCTAGCATAACATTCCATGAACTCAGAAACTTTCAGGTCCAGCTCTGGCACAGAGATGGCCCCTTCTGGAGATGGGTACCGGTGTTATTTAGCTTTTCCCTACTGAAGTTTCATTTACTCTTCCCTAAGGATGAGGTCAGGAAAACAAGACTGAAGGTAACAATAAGCAAGGTGGGAAGAAGATTTACTCTCGGCACTCAAAAGACAGAATAAATGCATAGCTGATATTTAACTTGATTAAAATATTTAAAGCATTCTATAAAGTTTACCCTGCTGCATTCGCATGAGGCTTGTGCTTCACATCTTATAAGAAATCTCCCCTGACTATAGCCATTACCACCTGGCACCTCATTCAATTAATACAAATGCCTTTGGCTCTGCACATCTCTTAGTGAAACCTAGTTTTTACAGGCCTATCTTATCCCTTTTCAGGAACTGAAAAAGCCTGCTTCTCCCCTAAACACTGTTGGAAGACCGACCTGGTCCATTCATTGGCCCCTAGGCATGCCATGCAAACTCTTAACCTTCCACATTTGCTTAGGGTGACTTCTGAAAATATCTTATTTCTGTCTCTAGTTCTCAAGGTGAAGTCCCACTTTCCCATGAAGCCTCTTGCGATTACTCTAAACCACAGATGTAAATATTTTTACTTAGAGTTTGGATTTGGAAATACTCATTTGACCAAGCTGTTGTATTTTAAGAATATAAATAACATATCAATAAACTATCAATCCCTTCTACTAACAAGCAGGAATACTTTAGAATACCTTACTTTTAAAAGACTATCAGATGGGCCCAATTATATTTTTCTTAAGTGAAGATTAAAAACTGACATTCAACTTCTGTTCAGACTATGTATTAATAATACTAAGAATTATTATAATAGCTACCATTTATTAAGCATCGGGTACTTGACTAAATGCTTCTACATCAATGTCATTATTTCTCACAAAAACCCTTCAAAGTAGGACTATTATTTTCATAGTAAGGGCAAGAGAACAGTGGCTCAGAAATTACTTGTTCAACAAGTGTCAGAGAGGATTCAAACAGATTCATCTAATTCCAAAGCCTGTATTCTTTGACACCAGCTGAGTCCTAGTGATCTAGGCAGTCAACCATGACACAGACTATCCCACAGCTAACCAACAACTGGTACATAGGTGTCTGGCTCTAAATTGTACACTCAGTTCAGTTCGGATGTAAATAACGTAAGAACACAGATTATAGGGACCAATAACCCACGGAATATAACATCATTTTCACGGTTAAAAAAAAAAAAAAGTTGTAGTTCCTGTCGTGGCTCAGTGGTTTAACAAATCCGACTAGGGACCAAGTGGTTGCAGGTTCGATCCCTGGCCTCGCTCAGTGGGTTAAGGATCCGGCGTTGCCGTGAGCTGTGGTGTAGGTTGCAGACGTGGCTTGGATCCCGCGTTGCAGTGGCTGTGGTGTAGGCTGGTGGCTACAGCTCCTGTTAGACCCCTGGCCTGGGAACCTTCATATGCCAAGAGTGCGGCCCTACAAAACGCAAAAAGACAAAAAGTTATGCGAGTTATGGGGAGAGAGTGTGGCCACACATGCCAAGGCACTGCAGGGAACAAGGCTTCCTTGCTGCCCCTTCCCAGCTACTGCTCTTGCCCAAGAAAGCCCCCAGCAGCACAGACAGCAAACCCCTGAGGAACAACCCAAATACGTCTGCTGGCTACTTTAGTTACTGGGCTTGACCAAAACTGTTTCCACATGCACAGCTTTCACCTCCCTCTCTCTGACCGATACAGCAGGCAGTAAAGGAAGGCCTGACATATGCTATTTCTGAAACACTGCCAATCCTACGTGGCTGCTCTAATATAAAGCATCCTCTAGGAATTCAAATGGACTAATCCATTACTGAATTCCTACTGTGTACAAAGCAATCAATAAGTGCTTACTAATTAAAGGCAGGAAGCTTTCATGAAATCCAACAAAGGAGCCATGAGATAGTTACTGTGTTTTTGAAAAAAGAAAGAAACAAAATCTTTCACTTTTATCTAGACCTCAGAGTAACTAAAATATGGCACCATCACCAAATGGTGTTTATTTGGTGTTTATTATACTACACTCCTTCCTATGTGTGAGAAATAAAGGATAAACATATTTAAGAATGTAAATAATATATCAACATTAGAGACAAGCAGAACAGTTAAGACATATTATTGCTTGATGAGTATGAGATATAGTATCTTATTTAACTCAGGAGACCATACAGAGGAACAGAAAGGGAAGAGAGAAAGACAGTGTGAGAGTGGGCGAGAAAAAGAAAGTTTTTCTTTGAGAGATGGAGGGAAAGGCTACACTGGATAAGAAAGAGAGGAAGGTCCAATGAAGAACTATTTTTTAAAAAAGTATGTAAGACTAGAACGACAAAGCCACATGAGAACAGAGAAAATGAGACTGTAAAATCTCATTAACAATCCAACAGAGTGTCTTTAATGGCAGGGTCAGGAATCACTGCAAAGTGTCATGCTTGTGTAAAAACTGTTTTGTGAAGTAGTAAACTTCTCTAAGGCAGGCAACTTGAGAAGTCGGATTTAATAAAATACCTGAATTACACAAAACATTTAAGAAAAAAATGTATCTGGAGTTCCCGCTGTGGTGTGGTGGGTCAAGAATCAAACCCAGTTAGGATCCATGAGGAAACAGGTTTGATCCCTAGCCTCGCTCAGTGGGTAAAGGATCCAGCATTGCTGTGAGCTGTGGTATAGGCGCAGATGTGGCTTAGACACTGCATTGCTATGGCTGGCAGCTATAGCTCCAATCTGACCCCCAGCTCGGTAACGTTCATATGCCGAGGAGGTGGCTTTAAAAAGCAAAAAAAAAGGAATTGGACTGCAGAAGCTCAGGCTGCTGTGGTTTCGATCCCTGCCCCAAAGCAGTGGTAAGCCAGAAAAATAAAAAAATAAAAATTTTACCTAATACAAACACCAAAGATATAGGCAGCAAAATTTTATACAGCGGAGGACTGATTTAATTACTGGATTCAAATCATATTATTCCCAACACAGTATATGTTCGTACATGTGGTTAGGACTCCTCAATTTTGCTTTCTTTAGGACCTACTCTATTGTTAGGTCACTATGTTATTTTACAAAGATTTCCTCTATAGAGGTTAACTTTAATTTGGTCTCTAAATTTTTTCAAATAAAGCATAAAGTCTAAATTAATGTAGAATCAGATTTGGGGATTACATTGCTTAACCCAGTAATGTGGTTCCAGTGTCAACAAGGATTTTATTCAATATTTTTTCATTTCAAAAGTCTCAATTTAACATATCAAATATATCTTTTTTGAAACTCCAAGTGAACTGTGGTTAAAAAGATCAGTGTCAGAGTTCTCTTGTGGCTCAGCAGATTAAGGAGCCAGTGTCACTGCAGCGGCTCGGGTGGCTGCTGTGGCTCGGGTTCAATCCCTGGCCAGGGAACTTACACATGTTATGGATGTGGTCAAAAAAGAAAAAGAAAAAATAAAAACATCAGTGTTGCTGGCAGAAAGTGCTAGTGTTATTCTATTATGTATGGTGACGCTTCAGTTCTACAATGTCACTGATATTGCTTCAAAGCAAAATATTCAGCACATTCTTATCCTGAAAAATTAAGACACAGAAGTCATAAGCAAAACAAACTTAAAGCCTTTCGAACTTCTATATCAGTAAAAAAGCATGCTTCATAAAAGAAAACCATATCTGTGAAGTCCTGAAAAGCTATTTCTCAGAAATATGTCAAAGATTTCTAACTTAAAAAAAAAAGGGGGGGGAGTTCCCACTGCGGCAAAGTGGGTTAAAGATCTGGCATTGCCGCAGTTGTGGTTCGGATTTGATCCCTAGCCCAGGAACTTCCATATGCTGTGGGGGTGGCCAAAAATAAGAAAAAGAAAAAGATTTCTAACTTTATAATTCTACATATTCAATTTAAAAGATAGAGATAATACTGTCCTTCAATTTTAATACAATGAAAATAATGTGGGAGTTCCTGTCGTAGCTCAGTGCTTAACGAATCCAACTAGGAACCATGAGGTTCTGGGTTCGATCCCTGGCCTTGCTCAGTGGGTTAAGGATACAGCATTGCCGTGAGCTGTGGTGTAGGTTGCAGACACGGCTCGGATCCCGCGTTGCTGCGGCTGTGGCGAAGGCCGGCGGTTACAGCTCCTGTTAGACCCCTAGCCTGGGAACCTCCATATGCCGTGGGTGCGGCTCTACATAAAGGCAAAAAGACAAAAAACAAAAAAAGAGGGAAAAAAATTTAAATGAATGAATGAATAAATAAATAAGGCTATAAAATGCCATACCTTTCCAGCTGCTTCTGATGTTTCTCCTCCCTCGCCTGAGCCTTCATCTGTTGTACTTCAATGGTATCAGGCTTCCTTCTTCGCATGTACAGTTCATGGTTTCCCATGCATAACGCTAAAATCCGCTTATTGATTCTCAGGCGAGGTGCATAAAAAACAAAATCCTAAACATAACGGTGGCTGAATTAAAAACCTTCATGAAGGATAGTCCCTGTGCTATGAATTTTAATGTCATATTCCATATGGTTTAAAAATCATAGAATTTCTTCACTCCCCATGTGTATGCCACACTTTCACATAACTGGTTCTTCACCTTTTCATTCACCATCAGTTTCGTGGAGAAGCTAAAGTTCTTATCTTCTCAATGCATTAAATGTTATTTATTCTTTTTTCTTCTCCAACATAATTATGACCATCTGTTCCTTCACCCCAGAGAAGGATTTTTTTGGTTTTTGCTTTTTGCCAATAATTTCAAAACTTGACATTTGTTCAGGGTTGTAAATCTCTTTATCCTAGAAATGTTTTCCGTATCTTTTTGTCTTTCCAGTAATTAACAGCATTAAAATACTAGAGTATGCTTGACTTTTCTGAAGAATCAAAAAATCTATTTAAATATAAAGACAAGTTTTTGTGTTTACAAAAACACAAAGTTCATGATGCAAACTATAAATAAGCTAATTTAGAGTAGGACTACCTCTACTAATTCTAGACACCAACAAACACGTTCTTTCCTTAATAGGAATGGTGACTGATTTCAACCACCTCCTAATAAATCTTACCTACCTTATAGTTAAATCTCAGTCAAGATAGAACTCTAATAACTTATATAAGGAAAAAGACTAAAACTTTGTCCTTTAAATAGCATTTCATCACTGGGAAAGTTAAAACTACGAAAAGAGAATGTTCTTCAGAAGCAATTCAACAAATGAACAATGCCAGCAAAGTGGCAGAAACTGAAAGAGTTAATACAGAAGAGAATTTTACTTACAGGTGCCTTTTTGTCGATTGGCTTTATAACAAATTTTTTGTCATTAAATGAAATATTTCTGATTTCACTCCAAGGAAAACCAATTTTAGGTGTTAACCTTAAAAAAAATGAGAGCATCCCTTCAGATGAATAGATTCTCATTACAAAAAGAAAGTGAATGATTTCAGTTAAATTCAAAGTCCCCTTTGTCCTCATCCCCAATCCCAATCCCTCCCATCTGAGTCAGCCTCTCTCCACAATCCCCGTCTGTATCAGTATTTATTATAACTATAGCAGGTGCTCTGACAGAAACGAAGTCAAAAATTTCTCAAAGAAAGAAAAAGAAAAATGACGCCCACAAAGTCACTTTTCCTTTTCAAAGATTTCGAAATTTTCTCTTCTGAATGACAAAGCATTTTAATTTGCTTTGTGATATCTAAAAAAAAAAAAAATCAGAGTAAAATTAGAAAAATACTCTCTTCTGGAGATATTACATATGATTAGGAACATGTATTTTACCAGATACCTGTAATAATGAAAACAAAATTCTTGAGCCAAACTAGACTAAAAAAAAAAGTCTTGGAGTTCCCTTCATGGCTCAGTGGTTAACGAATCCGACTAAGAACCAGGAGGTTGCGGGTTCGATCCCTGGTCTTGTTCAGTGGGTTAAGGATCCGGCATTGCTGTGAGCTGTGCTTAGGTTGCAGACGCGACTCGGATCCCGCGTTGCTGTGGCTGTGGCAAAGGCTGGCAGCTACAGCTCCTGTTAGACCCCTAGCCTGGGAACCTCCATATGCTGCAGGTGCGGCTCTAGATAAAGGCAAAAAGACAAAAAAAATGTCTTAGGAGAGGGCCTTACTGGAATAGACTTGGATGCTTACGTGATATGGTAAAGAGAAGTAAAAAGCAATTGTAGCTATTATTACTGAAAAGCCTTAAAATCTGGTACCTGGTCAATTTCAAAATAAAATTACACTGTTCACTGTTCACACAAGAGTATTCTACTTTATTAACGTCCAAAAATATTCAAAATAATTCCTATAAAATAAATGTTCCCCAAAAAGTGTTACAAAATACAATTATAAACCTTTTAATTCAGTCTCACTGCTCCTGATTTATATAAGTTAATTTCAATTTCAACCTACAAGCCAGGCATAACATTAAGGAATCACTCTATCTATGAAAGAACAAATTTTAATTAAGCTACTAAACATAACTCACATCAAGAACACTTTAAATAAAAGTGAATCATTCTATTTGATAAATACACTTGAGAAGTAGAACTCTGAAACTGCAAGATATTGAGAAAATGGAAATACGGTATCTGAGAGCCTACATGGTACTAACCTTCTAATTTGTGGGGGGAAAGGCAGTTAAGAGTAATAAATCCCAAAAAGAACTTCTGCAAACTTAAGAGTACCATATACACCATTCAACTAATTTACTTACTTGTCATCATGTTCATAAATATTCAGACCCAAAGCATCAACGCCTAGCCACAATTCAGTTCCCTTTTTATTTTTTATTTCAAAATAGTTGACTCCATACATTTCTAGATCTTGTGCAATCTTCAGGTATTCCATCATAGAATCTTCCCTATTGAAATAAAGCTAATATTAATACACCTAAGTATCTAAAACCAAACAAATTACGAAAACACTCTGCATTAAAATTTAGTGCTTTATATTTATTCATGTAAGATAATCTTTTAGGGATAATCTGATGTAATAATAAATGTTATAAAAAATAATAATTTTAGGAAAAACACTAAGAAATAGTCACCCAAATACCTTAGCATTCCTCTATGTTCTTCATGCCAGTTCTGTATTCTTTCTTCCCACTGTTCTTTTGTCAGTTTGTGTTGCTCCAAAACACTGTAAGAAAAAAAATCTATGAAAATGCCTCTAAGATTCAAAATCAATATTCTTTTTAAAAGTTTAGAATCATTCAGCACCTTAACTGTAGAAATCTATACACATGATAAAACTGCACAGAACTAACAAATACACACATATACACAAATGACTGCAGTGACACTGGTAAGACCCGAATACGGTCAGATGACTGCATCAAAGTCAGCATCCTGGTTGCGGTACTGAACTGAAGTCACGCAAGACAGGACCATCAGGGAAGGCCTCAAGAACACAGTATCTCACTATCTTTTTTTCCCTTTTTTTTTTTACAACTGCATATGAATCTACCTTCTCAAAAATGTAAAGATTCTATGATCTTGAAATTAATTTAAATAATTCATATTTTTAGAATAGTTATGGGAATTCAAATGTCTGAAGTATATAAACCACTGGACAAAAAAAGGGAAAATGACTGCCTTATTATTAATTAAAAAAATTAGAGGAACAGATTGAAAATCAGAATTCTGGGGTCTTAATTCTTCTGACTCTGTATTTACTTATTTTGCTGCTATATTTAGTCACTTCTATAGATAATACTTTTATGTAAAAAGTATACAAGTGAGATGTCAGTTTTTTAACCACCCGCACCCTTCAAATAACTTATTAGTCTTTTGTAAACTTCCAGTGTTTCTTCTGCAAATGTAAGCAAACACATTCTTATTTTCAACTACTAATATTTTTTTTTTTTTTTTGCCTTTTGTCATTTTATGGCCGCGGGTTTATGGCCGCACCCGCGGCATGTGGAGGTTCCCAGGCTAGGGGTCTAATCGGAGCTGTGGCCACCGGCCTTCGCCGCAGCCACAGCAACGCAGGATCCGAGCCGCGTCTGCAACCTACACCACAGCTCACGGCAACGCCGGATCGTTAACCCAC
>PVHT020000034.1:11488378-11613738 GCA_004024745.2 Catagonus wagneri | reverse complement strand
AAAAAAAAAAAAAAAAAAAAAAAAAAATTGCATGTGGTAAATGATACCTGGTCAAAAAGCTGTTTGCCAGTTGTATTGGGCTGAATGGCAAATTCCAGCTCAGCATCCATTGTAGTTACTCTTACATTGATCTGCAATAAAAACAAAAGGTGATAATCAGTAGAAAAAATACTTACAAAGTATTAGGAGGAGAAAATGCTTTTATCTGATTTATAAAATAAAATGACATACTATGTAGGCAGCAAAGAGCAACTCTATGGGGAACCTAATATTTTCTTTATTAAAGTGATAGTTTGCAGAAGACCTTCCTAATGCCTTCAGCTCAAGCTGCCCCCTCCCACCTCTGATCATATCTCCCCCATCACCCTTTAAAGTGACTCAACAGGGAAGTCCCATGGTGGTGCAGTGGAAATGAATCCGACTAGACTAGTATCCATGAGGATACAGTTCAATCCCTGGACTTGCTCAGTGGGTTAAGGATCCAGTGTTGCCGCGAGCTGTGGTGTAGGTTGCAGACGCTGCTCAGATCCTGCATTGCTGTGGCTGTGGTGTAGGGTGGCAGCTGCAGCTCCAATTCGACCCCTAGCTTGGGAACCTCCATATGCCGCAAGTGCGCCCAAAAAACAAAACAAAACAAAACAAAAACAAAAAAGTGATACAAATGAACTTACAAAAGTGTAATTTACAAAAGAGAAATAGATTCACAGATTTCAAAAACAAACTTATGGTTACCAAAGAGGAAATGCGTGTGTGGTGGGGAATAAATTGGGAGCTTGAGATGAACATATACACAATGCAAAACAGATAATCAACAAGGACCACTGTACATAGCACAGGGAACTCTATTCAATATTCTGCAATAACCTTTACGGGCAAAGAGTCTGAAAAAGAATGAATATATGTATGTGTATAATGGCATCACTTTACTGTATACCTGAAACTAATGCAACACTGTAAAGCGACTATATTCTAATGAAATTTAAAAAAGGAAAGGCTAACTTTTGCTGGAGGTTTTCTTCTATACTAGCTTAAAAAGTGCTGGGTTTTGCTTTTTCAATCATGTGTAGTTGTTCAATTTTAGCAACTGCTCTTTCTGAATTCACTGTATGATTTTTCTCCTTAAAACTAACCATATGATCGTGGCAGACTGCTTGCTTAGCCACCAAAATCTAACAGAATTACAGTCTGATACATGGTACTGAGCTACAGAACATCTTTCAATGTCTCTTGCAATTAGGAATGGCTATGTGACTAAGGTGCCACCAAAAGATCACGAGCAGAAGAGATCCAGGCCACTTTTCAGACTAGGCATAAATAGTGAGCGTGCTTCCCTATGCTTTTTTCCTCCCTTCCTGCTGGGTAGAACTCAAACATAGCAGTAACTCACCTTTAACTATAAAGACAGTAATAATGCCCTGGCCCAGAAGTTCTCCAATTTCATGGTCTCAGGATCTCTTTACACTCTTAAAAAATTACTAAGTATCCCAACAAGCTTTTCTTTATGTGGGTTATCTATCAATATTTACCACATTAAAAATTAAAACTAAGAAGAGTTTAAAATATTAATTCATTTAAATACAGCAAAAATAAACCTACTAGAGACTAACATAAATAACATTATGAAAAACAAAAATATTATATATACAACTTTTAATTGTTACTCTTGGGGATAATAAATGTCCTCTACTCATTTATTTGGACAGTTTCCCAAAGTAGTTGTAGCTTTCATATTCCTACCAAAAAAAATTAGAGTCCCAGTATCCATTCTGCCTTCTCATTATTTTCTTAGGCTTAATAAATTACTATTTACTAAGCACTGAATGTGCATGTACCAGGATCTTCTAATCCTCACCATACTCTCGAGTAATATCTCCATTTTATAGATGAAGAAATTAAGAATTGGAGAGACTGAACTAATCTAACAAAGGTCACTCAGATTAAGTGGCAGAGCAAGGATAAGAACCAAGTTTGACCCCACAACCCATGGTAACCTTAATTACAATGTTACTGACACCTCTTCATCACTGGTCCAGATAACATCGTACTCTAGTCACATTAATCTAAAACAAACAACAGTAATACCAGTGCTTTTCGATTTCCAACAACTCTATCATAATACTTTGCTTTGTTCCAAAAGGAGAATTTAATGCTACTGATATTTTATTAAGTAAGCAATATCAAAAGTAGTAAAATACACTTACTGGTTTCGGCATTTTCCTTCTCTTTTTGTCTTTAATTTTCGTCTTTAAAAATTCTTCACTTTTATGAATTCTGATACACTTCTGTTAAAGAAAGCATAATTGATCTATTATCTTTTTATACAGTAATGTTTTTATTTAACAATATAACTTGCATAAATCTTTAAACTCACATTTTAAACTGTTATAATTAACATGGAGCTCCATTAATTCTTAACACCCTCTATCTCTCATATTCTCTAAAAATACTTGTATTGTGAGCTAAAACAGCACACATCTCAAATAATATAGTATAAAGCACTTGATCACCAACTGAAAGTTTTAATTTAATTACAGAAAACACAAAACAAGGAAAAGATTAGTAAGGGCCCAAATGTTTTCTCTGAATCAAGTTCACCCCTATAAAGACTGGTAGAGAGGAGGACAGCAAAGGACAGCAAAATATAGATTCAGATTCTAGAGAAATGAATTCAGGAACACTTTTCAATCTTTCTTCTGTATTGCCAAAGACCAAAAAAAAAAAAAAAAAGGAAATACTGATTAACATAAAACTACAAAAAGGTAACTTCTAAAGAAAACTATTTTTCTCCTTGAAAATTTAAAATTCCAAGTAAAGACAAATATGTAAGAGCTACTTTGTCATCTAAGGTGAATAATAAAACAGCCGCAGTCTGCACACCAGCAAGCTGCAGGCTACTCACCAGCAAGCTGCAGGCTACTCACCAGCAAGCTGCAGGCTACTCACCAGCAAGCTGCAGGCTACTCACCAGCAAGCTGCAGGCTACTCACCAGCAAGCTGCAGGCTACTCACCAGCAAGCTGCAGGCTACTCACCAGCAAGCTGCAGGCTACTCACCAGCAAGCTACGGCCTTCACTGAACTACAGAATTGTCTTTAAGACCAATGTTAAATTGTATCTTCTGCTAAGGCAACAGTAGTAAATCTTAATCTAGGAAAGACAACATGCTATTTGAGGGTAAATGTTCTTACAAACATTGAACAAAATTGGGTTTTCCTCCTCCTATAAACCTACCAAAAAAAATCTAACATTCTTAACCATTTAGTTGTCCAGAAAAAAATGACTATCATTCCAACTTGAAAACCTAGAATGAGAAGTGTATTAATTACCTGAAAACAGCTTATATAGGTAATACCTCTGCCAAGACACACCATCTTCAACTAAATTAATGTATCATTTAAAAATTTAAAACTATATTAAACCACTTAAGATGCTATTACTAATAAAACCGAAAATTCTCCAAATTGAAACAAAAACAAAGCTTCGATGTAAAGTCATCCCCCTAAATTTTAGCCAACCACATTCAGTAAACCTCACTATAGAGGGGACCTCATCACGAAGATTTTCTTGTCTAATATACTAGCTGATGAAATTCAGTTGGAAATATTAAACTCATTTCCTAAATAACTCTTACTGCTTAATTCTCAGCTAGGAAATGACAGATATTCCCTGCATACAATCACTTACTTTCATGAACTTCAATGTTCTTCAGTCCTATCTTCTACTTTTAAATCCTCTTTTCACTCTTACTATCAAATTCATCTCAGGTCTTAAAACAGCCTCAATACCAACCATTTACATCATTTATAAGCTATTAAGTCCCAAATCTGTATCTTCAGACTTGCGTGGCTAACTTGGCTTGCTCAATAGCTAAATGATAACTCAAATATAATGGCTTAAATGCCCATACCCCAGAGTCAAATTTGCTTTTTTCCATGAGTTTTGGTAACATTTCTACAAAGCTATTCACGGTACTCTCTTCATGACTTTTTTTATATCTACATCTATGGCTACGATTCCTTTTCCATTCCTAATACTGCTAATTTTTGCCTTCCCTTCTGCTTGATTAATCTTGCCACAAATTTGTTTCATTTATTGGTCAAAAATCAGCTTTCAGTTTTGTTGACTATTTCCTTTTCCTCTTTTGTTAATTTCTATACTTTTCATCATCATTTCTTCTTCTCACTATTTGGTATTTACTTTACAGCTCATTTTCTAACCTCTAAAATGCCAAGTGTACCTAAGTATTTCCAATCCTTTTTTCTAATACTTGTGTTAAGGTCATAAACTAAATATGTCTAATTACAAGGCACCTCCAGATATAAAGTGGTCCCCCTATTTTGCCAGTGAGACTATTTTTTCCAGATTGCATAAAGTACTTTTTGGAACTAACACTAAAATCTTTGTTTCAAACCACAACTATCCATATACGTAAAAAAACATTAGTAGAACTTAATTTTTTGCTATTTGTATTGCTGCAATATATTTTAAAATCCATTAATACAACCAGTGACTTTTTAAAGCCAGATCTCCCCTAGACTTCTTAGACTCTGTTTTACATTTAAATCACTTATCAGATAAGATCCTTGAACTTTCCAAACTCACAAATGCTAAAGGCATTTCAGGTCAATGTGCCTTTCTTAAAATGTACCTTCAGGCTCAAGAGAAACAGAACATCTTGCCTAAGGACAGATCCTACAGGAGTTCCTGCTGTGACACAACAGGTTTGATTTCCGGCCCAGCACAGTGGGTTAAGGATCTGGCTTTGCTGTGGCTGTGGAATAGGTGGCAGCTACAGCTCATTATCTGATCCCTGACAGAGGAAACTCATATACGTGGGGTGGCCAAAAAAAAAAAAAAAAGAGTTCCTATGAAAACAAATATAAATTTGCTTTTAGAGGTAATAATTTTAGGGGAAAAATATTTAAAACTCTACTACTTTTCTAAGTATTACTTTAGTGGTGTCCCACATAGGTTTTTATAGTTTTTTTTCATCCTTGTTCAGCTCTAAATTTTTCAGTTTCCAATGATGATTTCTAGTCACCAAGTTTCAGATTTTCCAATGGAACGGTTAGAGGCCTGAAAGCAGAGCGCTGTCTTTTTATTACTTATTTCTAAATTAACTATATACCATCGTCAAAGAATTCATCAAGACTTTATGTTAAGTGGTCAGTTTGGTTTTTTGACTGTTCCAGATATAAATAAAAATAATATATTTTTTACATTTGATAAGTTAGATTATGTCAGATCAAATATTTAATGTTTTCTTTATAGTCTCTCTACTCTCAGTTTAGTCTAGTTAACCAAATTTAGAAATACTTTCTCAACTCTGTGGATGTTAATTTCTTCTTGTAAACTGTTTTTTTTTTTTTTAATATTTATGCTTTTTGGTTATGTTGTTAGGTGAGTAAAGGTTTAAAATTGTTATATCTTTCTAGTAAATATTTTCTTTTTTCATTAATAATTGCACAGAGTTCTAAATTAACAATAATTCCCTCAGCATTTGGAAGATACTAGTTTTCTTCTGGCATCTATTACTGCTGAGAAGTCTGCTATCAATGTAACTCATACCTCAAATAATATGCCTTTTCTCTCTGCTTTCCTTTTCCAATGTATGTGTGTGCACGCATGCTCACACAAGCACGTGCATGCGTTTGGCCTTGGCCATGCCCACAGCATGATTTCTCCAAGTTTTCAATATTTGAGTTACTTCAATTTATACTCTATAGAAAAGGACATTTTAAGCAAAATAATCCATATTAAAGTTCTAGGTTTAATAAGAGCGTTTTAGGAGTTCCCTTCGTGGCTCAGTGGTTAACGCCTCCGACTAAGAACCATGAGGTTGCGGGTTCGATCCCTGGCCTTGCTCAGTGGGTTAAGGATCCGGTGTTGCCATGAGCTGTGGTGTAGGTTGCAGACGCGGCTCGGATCCCGCGCTGCCGTGGCTGTGGCGAAGGCCGGCAGCTGCAGCTCCTGTTAGACCCCTAGCCTGGGAGCCTCCATATGCCGCGGGTGCAGCTCCACATAAAAGGCAAAAAGACAAAAAAAAAAAAAAAAAAAAGACCGTTTTAGCAGCATAAAAGAATAAATATATCAGAGGCCAATATATACAAAACAAGGTTTTTACATAAGCTAACTAATCTTTTAAAATCCCCAACAAGCCTAACTAATCTATATGAACTCTAGGGAAGTAAGGAGTCTGAAAGAAAGACTTGTAAATAAGGACAGAGTTGGCTTCTTTAAAAAAGCTTCAGGAGTTCCCTGGTAAACTAGCAGTTAAGGATGACGCTATCACTGCAGTGGCTCAGGTTGCTGCCATGCACAGGTTCAATCCCTGGCCTGGTAACTTGGTATGCCGTGGGTACAGCCAAAAAAAAGAAAGAAAGAAAAAAAACAAAACAATAATTTTTTAAATTTATTTTAAAAAATTTTTCCATTATAGCTGGTTTACAGATTTCTGTCAAATTTTCCAACTGCACTGCGTGGTGACGCAGTTCACTTATATATATCCAAGAACAATAATTTAAAAAAAAAACTTCTAAAAATGTGTATTTTCAGATCAGTATTCTCTCTGAAAAATCAAGTAGCAACATAAATTGGCTCCATATTTCTGGAAAGTTGTCAATATATAACTAAAGCAACAAAGCTTTTTTTAGAACAGAAAATTCTACTTCTGGAATATATCTCAAATAAACAAATAAATAAAAAACAAAGTAATCTGTACCAAGATATCCTCAGCAATACAATGATATAATAACAGCCAAGGATTAAAATCAAAATCACAATTAAAGTAATGCTGAAACTACATAACGTGATGAACAAGAACAAACTGTGTCAACATTTATATAAGAACAAGTGAAAAGTGAGAAAATGTAGCCACCTATCATAACTAAGTAAAAAGACAGGTATCCTTGCAAATGACATTTGAATTTTTAATGTTGAGCACTTGGGAGTTCCCGTTTTGGCTCAGCAGAAATGAACCCGACTAGTATCCATGAGGATACAGGTTTGATCCTGGGCCTCGCTCAGTGGGTTAAGGATCCAGCACTGTCGTGAGCTGTGGTGTAGGTCGCAGACTCGGCTCGGATCTCATCTTGCTATGGCTGTTGTGTAGGCCAACAGCTGCAGCTGATTCAACCCCTGGCCAGGGAACTTCCATATGCCGTGGGTGTGAACCTAAAAAGACAAAAAAAAAAAAAAAGCAAAAACCAACATTTGTATCACATTTATATTTAACTTCGATAGTACACTTGTAGTCCTTATATATTACCACATTTTCTTGAAAATGGCATTAGTAGCAGAACGGAAATTTTAAAATGTCACATAAAAAGCCAAGATATCACATGTCCTGAGGATGTACATCTAACTGGTTCATCTTAAAAACTGTTTCAGTGTCTTCTTCTCTAAAAAAACGATAATATATAATCACCTAAACGACTGTATATCAAAGCTACATAATAAAAATATTCTCCTCCCTACCCCATAATAAATTATTATTCAAAAAGAATTTACTCCTTTCTCCCTACTCTTCCTAAATTTCTTAAAGTGGTCTTACCCTGCCTCTTTTCCACATTGACTTGTGCAAAAGCAAAGAAAAACAATTATGGCAAATGGTATTATGAGATGCTGCCAGCATACACATCTCCCATTTCCAGAAAATTATGTGTATGAATATGTACTCAAACATACTGCCACATTTTAGAGACAAAGCATTCACAGAAAACATTTTCTTTGTCCTTTAACTGAGGGTGACCCTGAAACAGCCTCCTCGCTGCAGCAAAATGGAAAAACAGCCTCACCTTAACACCTTGAGCTCTATTCAGCCAGCAGTACAACAGACTCTCCTCACCTGTCAGGCGGTAAGACAGGTGTTAAGTCAGTTCATACTGACCAAATCATGGCCAATGATGCTTCAATAATTTATACCAGGCTGCCTAATTTTAAGATATTCTTTTCCCCAAGCCTAACTGTAAATTTTTTTCAGTTTTTCTGAGACACCATCTCTGAACATAATTGTGGTCTCTCCATAAACCAAAAAAATTACAAAAGAATTCCTCTGTCAGCTTACTGGGGGACTGGGAAGCAGGGTAACAAAGTATAAACTGAATTAATAAGGTAACTCCGGGAGTCAAATTAACATAATAATAGCATCCACAAAAATCCATCATGTTTTTCCCCAACATGGGCCCCTCTGGTAAAGCCTATGAACTCCTTCCTAGAAAAGTATTTTTAAATGCACAAAATAAAATACACAACATTATAGAAAAAACAATTGTACTGAATTATCAAAATATAAAAAGCAGAAACTTATGATACAGTAACATATGTGCTTCTTTATCAATCTTTAATAACAATATCTACCAGTATATCTAATAATTAAACTTTAAGTAATGGGTATTAAATGTCATTTTGAGATCTGCAATAACAGTAATGCATTAGGAAAATACCTGCAATTTCTTTGAGAAACTATCTTTGCTACTGCTGCCCACATTCACAATGGAAGGAAATATGCAAATAAAGATGTAACTTTTTTCCCCCATTCACATTCACAAACCCACAGATTTAAAACCTAGACAAAGAACTAGGCTAATTATATTTTTGATCACTGTTAAGTACTGAATTTGATAGCAATAACACTGTACTTTTACCTATATAATGCCAAGTGATTTCCCAAGTGAAGCAGAGGCCAAGAATTTTTAGTTTCATTTTGCAAAAAAGAAATTAGGCCAAAACCAAGGACAAGGGTAGTATATGAAATATTTGTAGAACGCTCACTCTCCAGTCACTTTACCTACATTATCTAATCTTCCTAATAACTGCCCTTCCTCCCTCTACCCAAGATAAGTATCACAATCTCTTGTTCTTCTAATTAAGGAAATTGAGATTCAGATAAGTCACTTGCCCAAAGTACTAAGGCTAGTCAACAAAGTCAGAGGTCCTTCTAATGGCTATTCTATTCTGCCTTTTTCTAACACTATTCTAGACAAGCTCATCCCAAACAATAACCAGAGCTTTTCAAGAAGTTAAAGCTCTTTCCCTTATAGTTTTCACATCAAAAAGACGACCTCTAAAGATGTTCTAAGTGCGTATTAACACTGGTGTAGTCACCTCGGTGAATTAATTTCCTGTAAGGGAGACATGCAATTCTAAATAAGGTATTTAGTACTTGCTTATGTAGGAACCGATTTTTGTTCAAGGAAATAAAATATTCAACATTTTTGAAGAATATACACATAACTGGAAATGCAAATTTCTAGAACTTAAATACAAAGCATTTCGAAAGCAAAGGTTTACGATGAATTTAAGTTTTTTTCTAAAAGAATTTTGTAAATTTAAGAGAAACACCATACCTGCATTATTTCCTAGGAGGGTGAAAATAAATGCATTACCATTGCAAAAATTAATTTTAAATGCTAAAAGAAAGCTAAATCCAGTTAAACGTTCTCATTTTTACATTTAAGGAAGCAATCAAAAAGACATATAATAAATGTTTAAAAATGGAAAAACAAAGACAAGCTTATATAGCAGGGAAGAAGAAAAGCCTCAAACTAACCTGAGGAATTCTCACCATTCTACACTTTATGTTTTGAAACACCAGATATTACAGTGGCTTATTTTCAAAACAGAATAAAGTCAATGTTTGTCAAATGTTTTAAAAATTATATAGTACTATCTCATGCAGTTGGTAAGGCTGCATGGCAGTTCTATCTATTCTAAGTTTCTAATTTTTGAGATATTCAACCCTCACTGAGAAATTGGAATGGCTCATGATTTACAGCAGGGCCTCAGATGTTTGTTGAGTCTGTTGGTAAATCTTTATAATATTCACTTGAATTTTTCTGTTGATTGGCAAGAGCAAAATTTTCCTCTCATTTTTTTACCCTGTAAAATGAACAAGTAGTAAGCAACAGGCTACAAGAGACAGCAACTATGAATGTGGACAAAACAAACAAACCTCCTCCCAACTAGGTCTACCAAATTCAGGCCTTTGTCATCTCTATTTAAGACTCTTTCAACAATCTCATTTAACCCGACAAATTAAATTTAAAGACCAGCTAATTTGACAGATTTAATACTAACTATAATTATCACATTTCTTGTTGATTAGATGAAAAGAGTAAGCACTTTAGGTATACAGGACCCCCTTGCAAGTACCAACATCTGTGGATGCTGCACAAAATGGCATATATATATATATAATATTATATTTGCATAACCTGTATACATCCTTCCATATTCTTTAGATTTGAATCTAAAGAATAATCTCTGGATTACTTAAAACACCAAATATGATGTAAATGATACATAAATAATTGTAAATACAATGTAAATGCTATGGAAATATTTGCCAGCATGTGACAAGTTTTACTTTTTGGAACTCTTCCAAAAAAAAAGTATTTTTTTTCCGAATACTTTCAATCCAAGGTTGGTGGAACTCACAGATGTATACCTACTGCGCTTAATAACCAAAGTAGGTTCTTTTTTTCTAAGTCTAGATTCTAGAAACAGTTTAAATACCAACAGTGCTCATGGAGTCCCCATTGTGACGTAAGGGGATCTGCAACATCTCTGGAACACTGGGACGCAGGCTCAATCCCCAACCCAGCACACTGGGTTAAGGATCCAGCACTGCCTCAGCTGTTAATCCCTGGACTGGGAACGCCATATGCCAAGGGGTGGCCAAAAAAGAAAAAAACAAAAGGAATGCTTGTGATGGCTAACAAAGTTGAGTACACCCCACACATTCAATAAAAGCCAAAGGGTGATTAGATGGCTAAGACTTCCTATTATGTCCCCATTCTCCCTTTTATTAACAGTTCCTCTATATGACGTGTATGCCTCCGTCATTCTGAGTACTACCAGGATTTTTGGCTGGAAACACCTTCTCTGGTTAACTTATTAAAAGGTTATTAGTTAATCACAGAAACATCTAGAGGTTTTTTTGTTTTTGTTTTTAATATGAAACAAGAAACACCAAGAATTCACATCATGGAAAATAATGCTTAAAATGCTGCTGAATTGAATATGAACTCCAGTTTATACACAGAGAAGCCCTTGAGCATTTAAAACACGTTACGTTTACACAAATGGCACATGTATATTCCCATTAGAGTGTGACCTTCTCATTGCCTTACTTAAATGCAAAGAGGATCTGGCATATGATTATAACCGTCTGAATGTATAAATGATATACCTTAAAGCAGGGGTTAGCAAACGTTTTATGTAAAGGACCATGCAAAGTCAACTTTCTAGGTTTTGTGGATCATACAGTCTCTACTGCAACGACTCTGTTGTTGCAGCACAGTGGCAACCACAGATAATATGTAAACAAATGAGCTACTATGTGTTCAAGTAAAACTTTATTTACAAAAGCAGGCAGAAGGCAGGATTTGGCCTACAAACCAGTTTGCTAACCTGTCTCCAAATGGTAAAGAGAACATCACTTTCAAATAAATCAACTTTACTAGAACTCATAAGTTTCTTATTTCAAATTTATATAGGTTACGTAGAAAAGTAGAAAAGGAACCAGTGTTCTTCAAGCATTCTATTCATTAGAATTACCTGATGTAATTAGATTACCTGATATAAAAAAAGTCATCTTATTTATATATATAACTAACTTCTACAAAAGGTATTTAGAATTCTGCTATAACTGTAATATTGTAACAATACAATAGGAAAAAATACAAAATGTGTGAATTTGCAATAATTTCTATACATACTGGCTATTCAAAGAAAAAAAAAAAACCTATACAACCCCTAGCCTGAATGAACCCTTCTCTCCAGAAAGTTAGGATTCCTTATTAGAGGGAATGAAGAAATAAAAAGTGAATCATATGGATGCTATTTCTTTCCCCAACAGTTCCCAGGCACAAACCTACCACATATCATATGAACATTTCACTACCCAAAATCATACACCTTTAAAAAATTTTTTATTTTTGTCTTTTGAATTTTTAGGGCCGCACCCGCTCAGCATACCACAGCCACAGCAACGCAGGATCCAAGCCGCGTCTGCGACCTACACCACAGCTCCTGGCAACAACAGATCCTTAACCCACTGAGCAAGGCCAGAGATCAAACCCATGTCCTCATGGATGCTAGCTGAGTTCGCTAACCGCTGAGCCACTATGGGAACTCCATACCTTTTCCAATTTTTTTTATTTTGCTTTTTAGGGCTGCACCCACGGCATATGGAGATTCCCAGGTTAGAGACCGGCTGAAGAGGAGCTGCAGCTGCCTGCCTACACCAAGACCACAGCAACACAGGATCTGAGCTGCATCTGCAACCTATACCACAGCTCATGGCAACGCCAGATCCCCAACCCACTGAGCAAGGCCAGGGACTGAACCCGCTCATGGACACTGGTGGGATTCGTTTTCACTGCGCCACAACAGGAACTCCCAGACACCCCTTTAAAAAGGACAACATTTTTCAGTGTCAGTTATATATCATACACTAGGAAGAAAACAAAAAGTGAACTTCACCTTCAATCATTAATCAACAAAGTCTGTACATGTACATAAACAATTTTGAGATAACAGGAAATTTCATTTTGATGTCATTCAATGATGAAAATCTGAGAGATACTAATTAATCTTTGCTTAACACAGTAATAAACAAATACCCTTTCAATGTCTGTTACAAAATTATTTTTAAAGACTTTAAAATCACAAATAAGGGATATCAAGTATGTTTATCCTTGCATAAATATTGCCATTTTCCATATATTTTAAGGAATACTTAGAGCAATTATCTCTGAAAAACAGAGACTGAGAAAGAACTTGGGGAGGTGTTGGTGTTCTGGGAAGTTGAGGACTTTAACATCTTTCTGGTTTTTTTAACTTTGTCATAAAATTTATTACTTTTATAGTTTTTAAAAATGGGTTAAAATATATGTCCAATATAAATGAATACTGAAAAATATACCAGGAACTACTACGAGCAGGAAAGGCAGGATTACTCTGAAAGAGGCTAGAAACTGAAAAACTGTCTAGAGTCAGACCCGCCACTTCCACCACTCAAGAGGTGAGCATATACTTGCTGCAGATGTTGGGGAAGTTCCCTCGAGGGCTTTTAACACCACGAGGTTTAAAATAACCTTGTAAGGGTAGAGTCCACAGCAACCCAACTTGATCCAGTTCCACTGAATTCCCATATCTGGGGGAAATATCAGGGTAGTTAGAAGGGCCCACTAGCTCCTGGTCCACATAAGGTTCAAGCCATCCTAGAAAGAGTGACTTCCCTGTCTTCCCAGATTTATAGCACTAGCATGAAATTAAATTCTATTAACTATACCCTATCAAGTATATTCACCAACACAGATAGTTACCTTCATAATTTCAATAGAATATATAATTTTAAGCTTAGATCTTTGGGAAATATTGGTTAAAATTTGTTTTTTGGCCTTTTTAGGGTTATACCCAAGGCATATGTAAGTTCCCAGGTGAGGCATAGAATCAGAGCTGCAACTGCCGGCCTACGCCACAGCTCTGGGCAATGCCAGATCCTCAACTCACTGAGTGAGGCCAGAGATCAAACCTGTGTCCTCAGGGATACTAGTCAGGTTCATTAACCACTGAGCCACAACAGGAACATTTTAACTTACATCATTTAAAAATGGCAAATTTTGGAGTTACCATTGTGGCTCAGTGTTAATGACCCCAACTAGAATCCATGAGGACTTGGGTTCCATCCTTGGCCTCGCTCAGTGGGTTAAGAATCTGGCGTTGCCATGAGCTGTGGTGTAGGTCACACAGCTTGGATTCCGCCCTGCTGTGGCTGTGGCGCAGTTCTGATTCGACCCCTAGTCTGGGAACTTCCATATGTCAGGGGTGGGGCGCCCAAAAGACAAAATTAATTAATTTTAAAAAGACGTGAAAAAACAAGACTCCCAGAGTTCCTGCTGTGGCACAGTGGAAAAGAATTCAACTGCAGCAGCTCGGGTCACTCGGGAGGTACAGGTTTGCTCCCCAGCTGGCGCAGTGGGTTAAAGGATCTGGTGTCGCCACAGCTATGGCACAGGTCACAGCTGTGGTTCAGATTCGATCCCTGGCCAGGGAACTTCCATATGCTACAGATGCAGCCACAAAATTAAAAACAAAACAAAACAAAACAAAAAAAACAAGATTCCCATCATTATTCAAGATTTCAGACTCTACTGTATTGGACTATACAGATTAGAAGTTTGAGAACTGAAATTAAGACAAAAATACCTAGACTTTCATTTCAACAGCCTGCCAAACATAAAAATGAATATATGAATAATAAACTCCAACTATGCCCTTGGGAATAGTGAGGCAAAAAACAAACAAAAAAAAACCAAGAAATAACCCTTGCCCCCCTCCCTGAGACTATTTCCAGTTACCAAGGAAAAAAAAAAAAAAAAAAACCAGCAGTCTGTCATTCTTCACCACGACAGGAAAAAGGATAATCAATTATTTTCCAGTTAACTAACACAAATGCCACAAACAAAGATTCGTACTTTCCCCACGCCAAAATTAATTAATTTCTGAGCATCTCCTACATGTTCTGCCATGCTTGGGAATATAGCTATGATCAAAACAACGTATAACTAACCACAAGGGCAAGATTTTAGCATTCCTAAATGCCACAAATTTTGTCTCATTTATTTAAAACTGTAAAGAATTCCAATGCATATCTATTCATTACTACTAATATGTTATTAAACATCATAAATATAAAAAGTGAGTAAGCAATAGAAAAAGTCAGTGCAATCCTTTCTACAGCAGATCATTAATTTCAAAAGGCGCGTTCTACATTTTGCTACATTTGAGGTAATTGTAAGTCTCTGGAAGATAAAGCACACTAGCGAAAGCAATGTAATCCTGAATTTTTTTTAAAAACTGCAATCCTGAATATTAGTCTCTTTTCTCAAATCTAATAATGCTGTTTTGGCAAATGGATTAAGCCATTATTTATCCAGCAAATTGAACGGGGCAATTGTTCAGAGGTCTGACCGAAACATAAAAGAGTATTTAGCGTTCTAAAAAAAAGTATGCTCTGTAAACAATAGACTGCAATGTCTAGGCCAAGTGCTCCTTTATCAAATAAACCCTTATTATCTTAGGTTTACACTTTTACATCATGTCGGTCTCAGGGCCACATAACTCACTAAAACGTCTTCTACAAAATCTCTACTGTATTTTAAAACCTATCTTTGATGAAGCTGACTTTTAACATACTCCCAACCTCATTAATAACCACTCCTTAAGGGGGAAAATACTAAATACATGTTGTGAATGGTTAAAGAACCACGCCACATCTGTATAGGAAGTGATGTGCTCTATTTAAACCGAAATAATGTAGCGTGCCCGCCCCCCCTTTCAAAGTTAGCCTGGGAATTTAGTTTACAATCCCTTAAAGGAAGGGGGGACCGGAACGTACTCGACCTGCCTGGTGGGATCTAAGATACTAATCCGGCGGCCTCCAAGGTCGGAGAAAGTTAAGGGCTCGGAGGCCAACAGCCGCAGCAGCAGGTAGAGGGGCGGCGGGAACCGGGGCCCCGTGAGCGGGAGACCCAAGCCCGGTACCGCAGCATCCATCCCTCGGCCACCGGGGCGGGACGCGCGCTCTCTAGTAATCCAACACCCGTACTTTCAAACTGAAGGCCGGGGAGAAGTTCTGATGAATATCTTCCTTCCATGGCAAAATTTAATTTTTCCTACGCTTACATCTGGATTTTCAAACTGCCTGGAAAGGACGTGGCAGGCCGAGCCCAGGGGTCCACGGCCAACGCTGCAGGCGGATCCACGCCGGGGGGAGGAGCGGCGCGCGGCGGCGGGCCCGGGCCGCAGCCGGGCCACGACCCGTGCCGAGGCTCGCGCCTCCCGCCGGCCCCGGGAGTGGCCTGGCGGGCCAGGCCGTTAGCACAGCCGCCCGCGGGGCGCGAGGCCTCGCGGCGCGGCCGCCGGGTAGGTCGGGGCCCCGCAACTTCTTGCCGCCAGCTCAGCGTCTCCGGAGCCCTGGAGCCGGGTGGGGGCAGGGAAGGCGCCGGCGCTTACCCGGAGAGCGGGCGGTCCTTCCCGCCGAGTGTGCCCGGGGCGCTGCGCGGCGGCGCCGTGCTCGGGGCTGCCGCCGGGAGGGAGAGGCGGAGTGGGAGCACCGAGCCGCCGGAGAGGAGAAGCGCCGCCGCCACCGCAGACAGCTCCGCAATATGGCCGCCCGGCTGCTCCTCGGGGGGAGGCGGGGCTGCCTCGCGCCCCCCGCCCCCCGCCTCCCCTGCCGCCCGGCCGGCCTCGCGCCGCGGCCCGAGAGCCAACGCAGCCACCGCCCCGCCGCCCGCGCCCCGCCCCTGCCCCGCCCCGCGGGCCCGCGGCCGGCCGCCCACCGCTCTGGGCGTCGCCTGGGGTCGCGGTCCGGGCGGGGACTTTCGTGGGTCGAGCTGCGGCCGGGAACCCCGAGGAAATGGGACGAGGCCGGGAGTGGGGGCTCCTTCCGGGGAGGCCTGGGCTCGAGCGGAGCCAGATGCTCAGGGAAGCGGAGCCGCGCAGCCTTGAGCTCAGAGCCGTCCCCCCCGCCCCCCCGCGCCTTTTCCCCGGGGTGGAAACTTGAAACTCCCGCTGGTGCCGAAAACTCACCGAGGGTGTTTCCATCCCCACAAAGAGGAATTCTCCCCGGAGGGATCCCAGGACTGAGATGAGCGTGTTACTTGGCTGTTCAGCCTGAAAAACCCTGGACCGAGAGGGAGAAGTGGGCCTGCCTCAGAGGAATTTCTATGTATATATATTTAAAGAAGTTTTTTGGCAGGGTTTGCCCAACTAGAAAAACTTGCTTTTTCAGGGACAATTTTTAACCCCCCACCAAAACCTTGATGGGTATGATCCCAGTCGAGCGTGCGGATTTTTATCCAGGCAAGGATTCTTTTTCAATTGGCGTAAGTCCGTTAAGAAATTGTTGGAAGTGGATCCCCAAAGCACAGCCAAACCTAACTTATACTAGACTTCGTGAAAGTTAGATATTTGATCACGGTCTCACATGAGTGGCTGGGACTAGACAGGCTTCTGGTCATGTGTCATGTACTCCACACTCCCTCTCCTCGTATTTTCTGCTGGGACTCAGCAAAACTTGTTATGAGTATAGAAACAACAAGTGCACAAAATCAGATTAACCTAGCTGAGCTCACTTTTTATGAATAAACTTGAGATTCAAATAAGACCTCACAAGTGTGCTTTAATTTTATAAAACAGATAATTCCTTACTGCCTTCAGTAGTTTTTCCAGGAACTCTCTTCTCAGATTACTTTCACTAAATATACTCTCCAGTGAGTTTCCACCGTTGCCCTTTGAGATCTCTCTAAACAATTAAAAACCCCAAGAGTTAAAATCAAAGACCTTTAGAGTGCAAATTCCTCAAGGATGGGAACCAGGTGTGTGCTTTTTTTTAACTCTAAGATTACTCCCTGACCTTCTCCCTGGGGTGCAAGAATTATCCAGGTAATTGTTCAGCCTCGGCAATAAACTGCATGCATAAAGATTGTGTAAATTCAAACAAAACTGTATAACATACTTTTGCAGCAGAAAATGAGGCATTAACGTTATGCCAGGATCTGATGTGAAATGCTTTACATGACTATCTCTTTTAATAATTACAACAACCCTGAGTTTGGGGTAAATATTACTACTGATATTTAAAAAAAAAAAGATGAATAAAGGAATTAAGTGATTTGCTCAATGTAACACAATTAGGAAGTGGCAGAACTATGACCAAACCCAGTACTATTTGATTCCAAAGACTCCAAAGATTTTATCCTATACGCTTCAATACCAAACAAACCGGAAATTGTAACATTTCGGTCAGCTATCATATTAGTAAATATCTGAGTAAAAGATAATATTCAATGCTGGTGAGATAAAAGGGTGCTACTAGACATTGTGAGTGGGAGTATGAACTGAAACAACCTATTTAAAACAACTTGGCACTGTGATTCAACCTATAAAATGTTCAGGAGTTCCCATTGTGGTACAGGGGTTAAGAAGCTGACGGCAGTGGCTCCAGACGCTGCAGAGGCGAGGTTTGATCCCCAGACTGGCGCAGTGAGTTAAAGGAACTCCCATTGTGGCAATTGTGACTCGGATTCAGTCTCTGGCCTGGGAACTTCCATATGCCACGGGTGTGGCCATAAAAAAAAAATTTTTTTAATGGGGGAATTCCCGTCATGGCTCCGTGGAAACAAATCTGACTGGTATCCATGAGGATGAAGGTTCTGATAGTTGGACAGAAGAATGTTTATAACCAGAGATCTCACCAAGATAAGTTGAGATACGTTTGGGAAGTTCGGAATTTATCCCTCATGCTTGAGGAAATAGGAGTCCAGGGAGGAATAATGTGATTCTGATTTATGTTAGTAAAGTAACTGGCAGCCATGTAGATTGTTTGGGAGAGAGATTTGGTGACAGTGAAAGTGGATGTTGGGATCCTGAGGGATATTTTATGTAGATCATGTGGCTATATAGGACCCAGCAGAAGAGGATGAGGGTCTGGACTTAGCAGGTTTGTGAGGATGAGAAAGAGGAAACAATCTTTTAAAAGATCTGAGAGTAAGGGAAAAGAAGGATGAAAATGGTTTCAGGGTTACTGATGAGTACCTTTAAGATAGATAGATAGATCAATCGATTGATCGATTGATCCCATTGTGGCTCAGTGGTTAATGAACCCGATTTGTATCCACAAGGATGTGGGTTCAATCCCTGGCCTTGCTCAGTGAGTTAAGGATCTGGAGTTGCCCTGAGCTGTAGTGTAGTTCACAGGTGCGGCTCATATTCCGAGTTGCTCTGGCGTAGGCCAGCAGCTCCAGCTCCAGTTTGACCCCTAGCCTGGGAACTTCCACATGCCGCGGGTGCAATCCTAAAAAGACAAAGACAAAAATAAATAAATAAATAAATATATATATATATATATATATATATATATATATATATATATATATCGTTTTAGTGTCATACCTGCAGCATATGGAGGTTCCCAGGCTAGGGGTCAAATTGAACCTGCAGCCGCCAGCCACAGCCACGGCAACACCAGATCCAAGCTGAGTCTTCGACCTGCACCACAGCTCACGGCAACGCTGGATCCTTAACCAACTGAGTAGGGCCAGGGATCAAACCTAAGTCCTCACGGATACTAGTTGGGTTCACTGCCGCTGAGCCACAACGGAACTCCAAATGTGGATTATAAAAGGAGAATTGAGAGATCAAGGTAATTAGGTAAGTTAGGAAGATGCTAACTTTTCAGTGTCTACGGGCAATCTAGGCCTTAGTAACTGAAAATATATAAACTATAAGACATACAGCAAATGAGACATCCAATAAACACTTGTTAAAGGAGTTCCCGTCGTGGTGCAGAGGAAACGAATCCGACTAGAAACCATGAGGTTGTGGGTTCGATCCCTTGCCTGGCTTAATGATCTAGCATTGTCCTGAGCTGTAGTGTGGTCTCAGACGCAGTTTGGATCCTGCGTGGCTGTGGCATAGGCTGGAGATATAGCTCCGACTGGATCCCTAGCCTGGGAACTTCCATACGCCACGGGTGTGGCCCTAAAAAAGAAAAAAAAAAATACTTGTTAAAGAAATGAGCGTAGGTAACATGCTAAAATAGGTTTTCTTTTTTTAAATTTATTTTTTTACATTGATTATAGTTGATTTTGATAAGCCTTTCATTTCCAAATATTTATTGGGAAAATACAGTTTTGTTCAAGCCCAAGATTTTACTACAGCATTAGAATTAAATCAGTCTGAAGCATCATAATATACTGAAGTATATTTCCATCAAAAATATTATTTACCATTTTTACTAAAATTTAAAAATAAAATGAAGAAATTTATTTACTATATTTAAAAAGTTACAACAGTGTAAAATCACTATTTTTAAAACCTGTATGTAGAAAAAAATGTGAATGACATTCCTTCCACTATAAACAGTGACATTTCATACTATTCACACTCTTGTGTATTTAAGTACATATTCACAATGTGTTCACCAATATAATAGCCCTAAGTAAAAACAGACAAACTAAACAAAACTATCTTATCATCTTCTTTGTATGCTTAGTAAGCCAAACAAATTTAATTGCTGATATAAGCTATAAAATTTCAGTATGGTCAATAGAGGTTTGATGTCCAAGGTACCTAAAGTAAGAGTAAAGAAACCGCAGGTCTGTTTCTACCTTTATTCTCTCCCTGTCGGAGATCAAATTACATAAGTACATAATTCATAACGTGTTCACAGATATGAGCATATAGTCTTCAACAAAGACAAAGTAAAGTTATTGCTTAATCCTTTCTGCTTAGGTAATAAAGCCAATTTAGTTCATGATAAACAGCAAAAACATCTCAGAGGAGACAGAGTGGAAAGAATCCAAATGAGGAAATCTATAACCTTGGCTTTATTCCCAATTCCTACCAACAAGTTGCTAAGTGACCTTGAAAGATCCAATGGACTAGTCTGTAATTTACTCACAATGTCAAAAGATGGAGACTGTTACACCTTTGTGCTTGTCTCAGAGATTGTTATAAGATATTGTAGATTTTCAGAACTAAAAGAGGACCTCAGAGCACAAAATCTTGTGAGATGGCCATCCATCCTATCAAGAGTGACTTCCTGCCACTAACTGCTGGCGACCCTAGGAACACCTTTAAAAAATTTTTTTTTTGTCATTTTAGGGCCACATTCGTGGCATATGGAGGTTCCCAGGCTAGGGGTCGAATCGGAACTATAGCTGCTAGCCCATGCCACAGCCACGCCAGATCTGAGCTGTGTCTGCAACCTACACCACTGCTCACGACAATGCCAGATCCTTAACCCACTGAACGAGGCCAGTGATCGAACCTGCAACCTCATGGTTCCTAGTTGAATTCGTTTCCACTGCGCCACGACGGGAACTCCTAAAAAAATTTTTTTTAATGGACTCATTTTTTCTCAACTATAAAATAAGGGAGCCAGATTAGACAAACCATCTGTAAGCTTTCTTCAAGCTCTAAAATTCTTTGACTCTGACTCTGATTCACATATAACATATTTGATTCTCATATATAACAATATGCCATTTTTATGGGAGTTCCCATTGTGGCTCACCAGGTTAAGACAGTTAAGAATCCGACTAGTATCCATGAGGATGTGGGTTTGATCCCAGGTCTTACTCAGTGGGTTAAGGATCCAGTGCTGCTGTGAGCTGTGGTATAGATTTGCAGACATGGCTCAGATCCTGAGTTGCTGTGGCTCTGGCGTAGGCCCGCAGCTGTAGCTCTGATTCAACCCCTGGCCTGGTAACTTCCATATGCCTCAAGTACAGCCCTAAAAAAAAGGAAAAAAAAGGTCATTTCTAGAATTTATTATGTATTTTATGACATATGCATAAAGCATTTATGTAGAGGATTACTTACCATGAAGTTTCATAATTTTTCACTCAAATATCCATTAGTTTATGACCCAATAAACTTTGTACATTGTTAGACTGTCCTTGCCTCATTACAGAGGTATATAAATAAATAAATGATAAATATTGGCCTTGAACTTAACACTGAATATTCTAGGATGCTGTTTTCTAGTTTATAACACATTAGTTTTATTTTAATTTAACTGAATCTATACAACAGTGTTATTTACTGTCAAGGAAAGGTACTCAGTGCTTTGCAAAGTGTCAAGATTTAAACTTTACTGTGGTAGTTTTAAAACAGAACCATAAATTATTTAATATCGCCCCCCCCCCAAAAAAGGATGAAGCCTAGGACTTCCCACTGTGGCTCAGCAGGTTAAGAACCCGACATAGTGTCTATGAGGACTTGGATTCGATCCCTGGTCTCTCTCAGTGGGTTAAGGATCCAGCTTGCAGCGTTGCCGCAAGCTGTGGCATAAGTTGCAGATGCGGCTCAGATCCTGTGTTGCTGTGGCTGTGGTGTAGGCCTCAGCTGCAGCTTCCATTCAACCCCTAGCCCAGAAACTTCCATATGCCGCTGGTGCGGCTGTAAAAAGAAAAAAGGGGAGAGAGGATTGAAGCCCAATTTCCCTTCCCATTAGCGTGACCTTAGTGACTTGCTTCTAACAGAAGAATAAAGTAGAACTGATGGTATGTGATTTCTGAGACTAGATCATAAAAGGCACTGCAGCTTTCTTCTTGTTAGCTCTCTTTGGGGCCACTTGTTTTGGGGCAAACCAGATGCCACGTCATGAAAACACTCAAGCAGCCTATGGAGAGGCCCATGTGGTGAGAAATAGAGGCCTTCTGCCGGGATCCCATGAGGAAGTGAGGCCTTTTGCTTACCAGCTGTGCTAGTGAGCTACAGATGAATTTTCAAGCCACAGTCAAGCCTTCAGATGACTGCAGGCACTGCCAACATTCTGAATGCCAGCAAGGGAGAGACCCTGAACCAGAACCACCAGCTAAGCTGCTCTTGAATATCTGGCCCAAGACCAAGAAATTGTGAGATAATATGTGTCATTTTAAGTCACTAAAGTTTGGGCTAATTTCCTTTTTTCTTGTCTTTTTAGGGCTGTACTCCCAGGATATGGAAGTTCCTAGGCCAGGGGTTGAATCAGAACTACAGCGGCCAGCCTACACCACTGCCACAACAATGCCAGATCCAAGCTGCGTCTGCAACCTACACCATAGTTCACAGCAGCACCAGATCCTTAACCCACTGAGTGAGGCCTGGGATGGAACCTGTATCCTCGTGGATACTAGTCAGATTCATTTCCACTAAGCCACGACGGGAACTCCCTGGGCTAATTTTTTTTAATGTAACAATAGATAACTAATGCTTTTACCTATAGGAAATTTCTACTCAAATTAGGACATTCCTGATTTTCAAAAATGATTGAGTTATATAATATAATTGTACAATTCTAGAACTGGGCAGGACTTTACAGAAAATTTGGCCTCTTATTCTGTAGAAACAGAAATTAAGATTTTCAGTTTGTCGGAGTTCCCGTCGTGGCTCAGTGGTTAACGAATCCAACTAGGAACCATGAGGTTGAGGGTTCAATCCCTGGCCTTGCACAGTGGGTTAAGGATCCAGCGTTGCCGTGAGCTGTGGTGTAGGATGCAGATGCGGCTCAGATCCCACGATGCTGTGGCTGTGGCGAAGGCCAGCAGCTACAGCTCCTGTTAGACCCCTAGCCTGGGAACCTCCATATGCTGCGGGTGTGGCCCTAGATAAGGGAAAAAGACAAAACAAAACAAAACAAAAAAAAAACTGGCAAGCTGCCATTCTGCCCTGTCTCAGCTAGAAATGTAGGAGCCATCCAAACCCTTTCTTCTCCTTCACCTCCTGCACACCCAACCTATTTCTCTTTAATCTGGTTTCTTTTACCTCTCCTTGCCTCTGTCTACCTTTTTTATATCCCCACCACTCCCAATCAGGTCACACAACAGTTAGCTCTTCTGGACTCCAGCAGTGGCCCCCTAATAGGTCTTCTTGAGTCTACTTGCATCCCCTACAATTAGTTCTCAATACCGAATCCAGAGGTAATTTGTTGAAATAATGATGATTATCACACTTCTTCCTCCCATCTCCCCACTTCCTATCCCACTAACACATTGATTGATTGATTGATTGATTGATTGATTGGTTGATTGTCCTTTTTGCCTTTTCTAGGGCCGCACCTGCAGCATATGGAGGTTCCCAGGCTAGGGGTCTAATCGGAGCTGCAGCCGCCGGCCGACGCCACAGCCACAACAACGCGGGATCCGAGCCGCGTCTGCGACCTACACCACAGCTCACGGCAACGCTGGATCCTTAACCCACTGAGCAAAGCCAGGGATCGAACCTGCAACCTCATGGTTCTTAGTCGGATTCGTTAACCACTGAACCAAGACGGGAACTCCCACTAACCCATTTATTGATGCCCATTGCCCATTGTTAGTTTGCACTTGGTCTCGGAGCTCTATTTCCTAGAATGTGCCTGCTGTCCCACCCAGGGTACTGGAACTTTGCATGCACAATTTCCTCTGCCCCATTCTTCTAGCTGACATCTAATCATCCTTCAGCTCTCAAGCATAATCAAGCCCGTACTGACAACACCAGCACCCTGGTACAATCTCCATGTAACTTTTCTTCATAGGACCTACAGTAGGTGCATTGTTAACACATAGATATTTTTCAGAATTGATGTCTGTCCTCTCTTTTACAGGTCTGTAAATGTAGACACAATGTCAAGTTCTTTTTACTCCTGTGCCCTAGTGCTTAATGCCAGAATATTATACGGTGGTCAAGAAATATTCGTGGAATGAATGAACGAAATCACCCAAGAAGTTAGTTGGGGACTAAAATCTGGGTTTCCTGACTCCAAATTTAACGTTATTTACCATGCACGTGCTGCTCTCAGTTGTCCTCCTCTGCTCTGAGTATCAATATAATGCATTAATTAAGCACAAAGAAATCATTGATATTCCTCAAATATTGTTTTTGGCCATAATAGTGGGTATACGATATCTAGGCTATTGTCATGTGGGCTTGTTTACCTTGTCACTTTGCCTCATTTCTTAAAATATAACTGTGAGGGTTAGTTTTATGCATTAACTTCCTGCCTAGGTAGCCGGTAAAAAATTATTCCTGGGTATGTTTGTCAGGGTGTTTCTGGAAGAAGTTAGTGCTTGATTCAGTGGACTGTCTTCACTAGTGTGCGTGAACCATCCAGTCCACTGGAGGCCCAAATAGAACAGAAAGTGAGAGGGGACAGATTCTCTCTCTCTTTTTGAGCTGAAACATGCATCTTTTTCTGCCTTTGGAGTCCAGAACTCCCGGTTCTCGCACCTTTTAGACTCTGGAATTCTGCAAACTGCAGCCAAAAACATAAACAAAAACAAAAGACTCCTTTTTAGGGCATTGCAGTGACCTGATTCCAACAGAGAGTGCCCAGGATGGCTGAAACATTGAGGTAGCAGCCACTCGATCCTCTGACCATCTGGGATGCAGGTGCAGGTATTAAGTAAGTTCTTCAGCAGAAACATAGGGAAAAAAAAATGACATTCCCGGAGTTCCTGTTGTGGCTCAGTGATTTAAGAACACAACTTGTATCCATGAGGACGTGGGTTCAATCCCTGGCCTTGTTCAGTGGGTTAAGTATCCAGCATTGCTGCGATCTGAGGTGTAGGTGGCAGACATGGTTTGGATCTGGTGTTGCTGTGGCTGTGACCGGCAGCTGTAGCTCTGATTCAACCCCTAGCCTGGGAACCTCTCTATGCCGCATGTGCAGCTGTGAAAAGGAAAGGGGAAAAAAAAAAACAAAAAGAAATGACATTCCCAACTAGTGAAGAACCTTTTGGTTCAAAAGATATGGTGTAAACTACTTTGGAATTTGAAAGGTGTTTCCCCTCCCCTTACTTTGGAAATGATTTTGAAGGGTGGTTCAGTTCTCATGCTGGTCTGCAGAAGCTTATTAAAACATAATATAACTGGATCCATGGTACCGTGTAACTGAGATTTGTGATCATTGTGTCCATTGGAATTTATATTGCGGTTTCAAATTGAGATGATAAAAACACGTCCCTTTTTTGACTGATTGAAATTCACTCATTTATCTATTTAATCTGTCACTCATTGCTTAACAAACGTGTTGAGCATTGACTACGTTGCAGGCTCTGCTCCCAGTACAGGGAACAGAAGATTAACAAGACTACTTTTCTCCCAAGAAATTCAGTCTACTGGAAGGCGGAATGCCACAACAGAAAATTACCAAACAATTTGAAAAGTACTCCAGCCAAGCCCTCTTCCCTGAGCTCCAAGTTTATGTATTCAATTCCTTCTTGGCATCTCTGCTTCATTCTTAAGACTCTCAAACTCAGCCCGCTCAGAACTGAACCCATCATCTTCACTAAAACCTTCTCATCCTCTTTCTCTGTCTTGTCTTCTTTCTCTTTCTGTATAAGCTCATCTCTATCCGTGAAATTTCCTTCTGATGAGACACCCATCACGGAAGCCTGAGAATAATCCTGAATTCATTCATCCGGAACATTCCCCCAGTCAAGTCTCACTAACATGATGTCTTACGGAGTCACTGAGCCCACCCCTCCTCTCACACTCTGCTACCTATTACTGTCATATTCCAAGATGCCAGTAAGCCTCCTAACCAAAATCCCAGACCAGCGTCCTATCTCTCATAAACGTCCTTTGTAGAGTGCTAGTTCTTAGATTTTCTAAGTAGAGAGCTTAACACAGGGCTTGACCCACTGTAAATAATCTCGTAATTAATGTCACGTATTAATGTGGATGAGAAGACCTGACAGGCTAGTTTTCCGAATAGGGAATATTTTGCTTGTTTTGTGTTAGCCTGGTATGTCAACATTCGGATAACTCAAAGGTGATTAGGTCCCCAGACATCCAGCTTATAGAATCTAAATTTGCAAGAGACAGTATGATGTAATGATAAAAGCCTTGGCCTGTGGATCCAGTGCTGCCAGGTAATGCATATAAAATGACACTAGATGCTACTTCTTCTTCTTCTTCTTTTTTCTTCATTTCATTCCTATAGAAACTCAGTTTTCTAATTGACTAGTTAGGATTAAGCCCAGCAGAAAGTGACAGAAAGCCCAAAATATTAGTGGCTTTGAAAAGATAGACATTCATTTCTTTTTTAAACCAATATTCAGTAGGCTTTCTAGAGCTGGTGTGGGGTCTGCCCAATCATAAGGAGCCCCAGCTCGTGTTATCTTCAGGCTCCATCATCTTCCACATGTGGCTTCCACCTTATGGCAGATGATAGCTGCTCCAATTCCAGCCATCATATTTACATGAAAGACAGGAGAAAATAATAGAGAAAAGGAGAAAGCCAATTCCATTCTTTTAAGGACACTTCCCAAATTGTGCGTGAATGTGCATATATATATGTGTGTGTGTATGTATATATATCATATGCATTATGCATTATTATAATATATTATATGCTATTACTATAATATATTAATAACAATATTCATTGGTCAGAACTTAGTTATGTAACCAAGCATAGCTGGGAAAAAAGTAAGAAACTATAGTGTTTACTCTGGGTAGCCATGTGCTTGGCTACAAATTAAAAGTACTATCTTACCTAAAAGAAGTAACAGTGGGGAGTTCCCGTTGTAGCTCAATGGTTAACGAACCTGACTAGTATCCATGAGGACTTGGGTTTGACCCCTGGCCTTGCTCAGTGGGTTAAGGATCTGGCGTTGATGTGAGCTGTGGTGTAGGACACAGAGGCAGCTCAGATTCAGCATTGCTGTGACTGTGGTGTAGGCTGGCAACTGCAGCTCCGATTGGACCCCTAGCCTGGGAACCTCCATATGCTACAGGTGTGGGCCTAAAAGGACCAGAAAAAGAAAAAGAAGAAGTAACAATGGATACGATGAATGTCTTAATGTGGGCTCCCCAGAAAGTGAGAGTCTCTGTGCTCTACATGGAGGACAAAGCCAGGAGAGAAGGAGTGAGAAGAAGCAGAGTAAGGCAGGGAAGGAGGAAAAGCCAATGTTAGGCTCTTTAACGCTCTGGCCATGACTTCATCTCAGGCACAACTGACCACTTGATATTACAGGGTCATCCTCAGAGAGGAGCTTAAATGACCTCATCTCAGAACAGTCTGTCCAGGTGAGAAAGAAGGGGAAATTCAACCGCTGGTTCCTGTCTCCCATCTGCTGAGATTCACCCCATCAGGCATGTACCTCTTTGCAATTCCAGCTATTTGCCTGGGCTCTGTATGGGTTCCCTGGCATCTCACACCTCCGCATTAATGGGGGAAACTCAGCGAGAGAGTTTGTAGGCATATGCACGGCCACGAGGGCAGTAACCATCACCTGGCATCTGCATGAAGTTGGATACGTGCACAGTTGGTACTGCAGCAACAGCTGGGCCCAAACAAGAGGCTGAAGGCCTGGAGACAGGCGATGAGGCTGACACATCTCAAGGGGCACCTAAGGGATTTCTGATGCAACGAATGCCCAACAGTCTGTCTGCCACACTACTCTAAACTGGGATTGATCTCTCACTGACAAAACCAGTGAGGCCCTGGTACTGGCTGCCAGTACCAACATACCTGTACAACTGAATTGCTAAAAATAATAACTTTTAGCAACCACCTGCTCCAGGCCAGGCAGTCTGCTAAGAGCTTTGTATGTACTATTTCACTGAATCCTCACAACAAACACAGATGCGCCGAGGGAAGGTACTATTCTTTTCTTTTCTCTTCTTGCTCTTAATTTTATTTATTTATTTATTTATTTATTTATTTATTTATTTGGGCTGTGCTTGCAGCATGCTAAACGGCTTGGACCTGAACCACAGCAGTGACAACACCAAGTTCTTAACCCGCTGAACCACCAGGGAACTCCACTCAGTTTTTTACGTGAGGAAATGAATGGACATGTAACATAGCTGGTATTCAGTGCGGCCAAGACTTATACTCAGGAAATCACCCCAGACTTGCATACTGCTCTGAAGCAGGACATTAATAGTGATAAAACTGCAAAATTGCTGTGGGATTAAAAGGAAAGAAAACTTCATGAGCTTAAAGAACATGTCCGTATCTAGTGGAAAAAAACTAATAATTTTTTTCTTCTGCACCGTAGGTAGAGTACACCTGTTAATTCCTACCCAGAAACTAGCCGTGCCTTTGGTAGCAAGTGATAACTCCTGAGGCCGTGCCACCCTTCCAGGCTGGCTTCTTTATTCATTCTTTTCTCCCAAAGAATCCAAGTCTGACCCTAGCTTTCTTCTGGTGTCCCCCCTCAGTCCCCAGCCCGAGTTTTCTTCCCTCATTGACTCTAAAAACAATGTCATTATTTTGTTCCCTCCCTTCCTTGTCTAGCTGCCAGAAAATGACTCAGAAGAGTGTTTCGGAGGAAATTTACAGCTTTCAGAAGAAGAAAAGCATATGGGGTGGGGTGAGGGGTTAAAATAGCATCACATAAGCTTTCAAACTTAAGAAATTTCAAACTCAGAAGCAGCCTTAAAAGCTACTCTCACTTTTCCTTGGAATGTAAACCTAACTAGGTCAGATAATCTAAGACTTCTTTTCTCTGGCCCATCATTTTGATAAAAATTGGCTCTAGACAATCCAATTCCTTGATGCCTATGTCTATTCTCCGAGACCTCCTTCCTTTGATAAGGAAGGCACTTTTCCCGCTCAACCAAACCTTCTCTATAAATCTGCATGGAAAAGAACAGAAATACTGAAGAGGGGAAGCGGGTTGACAGAGGCTCAAGTGTGGTATATTTAAATTTCAGAGAAAACTCAGACTGCTCATCCTCACAGTCCTCTCTTCTTTCCTCACACAGAAAAATCATCTCAGGCTGTTCTGAGCACAACATCCCAATCCAAGGTGTCAGTTTCCTTATTCTCTGTTTTTCTATCCTGAGTCCAAGATAACAGCCATTTGTTCATCCAGTAAGCTTTTGTTAAGCACCTGCAAGGCACCAAGCACTATGAAAGGTACAACTATCATTTCAATACTAATCTTCACCATTTCAACACATTTTTGTAACATATTTCAGTTTCTTTCTTTTTTTTTCCTTGTCTTTTTGACTTTATCTAGAGCCACTCCCATGGCATATGGAGGTTCCCAGGCTAGGGGTCTAACAGGAGCTGTAGCCGCCGGCCTTCGCCACAGCCACAGCAATGCGGGATCTGAGCCGCGTCTGCAACCTACACTACAGCTCACAGCAACGCCGGATCCTTAACCCACTGAGCGAGGCCAGGGATCGAACCCGCAACCTCATGATTCTTAGTCTGATTCGTTAACCACTGAGCCACGAAGGGAACTCCCATATTGCAGTTTCTAATGAATATACACATTACTTACTTTTTACCTGTTTTTTTTTTTTTTTTTTTTTTTGGCCATGCCTGCGGCATGCAGAAGTTCCCAGGCCAGGGATCGAACCCAGGCCGCAGCAGTGACCTGAGCCACAGCAGTAATAATGCCAGATCCTTAACGAACTGAGCCACCAGGGAGGGAACTCTGCACATTATTTACTTTTAAATCACTTTTTAGATAATTTCTCTGAGCAGGTTCCTATAGCTCATATTCACAGTATATTTATTTTCTCCTTGGCCTCAAAGAGTATACGTTTTTGTCTGCTTCTTCACCATCTTTCTTTCCAAATACCCCACCAAAAGCTGATCTAACATTGGACCTATGGATCTTGGCCTGGCCCAGATTTCTTCGAGAGCGTGGCCACCAGCATCACAGACTAAGGATAGACATTCATTGAGTGCTGGACCAGCAAGGACAATCATTTGGGTGAAGGTCAGGCTCATCAAACACCTGAAACGCTCAGCATTCTGTAGAGTGCACACAAATGAAAAAGCCCTAGCTCTTGACCTGTGTCTTAGTTTGTTCTTAACATAACACAGTTAAAAAACAGAAAAATATATCTAGGTTGTGGATCCTCGTATGACTCTCCATGGCTTTAACTATTCATGGTCTCTAAATTTTTTTTTTGTCTTTTTGCCTTATCTAGAGCCGCACCCGCGGCATATGGAGGTTCCCAGGCTAGGGATCTAACAGGAGCTGTAGCTGCCGGCCTTCGCCACAGCCACAGCCACAGCCACAGCAACGCGGGATCTGAGCCGCTTCTGCAAACTACACCACAGCTCACGGCAACGCCGGATCCTTAACCCACTGAGCAAGGCCAGGGATCGAACCCGCAACCTCACGGTTCTTAGTTGGATTCGTTAACCACTGAGCCACGACGGGAACTCCAAGTTTACGAATTACTACAGAAAAAAAACGCTAAGATTTTGACTGAGATTTCATTGAATCTACTGATCAATTTGGGAAAATTGATATTTTAATAATACTGAGTCTTTCAGAGTTCCCACTGTGGCTCAGCCAGCTCATCCTCTATGAGGGTGTGGGTTCGATCCCTGGCCTCACTTAGTGGGCTAAGCATCTGGTATTGTCCTAAGCTGCCTAAGTCACAGATACAACTTGGATCTGGTGTTCCATGGCTGTGTCATAGGCCACAGCTGCAGATACAATTCAACCCCTGGCCTGATAACTTCCATGTGTCCCAGGTGCAGCACTGCATGCCTCTATTAATTTAATTCTTAGAAATGTTTTATAGTTTTCAAAGTATAGGTCTTAATATGTTTGGCCAAATTTACTCCTAATTTTTTTTTTGTCTTTTTAGGGCTACACCTGCAGGATATGGAAGTTCCAGGGCTAGGGGTTGAATTGGAGTTACAGCTGCCAGCCTACACCGCAGCCACAGCTATATTCAGAGCAATGCCAGATCCAAGCCGTGTTGGATCTACACCACAGCTCACAGCAATGCCAGATCTTTAACCCACAAGGCCGGGCCAGGGATCGAACCTACATCTTTATGGATACTAGTCATGTTCGTTACCACTGAGCCTCAGTGGGAACTCCCAACTCCTAAATATGTTTGATGCTCTTATAAATGGTATTGCTTTTTAAAATTTCAAGCTGAGATTGTTCTTCACTAGAATGTAGAGATGTAATTGATTTTTATATTGGACTTTTACCCTGCAACATTACTCAATAATTAATTCTAGTAGTTTTTTTGTAATTCTGTAGTATTCCCTGTAGTTAATCACATTGCCTATAAATAAAGACAGCTTTACTTCTCCATTTCCAAGGGATATGCCTTTTATTCCATTTTCTTTTTGCTTTATTGCATTATTTGAAATTTGAGCAATTGCTTTAATAAGATTTTAAAATTTGCACCAAATACATGCAAGGGAGAGTCATGTTTTAATATTACCTATAAAATTTGCAATGGATTTATAGTATCTCCAATTAATAAAAATGAAGAATTTCCTCATTAATATTAAAAATCAAATTTTTGACTTGTTTATGACAGCATCAATGATAAACAGAACACTAAGTGATTTGAGATTGAGGTTTTCTTTTTACAACCAACAATTTAAATTTTAGTTTCAATATACTGCGATAATGAGGGAAGTTAGTTAAGCAGCAATTACTGCAACATGTTAATCAGTGCAGATATTTGGTTTCAAAAACACATGTGTGACCCTGGAGGTATATGTTGCCAGCGAAGGCTGGATAGCAGTGCTGTCTTTGCTTCAGTCTCCTCTAGGCTAAGTAGAGACCAGGCAGCTTTATAAGGCGACGTGACTCTACTGATTTATTGCAATGGAGCATCACAAAGCACATATTTTAAGGGATTTAGACTCAGATAAAGTCAGCCTTGATATAGACGAACAAAGTCAAGAGAGAACCATTGAAAGTAAAATTCCCTAAACACCCAGAATCAAAAAGCTGATAGTGAAGACCCATTGTTTCTTATCATAGGTCCATGATGTACTGTTTTATGAAAATAGGCAAAGATATTATCATAACTTCTAGGCAGATTGTCAGGAAATCCTCTTTAAAAAAAAAAAAAGAAAGGAGCCACACCTCCTTTACCATGATTTGGAAAAATCCATCGGTTTGTGAGATAAATACTAAAACAGACTTGCTACACACCTGGCTAGGTGCCAAGCCATTCTCCTGTGGACTCTAAGATAATGGACCTTCATTGTTCTGTTTGTTATCATTGACAGTTCCTGTCAGACTGGTCCTCAGCGGTTATGTGGGCCTCTGCCATTTATCAAAAATCTGAGGCTTAGAAGTCCCTCTCTACAGGTCTAAAACAACACTTCATTTGTTTAATAAACCTGCATTTGATAAAATTCATGAGGTTCACATGTGATTGGTAAACTGTAATGAGAGAAAATGTGTAAAACCCTATTGCTTTAGGAAAAATGATAAAAGCAGCTACATCTATCTTTGGTAGAGACGTTTTCTCCATTCTTTGATTTGACAATGAATCATTTGACTTTCCGTTTTTTTTTCTAGGGTCGCACCCTTGGCCTACTGAAGTTTCCAGGCTAGGGTCCAATCGGAGCTGCAGCTGCTCGCCTACACCACAGCCACAGTTACATGTTACCCAAACTGTGTCTGCGACCTACACCACAGCTCACTGTACACCAGATCCTTAACCCACTGAGTGAGGCCAGGGATCGAGCCTGCATCCTAATGGATACTAGTTGGGTTTGTTACCACTGAGCCATGATAGGAACTCCCGACGATGAATCATCTTAGATTTCACTAAAATAAAAATTTTCTATTGTTTAAAGTCAGTCACGTTTGCTAAAACATAAGATATAAAATACCAGCACACAGAGTGGCAGTGTTACAAAACTATGCAAGGTTGAAGCAGAAAGGGACTTGATTTCATTTAGGAATGAATTCCTATGCTAGCTTTGATTTTAGAGATGATTTCACTTGTTCTTCGGTCTTCCTTCACCGTTTCACTGCTATACTGCCAGGGTCGTGAAGTTCTTTTGCTGAAATTTCTTTTTGCTATTTTAATGACAAAATCCTCCAGTTCTGCCCTTTTCACAAATAGAAGGATTTGTGGTGCAGCAGGTTAAGGAACCGGTGTTGTCACTGCAGTGGATCAGGTTGCTGCTGTGGCAGAGGTTCGATCCCTGGCCTGGGAAATTTCATATGCTGTGGGTCTGGCCAAAAAGGAAGGAAGAAAAAAAGAAAGAGAGAGAGAGAGACAGAGAAAGAACGAGAGAGAGAGAGAAAGAAAAGAGAGAGAGAGAGAAAGAAAGAAAGAAAGGGAAAGAAAGAAAGAGAAAGGAAGGGAGAGGGACTATTTTGTCAATTGGACTTTAAACCTGTTAGGCTGCGTTTTTACAAATCTCTGAATGTGGGTTTATAAAACAGCGATAAAGCAGTTCGGAAGTTATCCTATGTTACTTATAAGCATGTTTTTTGGGGAGCGGGATTGGGTGTGTGAGTATATTATAGACTAAACTACAAAGGAGGACAATGAAAGACATAAAGCTTGTATTCAGTTCCTAAATTCTCTTCAGAAAGCTATTTTGAGAAAGGAGTATCAGAGGGAGTTCCCGCCGGGCACAGTGGGTTAAGAATCTGACTGCAGCAGAGTGAGTCACTGAGGAGGTCCAAGTTCCATCCTGAGCCTGGCACAGTGGGTTAAAGGATCTGGCATTGTCACAGCTGCAGCTCTAGGTTTCAGCTGTGGCTTGGATTAAATCCCTAGCTTGGGAAAATTTTTTATGCCATGGTTGCAGACATAAAATAAAAAAAAAGGGGGGGGGCATCAGAAATAGAAAGTGAAGAAGAAAAAGTTAAAAAGAGTAGGATTGTAGGAGTTCCTGTCGTGGCTCAGTGGTTAACGAATCCAACTAGGAACCATGAGGTTGCGGGTTCGATCCCTGGCCTCGCTCAGTGGGTTAAGGATCCGGCGTTGCCGTGAGCTGTGGTGTAGGTTGCAGACGTGGCTCGGATCCCGCGTTGCTGTGGCTGTGGCGAAGGCCGGCGGCTACAGCTCCTATTAGACCCCTAGCCTGGGACCCTCCATATGCCACGGATGCGGCCCAAATAAGACAAAAAAAAAAAAAAAAGAGTAGGATTGTAAAATATTTACTTCTTAGTCACAGAAAATAATAATGAAGCTTTTTTTGGGGGTGCGGCTGCACCTGCCGAATATGGAAGTTACTGGGCTAGGAGCCCCAGATGAGGCCTGTGCCACAGACACAGCAACACTGGATCCAAGAGGCATCAGCGACCTACACTGCAGCTTGCAGCAATGCTGGATCTTTAACCCACTGAGCGAGGCCAGGGATCGAACCTGCGTCCTCTCAGAGGGAACGTTGAGACCTTAACCCAATGAGCCACAAATGGGATATTAATTTTTTGTTAATATCACCTTTTATTTGCTCAGATCCTATGGAAGGGATTAAGGAAAACCAGTATATAAAATGTTATGAAGGAGGAAAGTTTTTCTGTTTAAGCTAGGAATAGACTTCTTCAAAGTCTCATTTTCTGGGCAGTTTCAGAGTTGTGAAAGCAGCATGCATGAGAGAAAAGGGCTTCAGGCACTCTGTCATCAAGACAGGGTGAGAAAGAAGGCCGCCTGGGATTGCCCAAACTTCTCCCAGCTCCCTTGAAGTTCTTGAACATTCTAAGGGTTGACAAGAATATTTGCCAAGGAGTTCCCTTTCTCATCGCTGGGCTTGAACCTTGAAGCTCTACTCAAGGTCATAGTCTCCCAGTTCCTGCTCCCTGGGAAGGGAGGAAAAGGAAAAGGGCAGGAAGTGGGGTTGGGATCAGGTGAGAGGGTTTGGTTTTACGGTCATTTTTGGCCTGAGCAGCTGTGGGGTTTTGAACTTAGCCGCTGTCCATAGATGGGTGTCCACATACAGGTCGCCCAAACTTCCTGTCCTTGTGCTTTTCTCTTGCATTAAAGACCTTGCTGTGGTCACAACATACACTTCTATCAAATCATGCCAGTTGTACACCTTAAGCTTACACAATGTCAATTATATCTCAATAAAGCTGGAAAACGATAGATAAAGGCACTGAAGGCTACTTATTTCAGAGGAAGTTCTGAGATAAGGATTTCCCTGTGAGAGAAGAGAAATGCTTTTCTTTAGGATAATAAACATTCCAACAGAGGCAATCTCTTATTTGTTCCTCCCGCCCTGACAATGGGAAGTCAAAGCCTCTTTCACCTCACACCCAAGGTCATTCTGCCAGCACACACTTCAAGGAAAAGCGAAAAGATAAGGTAAAACTCCCTAGGAAGGAGGTAATAGTATAACCAACTGCTCAGAATTCTTCCACATCCTACTTCCTCACATTTTTTCTCTTGCCCCAGATTTCCTGGCTCTATTGCCCTTATCTCCATTATTTAATCCTGATTGAGGTGTGGGAGATCAGTTTTTCTCCGGGTTCGCTGGGACTAACATGGAATTTAGGGGAAGAAAAAAAAATAAAGGAACTGAAGGAAAAGAAAACAAATACAAGAGCAGAGAAACGGGCAGGTTTACAAAAACTAGATTTTTTTTTTGTCCTAATCACAGCTAAGCTGGCACAGTGCGTGGCGCGTACCCAACTCCAGTTCTTTTTCTTGGCCTCCACGCCGTCTGGCCTATAGGGTGGAGGCTAGAATGAGCTCCTCAGATTTCTGGCCCAACATTACTTTGGAACAAATGATCTCTGGTGGAATCTCGAGATGGATTTTTGGTTCCTCTGGAGCTTGCTTCTGTGTCTGTTCTCTGGGACCAGCCCCTCTGATTGTCAGTTCCAGCTTGGGGCTGAACTGATTTTTCTTCTTTTTTTCTCCTTTCCTTTCCTTCCCTTTCATTTCCTTTCCTTTCCTTTCCTTTCCTTTCCCTTCCTTTCCTTTTTCCCCTTTCCTTTCCTTTCCCCTTCCTTCCTTCCTTCCTTCCATCCTTCCTTCCTTCTTTCCTTCCTTTCTTTCTTGGTCTTTTGGTCATTTTAGGGCCACACACGCAGCATATGGAGGTTCCCAGGCTAGGGGTCAAATCAGAGCTGCAGCCGCCGGCCTGCGCCACAGCCACAGCAATGAGGGATCTGAGCCGCATCTGCGACCTGCAGCACAGCTCATGGTGACACCAGATCCTTAACCCACTGAGCGAGGCCAGGGATCAAACCCGCGTCCTCATGGATGCTAGTCAGGTTCGCTAACTAGGAACTCCTCTTTTCTTTTCTTCTTTCTCTCCCTCTCTCCCTCCCTTCCTTTCTTTTTTTCCGCCACCCCCCTGGCATGTGGAGTCAGATCTGAGCCGCAATTGTGATCCATACGGCAACACTAGATCCTTTAACCCACTGCGCTGGGCTGAGGATCACACCTGCGTCCCAGCGTTTCAGAGATGTGGTGGATCTGTACCACGGCGAGGACTCCTGACTTTTCTTCTACACAAATCCCAGACTTTTTCGACCTAGCTTTACTTCTCTCTCTTTCTAAGCAGAAAAAAACATTTCCCTCCCTGGTTGGCAAGGATTCTGCCCCTTATTTTTCATGAGTGTGGAGTCAGCACATGCACTCCAGTTGTCCTTATGCTCTGACCCTTGGGAATCCTTCCTTTGTGCTGGGTTTGTCTCAAGTGGGTAGTTAAGGCCAGCTTAACCTTAGGTACGAGACAGCAGTTTCTTCATTTTACGTGAAGTCAGTACCTGGGCTTATCCCATGTAGCTCCTGTGGCCAGTGTCCCCTAATACTTTGTCTTCCTCAAATGATGAGACGCAGATACTGTCCCTATTCCTGTTTGAAAATACGCACCCTCTTCTGGATAATTCAATTTCCTACTTGAGGACGGCCTCTTTTTTAGTTCAGCTGATGAGCAAGAGAATGACGTATTTTGAGCGCAAATACTTTACAATTTAGTTACCATTTCCACCAATTTTCTCAAGATGTTCCGAGACAGTTCCACTCACGGATCTCCCTGCTTCGTGAGAGCCCCGCAAGGGAACTCCTAGTTGCAGCATTTAAACGCACACACAGACACACAGCCTGCTCGCCAAGGCTCCTTTTCTGCAAAGGCTGAGAACCCCTGAACAAACAGTTTAGGAGCCTGGCTATAGTTTTTACTCTAAACAACGATCTTCTAGAGGCTGAATTACACAGGGGTTAAGCACATAGGCTCTGAAAGCAGGCCACTGGGTTTGACACTAGTTTTGCTGCTTATCAGCTAGTTAACAATTGGCAAATTACTTACCTACTTTGAGCCTTGGTTTCCTATCTGGAATTTGGGGAGAAATAATTGCAGTTACTTCTATGGCTATTGTGATAATTAATACCTGCAAAGCATAGAGAACGGGGCCTGGTACACTGTAAATATTCTGTAAATGTTAGCCCTCGTTATTACCACCGTATAAGTCTCTTGATATAATAATTTTAAAAAGTAATGATCAGTGTAGTGGTTTTAGCAATGAACCAGAACTGAAATTTAAAGATTAGTTAAGGGGGAGTTCCTGTCGTGGCTCAGTGGTTAACGAATCCGACTAGGAACCATGAGGTTCAGGTTCGATCCCCGGCCTCACTCAGTGGGTTAAGGATCCGGCGTTGCCGTGAGCTGTGGTGTAGGCTGCAGACGCGGCTCGGATCCCGCGTTGCTGTGGCTGTGGCGAAGGCCGGCGGCTCCAGCTCCTGTTAGACCCCTAGCCTGGGAAACTCCATATGCCGCGCGTGCGGCTCTAGATAAGGCAAAAAGACCAAAAAAAAAAAAAAAAAAAAAAACCTGTGCTTCTGTTAGAGATACAGGAATCACCCAACGTTTTGCCACATTTTGTATTTGCACTAGTATTCACCTGTCCGGGAAAGTACCCATCACGGTTTTTCTGTTTATGGCTAGTTCTCCAGACAGCAAAGGCTGTGGAGATAGTGCAGGCTGGTGATGGGCCAGCGGATAGTAAGGGCTGTGACTGCCACTGAGGAGATGGTGGCAAGGATGGTGGCAGAGGCAGTGGAGACTGGGAGACGGTGGCGGATGTGGTCACCACAGACTCAACGGCTGCCGAGGTAGGCGTGGTGGAAACAGTGGTGATAAGTTCCCAGGAGGATGGTGACAGACCACCCCCAACACACAAACCCTGAATGTGACTGTTTGCCTTGGAGACCTCCACGGACCCGGGTATACCCAGCCCAATATTGACACCCTTTCCTGGAATGTGGAGGCTCAAATTGGAGAGCAAGGAACAATGGACTGTGGAAAACAATTGCCTGCATAGATCAACCACTTACAAGGATTAACTGCCCTCTGTCTTGGGACTTCAACCCCCACCCCTCCCTTGACCTTCACCTCCTCTGTCTTCATTGTTCCTGCCACGACTTCCTGCCATAAACTCCCTGCACAGATTCTGGCAACAGATTGCTTTATAAGTCTAGCATCTCCTCACAGTCGGGGCTGGCGCCATCTTGATCTCAGCCCATCTGTTTCAGATGCCTTAATAAATCTCTCTCGCTTTACCAGCTTGGCCTTTCCTGTTCCTCCCTTTCTCAACCTAATAAGTGGCAGCCGTGGTGATGAGTGGTAATATGGTAGCTCCTCCTGGTACCTTCAATGGCGACAGCAGCTGGGGTGGCTGCAGCCTAAGGACAGTAGGCCTTATTGGTGATGGGAAGAGGAGATGACAGAGTTGCCAGTGGGAAATGAGATGCTATAACCCGTGAAATGCAGCAACATTACAATGAAGTTATATCAATTAAATGCCAATTAAATAAGTGTTGTGGGAGTCCATGCAGCTATACCTGGCTATCATAGACCCTGCTGAGTGCACTGCAATGCTTACAGAAAGAAATCAACAATCTCAGGTTCTATAACTCTAATCATGGTCTTAGAACCACAGAACTAAAACATCTCTATTTTTGTTTTCGTTTTCATTTTTTTTAAAGTGTCAGGGAAGTATAGTTGATTTACAATGTGGTAATTTCTGCCCTACAACAGTTTCAGTTATACATGTACACACAACCATTCTTTTTTCAGATTCTTTTCCCACATGGATTTATCACAGAACGACATCTTTAAAAGAATCTCATTTCTTGTAGCTACAGAGCTGATGTCGAACTTCAAACATAAAACTTAATAGTGTGGGTTGCAGAAGTATAACATCGGTTAAATTCACAGCCTCACCTGGAAGTTAGGGCATTGATTGGGACAGTATGACACCCTGAACCTTGAAATGAGAACATCTAGCTGGATTCTCAGATGATACTAGGAGTCTCAGACCCTTGAGACAAGCTAAATCTTCCTTACTCGCAGAAGTAGCTCTCCATCCTATGTCTGAGATTACTAGTTGTCCTGTCATAATCTCACTTCAGTCATGTGCTTTGCAAGGAAATGTTCTTTCTATCAAGACCCACAACAGTCACCCTCTGTTTTCCTTCCACCTGTACCTACGATCAAATCTCATCTTATTTCTGAGGGCCAAAACAACTATGGGTGGTGGCATATTACACATCAAAATAATTGCAAGATTTTTTTTAACATATTTCAGCAGAAACTGGGGACTAGGTGTGGAAATGGACTCTAAAGCTGTTGAACTAAGGAAGCTAGAATATGAAACTGGGCTAATGGAATATTATGGGTATACTTACTACAGATTCCAGATTTAATGTGTTAGCTGATGCAGCTGTAATTGCCTCTGGTAACTTACCCACTGAATTTCCTGAGACTTGGACTGACTGGTGGCCGATGACAATGAGACTGAGTTGCCAGAGCTTTCCTGCATGATGTGGAGGTGGGAACTTAAAGGTTAGGGAGATAGAGAGGTTGGAGTGGATATATTATGTGTGAACTTTACACTTACTTTTCAACTATAGTCCCCTTTAAGTCTTGGCACAAAACCAGGGGTACCTATTCCCTAGTTTGAAGGCCCCTGGTGTATAGATTATTTTAAGAGACTTGGCTTTAAAGGGAAGAAATAAGATAAAATAATAACTCGAGAGAGATGCAAAAAGTTGAGAGTTTTGTTTTGTTTTATTTCGTTTTCTACCAAGAGACTTTGAAGTTCCCTGGTGGCCTAGTGGGTTAAGGATCCTGTGTTATCACTGCTGTGACTTGGGTCACTGCTGTGGCATGGGTTTGATTCCTGGCCTAGGAACTTTTGCATGGCATGGGCATGGCCTCGCTCCGAGACACCCCCACAAGCAAATCGTCAGACTTAAATACGTTAGTGAGGCAGGGAGAGGAAACAATAGGCAGAGACAGTGAATATCTGCACGGGAGGTTATGCATATACACAACAGTGCATATCTAAAAATATGGCCCTGAGGATCATCTATGAACAAGACATGCTTCTACTTCCGGTATTTATCTGTTGCTTTCTGTACCCTCCCCTTCCTTTCCATTCTCTCACTGGTATTGGAGGACACTTTATTTTTCTTCCCCAGAGCACCAGGATAGACGTGAGGTACCACTTTGTGAGGAGAAACAAAAGTTCAAAGAAGGAAGCGGTGGAAGCTTCATCTTCTAGGTCTTACATGAGTCTCTGGCTGGGGAAGGGATAGAGTGTGGAAGCCAGTTTTGGAAAGATGAGGAAAGGACACGTTAAGTCGGTGACAGCAGACTGGATACAGAGCAACTGAACGTAATGTTGGAATATATCAGTTCTGAAATGTCTAATAGTAGATCCCAGGCTTGTGGGACCCTTAGAATGCTTCTGCTTTGTTTGACTGATGTTTAGTTTAATGCATAGGCCATTTTTATGAAATCTGGTACCAACATGCAAAGAAGCTTCAGATGAATATCTAAGAAATATGGTCAAAACATGTTTTGAATCATTTTTGTATTCATGTAGCAGTATCAGTGATGACATACAGTCCAAAAGAGTTTTAAAGTTTTGACCTTTCAGAAATATTTGAATATCGATGTCACAACTAAATGTATAAGTGTGAAAATACAAAAAAATTCTCCCAAAGAGAAAAGATGGTCAACTATACATTAAACCATTTAATATATGCACCCATTGAAAAGGAGAAACTTTGATATCAATTCTTATCTTCTGTAAACTTTGATGAGCAGTCTCTTAGATGTCGTAATAGGTTTTCTTATACAAGTTTAAGAAAACATTTTCATTAAATTTCTTTTCAAAAATTTATTTATTTATTTTTTTATTTTTGCTTTTTAGAGCCTCACTTGCGGTGTATGGAAGTTTCCAGGCTAGGGGTCGAATAGGAGGTATAGCTGCCAGCCTACACCACAGCCACAGCAACGCCAGATCTGAGCTGCTTCTGCGACCTACACCCCAGCTCATGGCAAGGCCAGATCCCTGACCCACTGAGTGAGGCCAGGGATCAAACCTGCGTCCTCATGGATACCAGTCGGATTTGTTTCTGCTGCGCCACAGAGGGAACTCCAATGATTCCATTTTCAATTGCTCCTCCGTATTGCTTCATTGGGAAAGTAGAGAGTGACCTTCTCTTGCAGAAGATCTTACAGTGATCTTCTCTGCTGACCACAGACTCAGCTACAGAAGACCCTACCTCTGTTTTCAGAACTAAAGCAGATTGTGGCACAGATAACACCCATCTGAGGTCCTACACCTCTGAGGCATGGGGTAGGACCCACTCAAGGGCATTTGTAGAATCTAATAGTTTCCTATCCTTCCCAGTCTTGTGACTCTTTCTCTTCCCCCAGAACAGACCCCTCTCTTTTCTAAAAAATTCAGCTCTGTCCTCCAATTAGCCTGCATTAAAAAAAAAAAAAATCTTGGAGTTCCCTTGTGGTGCAGCAGGTTAAGGATCTGGCATTGTCACTGCAGTGGCTTGGGTCTGATCCCTGTCCTGGGAACTTGCACATGCTGCAGGAAGTAAATAAGTAAAAGATAAAAACACCTTCCATGAGCTCTTTCATGATGACCAGGAAGCTCTACTCTCAACTTAGGAAGCTCTGGGCTCTCTCTTTAAAGAGGACTATGGTTTGGTGGTAAGGAAGTTCCTGTGTATCAGTTAGACTCGATATCACCCGCAAATAACAGGAAAACCACCTACAGTTGCTTGAAAGGTAGAGGTCCAATTTTCTCACTTACCAAGAAGTTAAATGCTGGTCTTGGTTCTCAGAGTCAGTGTTGTCAGGGCTCATGCATCTATGATTCTTCTGAGTTTTCTCTCAAGGTTACAAAATGGCACTGCAGATCCAGCCATCAATTCTGCATTTAAGAGAGAAAGAAGGGGAGAGGGAAAGAGGCAACCCTAGGCTCAGCTATTTCCTTTTCACAAGAATGCAGAATCTCAGAATTCCTTTTCCCTTAACCAGTAAGCTTTAGTTGTGTCCCACGGACCAGAACTGGGTCCCAGGGCCAACTCAATTTATTTATTGATTTAATTTTTATTGTTTAATTTTTATTTTTTTTAGGGCCCCGCCCTTAGCATATGGAAGTTCCCAGGCTAGTGGTTAAATTGAAGCTGCTAGCCTACCCCACAGCCATAGCAACACCAGATCCAGGCTGTATCTGCAAACTACACCGCAGCTCACAGCAACACTGGATCCTTAACCCACCACGCGGGGCCAGAGATCAAACCTGCATCCTCATGGATGCTAGTCAGGTTTGTTACCTCTGAGCCACAATAGGAACTCTCCTAGGGCCAACTCTAGATGCAATAAAAAGTGGAAAAGCAAGTATCCTGCTTTTCAGGCTATATATAGCGGGAGGCATAAATGAATGAGAGGTTTGGGAATAGCTTTTCAGGAGCCATGTAACATTATCATCCACAACCCTTCATTTTTACTGCTGAGTAGGAAACGGGGCAGAGTTAATTTCTCTAACTCAATATGCTGGAGTTTGTGCCTTAAGAGTTTACTGTATCGGAGTTCCCTTCGTGGCTCAGTGGTTAATGAATCTGACTAGGAACCATGAGGTTGTGGGTTCGATCCCTGACCTTGCTCAGTGGGTTAAGGATCTGGCGTTGCCGTGAGCTGTGGTGTAGGTCACAGACGCGGCTCGGATCCCGCGTTGCTGTGGCTGTGGCGAAGGCCGGCAGCTACAGCTCCTGTTAGACCCCTAGCCTGGGAACCTCCATATGCCGTGGGTGCGGCTCTAGATAAAAGGCAAAAAGACAAAAAAAAAAAAAAAAAAACGGTTTACTGCATTAATGCGATGTGCAGACACTGCCAAGCAGAGGTCCCAGAAAAGAAAGAGTAGAGCACACTGTGCATCAGAAGAGGGGAGAAAGTGGCCAGAGAACAGCCAAGAGTTGAGTGAAATGAGAAGAATCACAGAGATGATGACGTGGAGAACACACAGACCCGGCCCCAGTCAGGATCAGAGATGGAAGAGATGTAGACGCAGTGGTCCAGGCATCAGAATCCCTTTTCCCTTGACCAGTAAGCTCTAGTTGTGCATCCAACTTGAAAGCACTTCGAAGAGCGTGCATCTGGTTGGAAGGGATTAAGGAATTCTGAGGGCCGAGTCAAGTTGGGACTGTTTGTTCCTGTCATTTTGATCTTACCATAGGCCTGGACTGGAGTGGGAAGTCATATTACACAATTACATCTGTTACACCAATAAAATTGCTCTTGGCAAATACAGTTCTGATTCTTTGACATAAATAAGAACTATCTGGTAGCTGGGAGGCCACTGAAAGTGAAAACACAGAAGCTAGGGAAATGGAGCTAGATTCTCCATTCAATTCCATATTCCAGTTCCCTACCTTCCAATTCTTTTTATGCTATTAAATTTCTTTTCTTCACATAGGCTCAAGTCATTAGGAATTGTACCTGTGTGTGTGTACATGTGAATTCGTGTGCATGTGAATTCACATACATTCACATACAACAAAATCTTCTTTGTTGTTCCCTTTTCTCTTACCAACTAATTTATCAACTTGACAGTTATATAGAGAGTACCCACCTTTCGTTCTACACATTTCCTACTTTCTGCATTGTACACCTTAAGAGAGTCATGATGGGAACTATGAGTGGTGGTCTGGGTTGAGAAGATATAACAGGGAGTTCCTTAGTGGCTCTGTGGGTTAAGAATCCAGCATTGTCATTGCAGGGACTGAGCTTGCCGCTGTGGCATGGGTTAGACCCGTGGTTCAGGAACTTCCACGTGCCACAGGCGAGGCCAAAAGAAAGAGACAGAGAAAGAGAGAAAGAAAAGATATAACAGAAAACATACCCATTCCATATTGATATGCAGAAATTTCTCTTCCCTCCTCCCTTCCCCCATCTCAGGTCCTAGAAACAGAGATCAATAATAAGTTAGAAGGATTAATTACCTATCTAGTGCTACCACTATCATGCTGGGTATGTCACAAGACTTCTCTTGTTTCATTGCCTTTTTACTAAGACAAAACTGGTATTATTCCTTTCTTTTTCCTTCTCCTTTCATCTCTCTTGTCCAACTACCTAACAGATCTGTTACACAGATAAATGAGATATTGCTGGTCACATTTCTCTGGGAAAAAGCAAAACCAAACTATACATGAAAAACATTTTTCTTCAATGGAGCTTTTATGCCTTGAGAGTATTCGAGAGCTTCATTATGCACATATGTGAGTTGCTCTTTCTGTTTATAAATGTTCACCAGAATGCATGTTGCACAAAAATAAACTCAAAGTGACTGAAAGATTTAAATGTAAGACAAGACACCATCAAACTCCTAGAGGAGAACACAGGCAAAACATTCTCTGACATCAGCCTTGTAAATGTTTTCTCAGGCCAGTCATCCAAGGCCACAAAAATAAAAGCAAAAATAAACCAATGGGATCTAATCAAACTGACAAGCTTTTGCACATCAAGGGAAACCATAAAAAATACAAAAAGACAATTTACAGAATGGGAGAAAATAGTTTCAAATGATGCAACTGACAATAGCTTAATCTCTAAAATATACAACCAACTTATACAACTCAACAGTAAAAAAGCCAACAACCCAATGGAAAAATGGGCAAAAGACCTGAATAGACATTTCTCCAAAGAAGATATACAGACAGCCAACAAGCACATGAAAAAATGATTGACATCACTGATTATTAGAGAAATGCAAATCAAAACTACTACGAGGTACCACCTCACATCAGTCAGAATGGCCATCATTAATAAGTCCCCAAATAACAAATGCTGGAGAGGGTGTGGAGAAAAGGGAACCCTCCTGCACTGTTGGTGGGAATGTAAATTGGTACAACCCCTATGGAAAACAGTATGGAGGTACCTTAGAAAACTACATACAGAACTAGCATATGACCCAGCAATCCCACTCTTGGGCATATATCCAGACAAAACTTCCCTTGAAAAGACACTTGCACATGCATGTTCATTGCAGCACTATGCACAATAGCCAAGACATGGAAGCAACTTAAATGTCCATTGACAGACGATTGGATTAAGAAGATGTGGTATTTCAGAGTTCCCATCGTGGCTCAGTGGAAATGAATCCAACTGGGAACCATGAGGTTGAGGGTTTGATCCCTGGCCTTGCTCAGTGGGTTAAGGATCCGGCGTTGCTGTGAGCTGTGGTGTAGGCCAGTAGATGTAGCTCTGATTGGACCCCTAGCCTGGGAACCTCCACATGCTGCGAGTGTGGCCCTAAAATGACAGAAGACAAAAAAAAAAAAAAAAGACATGGTATATATACACCATGGAATAGCACTCAGCCATTAAAAAGAGCAAAATAATGCCATTTGCAGCAATATGGATAGAACTAGAGACTCTCATACTAAGTGAAGTAAGTCAGAAAGAGAAAGACAAATACATATGTTATCACTTAGATCTGGAATCTAATATATGACACAAATGAATCTTTCCGTAGAAAAGAAACTCATGGACTTGGAGAACAGACTTGTGGTTGCCAAGTGGGAGGGGAGGGAGTGGGACGGACTGGAAATCTGGGGTTAATAGATGCAAACTATTGCCTTTGGAATGGAGAAGCAATGAGAGTCTGCTGTATAGTACTGGGAACTATATCTAGTCATGTATGATGGACCATGATAATGTGATAAAAAGGAACGTTCATGTGTATGTGTGACTGGGTCACTTTGCTGTACAGTAGAAAATTAATGGAACACTGTAAACCAACTATAATGAAAAAAAATAAAAATCATTATAAAAAAAATGCATGTTGGCTTCCTTAACCGACTTCTGGATACCTCATTCTAAGTTACATCTATGTGTGATATATGAATGTCCCCTGTAATTCTCCTTTTTACCATCATCACCTGCATTTATGTGACCTACATTAGAAAAGTAATTACAATGTGCCAGACACTCATTGTTCTAAGCACTGAGACACAAGAGTGAATGAGACAAAATTTCCTGTGCTCTTGATTCTTGAATCTCTTGAGAGACACATAATAAACACACACACAGTGTCGGGATGATAAGAATTCGAAAGAAAATAAATCAGGCCAAGAGAATGGAGAGAAAGAGATGGTGAGGTTGTGCTGTTTTTTTTTTTTTTTTGTCTTTTTGCCTTTATGTGGAGCCGCACCCGCGGCATGTGGAGGTTCCCAGGCTAGGGGTCTAACAGGAGCAGTAACCTTGACTAGCTGGATTGAGAATATTGTTGGAATCAAAATCCTCAGAGTTCTGATTAGACATTTATTAAAGGAAGACCGGTTCTATCAATTCTCCCCACCTAGGTTGTAAATTTCATGAAGATAAGGATGATGTTTTATTGCCATTGTTTGGCCCAGTGCCTGGAGCATAGTAAACGCTCCATGAATATTTGTGGAATATTCCATTCTGTTCAGAATATTTCAAAGGAGTTGATCATTAGGAATCCCCTTGAGGTTATAGAATGTTTGGGGACTTAGTGGTGATTATAGTGGAATGGAAAGGGTAATTTATTTGTTTTTGTGTGTGTGTGTGTTTACTTTTTTTTAATTACTTAATGAATTTTATTACATTTACAGGTGTACAACAATGGAAAGGGTAATTTATAGTTATTAAAAGATCACTTTTTTAAGGTAAATATAGACTTTCCAAGTTTATTTATTTATTTATTTATTTATTTTTGTCTTTTTATGGCCACACATGCGGTATATGGAAGTTCCCAGGCTAAGGGTCGAATCAGAGCTGTAGCTGCCAGGCCTACACCACAGCCATAGCAACACCAGATCCGAGCTGCATCTGTGACCTACACCACAGCTCATGGCAACGCTGAATCCTTTAACCCACTGAGCACATCCTCATGGATACTAGTGGGGTTTGTTACCGCTGAGCCACGACGGGAATTCCTAGACTTTTTAAGTTTAAAATGGTGAATGTATTTCAAGACTACACCGTAAACAAGAAATATCTGATATTTGGTAACCTGAGATTTAAAAACACATGCATGTTTTAACTATTATTTGGTGCATAAAGTAAAAAATTAACTTTGAAGGAGGTCATGAGGGAGAAACAGAATTTCTCCTACAGTTATTTTCCTGAAGGAGGAAAGTAAAGCATTTCAGTATTCAGAGAGACAGACCTGTATTTTTGAGCACATTTCCTGAATATGCTCACTCACTTAGGCAACAGCGTTGATTTAAGGACAGGTAAAATCTAAAATTACCCGCTTGTTCATATTAGCTCTGATCCTCCCTTCCCCTAAATTCCTAGAAGCAAATAAATACCATGAAAAACAGCATTTTTTTTTTGCCCCTGATCACCAGGGAACATTTGGTAAATTGCTGCTTTAGGGCATAAAATAGTTTCTACTCTCCCAAAAGTTTTGCTATGGTTTCTCAATGGTACCTAATTTGCTCTGAGTTTGTGGATTTGAAAAATCTGGCTCAATGAATAACTGTATGGAACAGAAAGCTGAATGTAAGAAGCCTCCTGATCAGTGGAATCACAATTAAAATGAGGCCAACCAGATACGAAGATGATTGAAAGAGACTCAGGAGGAAATAGAGACCATTTGAAGAGGTTACACGATTCTTGTCGTATAAAATCTATTTCTGACAAAGTTGGTGGATAAAAGCTGGAGTCGGAGAAAAGCATTTTTGAGAAAAAAGAAAGGAAGTGGAAATTTACTAGAACTTCACGTGCTATTAACATACAGTGTGTTTAACTAAAGAAATTATGAGATCTAGTGAAATGTTAGGGAAAGGAAGAAGAAACTGGTCAGCAAATAATTGAAATTTGTAACAAAAGTGCAAAGTGTGAAATCCAACAATAGCTCCAAACTCCTCCTAGCCTGAATTATCACTGAAACTGAAAATGCACTATAGACTACTGTTGTGTGCTTATGCAACTTCCTCTAGTCCTTTGAACAGGAAAAAAAAAAAAAAAAGAGTGTCACAGGGTCACAGTCATTGGTAGAGAAAGGCTCATTGGTTATTCCTATCATCTTTTTGGACCCACAGGCCTGGATGCTTTCCCCCTTCAGTACTGAATCTGAAAAACACTTTTATTTTACGTGCTCTAGAAGACGGTATTAATTCTGGCTCTTTCTAAGCGCTGTTGGGTGCAACCTTAATTTACTCAGGGTAGAGTAAACCTAGAGGAATATTTGTTCCACTGAAAGTCTAGAGTTGCAAGTCTTTTCATTCTCTAACGCTGGGGATTCGATAGTTTAGTCCACATGCATAGCTGAGCACCTGCTCTGTGTTCTTCTCAGTGCCAACCCCTGGGGCTTTGAAGGGCAATTTGGTAAGCAGAGGCAAACGTGTATACCAATCATTGAAACTGCACAACTCAGATTGGGACTTGAACCCACAGGTTGGAACTCTAACCCAGCCAACACTCAGACTGAGACTTAAATCCACTGTTTTTTAATTAAAATCACAAACCAGGTCCCAGGACTTACTAAAGTTCAGGTTCTTCGTGTCTCAGTGCAGGAGGAATTCAGCGAGAGGCAAAGTGACAGGTAAGAAGTAGATTTATTGAGAGGTAGCCAAAGGTTGGGCGATGAAGCGGGGAGGGCCTGGGAGACAGACATTCCATAGACAGAACGTGCTCCATCTCGAAAGGGAAGAGTGACCTTGGGAGAAACACACTCCACAGACAGAGTGGGGGCATCTCAGAAGGCAGAGACCCCAAAATATGGGGTAGTGAGTTTTTGTGGGCTGGGTAATTTCATAGGCTAATGAGTGGGAGGATTATTCCAACAATTTTAGTGAAGGGGTGGGGATTTCCAGGAATTGGGCCACTGTCCACTTTTTGGTCTTTTATGGTCAGCCTCAGAACTGTACTGGGGACTGTGGGCATGCCATTTAGATGCCAACGTATCACAATGAGCATATAATGAGCCTCAAGGTCCCCAGGAATTCAAATCTTCTGCCATCTTGGATCTAGCTGGTCCTAACCAGTTTTTGTGGTGTGTTCAATGGCTATGTTATTTTTTTCAAAGTTGTGCCCTGCCCTCTTCTCTCCTGTTTCCTAAATGACAATAAAGTATTAAAATTCTACGTAAAGAAGGAGGAAGCGATCGATCTCGTTGAGCATCTACTCATGAGGCTTCAGAGAAGACTGTTAGGTGTAATCTCAGTCTGGTAGGTGAGCAGCTGTGGAAAGAGGGGGAGGAAAGCACAAGGTGCATGTGGATGGAGGTGGGAAATAGCCTGACAAATTGAGGGACTGAATAGCAAAGTATCATAGAGTAGAAAGAGAGAGGGCTGGAGAGAGTTCTAGGGGCCGGGACACAGGGGGTGAGAGAGATAGAAAAGAAAGCAAGATAAAAAAAAATAGCAGATGTTATAAACATTCTCTGCAGAGTTATTTTTTTTTTTTAACTTAATGGATTTCATTTCAATTATAGGTGTACATAAATCATCACAAGTCAATTTGCTAGATTTGTGTCCCAAACCCACAGTGCAACCCCCCACCCCCCAGATTGTCTTATTTGAAAAACCAAGGTTTTCCAAAGTCCTTGAGTCATTGTCTGCAGAGCTATTTGTAAGCAAGAAGATGCACCTTATCCTCTGAAACTTGAACAGACTTTGTACTTAAAATGGGGATATATTGACACATGAAAGTTAGTCAGTCTGCTTCCTGGGATTCATAACCCCAAATGCATTTATTATCTTGAAACTACAAGACTAATTTTTTGCTCTCCACACTTCCCTAGCTGGTGGGGTTCTTAACCGGTTGAGGTGACCCAAATTTTCATTTCCAAAGGATCTGAGCACATAGTGGCCCTGCTTCTGTGTGTCCCCTTCTGACTTTGGACACTGACCATTGAGTATGTGGAGGCGTACCGGGGTCACTTCTCCGCTCCTCTTATGCTACAATAGCTCTCTTTCTCTTTCCCTTTATAGTCAGAATTAATCTCTCAGGCTACACTTGAACTTTCCTTTCTGTCTGTGTGCCAAGAAATGAAAAGGCAGGAGTTTCATTTTCCAATTCAGTGAAATCTTTAACATGTCCCTCAGCGGAAGGCTTTTCCTTGATCTCTAAACCCAGAGGCCTTGCTCCTCCAGGAAGGTGGGCCATGAGATGTGCTAGTGTCACGTAGACGGTGTCTGTTAATCAGGGAAGAACCTCTGAGAAGCACGTTCACGCTTTCTTCTTTAGTTAGCAAGTCATGGGGGAGTTCCTACCAGGCCATGTGTGTGAGCTGGAGGGAGACTGGTTTCCTTCTTAAAGTCCATGCAGTGCGCTCTGTCTGTCACGTGGAGACCACTCACAGTAGGGAATCTTGCCCTTGGGGAGACACGGCAGGGATCTGAGGCAGGGACCGCCTGGTGTCAGGCTATCCAGCCCTCTTTCACTGAAGCATTATAAGACTATTCATCTAAAAGTTTTCAGGGAGTTCCCGTCGTGGCGCAGCGGAAACGAATCCGACTAGGAACCATGAGGTTGCGGGTTCGATCCCTGGCCTTGCTCAGTGGGTTAAGGATCCAGCGTTGCAGTGAGCTGTGGTGTAGGTTGCAGACGCGACTCAGATCTGGCATTGCTGTGGCTGTGGTGTAGGCCGGCGGCTAAAGCTCCGATTAGACTCCTAGCCTGGGAACCTCCATATGCCGCGGGTACAGCCATGAAAGGACAAGAAGACAAAAAAAAAAAAAGGTTTTCAGTACCTTAAACCTTTATTCCATCTGGAAGTTCAAGGTAGGCATCCAGCTTTATTCTTTCTCCAAATGATTAAACTGGTTGTCCAAATAACACATTTCTTTTCACCAGTTTGTTATGTAATCAAATCTCATTCATATCTCCTTCTGTATTCAACATTTTGTCGTATTCGTCTGCCTATTCCTGCGGCAGTACCTCCACAGAAAACACTGCAGTTTAAATAACAGGCAAAGTCCTCCCTAATATTCTTCTTAATTAGGATCTTCCTGGCTATTCGCGCACATTTTCATTCTTCCAAATTTTAAAAGTGTTTTCCCAGGTTCCAGAAGAATTTCATTGGAGTTTTTACTGGGCTGTAATAAATTTATAGGTTGGTTTTAGGAAAAACTAACATCTTTACAATGTATGTGTTTCAAGCCAAGAATATGATGTGACTATTTACATGTCTTCTTTCTCATTGGACATTGATTCTTAGTGATATGAACTAGTTTCTTCACAAGAGACTATTTTCTTGATACTAATCTTGCTGTGAGAAGCAAGTTCAACAAAATGAAATCATTTCACCAAATCTTCTAGACAGTTAGCATAAACATATGGGTGTATTGTTGAAAACTGTGTTGTAATGATTAACTATCCAAGATTCCAGGTTGGGGTGTTTTTTTAAATTGAATATAGAGGGATGGCCAGTTGGAAAAACTGCTTGGAAAATTCAAGGCATCCAGAAACCACTAATGTGTATTTTTGTTATTTGCCTATGAAGGATTTCTTTTTTTGAAAGATTGCGTCTTTCTTTCAGAGCAGGAACGGAAGCTATAATGTTATCTTGGCCACATATTTGTGGCACATCTGAGAACTGTTTGCATAAATGCACTGGCTAGAAGCCACATCTACTATTCCAAAACCTATTCTAATATTGACAAGACAATAAAGAAGGATGGTGCGTGCCAAGTTGTTTGACAAAACTGGCGAAGGAAGTCACCATGCCTGCTTTCTTTTCCATTGTGCATTCAGTACCCAACACAATGCCTGATATATAGCTGGTGACTAACTATTCATTGAAGGAATGAGTGGAGTCTTTAGCAAGGATTTATCTCTCTCTCTCTCTCTCTCTCTCTCTCTCTCTCTCTCTGTGTGTGTGTGTGTGTGTGTGTGTGTGTGTGTGTGTGTGTGTGTTTTGTCGTTTTAGGGCCGCACCCGTGGCATGTGGAGATTCCCAGGCTAGGGTTCTAATCGGAGCTGTAGCCGCTGGCCTACACCGCAGCCACAGCAATGCAAGATCTGAGCCGCATCTGCGACCTACACCACAGCTCACAGCAATGCCGGATCCTTAACCCACTGAGTAAGGCCAGGAATCAAACCTGCAACCTCATGGTTCCTAGTCGGATTTGTTAACCGCTGCACCACGACGGGAACTCCTATCTGTGTGCTTTTTAAGGTAAAAACTTGAACAGTGTAATTTGCTGCCAGCCTGACTGACCACCAGCCCCTCTGCCTCCATGGCAGAAGCCACAGCTCCTGGATTGGCAGCTGAGATCCTTGAGTCCTCCCGCCTTTGCTTCCCTAAGAGCCTTCATCGGGGTCTGCTTTTATCTTTTTTTTTTTTTTTTTGGCCTTATCTAGGGCCGCACCCACAGCATATGGAGGTTCCCAGGCTAGGAATCTAACAGGAGCTGTAGCTGCTGGCCTACACCACAGCCACAGCAACGTGGGATCCGAGCCGCGTCTGCGACCTACACCACAGCTCACAGCAACGCCTGATCCTTAACCCACTGAGCAAGGCCGGGGATCGAACCCGCAACCTCATCGTTCCTAATTGGATTCGTTAGCCATGGAGCCACGACAGGAACTCCACCAGGGTCTGCTTTTGAAGCTTGGTCGGCTCCTCCCAGTCTACCCTCCATGCCAGTGATGGGTGTTCCCAAAAAGCTGGCTTCTGTTTTTCCTTCCCACCAGCCTTCTGTCATCAAAGATCATTTGTGCCTCATACCCAGCCAAGTCCCCAAATCTTGAACAACCACACTGACATTTTGCTGTTGGCAGTGGAATCAGAGAGTGCCATGCTACAATTTGAGTGTCAGAATGACCTTGTAATGACAGACTTCGCCTGGTCTCCTTTCATGATGAGTAGGCTAGCGGGCTAGAATGAGTAATCACAGGCAGAATGAAGCAATGAAAATAGTTTTTACCCAGGGTTGCAGATATGAGTTGGTGAAGAAAAAGGATAAGTCAAAGAGAATGCAGGGTAAAGGAGAAGCATGTCCGCCCAGCTGGTCAAAGCCGGGGCATCTGTGACTGGTGTTAGGAGCTGCAATGGTGCAGATTGGCGGCCAGAGATTATTAAAGAATATATCCAAGGCAGCTGCAGCCAAAAGCTGTGCTTTTCCGTGCTTCCAGAGACATATGCATGCACGGTCCGAATTTGTTTAAATGTCCTAGGTTGAAGCAGACATAACAGAGAATGACAGTTTGAGAGGCTACTGGGAGTTCCTATCGTGGCTCAGTGGTTAACGAATCCGACTAGGAACCATGAGGTTGCGGGTTCGATCCCTGGCCTTGCTCAGTGGGTTAAGGATCCGGCGTTGCCGTGAGCTGTGGTGTAGGTTGCAGACGCGGCTCGGATCCCGTGTTGCTGTGGCTGTGGGGAAGGCCGGCAGCTACAGCTCCTGTTAGACCCCTAGCCTGGGAACCTCCATATGCCGCGGGTGCGGCCCTAGATAAAGGCAAAAAGACAAAAAAAAAAAAAAAAAAGAGGTTATTGCAGCTAGTGAGAATTATTAAAAGACAGGGGAGTCACAGTGGGAACAGAGAGGCCAGGAACAGATTCTAAAGTCATTTCAGAGGAGTTCCTGTCGAGGGGCAGTGGAAACGAATCCCACTAGGAAACACGAGGACGCAGGTTTGATCCCAGGCCTCACTCAGTGGGTTAAGGATCCGGTGTTGCCGTGAGCTGTGGTGTAGGTCGAAGATGGGGCTCGGATCTGATGTCTCCGTGGCTGTGGCGGAGACCGGCTGTTATAGTTCTGATTTGACCCTTGGCCTGGGAACCTCCATATGCCTTCATTGTGGCCCTTAAATGCAAACATAAATAAATAAATAAATAAATAAATAAATAAATAAATAAATAAATAAAAAGTCATTCAGAGACAGAAGTCGTGGGAACAAATGACTCTATTGTTCAGCTAAAAGTTAAAGATGTATATAAGTTGTGGTGGGGAGAAAGTGCAAATGGACAAAATTCAAACGATAGAATATGGTCCAGTATAAAAACTCAGAAAGCGCAATGATTGCTTTTCAAATTGGCTATTTAAAATGAATCATCATTTTTACCACGACAGTTCTGTAAGAGCGATATCCTTTAAATTGCTTCCATTTTAACAGTTCTGAGAGTGTTCTCACCCAGGTTTATATAGCAGTGTGGAGGCATACCCGTAAAAAGAACTTAATCTTTGTGTCCTGCTGTTGGACTCCACTCATACTTGTGCTTCAACCCTCACAGTCCCAGGCTAACACAAAATTACACACACACACACACACACACACACACACACACGATCTCCTAAATTTTAAGTGTGAGTTCTGAGATTAAAATTAAAATGATTTCTCTGTTATCAATACTTCTAGGACTCCCTGTTGTAGTTCAGTGGGTTAAGAACCTGACATGGTGTCTGGAGGATGTGGGTCCAATCCCTGGTCTCACTCAGTGGGTTAAGGATCCAGCATTGCTGCAAGCTGTGGCAGAGGTCTCAGAGGCAGCTTGGATCTGGCATTGCTATGCCTGTGGCGTAGACCTCAGATGCAGCTCCAATTCAATCCCTGGCCCAGGAATTTCCATATGCCGCAGGTGCCGCCCTAAAAGAAAAAAAAAAACACAAAAACTTACAGATATAGATAGGTAGATAGATGCATATACATATATATATATAGATAAACAGATAATGTATAGATACTGTTAAATGTTTTTCAGGGACTCTAGAGTGCTAAGTAGGACCTGGTACCTACCTCCTTCTCCCTCTTCCTCCCTCCCTTCACTCTTTCTTCCTTCCAACTTTTTTCCAGCAAACATTTATGGAATGCTAATGAGTGTCAGCTCAGGTTGGCTCTGAAAGATACAAAAATAAAAAGACTGGGTCCTCTAACCCCAAGGATAGGGAAAGTCATATTTGCATGAGCCCTAATCAGAGAATAATCAAGGATGCTTGAGGGGGATTTCAGTGCCAAGAGCCTGCACTTGGACACTGGAATGGAAAGGAACAAGGCTCCCCTAATCCTAGAGAAGCAGCCTGAGATGGGGGAGGGCGTGAAGGGCATGTGCCTCCTCTTAGGACCCAAAGTCAGGGTCATAAGAGAACAACAGAGGCTTGTGTGACAGAGATAGGCAGGCACCCTGCTCCACCCCCTCCCCCAAACACGCGGGCTGTGAACTTGAGTCAAGTGGCTTTCTTTGGCAGGCCAGCAGAAACGAAACCGTTTAGAGGCCATATCATCTGCCAGTGGCAGGCAGAGCTGTCCTTAGGAGGAAAATCTTGCTTTTGGTTGTGGCAAGGGCTGAAACTTTGAGCAAGGCTAAATAGATTTCAATTTTGTCTCTAGCACTTACTGAGCAAACTTGAGTAAATAATTGCTGTGAGTTCTGGTTTCTCCATCTGTGAAAATCCCAAGTGATGATGAGCAATTCCATTTATTGAATTATGTGAATTACTTTTTAATCCTGACAGCAGCCCTATGAAAGAATCATTACTATGATTCCCATCATACAGATGAGGAAACTGAGGCTTAGGCAGGTTGAATACATTTTCAAACTTACAAGTCTAGTAAATGGTAGAGCCAGAACTTGAACTTATGTCTTGATTTAAAGACACTGTGTTCCTAACCATTTACACTCTTCTGACCCTCTTCCAAGGATTTGTAGGAGGAACTAAATGAGAGCAAGTTTCAGTGAAACGTTGCTAATTAATTTGACTATTAAATGCCTAACCATTCTAATGTAATCTTAGTTTCACTTAGAGAAGAGATTAGTCTATGTATTTATATTATTTTTTCAAGCATAATTACTTTTTTAATTAAAATTTTTTTTCTTAATTTTTACATTTTTATTGTTCATTTTGTCATGTAATTGCTTTTCAAGGAAAGAAAACTCATTTATTTATTTATTTATCTTTTGTCGTTTTAGGGCCGCACATGTGGAGGTTACCAGACTAGGGGTATAATCGGAGCTACAGTTGCCGGCCTACGCCACAGCTCACAGCAATGCCAGATCCTTAACCCACTGAGCGAGGCCAGGGATCGAACCCAAAACCTCATGGTTCCTAGTCGGATTTGTTCCCACTGAGCCACCAAGAGAACTCCAGAAAGAAAACTCTTTTGAACATTACAAAAATGGTGAGACATAGCTAGCCTGCTCTTGGCAGAGCAGTACACACCTTTCTTTATTAACTGCAACTATCCATAAGTCGTCATTCTTTTTTTTTAAGATTTTATTTTTTATTTTATTTTTTAGGGCTGTACCCAAGGCATATGGAAGTTCCCAGGCTAGGGATCGAATGGGAGCTGCAGCTGCCGGCCTTACACCACAGCCCCAGCAACGCCAGATCTGAGCCACCTCTGTGACCTATACCACAGCTCATGGCAACGCCACAGTGGGAACTCCCAAGATTTTAGTTTCTGATTTTTAAAATTTTCTTGTTTTAGTTTTACTGACACATAGTTGATTTTACAAGGTTGTGATCATTTCTACTGTACAACAAAGTGACTTAATCATACATATACACATATCCAATCTCTTTCAGATTCTTTTCTCCCATAAATCATCACAGAATACTGGGTTGAGTTCTCTGTACTCTACAGCAGGTCCCGGTTGACTAGTCTTTCCATACAGCTCAGAGTGACATGCCAATCCCGAACCCCCAGGCCATCCCTCCCACCAGTCACTCTTCTTTTGATTCAGCAGTGAGATGGGAAATGATCCTGTGCCTGGGAGTCTGGGAAAGGAACCTGGGTTCTAATCCAAGGTCTGAGTTCACTCATCTGTGTTTATCTTAGGCCAGGCACCCTCTTTGGGCTACTATTGCTTCATGTTAAAACAAGAGAATTGGATGAGGTGACTGGCAAAGTCCCTCCCCACGTTAATAGGTGACGATTCCTATGATTTTAGCAGAGGACATTGTTCAGAAGAACGATAGTAAGTCAATTTCCATTGTAAGACTCTTGATAATCACATATAAACTGGATCTAAGAAAGTAATAGATGAGAAAAAGAAATGAATTTAGAGAACTCTGACGAGATAATTTCTAAATCCCTTCCAACTTTGAAATTCCATTATCGAAATAATACTACAAGCTAATCTCAGAGCACTTTGTAATATTTCAAAGGACTTTCCATCGATTTATCCTTTCCGATCCTCAGTGGGACAATACGAAATAGTTAGGAGGGAAGTTATACCCACACTCCACAACTGAAGCAACTAAAGATTAGGTGGTGACCTTGGTCACCAGGCTAGTTGGGGACAGACCTGGGACAGAAAGGCTTTCTGACCTGAGCTCTGCCCACTACACCATGGCATTCCCTGACTCAATAAATATTAACTGTTGAAGAAGGTTGCTTAATACAAACTGCATTTTATTCTGCTTTGACAGATGAGTAATCCTCAGTGATGAATTCTTTTTTTGAAAGTCCAAAGTCTTTAGTTCATCAGTTTTTGAGTCATGTGTAGGGTCATTTGGGCTGGGACATACACTATTTCAATCTTCCTCAAAGTCAAAATCAGAAAAGCTAGAGAGTATTTTTTTTTTCTCACTTCAGCTTAAAAAAGTCAAGTAATAATACGCTAAACTCTCTATCACCTAAGAACTTTTCCCAAAAACCATGAGCCTTTGAGGGCATTTAGCAACTATGACAAAACAGTTCATCTTTCAGTTACGTATTCCTATATTAAATATCATTGCTGTGCTTGTGGAAAAGATTAATTTAGCATGTTTTCACTCTTTAAAAATAATAGCACATTTTATACTGTTGAAGCAGTTTATTACTACTTTACGGCAGTTTTACACACATGTAATAAGAAAAAAATTCTAGGAGTTCCCATCATGGCTCAGTGGTTAACGAATCCGACTAGGAACCGTGAGGTTGAGGGTTCTACCCCTGGCCTTGCTCAGTGGATTAAGGATCCGGCGTTGCTGTGGCTGTGGTGTAGGCCAGCAGCTGCAGCTCCTGTTAGACCCTAGCCTGGGAACCTCCATATGCCGCGGGTGCGGCCCCAGATAAGGCAAAAAGACAAAAAAAAAAAAAAGAAAGGAAAAGAAAAAGAAAAATATTCTATCAGTATAGATGAGTATAAAACAGCTATGATCGCCATACCATTGCAGCCCAGGCTCACTCTTCAGAAACAAGATACAACAGGTGCTGTTGCTAGATCTATGTTGTGGCTGTTGAAACTGGAGGGAAGGGGATAGGACACAACCTTTAAAAGAATGACATAGCCATTGAACACACAGCAAAAACTGGCTAAAACCAATTAGGTCTAAGATGGAGGAAGATAACTTCTGGTGGACCTTGGGTCTCATTACAGCTCATTGCAATACATCAGCATCTAAACGACATGCCCACAGGCCCCTTGACAGTTCCAACCCAGCATAAAAGGCCAAAAAGTGGGCAGTGGCCAAATTCCTGGAAACCCCTGCCTCTTCTCCCAAATAGTTGGAATAGTCCTCCCACTCATAAGCCTACGAAATTATCCAGCCCATAAAATTCACCACCCCAAATTTTGGTGCCTCTTGCCTTCTGAGATGGCCCACACTTTGTCTGCCTTTCAATAAATCTACTTCTTACCTATCACTTTGCCTCTCGCTGAATTCCTTCTGTGCTGAGACATAAAGAACCTGAACTTCAGTAAATCCTGAGCCCCGGTGTGTGATTTTAATTAAAAAAACTGTGGGTTCAAGTCCCAGTCTGGGTTTTGGCTGAGTTTAAGTCCTAGCACTTCAAGTCCCATTCTGAGTTGTGTGGTTTCATTATCATTATAATTTACAATAGTGTGCTTACAACTCCATTTCTCAATTTGTTGGCTTTAGAATGTATGTACTGAGGTCCTGTTGTGGCTCAGTGGGTTACAAACCAGACGAGTATCCATGAGGATATGGGTCTGATCCCTGGCTTCACTTAGCGGGTTAAGGATCCCGCGTTGCCGTGAGAGGTGATGCGGGTTGAAGAAGTGGCTCGGATCTGGCGTTGCTGTGGCTGTGCTGTAAGACTGGCAGCTTCAGCTCCTAGCCTGGGAACTTCCACGTGTTGCAGGTGCAGCTCTATAAAGACAAAAAAAAAAAAAAAAAAAAAAGTGTGTAGGGGGATTGAGCCTGAGCAGAACTCTGAGGGGCCCTCCTGAGTACAAAAGCTCCTCCGTGTCCCCTGTTTTTTATTTGTAGAAAAGGCTTTAGTGTCCTGAGCCTTCAGCAGACTGAAGAAGTTCCTGATCAGATAACTGAGGAAATGCAGAAATAAAGGAAAAGCAGTCAAGCAAGGAAAGTAATGATAGCTTAACAGTTCAGTGATAAAACAGAGTCTCAGAATTCCTGCTTCCTCCTCAACAGAGACACATAACAGTCTGACACAGATCTTTGAGCTGTTCTGCAGAAACCCTCACCCTGGTGGAGAATGGTGACTCCATGCTGACCACAAGCACGTTGACCCCAGACTGGTTGGAACCAGAGGTTGATAATGAAGATTCCTGAAACATCACTCTGTTACCTCACCACCAGCCAATCAGAAAAATATCTAAGAGCTGATCATATACCTTGTGACCTTCACCGCTAAGGTTGCCTTTAAGAACCCTTGCCTGAAAGTCACTGGGGAGTTCTGGTCTTTGCACATGTATTGCTTGCTCTTCTTGCTTGGCACCTGCAATAGTGCTGTGCTTTCCGTAAAATCCATCAATCAATCAATCCATGTCTTTTTTAGTCCTCACATTTGATTGATAGTTGGGCCAGGCTTGGGGATTCTCAGATTCATTTTTTACTCCTCAGCACTTAAGGCATTTTTGCCAACAGGATGTTAAGATCCAACAGGGCAGAATTTTGGTCTGTTTGATTCACCGATCCATCCCAAAGACCTGGAATAGTGTCCATCGCATAGTACACACTCAATATCTCTTTGTTTTATTAAGGAATTGTCTTCTGGTACTAGTATTACTGAAAAGAAGTTGGATGACAGTCTGATTGGTGTTCTCTCTTTGTTTTTTTAAATGGTCGCACCACAGCATATGGAAATTATCAGGCCAGAGATGCAATCTGAGCCACAGCTGTGGCAATGCCGGATCCTTACCCCACTGTGCCAGGCCAGGCCAGGCCAGACCAGGGGTCAAACCTGCATCTCTGCAGCCATCCGAGACGCTGCAGTCAGATTCTTAACCCGCTGTGCTGTCCTGATTTTTGTTCTTTTTTATTTCTTTCCTCTTTAGTAGCTTTTAGGATTTCTTTCTGTTCTTAGAATTCTAAAATTTCACCAGGGTTTCTAGATGTACTTTTGTTTATTTGATTTCCCTTCTCTAAAATGTGTGGGCCTTGTCAATCTAAAAATTCTTTAGTATAAGGAAATTTATTTTATTACGTTCTTGACTATTTATTTTTCTCCATACTCCCTATACCTTCTAGAATCACATTTTAGATAAATATTAAATTTCCTAGTACTAACTTTCATATGTCTTAATTTTTTTTCTCACATTCTCTATCATTTTATTTCCTTTATCTTCCAGGTAGCCAACTTGATCTTCTATTGTGTTTATATTATTATTTAGTAATTCCCTTGAAATTTCCATTTTTAATTTCTAAGAACTCTCTCAAGTTAGCAAGTTACTTTTTATCACAAACTGTAATTGTCTTAAGAATGCAGTAGGTGTGTATATGTGTATAACTGAATCACTTTGCTGTACACCAGAAATTAACACATTGTAAACCAACTGTACTTCAATTTTAAAAAATGCAGTAGGTTATAAATCTCTCTGATGATACTAATTTGCATTTTTATTGCTCTTATTGGAATTATTTTAAATATTAATCCTCTTAATTGACTAATATAAGTATTACAAAGGTGTTTGATTTGTGTGTTGATTAGGTTTTTTTAAGAAAATCTTCTGTAACTGCTTGGATTATTTTTTTCCTTCAGCTCCAGTTATTTAATTAATTTTCCTAAGGTTTTCTCTTTCGCATTGTTTTTTCTCACAAGTTTGATGTTCCCTGTCATCCATTTATATGGATGAATTAAGAACGAAACAAACACCTTAATTTCATACGGGTCATTTGCGTGGGTTTCCTCTTCAATTGTTTAGATTCATTTCCTCAAGAAGCTCTTAAATAGAACGACTGACAGTAGGTTTTGTATAAGAAGGTGGGGTTTGTGGACAGGAAGTCTTCTCTGTAGGGTTTCCTGTGGGCAAAGTGCAAGCAGGCAGGCTGGGAACAGAGGTTTCCACGTGGAGCTGGTGGAGGTACATTTTAAGTCTGATTTAAGTACAATGAATTCTGAGTTTATTGTAGAGATTCAGAATTTCTTCATTGTCATTATCTTTTGCACCCTGGGCCACAAAATCCTCCGGAGAGCCCTGTCCGGGCTTGATGGCTTGCTTCCTAGAGGGCAGTGCGGCTGGCTTTCAGCCCAAGGGCAAAAGTCTCAGCTGCCAAGTTCTGTTTGCAGAGGTCAGAGGAAAGGCGCCCAGATGTCCCCAGGCACTGAATCTAATTCTTGAATGAGGCCAGTTAGGATTGCCCCACAGCCCGTCAATGTATCGTTGACTGTGTGCGACTTCCCTTCTGGGACCCCTTAGGAAAACACATGCTCATTTCTTCTGCCCTTGCCTGCAGTTTTCCATCCATTTTCTCTCAGTCCATCTATCAGCTTTCTATCTTTCAGAAGTTTCTCCAAACTTCTGGTCTAAGGATGACGCTCCTTCTAGTTTTCCTATTCCTGTTATATCTCATTCTCTTTAAAGGATTTTTCTGTCACTTTGATGGGAGTATGGGCGGTAGTAGATGTGCATGAATATGCATAATACACCATTGTGTGTGTGTATGTGTGTGGGTTAATACACATTTGAAAAGCAATACAACAGCTCATCCGGTTAATGCTTTGGGGGAAGACAGGTGGTGTCCTACAGACTACAATCTCTGAATTCAAATGTTTTACCTTGTTTATACTTATTAAAAAAAAACAACTCGTAATGCTGGAGTTCCTGTTGTGGCTCAGCGGGGTTAAGAACCTGACAGAGTGTGCGTGAGGATGCAGGTTTGATCTCTGGCCTCACTCAGAGGGTTAAGGATTGCCGCCAGTTGCAACATAGGTCGCAGATGCAGCTCCTAGCTGTGGCTGTGGTGTAGGCTGGCAGCTGCAGCTCCGATTTGACCCCAAGCCCAGGAACTACCATATGCCGCAGGTGTGGCCATAAAACAGAAAAATAAAAAGTAATGCTGAACAATGTGCCAGAAAACATAAAGTCTGAAAATAAAAAAAATACTAAAGTGATATTTCAGAATTATATTACAGAATCATTTGTACCCCAAAAGGAACATTTGGTCATTGTCGCTTTTCCAGTCTCCTTACCTTTGCGTTTAGACTTGAGTTCCCAATTCCACAGTAAATGTGAGGGGCTACTTGCCAAGGCATGGTTTTAGGCACAATTCTGGAAGAAGTGCTGTTCAACGATTACATTTTTGCCTCTCAAGGTCATTTGGAGTCTCCCGATTCAGATTTCTTTCCTTTGAAATTTCTCAAGTATTTAAGGGAAAAGTGTTAATTTTAAGACAATCAAAAGCCTCTTTATTATAAAAAGCAGAATCCAAACTTTGAAAAGAGCTTAACAGTAATAAATCTGTCAAATCTGGGCTCTATCAAACACTAACCCTGCACCCTGGGCAAATGATTTAAACTCTCTAAGCCTCACTCTTCTGAACTTGAAAATGAGCATAATCCAAAAGTACTTAACCTCAGAGGTTTTGAGACACAAGATAATGTACATAAACCCTTGACACAGTTCCTGACTCATTAGATGTTAGCAGTCACCATTAACATCCACAAATAATTCACATCTTTATTATACAACAGTTCTGGAATAAATATCCAACTTCTTAAGATGTCAGTGAAATATAGGAAAAGATTTCTTACTTCCTCTTTTCATCTTCAGGCATATTTTTGTAGTAAAATATATATATAAAATAAAATTAGCCATGTTTTCTTTCTCATTATTTTTTCTCTTTTTGTTTTCATTTTTTTTAACCATTTTAAAGTGTACTCTTCAGTGACTTTAATTATATTCACACTGTTGTATAACCATCACCACTACCCATCTCCAGAACTCTTTACATCTCAAAAATGTGAAACCCTGTACCCATTAAACAATAATTCCCCATTCCCCCATCCCAGTCCCTAGCAACCACCATTCTACATCATCCTGTCTCTATAAATTTGCCTACTCCAGATACTTCAAATAAATGAAATCATATAATATTTGTCCTTTTGTGGGTGGCTTGTTTCATATACTGTAATGTTCTCACGTTTCAGTTTAACATGTTAGAATTCCATTTTTTTTTAAGATTGAATAATATTCATTGTATGTATACACATTTTTTTTTTTGCTTTTTTTCCCTCGTTTTCTTAGGGCTGCACCTGCAGCATGTGGAAGTTCCCAGGCTAGGGGTTGAATTGGAGCCACAGCTGCCGGCCTCCACCACAGCCACAGCAAGGCCAGATCTGAGCCGCATCTGTGACCTACACCACACCTCATGGTAACATCGGATCCTCAACCCACTGAGCGAGGCCAGGGACTGAACCTGCGTCCTCATGGATACTAGTCAGATTTGCTTTTGCTGAGCCACAATGGGAACTACTAATGTATACACATTTTGTTTATCAATTCCTCTATTGATGGACACGGTTTCACTTTGGGGCTATTGTGAGTAACGTTGCTATGAACATGGGTGTGCAAATGTATGTTCAAATCCCTGCTGTCATTCCTTATGGGTATATCCAGAAATGGAAATGCTGAGTCACATGGACACCTGACTTTTTTCTTTAATTTTATTAGAGTACAGTTGATTTACAATATTGTATTAATTTCTTCTGTACAGCAAAATGATTCAGTTATCCATGAACACACACTCATTCCTTTTCAGATTCTTTTCCCGCAGAGGTTATCACAGAATATTGAAGAGAGTCCCCTGTGCTATACAGCAGGTCCCTATAGGCCATCCATTCTGTATACAATAGTGTGGCATCTATTTAATTCTCACTCTTCTCCTTTGGTGTCCCATGCTACTTTGCATTTCTGTATTTGGGAGATTTGTAAGTCACATCCAGATTTGTTTTCATGGTTCTTTTTTTTTTTTTTTTGTCTTTTTGCCTTTGTCTTGAGCTGCACCCGCGGCATATGGAGGTTCCCAGGCTAGGGGTCTAATCAGAGCTGTAGCCTCCGGCCTTCGCCACAGCCACAGCAACGCGGGATCCAACCCGACCCGCGTCTGCAACCTACACCACAGCTCACGGCAACGCCGGATTCTTAAACCACTGAGCGAGGCCAGGGATCGAACCCTCAACTTCATGGTTCCTAGTCGGATTCGTTAACCACCGAGCCACGACAGGAACGCCCCCAGATTTGTTTTCTTTGTTTCATAGGTAAATATGCTCATGCATCTTTTCAAAGAGAGGAGGAGGTGGGGGTTCTTTTCCTCATCCGGCACAGAACCAACCTGCACGTTCCCACTGAGATGACATATCCTGGCAGATCCACTCACCAGTCCCATAGGCTTTTCTGGGGACCAGGAGTCGTGCTGTGACCCTGTTCACTTGAGATGGGAGCATCCTTCCTGCTAGCCATCGGATATAGCTCTACAAGCACTGCCTCTCAACTACTCCAGGAATAAGGACTTGGTTAGGAAGCCGTTTACCTCTTCCTGAAAACTCACTGCTGGTCAACAGTGCTACAGATGGTCAGTCTTTGAATATCTGAAATGTACCAGAAGTGTGCCAGGCAACAGGGGTGCAAGTGTATGCGAGGCCTGGCCTCCCAGTGTAGCGGGGAGCTTACCAGGATCCTCCCCCAGCCCCTTGGAACAGATTATAACTAGACCGTCTCACCCGAAGAAATTTAAGAAATGGTCAGAGTATTTTGACGTGCTTTGGCCGTGGTGGATCTTGGCATGGTAGGTTCTGTAATCGGATAATTTATGGGCCCTGTGTGGAAAAGAATACAAAATTATGAATTCAAAATGAGATAGGGATCAGAGCAAGCGAAGGGGATCCCCTGAGGCATAAGCTTTATTAACTTCACAGTAAGTCTCCTCTGGACTTGAGGAGTATTATAAAGATCCTTAACCCCTGCGATCTCTCCTTCAGCTGTCCTACAATGTGCCTAAATTTTCTGTCATTATTTTCATCCCACAGTTAAGAAGTTAAAGAGCTTAGTGATATTGTAAATGTTTGACTGCCAGATGACACTCAAGCCCATTAGACTTGGAGGATAAAGTGTTTAAAAATACCATGTTTGGAGTTCCCATTGTGGCTCAGCAGGTTAAGGACCCAGCATTGTCTCTGTGAGGATGCGGGTTCCATCCCTGGCCCACTCAGTGGGTTAAGGATCCAGCATTGCTGCAAGCAGTGGCGTAGGTCACAGATGCGGCTTGGATCCAGTGGCCGTGGTGTAGACCAGCAGCTGCAGCTCCGATTTGACCCCTAGCCTGGGAACTTCCATAAGCCACAGGTGGGCCATAAAAAAGAAAAAACGTTAAAGAAAAACTCCATGGAGTTCCCGCTGTGGTGCAGCAGAGACATATCTGACTAGTATCCATGAGGATGTAGGCTCAATCCCCGGCCCTGCTCAGTGGATTAAGGATCTGGCTTTGCTGTGAGCTGTGGTGAAGGTCACAGGCAAGGCTCAGAGCCTGTGTTGCTGTGGCTACAGCACAGGCCAGCTGGCTACAGTTCCAATTCCACCCCTACCTGGGGAACTTCCAAAAAAACACAAAAAACAAACCATGTTCATTGTAGAAAATTTGGAAAGGCACAAAGAGAAAAACCTAGTCACCTAGTAACTGTTCTACTACCCAGAAATTATAATCATTGTTAACATTTTCATGAGTATCTTTCCAGTCTGTTTTATATTTCCTCAAATTTGTAATCTGCTTTTTAATTTATTATTATGTTACATAATTCCAGGAGCATTTTCAGACCACACATTTGATCAAATGTACTTAAATATTTTGAGACATTTTTTCTTACGAAAAGGAAAAACAAGACGTCCAAACACTACTGTTGAACTCATCCTCAAGACTAGACAAATGTATAGAACCAAAAAAATGCAGCTGCTGCCCCCTAAAGGAAAAATGCTAAAAATACAAAAATGACATTTTAAGATGATATAGTAAGCTGAGGTATTAAGGGGGTAATTCTATTGTTGCTGTTTTTTTCTTCCTGTTACTAGTTTGGTTTTTCCATCCTTTTAGTAAAAGAACCTAGAGATTATTATACTAAGTAAGTCAGAAAGAGAAAGACAAATACCATACGATATCACTTGTATGTGAAATCTAAAATACGACACAGATGAACACATCTATGAAACAGAAACAGACTCACAGGCATAGAGAACAGACTTGTGGTTGCCAAGGGGGAGGGGGTGGGGAGTGAAGGATCGAGAGTTTGGGATTAACAGATGCAAACTATTGAGAGATAAACAACAAGGTCCTACTGTATAACATAGGGAACTATTACTCACTATCTTGTGATAAACCTTAATGGAAAAGAATCTGAAAAAAATATATTATGTATAACTGAATCACTCTGCTATACCGTAGAAATTAATACAACATTGTAAATCATCTATACTATGATAAAATTTTCTTAAAAATCATTCATTTGAATAGGTAATATATTTATTAGAATAGCATTTTATTTTATTTATTTGTTGTCCATAATTATGTCATACAGAAGTTCCCAAACCAAGGATCAGACCTGAGCCACAGCAGTGACAATGCCAGATCCCCAAACTTCTGAGCCACCAGGGAACTCCCATAGCATAACATTTTAAATAACAAAATGGTGTGTAGGCAAAAGTAGGTCTCTTCCTTTTCCTGCTCTCCTAATCACATTTCCTCTTCATAGAAGCAGTCACTATTAACAGTTCTTTATATATTATTCCAGAAATTGCACATACTCAAGATTAAATGTTTCTGCATATAAATATATTTGCATGTATACCGATTTGTCCCTCTAACTGGTAGTGTATTGGACCCATTTCTCTCAACTTTGTTTTGTTTTCACTATCTGGTTGTTCATGTCATCATGTATCATTTATCTTTTTAAAAATTTTTTCATTGTGCTCCATTTAACCATGACCTGTTTAACCAGATCCTACGGGCAGATCTTTATCTCTGTTTTTGTTATCTCTTACTCAGTGATGTTGTGAACATCTTCTTCTTCTCCTTTTTCTTTTTTTTGGCTGCCCCATGGCATATGGAGTTCCTGGGGCAGGGATCCGATCCAAGTGGCAGCTGTGCCTTACCCCTGATGCTGCAGCTGCAGCAATGCCAGATCCTTAACGCACTGTGCTGGCTGGGGATCGAACCTGAGTCCTGGCATTGCAGAGACAACATCGATTCCTTTGTGCCCCAGTGGTAACTCCTATGCGGTGAACTTCTTTGTACATCAATCTTTATACATGTGTTAAGTATATGTATAGATTTTAATCCTGGAAAGGAAAATATTGAAACAATTTTTTATCCAGCTCTAACTCTCCCAACTTTCTTTCCTCCCCCTTTCCCAGTATAATTATATCAGAATATATAGTTAAGTCAAAGTCAGTGTTTCTGTAATAATATTTGATTCTATCACCACTGAACTAAATAGTATATTATACTCATATCTTCTTCTTGTATAATCCTCTGCTTTTCCTGGCATTTAGACTTGCTAATCCCCCTGACCCCTGGCCAAATTGTTTAGTTTTCTACATACCATCACTTTTTTTTTTTTTTGGTGGCACCCATGGCATGCAGAAGTTCCTGGAGCCAGGGAGCAAACCCTCACCGCAGCCGTGTTGAGAAGATCCCTAACCTGGTGCACCACCAGGGAACTCCTACATACCACCACTTTTTTTTTTTCTCCAAGGATCCAACAGGCTTGGCAAACTGTTAGTAATAATTTTCTCCCAATTCTCAAACACATTAAACAATCCATCGGTTATATTTTTCTCCTTAAATATCTCTCTTTCACACTTGCACAGGCCTCTGTCCTAGGATGCTTTCTTGCCAGGTGTGATAACATCTGTCACCCTAGATCTTCCCACTTCCCATTCTCTTGGGTGCATCCTCTGCTTTTTTCTGATTCCCAAGTATTTCTCTTTCTTATTTTCTCCACATTGGGTTGAATTATGCTCCTTGGTAGCTTCCTCCTAAGTGATATATAACGGGCAAATTACTCAAGACTTGCCCATGTCTGAAAATGTATTTTCCCCTTACATTTGGTGAGAGTCTGGCTGGGTATAAACTTTTCAGTTATAAAATACTCTATCTCTGAATTTTGAGGGTGTTATCCTTTTGTCTTCTGGTATCCTGTATTGCTGTTTTCAAGTCTGATGCCGGGCAGATTGCTGATCCTTAGAACATGAAGTGGCCAGCTTTTTCAATTGGGAAGCTTTTAGGATCTTTATTCCCAGTGTTCTGAAATTTTAGGATGATGCACCTTAGAGAGTGGCAGAGGCTGCTGTTGTGCCATCAAAAAGCCTATCTTCTTTCCCCAGCACAGAGCGGGTGATCGGCAGCTCACGCTGGCCCTGCACGGCACCTTCAGCCCCCCTGCATCCAGGAAGAACCTTTGGACTAGTTCTTTCCAACAGAAAGAATGTGAGTTGAACTGACGGTCTTGTGGTAGTGGGATTAGGGGAATGGACTGTGGTGGGGGAGGAGAGAAACGGGGATAAGATCTGCTCTTGGCTGACCACTATCAAGCAGCGGATGGGGCGAGCAAGCGCCCCAAAAGCATGTTCTTACTGCCATATTATTCTGGTTGCAGCCCCGCTCCCCACGCCCCTGTCCTGCTTGGTGACCCTGAGCTGTCCTCTCCAGGATAAGTGACCCAGGTCTGGTTCCCAGCCCTTTTCTAGGGTCTTATGGTTGCAATTTTCTCTAGTCTTTGATAAGTAGATTTCTCATTCATTCATTTTTCCACCTTCCAAACATTTATCGAAATTCTTTTCTTTTTGTTGTTGTTGTCTTTTTATGGCAGCACCCGCAGCATAAGGATGTTCCCAGGTTAGGGACTGAATCAGAGCTGCCGCTGCCAGGCTACACCACAGTCATGGCAACACTGGATCCAGACCTAATCTGTGACCTACACTGACTGCAGCTTTCAGCAACACCTGATCCTTAACCCACTGAATGAGGCCAGGGATCAAACCTGCATCCTCATGGATACTATGTTGGGTTCTTAACCCACTGAGCCACAATGTGAACTCCTGAGATTTTTTCTTTTTTATATACCTTTAAATCTTTGATCTGGTTGGAATTTGTCTCAGAATAGACCTTCCTTATTATTTCAAGCAGTAATTATTAAATATTTTTTTTCCTCCTTAGAGAGAAAACAAAGGGGACTAGCTCTTAAGAGAAAAAAATAAACACATTTCTTTTTCTGCAATAAGTACAAAAGTATTTTTTTAAAAAGCAAAAACAAAGAAAAAAGAAAAGACATAATTTTGGAGAAATTGCCTCTGTTCACTTTGGTTTGTGGAACGTGTGAGCGGCACGCCCATCTGTGCAGAGAGAACAGAAAGCCTTTCTCCAGCACCCCTCACCTGATGGGAACACCCAGCCTCAGGCAGCAGGATGGAATATTCTAGGCATTGGCTTTACTCCTATAGGCAGACAGCAGTGGGAGAACGGGGTGGGTTAGGGAGCTTCTGCCCGCCTCACAAGGAACAACACTCTTCGAGGCCCGTAAACCTGTCCTTGCAAAGCATTTAGTGGATGGGTGGCAAGAAGACAAAGGAAACCAGGTCCGCAGTCAGACTTCCCAGGGCCTGGCCGCTCCCCAACTTGAACCTGAACGCGTGCAAAATGTTTTCACCCCGTTTCTGACACACCCTGAGGCAAACAGCCAGTTGCTTCCATGGGGGCTTCTGTGCAGGCTCTGAGTAAGATTTTCCTACCTCTGCCTTCTTTTCACTTATTTAAAGAAAATTTAGCATATGTCAGGAATAATTGTTTTCTTTTAAAGCACTGTAATTTAGTTCCTTTCTGGACTTTGCGGGTATGAGTCACTTTTTGAGGCAGTGCCGGGAGATGCAAATATAAGAATATTATTTCTGAAAACCTGAGATTTCAAGCTGGGCCTTCTATTTCTCTTTGTTAGTTTTAATCTTATTGTGACGTTCATATTATTAAAAGAATGACAGAACTCGAATCACTTTTCATTCCAAGTGCTAATGGAACAAGCTGCTTCTCCATTCCATGTGGTTTCTTTTCTTTTTTTTTTGTCTTTTTGCCTTATCTGGGGCCACACCCGCGGCATATGGAGGTTCCCAGGCTAGGGGTCTAACAGGAGCTGTAGCCACCGGCCTTCGCCACAGCCACAGCAGCGCGGGATCTGAGCCGCGTCTGTGACCTACACCACAGCTCAAGGCAACGCCGGATCCTTAACCCACTGAGCAAGGCCAGGGATCGAACCCGCAACCTCATGGTTCCTAGTCGGATTCGTTAACAACTGAGCCACGAAGGGAACTCCTCATGCAGTTTCTTTTATACATGGTCATTATTTTTGGCTTTGTTCTCTATCACACTCTCTCTCTCTCTTGTTCATATATACACATGTATTTCTGGGATCCTAGATCTTTCTCTGTGGGTAATAGAGATACTTGTGCATTCTAATTTTTTTAAACTTTTCATACTTTCTCAGTACTCCTACTTCTCTAAGTTTGACCATTTTATATTTGTCCAACACCAGATCTTCCTTCTTGTAATAGAATTACTACTCTACCATAACTCAGTCTAATTCTGTGTCTTTGCTTTGTGTGTGCCAGAGAGTAAAGAAAGGAGATGGTGAGTTGAAAGGCAGTCTGGACTGTGGACAAAAAAGAAGAAACGAAGAGGGAGGTACAGTAAGAAGAGAGAGTGGCTCTTAACGAAGAACTTGGCTCTTTGCCTTCTTTGACATTTTAACTCGACATCAGAAAGCATATTTGATTTTGAAATTCATGGAATGCCTGGCACGTGAGCAAATGTCAGAGCAGTATTAAAATTTAGGGCTCCAGGGGAGTTCCCTGGTGGTCTAGTGGTTAGCACTTTCACCACTGTGGTCCGGGTTCAGTCCCTGGTCTGGGAACTGAGATCCCACATCAAGCTGAGACAGCCAAAAAAAAAAAAAAAAAAGTTAGGGCCGTAGCCACTTTTCCTGAATCTCCTATTTCTTCTCCTTGACTTTTTGTGAAAACCTCAGCATAATGTACTATTGCTTAGCTTACACTATTTTTATGAAAGCTGCTGAGGTGAGAGCAGAGATTTTAGAATCAGAAAGACTTACTTTTATTTTAATTCTGATTTTTCTTTTTCTTTTTACAGCCCCACCTGCAGCATATGGAAGAGTCCAGGCTAGGGATTGAATTGGAGCTGCAGCAGCTGGCCTACACCACAGCCACAGCAACACGGGATCCGAGCTGCGTCTGCAACCTACACCACAGCTCCTGGCAATGCCGGATCCTTAACCCACTGAGCAAGGCCAGGGATCGAACTCTCCTCATGGATACCTGTCGCGTTCTTAACCTGCTCAGCCACGACAGGAAGTCCTATTTTGCTTTCATCTTTGGATCAGTTGACGAGAAAAATCATTTGTTTAAAAAATAAAAAACACGGAGTTGCCATTGTGACTCAGCGGGTTAAGAACCTGACTAGTATTCATGAGGATGCAGGTTCAATCCCTGGCCTTGCTCAGTTGGGTTAAAGATCTGGCATTGCCCTGAGCTGCTCGCCGTGTAGGCCAAAGTTGCTGGATCAGATCTGGCATTGCTGCGGCTGTGGTGTAGACTGCCAACTGCAGCTCTGATTTGACTCCTAGCCTGGGAACCTTCCACATGCCGCAGGTGCAGCCCTAAAAAGAAAATAAATAAATATGAAAAAAACAAAAATAATTTTGGTCTGTCTACTAAATACCTTAAAACATTTTAATTTTAATTGTAGTAGACATTAATGTTAAGGAAAAACCAACATAAAACCAAAAAAGAAAAAAAAAACAAGAAAAAGTGGGTATCGATCCCCATGACAGAAAGTTCTCAAGCACAATTGTCGATTTCTCTTAACATGCTTACTTTGCATTGTCACTGAGGATACTGGTAAGAGAAACTTTTCTTTAAAACCAGAAGACAAAATGGAGTTCAAATACCAGATTTTAATTTTGAGAAATAAAACAAACCCCGAAAGTATTTTAAGCCACAAGTAATTTCAAGTGAAGAGGAAAAATTATTTCTGCTTATGTCATGAGAAAATAAACATTCCTTTGTTACTCAGAAGAAAATTTTATGCAGTTACATGTAAAGTTAAACATCTCAAAGCAAATGTTCACTTAAATTCACAGTGCGGAAAGACTTGGTTTTAATTCTCAAAAATAACTGACCTTGGTCAAACTATGTAGCTTCTTAAAGACTTAGCTTTTTCAGAGTAAATGTTTCTCTCATGAGAGATAAAAGAGAAAAAAGTATGTAAAACCTTAGTAGAGTTGGAGTTCCCTGGTGGCCTAGGACTTGGCATTGTCACTGCCGTGGCTCAGAACACTGCTATGTCTCAAGTTCAATCCCCGGCCCAGGAACTTCTACTGGTGCAGCTAAAACAAACAAACAAACAAACGAACATCCCTTAGTATAGTGCCTGCCACTTTAACCAACCCAGAATACCAATTAATTCATTCAACAAATGTTTACAGAATGCTTACTGGGTGCTGGACTGTTTGCTCGGTGTAAAGTATATTATGGGGAATGGGACAGATGAGATCCCGGCCCGTATGGAGCTTATAGTCTAGTGAAAGGGACAATAAACATGAAAACAAATAGATTAAATAATTACAGGTGTGTGACCAGGAACAGCAGAGAGGACCTGTGTTAGCTGTGGGAGCCATGGAAGGCTTCACCACAGCCTGAGGGATGAGAAGGAGCCAGTGGATCCAAAGTTTGTTTAAGGTAGGGGAAACTGGGTCTCTGGCTTAGAGATTGGGTTCTATTCACTGTCAGAGGCCATCAGGGCAAGACTCCTCCTTGCCTTCTTATGGCCTTTGTCCTTCTATAACCCTGACCGCTGAGAATAAACTCGCCTGTGCCTGTGACTATCCATCCTCATTGATCTTCTTAAGCAACTGAAATTCAACGGCCAGTCATGATCACCTCCTTGAATATGCCCTCAACCCCCTTATCCATCTCATGGTGCTTTACTCTGTTGCCCCAACCCACCCTTGTTGAATCCCGCTGTCCACGCCCCGCCATGTCTGCACCCATGGAGTGTGGCAGAAGAACATTCTGGAACCTCATTGACTGGTCTCACTTATGTTCCTAGAGGCCCTCGTGCAGCCCAGCAATCTTAGGAGATGTCCCTGGCCCTTCTCTCCCCGACTCTCCTCTCACATCGATGAAGAGAAAGGATGGAGCCTCATGACCCACGCCCTTCTGGACCAGAAGAATAAAAGCAGCCCTTGAATCCAAGCTTGCTTAGCCCCAGCTACCCTCCTGCCACTCTCTTCACCAACACCATGTCATCCCACTTCCCAGAGCACAGTTCCCCTCTCTCTAGAAACATTCTTACTCAGTCACACTCCTAAGATCTGTTCAAAGAATCAAGGGGCTGCTGACTCTTGGTGATTGGCAGGAGCTGAGAGCACAGGAGGGTCATTGTTTTTACTCATTGCCCCATTAACCTTGGGCTAATCATCAGTTTCTGTCTCTGAGGTTTGCACACACGATGATGTATAAGAGACTATTTTTTTTTTTTTTTAGGGCCATACCTGTGGCATAGGGACGTTCCCAGGCTAGGGGTCAGATTGGAGCTGCAGCTGCTGGCCTTCGCTGCAGCCACAGCCACAGCGATACCAGATTGGAGCCACGTCTGTGACCTATAATGCAGTTCATAGCAAGGCCAGATACTTTACCCACCAAGCGAGGCCAGGGATCGAACCTGCATCCTTATGGATACTAGTTGGGTTCTTAACCCCCTGAGCCACAACGGGAACTCCAAGGAGACTGTCTTGAAATTGAAAGTGTACTAAGTGATCCGCAAACTATAATCCAATATTTGTAATTCAATAAATTTTATTAGCATCACAAGGATCAAATTTTGCAGAAACTATGTATCTGGTTATTAATCAGTCACAGTTATTTGAAGAATAGCAAGCTTTCTTGTCTTTGTCTCTCTCTAGTACACGTGTTCACCCTAAAAACCACAGCCTATAGCTTTAATTGTAATAGGATTAGTCTTATAATTTGAATATAACTATTAATCTTTTATTTCTACTCCAAAGAGTGTCACAAATCCACCTCCATCCCACCTCGGTTCCTAAAGTTCAAAGTTTTGCACAATTGCAAAAACAAACCCTTTACTTGATGTTCAGATTAAAATCAGATTTTTTTTTCCTTTGCACATGGCTTTACCCTATTGTACACCCTATGAGTTCAATGAGTTCGTTTCATGCTCCTTTCCCTCCCCTGACCCCAAGCAACTGGAGAGGGCCCTGGCTGCATACCTAGTGGGGTGTCAGGGGCTGGAATCTACAGTAGATTCCCAATTCCAATCCCTCTTTGTTTCACAAGCTGCAAAAACTGCATCCTTTATACTCTGTCTCCATCTATTGGACAAAAATGACCAATGCTGCCTAAATTTCCCCATTACGGCTTTCTGTGCAATTGCAATCTTCTAAATAAGTGAACTAACACATCTGCCCTTAACATTACACTTAAATCTGACTCTGTCAAGCTCTATTCCTGGACAAAAAGAGTTGAGATGTTTCTGGAGGTTTTTTTTGGCTGTGCCCATGGCTTGTTGAAGACCCGAGCCACCGCAGGGATCATGCCGGATCCTTAACCCACTGCCCAGGAAAGATCTAAGTGGTTTTTGATCATGCCTCCTGGACATATTTTCTTACTTGGAGGAAAGTTCCAGGGTTCCTTAGTAGTAAGTCATTACTTTAGTTAGTGGGGAGCTTATGGAAGCTGGACTCTTTCATGCATTTTCAGTGGTTCTCAATGACGATTTTCAATAGGTAAAACTCCCCCTTTGGAAGATCGCCCCCTGATAATTATTACCGCTGTTAGGATCACGGGAAATGACCTGGGTCTTGGGTTCTCAGTGAACGCCAGTGTAACAACTTTCTAGTCCCTTTGCTCCTATATCTTTTCTCAGGGAAATCTGGTCCCCCAGGTTAGCTACATATTTCTACAACTCAGAACTGCATATCTGGCTGTTTCACTTTACTTCTACTCTCTAGTCCAAGGATAAATATCGTTAACTCATAAATTCTTTCAGCTAATATTTACTGACTGTCCACTATGGACATTGATTTATTTAAATTAGCGTATTCAATATACTCTTTTTGGGAGTATATTAGAGTTGCTACCCTCCTGGAAGGTTATATTCTAGGAGGTGGAAGAAGTGTGGGTGTGGAGACAGACAATAAATAAATAAGTAGGAGTTCGCATCGTGGCTTAGTGGTTAACAAATCCGACTAGGAACTATGAGGTTGCAGGTTCAATCCCTGGCCTTGCTCAGTGGTTAAGGATCCAGCGTTGCCGTGAGCTGTGGTGTAGGTTGCAGATGCGGCTCGGATCCCATGTTGCTGTGGCTGTGGTGTAGGTTGCAGATGCGGCTCGGATCTGGCGTGGCTGTGGCTGTGGCGAAGGCTGGCGGCTACAGCTCCGATTAGACCCCTAGCCTGGGAACCTCCACATGCCGAGAGTGCGGCCCTACAAAAGGCAAAAAGACAATAAATAAATAAACGAGTGAATAAATAAATAAACATCAAGAATGTAACTGGCAAATAAATGCTGCAGAAAACAGAAAAGGAGAGTTCAGTTGTGGCTCAGGGGGTTAAGAACTGGACATAGCATCCACGAGGGTATGGGTTCGATTCCTGGCCCTGCTCAGTGGGTTATGGATCTGGCATTGCCGTGGGCTGTGGCATAAGTCACACAGGTGGCTTGGATACAGTGTTGCTGTGGCTGTGGTGTAGGTCTCAGCTGTAGCTCCAATTCAATCCCTGGCCTGGGAACTTCCATACATGACAGGTATAGCGTTAAAAAAAAGAAAAAATGGAAAAACAGAAAAGCAAGGGAAAGGAGATAAGGAGTTGGGGTGGGGGTGGAGAATGGGCAGTTGCTATTTTGTGATTTGCAAAGGTCTCACTAAAAATCTAACATTTGTCAGAGTTCCTGCTGTGTTGCAGTGGCTTAAGAACCCAGCCGAGGTTGCAGGTGTGGCTCCAATTCAGTTCCTGGCCTGGGAACTTCCGTATGCTGTGGGTGTGGCCATAAAAAAATAAAAATAAAAATGTAATATTTGAAAAGATATCTAAAGAAAGTGAAGGAGCGAGGCACATAGTTATCTGGGGGAAAACATTTTAGGCAGAAGATACAGCAGGCAGGATAGTTTTAACATGTTCTAAGGCTAGAGCTGACACAATCTGCTGATGGATTGACTGGATGAGGAATGAAAGAGCGAGGCCTCAAGAATGACTACAAGGTGGGTTTTTTTGTTTTTCGTTTTTATCCCCCACGCCTGCTGCATAGAAAAATTTCCCCAGGGCCAGGGATCAAAACTGTGCCACAGCAGTGAACCGAGCTGCTGCACTGGCAACGCCGGAGCCTTAACCCACTGCCCCAAAAGATTTTCAGACTGAGAAATAGCAGACGGCAGAGTTTCCAGTACTGGAGACAGAGAAGACTGCAGGGAAAGGAAATTCTTCCCCTGGGGGATGATTCAGATATTAGTAACCTCATTTAGCATTTTTCTTTTCTTCTTTGGCCGCCCTGCAAGGCATATGTGGTTCCCCAGCCAGGGATCAGATCCAAGTGCAGCTGTAATCTACGCTCCAGCTGTGGCAAAGCCCAATTCTTAATCAGCTGTGCTGGGCCAGGGATCACACCTGTGTCCCAGCACTCAGGAACTCCTCATTTAGCACATATTAATTTGAGAGGCCTTTTGGACATTCAGGTAGAGATATCAAGTAGGTAGTTGGAAAATTAGATTTGGAATTCAGGCTAGAGACCCGAGCTGGAGCTATAAATTCATGCTGCAGTGCCATATAGGTGTATTTTTAAAGCCAGGAACCTGCATGAGATCACCCAGCAGAAAGAGGAGAATTGAAGGTTTAAGGACTGATCCCAGGGACACGCCAACATTGAGGGTTGGGGACATGAGGACTAGCTGGCCAGGGAGACTGAGAGGGAGAAGAACCAAGAAACGTGTCTGATTTGATTCGCATGTAAATCAATGGAGTTAGAGCACACTCTCAGACCACACAAAATGGTTTAAAGACCTAAATATAAGACGTGACATCAGAGAGTTCCCATCATGGCTCAGTGGAAACAAATCCGACTAGTATCCATGAAAATGCAGGTTTGATCCCTGGCCTCGTTCAGTTAAGGATCTGGCATTGCCCTGAGCTGTGGTATAGGTCGCAGATGCAGCTCGGATCCTGCGTTGCTGTGGCTGTGGCGTAGACTGGCAGCTGTAGCTCCAATTCGACCCCTAGCCTGGGAACTGCCATATGCCGTGGGTGTGGCCCTAAAAACAAACAAACAAACAAAAAGAAAGACATAACACCATAAAATGCCTAGAAGAGAACATAGGCAAAACATTTTCTTATATAAATTGTAGCAATGTTTTCTTAGGTCAGTCTCCCAAGGCAAAAGAAATAAAAGCAAAACTAAACAAATGGGACCTAATCAAACTTAAAAAGCTTTCGCTCAGCAAAGGAAACCGTCAACAAAATGAAAAGACAGCCTTCTGAATGGGAGAAAATATTTGCAGAACATGCAATGGACAAGGGCTTTATTTCCAAAATATACAAACAGCTCATATCAAAATGACAACTCCCATATCAAAAAGACAACTCAGTCACAAAATGGGCAGAAGAGCTAAAGAGACATTTCTCCAGAGAAGACATATAGATGGCCAAAAGGCACATGAAAAGATGCTCAGCATTGCTAATATTAGAGAAATGCAAACCAAACCTACACTGAGGTATTACCTCCCACCAGTGAGAACGGCCATCATCAAAAAGAGGATGTGGAGAAAAAGGAACCTTCCTACACTGTTGGTGGGAATATAAGTTGGTGCAGCCACTATGTACTTGATATGGAGGTTCCTTAAAAAACTAAAAATGGAGCTACCATATGAGCCAGCAATACCACTCCTGGGCATGTATCTGGCGAAAACATTCAAAAAGATACATGAACTCAATATTCATAGTAGCACTATTTACAATAGCCAAGACTTAGGAAGCAACCCAAGTGCCATCAACAGATGAATGCATAAAGATTTTATATATGTACACACATGCACACACACACACACACACACACACACACACAATGGAATACTACTCAGCCATAAAAAAGAATGAAATAATGTCATTTGCAGCAACATGGATGGACCTAGAGATTATCACACTAAGTGAAGTAAACCAGACAAAGATAAATATCACATGATATTGCTTACATGTGGAATTTAAAAAAGATACAAAGAAACATATTTACAAAAGAGAAAGAGACTCACAGATGTAGAAAACAAACTTATGGTTACTAAAGGGGAAAAGGGGGGGAGGGATAAATTAGGAGTTTGGGATTAACAGATACACACTACTTTCTATAAAACAGATAAACAGCAATGTCCTACTAAATAGCACAGGGAACTGTATTCAATATTCAATACCTTGTAATAACATATAATGGAAAAATTTCTGAAAAAGTATACACACACACACACTCAGAGAGCCAAGGTTGTACACTAGGTCTTTACTGACCCAGCTCTGGATCTGATAGAGATCAACATTACACAGGACATTTTGGGAATTTGAGTGGATCCAACAAATTCACCTTATCGGTATACAAAAGGTCTGATGACACTTAATCCAACAAAGGAAACTTCCCCAGTGGACTTCAGTGTGTCACTATATATATATATATATATATATATATATATATATATATATATATATATTTTTTTTTTTTTTTTTTTTTTTTTAAGGGCCACGCCCGCGGCATATAGAAGTTCCCAGGCTAGGGACTGAATCGGCGCTACAGCTGCCAGCATACCCACAGCCACAGCAACGCTGGATCCGAGCCGCATCTTTGACCTACACCACAGCTCACGGCAGTACTGGATCCTTAACCCACTGAGCGAGGCCAGGGATCAAACCCATATCCCCATGGATCCTAGTCAGGATCGTTAACCACTGAGCCATCACGGGAACTCCTGGTGTGTCACTATTTTAATTGGTGTCTATGACACACAGACAGGGGTGCCCCTGATGAGAGTCACAGACCAAGTGTTTGTATCACAAGACCTAAACACCCTTAGGAGGAAAGGAGAGTGCTACTGGGGTCTCTTTTACATTGGGGGTCAAATCCATCCACTTCTGCCTCCCATCTCTACAGAAACAGGAGCGAAACACAGAGCCAAGTGCTCAAAAACCCTGGGTCTGAGGCAGAATGCTCTCACCTGTTCTCAGTGGCCATTAGTACCGGTGAAAAGGAGATGGTCAAGGCCACATTGCCACGTGTGTGTGCAGAGCACATGCGCTGGGCAGCTGGGGCTGGTGACAAGAGCCCCGGTGTTGCCCTTTCCACCTTCTCAGAAGACACCACGTTCAAGTGGAACTCTTGTGCTGCTCACGCTATCCTCAGGGTCTTGGGTGGGGGAATAGTGGACTTGAAAGAATGCTTGGCAGTTTCCGTCCTGGTGCAGCAGAAACGAATCCGACTAGGAACCATGAGGTTGCGGGTTCGATCCCTGGCCTTGCTCAGTGGGTTAAGGATCCGGCGTTGCCGTGAGCCGTGGTGAAGATTGCAGACGCGGCTCGGATCCCGCGTTGCTGTGGCTCTGGCGAAGGCCGGCAGCTACAGCTCCTGTTAGACCCCTAGCCTGGGAACCTCCGTATGCCGTGGGTGTGGCCCTAAAAAGACAAAAAGAAAACACACACACACACACACACACACAAAACCCTTGGAGGAGTTCCAGAGATGTCTCTGGAGTGCTGGCATGTAGACTGGATCCCTGGCCTAGCACAGTGGATTAAGGATCAGATCAAGACCTGGTCCCTGGCCAGGGAACTCCATATGCTGCGGAGCTGCCAAACAAGGAAAAAAAAAAAGAGAGAGAGAGAGAGAGAGAATGCTTGGGAAGAACCTTGGACACGGGGCTTGGCTTGACACCATTAGTGTACCACGTGGGAAACGATGGCCCTGCTGGAGGGGATCAGTGGGCCAACGAGGGAGACTCACCGCACACAGATCAAGGAAAAAGCTAGAGACCTTCCTGAGCCTCCTCATCTGACACCTCGCCCCTGTGGATGCACTTGCATAGATGAGCTCTGGCCTCACGTACTCCAGATACCCAACTGTGAGCCTCATTTGTTTCCACATCTCTAACTGTGGAAGATGGCTTTGTCTGATTGATGGCCAGCATTCACCTTGCTCTTCTGAGGCGCATTTTTCCATTATGTGTTCATAATGCTTTTTTTTTTCCTTCCTCTTTTTGCCTTATCTAGGGCCGCACCCACAGTATATGGAGGTTCCGAGGCTAGGGGTCTAACAGGAGTGGTAGCTGCCGGCCTTCGCCACAGCCACAGCAACGCAGGATCCAAGCCGCTTCTGCAACCTACACCACGGCTCACGGCAACGCCGGATCCTTAACCCACTGAGCAAGGCCAGGGATCGAACCCTCAACCTCATGGTTCCTAGTCGGATTCGTTAACCACTGAGCCACGACAGGAACTCCTATGTGTTCATAATGTTAATGTCAATAAATGAATGAGGAGTTCCCACTGCGGCTCAGCAGAAATGAATCTGACTAGTATCCATGAGGACTCAGGTTCGATCCCCGGCCTTGCTCACTGGGTTAAGGATCCAGCGTTGCCGTGAGCTGTGGTGAAGGTCGCAGACATGGCTTGGACCTGGAGTTGCTGGGGCTGTGGTGTAGGCAGGCAGCTACAGCACCGATTTGACCCCTAGCCTGGGAACGTCCATATGCTACACATGCGGCCCTAAAAAGAGAATAAATAAATAAATTAAACATATATATGCATATACAAATATATACAAACATTCATATATATAATATATACAATATATACATATATAATATATACAATATATATAATATATACATATACAAATATTCTATATACATAAAATTGTATTTCTTTGCTACTAAAAACTAATATGACATCGTAAATCAACTAAATTTCAATGAAAAAAAAAATGTCCTTAAAAAGAAAGTGAGAAAACATTTGTAGAGGGAAAGAGTAACTCACACGACAAATGCTGCTAGTGGATCAAAGAGGACTGAAAATTGACCGTGACATTTACTGTGTGGAGGTCCCATTGATTACCTTGACTCAGGCAACCTCAGTGAGTGAGGTGATGAAGAGGAAGTCTGACTTTAATGTTTTAAAGAGAGACTGGGAGGAGAGAAAAGGAGAACAGAGCACATATATAGCTCTCTTAAGTTTTTCTGTAACAGGGAAGAGAGAAATAGAACAGTAGTGGGGGGCGGGGGCATTTTTAAACCAATTCTATGGAGGCATATTTTATATACAATATAATATAAAATAAAATGCTTACATTTTAAGCGTATTTTTTTATGAGTTTTTTTTCTTTTTTCTTTTTAGGGTCGCACCCCCATGGCATGGTCCCAGGCCAGGGTTCGAATCAGAGATATACCTGCTGGCCTACACCACAGCCACAGCAACGCAGGATCCCAGCCGTGTCTTCAACCTACACCCACAACTCACAGCAATGCTGGATCCTTAACCCACTGAGCAAGGCCAGGGATCGAACCTTTGTCCTCATGGATACTACTCAGATTCATTAACCACGGAGCCATGAAGGGAACTCCCTATTCTTTTATGAGTTTTGACAAATGTATACAAACTAGTTACCACCACTGCAATCAACACATAGGGCATTTGCATTGACCCAGAAAGTTCCCTCAAACTTCTTGCCGTCAGCGCTTCCTCACTCTCAAACCCAGGAAACCACTGAACAGATTGCTATCACCATTGACTTTGCCAGTTCTAGACTTAATATCATGGAATCATACAACATGCAGTCTTTTATGTTTAGTTTCTTTCTCTCGAGATTATCTTTGTTATATTTATTACCAGGTCATTCCTTTTTTATTGCTGACTTGTATTCTATTGATGGGCATACATGATTCTGTTACCTATTTGTTGATAGGATATTGGAGTTGTTTATGTAAAAAGTATTTACAATGTATAAATGAGTATAGTATATACAGAGGCAAACACAAAACTTGTTAGTATGTGTGGTGATGTTAACTAGATTTATTTTGGTGATTATTTTGTAATATATACAAAGATAGAATCACTATATTATACATCTGAAGGTTAATTTCTTCATATTTTTATAATACAAAGATATTTCATTGAATTCTGCAAACCATTTTAAGATGATTTATAAATATTATACATTTATATAATAATATATGCTATTTATGAGTATAATTCATTGTATCATTTGTATATAAATATTTTCATATAATTATGTTGCTATATTATATACATTTAACCTTGTCTGGATTAAAACAGTTTCTTTGTGTGAGGAAAATCTTATCTGACCACCAGTTAGATGTCAAGAAATATAATGTGAACATACACAAAATAGTTGAAAACTTATTTATAATCCGTTAGATTCTATGATGGCAACAAAGTAAAATCTGATTGCATGCAAGAGATTATTTTCCACCCAAATACATCATGCTATAATATGAGATTTTTGAGTAAGAAAAGCTAGACTGAATTCTTGACCCACCACTTGCAAACTATGTGTCCTTGGGCAAGATAGTCAACCGTCCCCCCAAATCTCAGTTTTTCATCTCTAAAATAAAAGCATTAACAGAAATAAAAGAAGCACATGTTAGATGCCAAGCTAGTCCTGTAGATGAGGAAACTGAGGCTTGAGAAGTTAAATAATTCGTCTGCGATCTCACAGCAAGTAAGTGATGAGACAAGGATTCAAGGTCTGAGTCCAGAGCCCACAATCTTAATTATTACACTATACTACCTTGCCGAAATAATATAATGTGATAAAGTAGTTAATGTACGTTAAAGTGCTTAAATTACTTGACACATGCTATTTTCACCTCCTTACAGAGGGTATCACTAATCAATAGATGGCATCAAGATGTAAAGAAATCAGCACTGAGCTTATTAATCAGGGGTCCTGGGATTCCTCATAAATTAGCTGAGTGATTGTGGCAAGTCACTTAACATTTTGGGCCTCAAAATTTGATTAATCTCTAAAAATGACTAAGTATCATTTAGATCTTTCTAGCTAGAAAAATTATATGTCTTTCTGTTATTTTATGACCTTCTGGACCTAGCTTTCTCTCATCTGCTGGCTCTAAGTTTTCTTGTAGGAGACTTTGTTGAATTTTGCTCCCTGGCTCCCACCTCCTGAATGCCTTGAGTTCATATACAAGATTATCAAAAAGTATAACATGCTTGGAAATATCCATGAGCAACAGAATGACAAACCTTTTTTTCTTGCGAAGGTAGGCTTATTTTCTTTTGTTCTGAGAAGGTAATGCATCTTCGCTGTCTGAAAGTCAAAAAGCTATCACAAGTAATACATACCTGGCCCTTTCTACCCTACTTCCCCTGATTCCACTTATTTCTCTCTCATTCGTCCTTCCAGTTATTATCTATCTATGCAAGTTCAAGCAATATGAATATAAATATTCTTGTTTTCTCCCTTTTCTTATACAAAAATGATGCACTACATTCACTGTTACACACGTTCCCTTTTTCTCTTAACAATGTACTTTTCTACGGAATGGACGGTCAGCAGGGACCCATTTACAGCACAGGGAACCCTACTCAACATCCTGTGATGACCTACATGGGAAAAGAATCTGAAAAAGAATGGATATGTGTACATGTATAACTGAATCATTTTGTTGTTCAGCAGAAATTAACACAACATTGTAAATCAACTCCAATAAAACTTCAAAAACAAACATGGCTGATGATATGAGAAAAAAAATATATATGTATGACCGGGTCACTTTGCTGTGCAGTAGAAATTGGCACAACATTTTAAATCAAATATACTTTAACCAAAAAATCAAAAATCAAAACCAATAATGTGCCCTGAAAATTACCTTACATCGGTACACACAGAGAACTTCCTTTATTAGATTTTTCTAGCTGTGTGTTATTCAGCTCTGGGACAATACCATAGTTTATTTAATCTAATGAAGGACACCTGAAGGGCATTTCTAATATTTTGCTATTACAGACAATGCTACAAATAAATAACACTGTACACATATCATTTCCTCTTCTATACGGCTGTATCTGTAGGACAAATTCCCAGAAGTGGAATTCCTGAATTTAAGAGTAAATGAATTTGAAACAACCTAAATACACATCAACAGAGGAGTGGATAGGGAAGATATGGTACATACACACAATGGAATATTACTCAGCCATTAAAAGGAATGGAATAACAACACTTATAGCAACATGGATGAACCTAGAAATGATTTACAAAGTGAAACCAGTCAGACAGTTAGACAGCAACACCCAGTGCTACCGCTTACATGTGGAAACTAAAGAGACACAATGAATTTCTTTGAAGAACAATGACTCACAGATTTTGGAAAACCTTGGTTTTTCAAGTAAGACAATCTGGGGGGTGGGGGGATGCACTGTGGGTTTGGGACACAAAATCTATCGAATTGACTTATGATCTTTGTACACCTATAACTGAAATAAAATTCATTGTTAATAAGAAAAAAAAGAGTAAATGAATTTGTAATTTTTATAAATACTATTGTATTGCACTCCATAGACATTGGACCATTTTACACACCAACCAACTCAGAATATATCAGAGTGCCTGCTGATAGCTTCACCAACATCGTGCTGTCAAACATTAAATGTTTTTTAGGGCCACACCAGCAGCACATGGAAGTTTCTGGGATAGAGGTCAAATCAAAGCTTTGGCTGCCAGCCTACGCCACAGTCACAGCAACACAGGATCTGAGCTACATCTGCAGCCTACACCACAGTTCACAGCAACGCCGGATCCTTAACCCATTGAGTGAGGCCAGGGATTGAACCTGCGTCCTCATGGACGATAGATCGGGTTCTCAAACTGCTGAGCCATAGAGAACTCCCAAACATTGGATTTCTAAGCAATCTGACAGGAAAAATGGTATGCAGAGAGATTTCAATTTGCATGTAGCTTTTGAAAATGAGTTGGGAAGTTGAAATCCTGGCCAAAATTCAAGATAAGCTTTGATAAAAATGGATTTTTTAAAGCAGACCCTAAGTCTTCAGCTTTGTAGCAGAATCACACATAACAGCTGACTTCGGGACAAAACAAATATATTTCTCTGTAACTCAAAGATTTATGTCAAGCAAGTTCAGGAAATTTGGTAATTGCTCTGTAGTTACTCAATCTTAATCCAGAAAGATCAATGCTGTGTTCTTGGAGAATGGCCTTGAGCTCTCCTGCAGTCCTGTTAACTGAATTTTATTTATTGTTGGGTTCTAGTATGGCCTTCATACTAATAACCCCAAATTAATAATTACATATTAATAAACTTCAAAGGCAGGGTAATACACATAAAATGTCCAGAATAGATGTTGTAGAGCAGTGACACAAACAATATAAAAAACAGAAGTGGAAGAAATCCCTTTTGATAGTGAGTCAATCTCTCCTTTTCTCTCTCTCTCTCCTCTTTCTCTCTCTCTCTAACACACACACAAACACACACACACACTAGCAGAAGTATTTCTTTGAGAGTCAAAGACATGGAAATGTGTAGATTCTGTTCTACACTTTAGTGGTGAATAAATCCATTTCAGGGGTGCAATGCAATACAAAATGCATCGTGTTTTCTCCTATGTTTGTATATTATAAAAACTACTATACAGAAGGCCCTCTATTATCATTTCTTTTGGTAACACGTCACACCTCATTTAATTTAAATATAAACTATGTCCCAATTTATTCATCAATAAAATCATAATAATGCTGGTAGCCACCTCGTAGGGTTTTGTGAAGATTTAAAAAGGTAAAACACGTAAAGCGAGTGCTTGGCACAGAGTAAGCCCTCAATAAATGTTGGCTATCAACATATTTGTTATTTTCTTTGTAATAAATTTCAGGTGACCATAGAATACTTGGACATGGTGTCCACGGAAGGCACAATATACGTTACTTCCATAGATTAAGGAAAGTCTTGACACCTTAATGAATGCACGGGGATCCAAATCAGCACAGAAAGTAAAGAGTGATGATGGAAAGAGTCTTCTTAATGGTTGGTGTTAATGCCAAACTTGTTTGGTATTTAAACCCAGTGTGAGAGGCAAAATCGTGGCTCACATAGATATCCACACCCTAATCCTTGGAACCTGTGAAAATGTTCACTTACACGGCAAAAGAGGTTTGGCAGATGTTACTAGGGGCAGCAACCTTGAGAATGATTACCCTGTTTTATCCAGATGGGCCCAAACTAGTCACATGAGTCCTTGAAAGCGAGAAACTTTCCTGCTGTGGTCAGAGATACAGGTGATGATGCAAGAAGGATCAGAAAGACGTGATGTGCCGACTGGCCCAGCAGACAAGCTGTTGCTGACTCTGAAAATAAAAGAAGCGAACCAAGGTACACAGGCTGCTCTTAAAGCTGGAAAAAAAAGGTAAGGAAGCATACACTCTCCTCGAGCATCCAGAAGGGAATGAGGCCAGGCCCACACCTTGATTTTTAGCCCAAAGGGTCTTATTTTGGATCCATCCAGAGAACTGTGAGATAATCAATTTGCTACAGCAGGAAAAGAGAACTAATCAGCTATGAGCTGAAAAAATCACACAGCATGGGAGTTTCAGTTTTTCTACCTCTCAGATAGCTCTGTGGAACTGATCTGGAGAAGCTGGGGGCAAGGAAGTCATAGATGTGTGATTCTGGAGAAGAGGTACTTGCAATCAGGCACATCTTGGGAGAAGGTTACTGTTAGTCACGAGGAACAGAGCTCAGCTAATGATTTTAGTGCTTTTCTCAATATGGGAAGACGTAAGAACATGGGTTTACAGAATTTTCTCCTGAAAACATGTAACTATCTGAGGGCCTGTCCTGACACTTCTCCCAGTGCTTGGCGTGCCTCATTGCTGATCTTCACTCTGAATTCTTTCCAGGGTGTGTTGCAGATCAGTGATTGCAGTGGCTAATGACTCGATTCTTGTAGAATTGGGTGGTTAGTGACATTCCTTAGTTGGCAACACCAAGGAGGCAATTTTTTTGCAAGGCCATAGAATTTTAGTCCATTTATCATTAAATGAAATACGTCGTGAATAAATAAACAGGACCAAAGCTATATATTCCACTGGCTTGAACCATAGATGAATTAGGTGCATGATATGCCAGTGTCCTGTTCTACTACAGCATTTGAGATGGCTTAGTTCAGGCCTGAGGCTAAAGAAAAGTTGACAGTTTAGCAAGAATGTCAAATCATTGGTATTTCAGGGCAATGCTGAATCTGCCTCGGTTGGGACAGTCACACATAGATGTATAAATGCACTAGGTGATCTTATCTTGGTGAAACTGGATTTTTTGGAAATTCTTTTAGAAAGAAATAGTTTGATCCAAATTTCAGAAATTTAAAATATACACTACCTTTCTAAAAGTGTAGAGTTGAAGGAATTTCAGACATTTTATCTGACAAAACTGATGACAATAACACTGTGCAGTGTACCTTTTACAATAGCAATAGTATGAATAAAGACTGCTAGGGTTTGTTGCCGACTTGCAGTGCAGTATGGTCCTGAAAACAAAATATGCCAACACTGAACCATCAGAATTTTATAAACATCTCAGTGGTAATTAACTTACCTATAAAATCATTTGGAATGTATCTATTCTCTGATGTACTTACACTGTAGAACAAAGATAAGTAAATGACATTTATTCTAACTTATTTTAACTACATTATGTTCTCTATATAATTTTTTTTTGAAAATTATCTTTATTACCCAGTACATTGTCAATTGTATGAGTGTTGTCTCTGAAGTTATTTGAAAATTGGATTACTTAAGTACAGGTTACTGCACATGTGAAATTTACTATATTCTTACTGATTGTTGACCTATTAGTTACTGAAAGAGATACGTTAAAAAAGTCATACAATTGCATATTTGTCTATCTTCATGAAATTTATCTTACATATAATACATATATATACATGTATTGCATACATAGGCTATGTTGTTAGATACTTGCAAGTTTGGAGTCACTATATATGGCAGGTTAATGTAAATGTTTAGCATTATATCGTGGCCCCATTTACCCTTTATAATGCATTTCCCCCGAAAATCCATTGAAATAGTACTACAGCAAATTAACTTTCTTTGAATTGTATTTACCTAATATTTCTTTTTCTATCCTTTTACCTTCAACCTTTCTGTCTTTATCATTTTGATGTGTCTCTTCTAAATGTGGTAGAGTCAGAATTTTTGCTTCCTAAATGAATGTCTGCCTTTTCGTTGGTGTATTTAATCCATTTACTTTTGATATATTGGGACTTATTTTCAAGATTTCAGTTTACTCTTTTAAAATATGTGCTTTAGGAAGTTCCTGTGTGTTGTAGTAGGTTAAGGATCTGATGTTGCCGCAGCTGTGGTGCAAGTTGCAATTGTAGCACAGGTTTGATCCCTGGCGCAGGAACTTCCACATGCTGCAGGTGCAACACCCCCAAAATTAAAATAAATAAATGAAATAAAATATGTGCTTTAAAGATACCTTTCCTCCTCCTTTTATTCTTTCTTTTGGAAATACGGCCTCTGGCTGGTAAGTCATGTGCTCAGCTAAAATTAGGGTATTCGATTACTAAAAGGAAGAACGGGAAAAAGGATCCTGCTAATAACACTTTGACTCATTATTCTTTTCCTGTTTTATAAGACATATTGGTCCAGTAATATAGTTCCATCTTGCTTTTATTTTTGTCCTCTGATGAGATCATAGTTATTGTCACAAACGTGTTATCTAGATTTACTCATACAGTTGCTAAATGTTTTGCTTATCATTTCTTCTTGCCTCTCAGTCATTCCTTTTGGGTTCAATTTCACTATTCTTGAAGAACACTATCAATTATTTATTGTTGCATAACAAATTGCTCTAATATGTAATGAGCTGAAACAACATTTATTATCTCACAGCTTCTGGATGTCAGCATCTGGTGTGGTTTTGCTGGGCTCCCTGCTTCAGGGTTGCTCCCAGGCTGCCATCAAAGTGTCAGCTGGGGAACTGGTCACCTCAAGGCTCAACTGAGGGAGTATCTTTTTCCACCTCACTCAAATGGTGGTCGACAAGATTTAGTTCCTTGTGAGTGGACCACTGGACTAAGGTCTTGGTTCCTGGCTAGCTGTTTGCCAGAAGCCACCCTCTGTTCTTTGCTCTGTGAGCCTCTCCAACATGGCATCTTCCTCATGAAAACATGTAAACCACGAGGGCAACAGAAGAAGAAGGCCAGTGAAAAAAAAGTCACAGACTTTTATAACCTAATCTCGGACGTGACATTGCATTGCCATTGCTGTGTTTGCTGGAAGCAAATCACTAACCACTAGGTCCGGCCCATGCTGGGAACACTGGGGACCAGGTCAGAAGCTGCCTACTATAAGCCTCCTCTTTGCAGGTTCTTTTAGTAAGAGTCTGAGGGCAATAGCCCTGTCGATTTTTGTGGGTTTCAGAATGTCTTTATTTCAGCCTCACCTATTTCTTCTGTGACTTCAAATATAAATATGTTAGACCACACAGGCCAATGATGCTGTGTTCTTCCCACTCCACCCCAGTCTTTTTTACCCTTGGATGTCATTTTGGAAAGTTTCTATTGCTGTGTTTTCAGGCTCATTGATCTTTGCTTCTGCAATGTTATGGATTTCGAAACTTTGTGCATGTAGACATTTCAAAACACTTCCAAATGCCTCACCGTCAAAGAATAAATGGAGTGGCAAATGGAAAATATTTAAACTGTGTAGTTTCAAACTCAGGATGCAGCCAAATATAGAACTTAGGCATATTTAATATTTAGAGGAATTTAAATACTTCTTTAAAAAAACAGAATCGCAAATCAATGAGCTGGGAGTTCCCATTGTGGCTAATTGGAAATGAACCCGACTAGTACCCATGAGGACTCGGGTTTAATCCCTGGCCTCACTCAGTGGGTTAAGGATCCAGTATTGTCGCAAGCTGTGGCATAGGTAAAAGATGTGGCTTGGATCTGGATTTACTGTGGCTGTGGCTGTGGCTGTGGCCAGCAGCTGCAGCTCTGATTCAAGCCCCTAGCCCAGGAACTTCCATATGCTGCAGGTGCAGCTCTAAAAATAACATAAAATTAAATTAAATCAATGACCTAAATATCTAGATCAAGAAGTTAGAAAAAGAAAGAACAAATAACTCTAAGGAACTTAGAATGAAGTAAATTATAAAGACACATGAATAAATAAAATTAGAAAATAAAGATACAGCGCAGCTCAATGTTTAATGCTTTCATTTGAAAAGGCTAATAAAATAAACTTTTGGCAAGATTATTCCAAGAAAACAGGGAGAAGACCCAGAAAATAATACATTAAATCTAAAAAACAATATAGCTGTAGATATATCAGAGATTTTTTTTAAAAAGATAAGTATATACTAGGAAAATTTGTATGCCAATAGGTATTGAAAGTTAGGTAAAATACACTATTTTCTAGAAAATTATAACTTTCTAAACCAGCTTTTGAATAAATAGAAAACATGAATAAACCTGTAAGTATGACAGATAAATAAAGGGAGGCAATATGTGTTTATTCTGCCTTTTATACAGGCTCTACTTCAGGATATCGAATAGAAGATAAGGGCAAGTCTGTCTTTATTGAAAGCCTAGGTAATCAATGAGAAAGGATTGATAAAATTAGAAACTAGGATTTTGCATCTCCAAGTGAACTGTTCATCAGGAGTAGCTAAGATCACAAAAAGAAACAACCAGCTAGTAAAATTCAAGGGACATGTTTAAAAGTTTGGAAGTACCGAACAAGTAAATTTAATAAAGAAATGGGACCTAAAACGTGGTAAGACATCTTGTCCAAGTTCTTACTGGCATATAATGATTTAATTGTAACCAATGACAAGGGATTTATAGTGTGTAAGGTTCACAAAAGTTGTGTATGTCAGAGAATGGTTCTTGCAGGGACTGACCTGAGTCCTGGAAGTTGGCTACGAGTTAGAAGGGGCAGATAGAGGAGTATATAACTGATATAGGGGAGAAAGACATGAGCCAGGTGGTCACAGAGTCTGAGGGACACCGTGGGTCCAGCTAAGCAGTTTGTTTTATTCTACTAACAAGTGGTGATAGTGTCATTTCAATGGTGATGAAATGTTAACTGATGATGGAATGTCATGCAAGGATTTAATCAAGAAAATGAAAATAAAGGAAACCTCATTTAAAATGCAGCTGGAAAGTCCTGCAGGGGGAGCTCTCACACACCACTGCTCATTGCCCTTTGCAGACCCCATCAGGAAAAGTACCTAGCAGTCCCTGACAGGAAGCAGCTTACTTTAAACACCCCAGCAGGAGGAAAGATTTTCTCCTTGCAGCAACAGCTCAGCCAATGAGAAACCACTGCACTCAGCCAATGAAAAGCTGCTTCCACCTTCAACTCTCCTTCCCTCCAATGAACTTCTGTTCAAAACAGCCCCTCCCAACTCCTTCCTCTCCTGTAAAAAAGCAAGTCCCTTTTCTTTGTTCTCTGAACTTTCCTGTAGTTTGCCATAGCTTGGGTGTCCTGAATTGCAATTCCACTGCTATTCTTGAATAAACTCACTTTGCTCGTTGAATAACTGACTGTTTTGTTTTTAAGGCTGACAAAAGTAATATGATCATATCAATATTTTAATAGGATTAGCCTACTGGGAGTATGGAGGATGGCTTAGAACAAGACACAGATGTCAATTTATTTAAATATCAGTTATATCTTTAATTTAAATTTAGGACACTCACTGATATCATCAACACCTGGGGGTGGAGTAAGTAATTTCTTGGAGTGAAATATATTTAAAAATTTAGATAATAATTATATGGATTGTGTAAATCTTATTGAATACAATGGTGAAAAATATATGTGCTATAAATATACATTAATAATATAATATATAATTCAATAAATTATGTGAATAATATGTGTAAATATATAATAAATATAATGAAAATAATAAAATGGTCTTTTCTTGTGCTTCTACCTATGACTTGGGACCAGGAAGAACTAAACTTAAATTCTGGATCTCCAACTTAATAGCAGTACAATTCTAAGAAAGTCACAACCTCTGTGCACCTCAGATTTTGTTCAAGTTTTATACACTGCTAATGTCAATTGATATTTATGGATTAAAAGCAATATCAACTCTACAGAGTTGCTGTGCTAATGAGATAAGATAAAAATTGTGACGGTTTTCTAGAACAAATAATCCTAAATATATGTGAAACCACAGAAGACTCAGATTTGTCAAGGCAGTCCTGAGAAAAAAGAACAAAACTGGAGGCATAACCCTTCCAAACTTCAGACTATACTACAAAGCTACAGTAATCAAAACAGCATGGTTTGCTCACACAACTCAACAACAAAAAACCCAAACAACCCAACTGAAAAATGGGCAGAAGACCTAAACAGACATTTCTCCAAAGAAGACCTATGGATGGCCAGCAGGCCCATAAAAAAAAAAAAAATGCTCAGATCACTAATTATTAGAGAAATGCAAATCAAAACAACAATGAGGTGCCACCTCACACTGGTCAGAATGGCTATCATTTATAAGTCTACAAATAACAAATGCTGGAGAAGGTTTGGAGAAAATGGAACTGTCCTACACTGTTGGTGGGAATGTAAATTGGTACAACCACTATGGAAAACAGTATGGTGGTTCCTCAGAAAACTAAATACAGCACTGCTATATGATCCAGCAATCCCGCTCCTGGGCATATATTCAGACAAAACTACAATTCAAAAAGATATATGCACCCATATGTTCACAGCAGCACTATTGACAATAGCCAAGACATGGAAACAATCTAAATGTCTACTGACAGATGGATAGATTAATAAAATGTGGTACATATATACAATTCAATACTACTCAGCCATATAAAATGAAATACTGCCATTTGCAGCAACATGGATGCAACTAGAGATTCTCATATTAAGTGAAGTCAGAAAGTGAAAGACAAACACATGATCTCACTTACATGTGGAATCTAAAATATATGGCACGCATGAACATATCCATACAACAGAGACAGACCCACAGACATGAAGAACAGACCTGTGGCTGCCAAGGAGGAGCGGGGGAGAGAGTGGGATGGACTGGGATTTTGGGATTGGAAGATGCAAACCATTACATTTAGAATGGATAAGCAATAAGGTCTTCCTATATTGCACAGGGAACTATATCCAATCTCTTGGGCTAGAACATGATGGGAGATGATATGAGAAAAAGAATGTATATATATGTATGATTGGGTCAATTTGCTGTATAGCAGAAATTGGCACAACACTGTAAATCAACTATATTTTAATAAAAAGTACAAAAAAAAAGAGAGTATGGTTTGGCACAGAAAGAGACATACAGATCAATGGAACAGAATAGAGAGCACAGAAATAAATCCAGACACTCATGGTCAATTAATCTCCAACGAAGGAGGCAAGAATATACAACGGATAATAAAAGAGTCTTTTCAATGAGTGGTGCTGGGAAAGCTAGATGTGTAAGTCAATGAAGTTAGAACACTCCCTCACATCATACACAAAAATAAACTCAAAATGGTTTAAATATGTTAACATAAGACATGACACCATTAAATTCCTAAAAGAGAACATAGGCAAAACATTCTCTCACATAAAGCATAGCAATATTTTCTTAGATCAGTCTCCAAAGCAAAGAATATAAAAGCAAAAATAAACAAATGGGGCCTAATCAAACTTAAAAGCTTTTGGTCAGCAACGGAATCATCAATAAAATGAAACGACAACCTATGGAATGGGAGAAAATATTTGCAAAAGATGCAGCTGGGGAATTCCCATTGCATCTTTTGCAAATAAGATGCAACATCGTGGCTCGTGGTTAACAAATCCGACTAGAAACCATTAGGTTGCGGGTTCGATCCCTGGTATTGCTCAGTGGGTTAAGGATCCGGCGTTGCCGTGAGCTGTCGTGCAGGTCTCAGATGCGGCTTGGATCCCGCGTTGCTGTGGCTGTGGCGAAGGCCGGCGGCTACAGCTCCTGTTAGACCCCTAGCCTGGGAACCTCCACATGCCATGGGTGCGGCCCTAAAATGACAAAAGGCAAAAAACAAAAAAAAGGTCTAAAAAGACATTTCTCCAAAGAAGACAAAGATGGCTAATAGGCACATGAAAAGATGCTCAACATTGCAAATGATCAGAGAAATGCAAATCGAAACCACTTTCCATTTGAGATACCACTTCAATCCTGTCAGAATAGTTATAAAAAATTCTATACATATTTAGGGCTAGAGGATGTGGAGAAAAGGGAACCCTCCTACACTGTTGGTAGGAATGTAAATTGGTACAGCTATTATAGAGAATAGTATGGGGTTTCCTTAAAAAACTAAAAATAGAGCTACCATATGACACAGGAATCCCACTCTTAGGTATATATTCAGAAAAGATGAAAACTCTGATTTGAAAATATACACTTACCCCAGTGTTCATGGAAGCACTATTTACTTTAGAGAGGACATGGTAACAACCCAAGTGCCCAGGACTGGTTTAAGATATTTCATATATATAAATATATTATAGAACATTACTCAGCCATAAAAAAGAATGAAATATTGCATCTGCAGCAACATGAATGGACACAGAGATTATTATAACTAGTGAAGTAAATTAGACAAAGAAAGATAACTACTATATGACATTACATGTGGAATCTAAAAAGTAATACCCATCAATCTATATAAAAACAGAAACACACTCATAGACAGAAAACAAGCGTATGGTAACCAAGGGGAAAGGGAGGGAGGAAGGATGCACTAGGAGTATAGGATTAGTAGTAGATACAAACTGCTATACATAAAATAGATAAGCAGCAAGGATTTACTGTATAGCACAGGAAACTATATTCAATATCTTTTAATATTGAAAAAATAACTGAGTCACCTTGCTGTACACCTGGCTGTCTTATACATATAACACAATATTATAAATGAATTATATTTAATTTAAAAAAATGTAAAATTCCTATAACAGTTCTTAACAAAGGTACTATTACATGGCTGCTCTGTGTCAGGCACTACACCAGATATGGGACATGAAGATGAATAAGACAGAATTCCTATTCTTGGGAGTTCCCATTGTGGCTCAGTGGTTAACGAATCCGACTAAGAATCATGAAGTTGCATATTTGATCCCTGGCCTTGCTCAGTGGGTTAAGGATCCGGCGTTGCCGTGAGCTGTGGTGTAGGTCGCAGACACGGCTCGGATCCCGTGTTGCTGTGGCTCTGGAGAAGGCCGGCAGCTACAGCTCCTGTTAGACCCCTAGCCTGGGAACCTCCATATGCCGCAGGTGCGGCCCTAGATAAGGCAAAAAGACAAAGAAAAAAAAAAAGAATTCCTGTTCTTGAGGGCTTTGGTCTGAAGGAGCTACACAAAGTATTTGTGATAGAGCACATGGTACTGTGAAGCTCAGAGTAAGTGCTCGATAAATGTTGAAGCTGAATTTCTATAACACTTTTTTACAGAGCACTTTCATGAACATTATCCTACTTGAAACAACACAAGTACTATACATTTTAGAAGAATAAACAAAGGTCTTAGGCATTCAGCAGGGGAGGGGGATGATCTGTGGAGATGAGTAAGCACGACTTCATGGAAAAGATAGAATTTGAGATGAGTTTCAGAATACAGATGGATTTTGATAGGTGTGAAAGATGGAAGGGTGGGAGTTTTATGAGTGAAAGATGGAAGGGTGGGAGTTTTACAAGACAGAGAAAGACACAAGCAAAAGCTTGTCCTCAGTAATTTCATATTGCTTTTTAATTCCTGTTCAGACACTGTGTTTATATATTCCCTTTGGAATACAGCTGAATATTGATATCTGTAATTTTATTTACCCTAACCAGCTTTTGAAAATCTGGAGAACATTTTTTTTTTCATCTTTAATCCTCATGCACGTGATTTATGAATTCTGCTTACTAATTGAAATTACGTGATGGTATTCATTTATTCACAAATACTTACTGAAACCTTGATTTACTCAAGGCCTTGTCCCTGGCGGTGTGGGGCTACTAAGATAAACTATGTATAAAAACAACCACCCCACAAAACAGAAAGTTCTAAGTGCCATAACCACGGTGAAGCTGTATTTACACTAGGAAGGCTGAGAGGAGAGGAATTTTTTTTTTTTTAATTCCAGTTCTCTTCCTACAAATAATTCTTCTGACTTTGGAGATTTGACCTTATAAAATAAATTGACTGTTTTTTCATAACCTCCTATCCCAGATTACTTTCAGGGTTTGGTGAGACCAGTTTAACTTGAATTTCGATCTTTATCATAAGATTGAGGCAATTTAGGAGCAGAAAGAGAGAACCTGCAGGTTTTCTCTGCCCTCAGGTTCAATACCTACCATACATTGTCTCCAGGGATTTTTATCAGGCCTACACTATACTCTTGTTCTGAATATTCTTCAAAGTATATTTGATTACGTTGAGTAAATTTGCAGTGTCCTCTTGACTTTCCCTTTAAAGGGCAGCCTTAGGCAGGACGGCCCAGGATGAGTTATGTGACTTTGTGACGCACTATCCCATCTTGCGTGTTAGTTTGTCTAACCCTCAGGATGGCCCTGAAGGATGGAACATCTTATCCATGTAAAAGTGTTATGGCGATTCTGATCCTCTAAGAGAATACTTTATCCAAGGTCTCGGAGCTCAAAAGCGGTAGACCTTGAATTTGAACATCACTGTTTCTGACCTCAAAGCCCACACTTTTTCTTCTGCAACGTATTAACTGTAATAAAGTGTATTTTTAAATTCATCTTTCTGGCTTTGTCTTTTTTTTTTTTTTAATCTAAGCTTATCAAAATTTCCGGTTCAGGCTCAGGGATTTCAGCTACTCAAGGAGCATTTATTTGCTTTTCAAACCTAGGGTCATTACCTGCCTTCTCTGGTATCCGGTTTTTTCATTTCTGTGATCATTTATAACTATATAGTCATGGTTATTCTTCTGTGTATCACCTACTGGCGTTTTGAAATTTCTTAAACTGCCTACTGCCCTTGTTTAAAAATGGCTGGAATTCCTTTTATCCTAGTTTTTGAACTCCAAGATGAAAATCTCCCACTTTTTTTTTTTAATGGGCAAGAGGAGGAGAGAAGTGCAGAACAAAAGAAAGTGGTTTAATTAACTGGGGATTGTTTTACTGTATCTTTCCGTCAGACGTTCAGCTATCTTTTAAAACGTATCGTTCCTTGCAGCTCCAAAAGCGAACACAGCAGCGAGCTTAAGACGGAACCTGATCACTAGTGAAACAACCAGGCGGGCAGCCCCGCCCCCTAAAAGCCCCGCCCAGAAGGCTGGAGGTGGGGGCTGGAGGCGGGCAGGGGCGGGGCCTCACTCGGGACGCCCCGGGCTTATAGGTCACCCGGAAGGCGCGCTGGGCCTTCGGCTAAGCACCGAGCAGGCCTAGCTAGGACCCTACCCCCGCGCGTCCCTCGCCGCGGCCCCGGGGCATCAGACCAGCGCACCGTCCCCCTACCCCGCACTCGCCGGGCCTCCCCTTCGCGGCCGCTGCGGTGCGGCCTACGTCGATTCCCGTAGTTACCAACTGGCTATGGCCGCCCGGCTCCTGCGCGTCGCCTCCGCAGCTCTGGGCGACACGGCAGTTCGGTGGCTGCTCCTCGTCGGACCCCGCGCGGGAAACCGGGGGCCGAGCGGGAGCGCCTGGCTGGGTCTGCGTGGCGGTGCGGCGGCGGCGCGGACGCTGAGTTTGTCGGCGCGCGCGTGGAGCAGGTGAGGGCGGGGAGCGCGGGGGGCGTGGGGAGCCCAGGTGTGGGGCAGGTGCGGGCGGGGGTATCGGGGCGCGGCCGCCCTCCGTCTGCTCGGTTTCTCGTTCAGTCGGCTTCTCTCGGCGGCGGGCGTGGGGGCCAGACGCCCGGCACCGCCCGCCTTTCGCCCCGCCTTCTCTGTGGGCCCCAGCTGATCGCTCCGCGTGGCCGCTGCCCCCCTCCTGTCCCGCTGCCCAGTGGCCTTTCAAATCCACCGAAGCCTGGCGGGGAACCGGGCCTGGTGCCCTCAGCAAAACCGGGCGCTTTGCCTCCGCTGGTTCTCCGTGAATGCTTTTGTGGTTGGGCGCGGGTCTCACCTTTGCTCTGCCTGGAACCCGCGGTGACATTTCGTGAGATGAGCCCGGTTCAGGACCTGGCCAGTAGTTAGTTTCTTTCCAGGCTTTCCTCCTGCTCGGTTAGGACCTTCTGTCCCCAAGTCTGTTCGTTTAGGAAACACCCACTCTATCCCCAGTGCGCCAGTGCGTGCTCCCTTCCGGTTGATGTCGGGGCTGGTGGTGGGGGAGCCACGAGTTGCCCGGTTAGGCAGAATTTTAAATTCGGCTTTGACACTTAGGTCTGTAAGTAGAAGCTGACAATCCTGAAGGCCTCACAGGATTATTTGAAGAACAAATATGAACGTATAGGTAATGCAGGGAGTTTTCTGTCTGGCCCATAGCGAGGGTCAGGGTAGATCCCAGCTGTTAGCATCAGCTGCTTCCTAGGCCCACAGCGTTGAGTTTTTTGTATTTAATGTTGAAAGAGATGTGAAAATACCTGCCAAGAGTATGTTAAATGTTTATATTCTTGGGCATACTTGTTTTTCAAAGACACAGCCACCTTAGATGTAATGGAGATAAAATGTACCTATAATTTCAGAGTATAGCAGTGTGGTGGGTCCTTACTCAAGGCGGCTCTCTGACCTGCCCTGGTGTGGCAGGGAGCAAGAACCACAGGAAGAAAGTGTTGGGTTTATATTCCTCTCTAGTCTCTTGAGGAGTTCCTGAGACTAGAGTGGTATTTATTCATCTTTTCCCTTTTAATCCCATAATGTAGTGGGTGCTCAAATTTTTGTTACATGAACTAGGAGGGAGATAATGGAGAAGGCAAGCCAGGTTTATTTGTCCCTGTTTTCCCTACACTTTCCTGTCTTTGACTTCCTTCCATCTGGATGCTTGTTTTCTGCCTTGGATGCTAGTTATGTATTTATTTATTTATTTATTTTTGGCCATAGCGTGCAGGAGCCTAATAAGAGGTCTTAGCTCCCACACTAGGGGGTTGAACCTGGGCTGCAGCAGTGAAAACACTGAGTCCTAACCACTAGACCACTAGGGACTCCCAGCATTGGATGCTTTCTTGAAAAATTGCATATACACTGGGCCATATATTGAACGTTTTTGTGTAATAGGTATTTAAAGGAACGTGAATGCTTTTGTAAATAGGGATTATCTTCCCCAAAGTTACTCTTTGGTGTATCAGATTGTCTTAAAGGGAAGCCCATCTGCTCTATTCTGTTATAAGCCTACTTTCCCTGGAATGACAGTTTCCATTCATGTCCTGTGCTTCTTATCACAGACTTTAGAGCTACAACTAGATTTTCCAACTCTTACTATCTGAGACCTATGCTGTCCAGTATGGTCACCACTAACCACATGTAGCCATTTAAGTTCAAGAAGAAAGTTAAATAAAATGAAAATATTGGAGTTCCTGTTGTGGCTCAGTGGTAACAAACCCGACTAGTATCCATGAGGATGGGGGTTTGATCCCTGGCCTCGCTCAGTGAGTTAAGGATCAGGCATTGCCCTGAGCTGTGGTGTAGGTCACAGACGTGGCTCAGATCCTGCTTGCCGTGGCTGTAGTGTAGGCCAGCAGCTATAGCTCTGATTTGACCTCTGGCCTGGGAACTTCGTATACCTCGGGTGTGGCCCTAAAAAAATCAATAAAAAATAAAATAAATAAAATATAATAAAATAAAAGAATCAGTCTTCCAGTTCCACTGGCTGACTTTCAAGTCCTGGATCACCACACGTGGCTAACAGGACTACCTGGGACATTACAGCTGTAGAACACCTCTGATATTGCAGAGTTCAGTTGGATGGAGAAGTCTAGAAGCTGTGATTCTGCCTATGAAGTTTAGATAAGCTTTCCATAATTGGGAATCTAAAAACTCCTTTTACTCCAAGATAGTCTGACACAGTACTTTATATTTTAGAATGATTCAGGTCGCAGAGGGCTTTGACATGTGTCATTTCACTTGACTCTTAGGAAAATCCTCTGAGGTAGATGAAGTAGATAAGTGGGAACAAAAATTTTATATTAAGTAGCAGCCAAAACTAGGACTAGAGCTCACATAGTTTTTGTTTGTTTTTTGAGCACTGTAAGAGTTGATAATTCTGCAGCCCTTAGGGTCATTTGTAATAGTTAAAGTGGCTGTGGACCTAGGGAGCCCTAGACAAGACCCTTTTCTTGGATCACCTGCCCCAGACCGCCCCACCTAGTGAGAGGGTGGGCATCTGAGCTGTAGCTCCTCTCTCTGTTAGAAGTCTGTTATGAGTTTTACCACAGCAGCCCCTAACAGCCCTGTTGAAGTATCTGCTGTAATTGAGCAGAATAAATGTTAGTGCATAAAGGCTAACAAGGGAAGCAAATACTTGTTTGTTGTGCTTGCAGATTAATTGATGATGATAGAGGATTTAGAAGGATCGTATTTATTTCCCAGTGCATGAAATCTTATCCTTGGGAGCAGTGAAAAGCTTTTTGCCAGTTCTTATAATTGGGGAAGAAATGTCTACAAAACCTCCCAACACCAGTTTTTAATAGTGAATGAATAGAGTTACCTGGTACATGAATATAATGCTTTAAGGATCGGAATGTTTCCATAAACTTTCCTTTTGTTCTCTCAGCAGCTTGCTGAAGTCATTGTTATCCACTAATGAGTGTACGTGTGTCAGAACCAGGGCTAGAATCTATGTCTTCTGACTCATGAAAAGCTATGAAATTACTTTTCATCTTCACTACTGCCTCCTCCCCCTGTCCATTGGTAAACCTGCTATTGCTCTTACTCTGCAGTTTTTTCTAGCTTTGTACACCTTTAATGTGCAGCAGCAGTTTAGGCTTTTTAAGCAACAAAAGGACGTGGCTTTATTTTAAATTTTTTATTGTTTTTATTTTTTACGCCCACACCCATGGCATATGGAAGTTCCTGGGGCAGGACTCAAGAGCTGCAGCTGCAGGCCTACACCACAGCCATGGCAACACCAGAGATGTGAGCTGTATCTGTGACCTGCATCACAGTTTGCTGCAGTGCTGGATCCTTAACCCACTGAATGAGGTCAGGGATCAAACCTGTATCCTTACAGACATTATGTTGGGTTCTTAACCCACTGAGCCACAGCAGGAACTCCCTTTTTTTTTTTTTTTTTTCTTTTTCCTATTTTGGCCTCCCTGCAGTGTATGGAGTTCCTGGGCCAGAGATCAGATCTGAGCACAGCTGTGACCCATGCTGCAGCTGTAGCCAGATCCTTAACCCACTGTGCCAGGCCAGGGATCAGACCTGCCTCCCGGTGCTCCAGAGACACCCTCAATCCTATTGCGCCACAGTGGGAGCTCCAGGACTGGGGCTTTAAATAAAATACACTAATCAGTGTTTTTTGAGCTCTGCTTTATGTTAGGAATTTTGCGTACATGGTCAAAACTGTGAGATAAATATTACCTTTATTTTACCAAAGAAGAGTCTGACGTAAGAGTTGGGATTCCTCTCTGGAGAATCAGCAGTCCCCAGACCTCAGGTCTGCACTAGTGTGTAGAAACGATGGAATTCTTTCTGTTGTTCTTTAGCTACCAGGCATTTTTTGACATCAGATTTCTAGAGACTTCTGCAGGCTCAGACCCGTATTTCCATCTGGCCTCTGGACATTTGCATCTATTTGTCTTGTTATTAAAATCACATAGGTCTAAACTTGAACTCATTTCCAAACTTAAAGCTCCTTCTCCTAAGGTAATCCTAGGTTAATGAGCACTCCCTCATTGCTTAAGCTGGAGATTTCAGCATTATTTCTTCCCTCTCTCAATCCACCTTATATAGCTGGTCACCAAAACCTTTCAGTTCTGCCTCCTGAATAGCTCTTAAATTAGTATCTCCTACCCTCTTGCTTCATTTATGCCATTTGTAACCTCCAGCCTGGCCTCCCTGCCTCCAGGTAAATCTTCATTCCTAACCAGTCTTGAAAACATGGCAGTTGCCTAGTGGAAAATCATGAATAATGTTTAAAGCTTCTTTTTTTTTTCCCATGAAAAGAAGTTGGAGAACACAGGCCCTTTTGAGGGATATTCTTTCTTTCTTACACACACACACACACACACACACACACACACACACTTCTGATCAAAATTTTTAATTAACAGAATCCTCTTTTATCAGCATTGAATTATCAGGGAAGACATTACCCTGATGGGGTTTCGGCTGCCTTGTCTGCGAAATAAGATGATTTGACTTGATGATTTGCAAGATATTTATAGATCTGCAATGATGTAATTCTAGGTTTTATTTACATTAAACGACGTTTTCTTTGATAGACAATTACCATCAATCAGCAGTGGCAAAAATGACAACTCATTTTTTAAGCTGAAGGTAAAAAGGAAAATGTGAGGTAAAAAGGAAAATGCCCAATAGTGGAGGATAAGGATCTAGCTGATAATATGGTTTCTTTTCCCAATGTTTGGACTGATGTTTGTGAGAAGGGCAAAGAATTTAAGTTAATTATCAAACTGATAACTAACTGATCCATATCCTATAATGAAACATGTAAGGAGCTGTTTATCTTTCAACAGATTCAAACAAAGAAAACCTTTTTCTAGTCCCTTTGTTTTTAGAGTACACTCATTTTGGTTATGGACCAAAAAGAGGTGTTCACATATTCAGAAAACTATCAAGCTGCTGCCTCTTATCAGACGCTTGCCTAACAGCTGCCTTATCAATAACAGAATGATTTGTTTTTAAAGCTCTCCACAGCCATGTCTAGTCTTTTAGAGTGATAATGATTGCTAAACATTTCATGTCACTGTGACCTGACGGTGACCACTGGGTGACCTTGACAGTGACGGACCTGCTCTTTCCCTTAAGGTAGCAGAGCTCCCCTTCTGGTGGATGGGTAGACAGATATGCCTCTGATGTTTTGCAAAGAAAAGAAAACACTATAAAAGAGGATGTTTGTGTACACACAGACACGCAACCTATTTCTTCGGCCTTGCCAGTTCTTATAACTATATTTTTCTTATTTTCTTTTTAAGGCTGCACCTGCAGCAAAGGAAAGTTCCCAGGCTAGGGGTTGAATCAGAGCTGCAGCTGCTGGCCTGCACCACAGCCACAGCATTGTAGGATCTGAACCGCATCTGTGACCTACACCACAGCTCACGACAACTCTTAAATCCTTAACCCACTGAGCAAGGCCAGGAATGGAACCCTCATCCTCATGGATAGATACTAGTCGAGTTCTTAACCCGCTGAGCCACAACGGGAACTCTGATCTTAATGGTTCTTAAAACAGGTATTTTAAAGTATCTTTTGAAATTACTGAAAATAATAAAGGACTGTTTCCTTTTCCAGCTCAGAAGATAAAGTAACAGTCCACTTTATAAACCGTGATGGTAAGACGTTAACAACCCAAGGAAAAGTTGGTGACTCTCTACTAGATGTTGTGGTTGAAAATAATCTAGATATTGACGGTTTTGGTGAGTATGAAACATTCCTTAAAACTTATAAGTGAAATTGTTGAATAGGTCTCAACCTTTTGTTTTCTTAAAGAATTTTAACCTTTAATATGCCAAGTAAAATATTAAAATTCAGCATAATATTAGTGTTATATTGTCACTTATAAAGAATAAGAGTGATGCTATGTTTCTGAACAATATAATTAGCTGTGTGCCCCGAAGTCTGTTGCCTCCTTACTTTCCTGGCTATGTGTGTGATGCAAAGCTGGGAGGAGCAAGGGGAATTGAAAGGTTTATTGTCTCTACCAGGTTAAAGATAATGTCATATCACAGAGGAGCAATAAATTGTTTTAACTTAGCCTTTTTAAGAAAACTTTTGTTTTGAAATAAGCTTAGAAGAGTTGTAAAAATAGTCCAGGGCGTTCCTGTGTAAACCACTCAGCTTCCACTATTATACCACAGCTCCCCTATTATACTACAGTTGTATATAACTGTAGTTATATAAGCTGTTAACAGTTTATGTAACTGTAGTGTAATAATTAAAACCCAGAAATTAACATTGATTCAGTAACTAAAAAAACTACAGATTTATAGCATTGTATTAGCTTTCCCACTAATGTCTCTTTTTTTTGAGAGTCGATCCAGGATCTCACGTTGCATTTAGTTTGATCTCCTTAGTCGCCTTCAGTCTGACATTTCCTCAGTCTTGTTTTTCATGACCTTGATACTTTATAGAAAAGTAATGATAAACTATTTTGTAAAATGTTCCTCAATTTGGGTTTGAGTGGTGTTTTCTTAATTAGATCGAGCATTCTTTTTGTTTTAAGTGAGTTTTATTTTACCTACTCCATTTTAGTTTTATTTTTATTGAGATATAATTGCCATATCAGTTTCAGGTGTAGCCTCCATTACCATATGTAATCTTGAATGTAGGTCACCTTCCTAGAAAGGGTAATTAATGTACCTCTTATTAGAGAAGGAAATGTTTTGTTTAAAAAGTTTTCATTTCTAGACTTCTGAGCAGAGTCCTTAACCACTCACACACAGCCCATGTCCTGGAAACTGCCATCTTGGAGCTCAGGGATACCCTGTAGGTCACTTGTCAGTTTTGCTCAAGCATAATCTCCGTCTAAACAGTGGTTCTCTAAGAGGGTTCCGTCAGTGTCATTTGGGAAATGCACATTCTCAGGCCTTACGCTGCACCAGTGGAATCAGAAAGTCTGGGCTAGGGCCTAGAAATGTATTTTTAAAAGCCCTCCGTGTAATTTTTTTTTCTCCTTTTTATAGTCACACCTGCGGCATATGGAAGTTCCTAGGCCAGGGGTCGAATCAGAGCTGCACCAGAGGCCTACACCACAGCCACAGCAACACCAGTTCTGAGCCACATCTGTGACCTATGCCGCAGCTCACGGCAGCACCAAATCCTTAAACCACTTAGCAAGGCCAGGCATCGAACCCACGTCCTCACGTCACTGCTCTGCTTCTGCTCTTGAGCCCAGCAGCCGCAGTGATTCATCGTAATGCAGAGCAGACCAGGTCCCCTGATTAAAAGCCAAGAATAAACTCCCACTTCATTGAGGATGGAATCCGTATTCCCAACTCTAGCCTAAAAGGCTCTGCGTTAACCTGCCCCATCTGGCCTTCTTCCTCCCCTCCATTTCCATTGTTCTTTCTCTCACTTTTGGCCACATTGGCCTTTTATCATGAGCTGAACTCACCCAGAATTTCTAGCTTTTGAGGCTTTGTACACACTTTACATTTTTTCTTGCGTGGGACCCTTCCCTCTCACTCAACCCTGAAAATCCTGTATGTGCTGCTTTTTCATCCAAACACCCAGTCCACAATAGGAGTTCTCTTATTACCTTGAACCTTTTAACTCCGTCACAGCATTCTCTTCATTTCTTTCATAGCTTTATCACAGTCCCTTAATTATATATTTATTTAGGTAATATATCTTTCAAGAGACAGGTGGATAAAATCATTCTAGTTTTATTCCTTATTGTGTATGAAGTATTGAATGAATAAGTGAGTTAAAAAGGACAGTTACAAATTTTGGAAGCAACAAATTTATAAACATTCTTTTTCCAATTTTTATGTTCATATAGATTTTTTGGATTATCTTTAAATTTTCAGAGTGTGTTATAGTATTCTGCCACTAGGGGGCAGTTACACCTCTCTGATCAAATTACTTATTATCTCAGACTTTTCTTAAATATTATATATTTCCTTTGTGTGTTTTGAGGGAAATTATTAAAATTGGGTGATCCTGATAGTGGTCATATAAATTGCTATTTATTCCTGTCATGTTTATTGACTCCCTATTAATATAATGTAATTCTGGCTCTGGTGGATCAGGCTTTACACTAGAAAATCAGGTTTTATAATTATAAATATAAAATATTATTAGTTTCATATTTTTTTTTGTTTTGCTTTTTTAGGGCTGCACCTGTGGATACGGAAGTTTCCAGGTTAGGAAGTCAGAGCTACAGTTTCTGGCCTATGCCACAGCCACAGGGACTTGGAATCTGAGCTAAGTCTGTGACCTACACCATAGCTCATGGCAGCGCCAGATTCCTGACCCACTGCCTGAGGCCAGGGATCGAACCTTCATCCTCATGGATACTAGTCGGATTCATTTCTGCTGGGTCACAACAGGGACTCCTAGTTTTGTATTTTTAATATAATATTTACATATAGCTATTCTCCAGAGTTTTGTTTGGGAAAAGGGTTAGGCAATCTGTCATGTCAACATCATTCTAGACCTATAGATTATCTTTTTTTTTGTTTTCTTTTTAGCACTGCCCCTGTGGCACCCCAGGCTAGGGGTTGAATCAGAGCTGCAGCTTCCAGCCTACACCTCAGCCACAGCAACACCAGATACAAGCCACATCTATGACCTAGGCTGCAGCTCATAGCAACACTGTATCCTTAACCCACTGAGCAGGGCCAGGGATCGAATTCACATCCTCATGAATACTATGTCAGGTTCCAACCCACTGAACCACAGCGGGAACTCCCAGATTATCTTGAATTAATACACACACTCACATGCACAAAACAGTCTTTTCCTGGTGAGAAATTCTCATATGAATGAAAGGAAAGAAACAGTAGTGTGCAGATAGCTAATTTTCTCTGGTAATTAGTTTTATGGCAGGAATTTCTAAGCTTGAATGTAAAAGCTTAGTATTAGTTTTGTTAGGAAAAAAGCAAAACCTCAGCTCAGAGAAGTTTTATTTATCATCAACCTTGAAATTAACCAGTCACCATGCCTTTCTTATTCTTAATGTAATTTTTAAATTATACAAATTTGAAATCATGCAGATTAACAATATTAAGGTTCTTATTCTAGTAAAATCAGAAGTACCATGAAAATCAAACCTTTGTCAAGAATCTCATAATTCAAGCTAGCAGGCTGTGTGAATTAATGAATTTTACATTCGTTTCAATACCTTTTACTGTTGTGAACAAATACCTATCAGCCGTTTTCAGTATCATGTGATCTGTGCTGTTTCCAGACATCTGAGGTCTGTGTGATTTTTGTTGACTATAGTGCTGATATTTTAAACTGTGGTTATAATTTAATATCATTTTAAAGTGTGTAACAGTTTTAGCCAAGCATTCATTAAGTGCTAATGCCGAAAAATGCGTCGGAAAATAACTTATTTTGAAACAAGTTAAATGTGACAGAATGCCTGAAGAAAGCCAAAAACCTGTCATGATTTGCATTACTGTTAATTTAGGAGAAAGAACTCTGAATCATTAGCCAGAATGACAACAAAATTAAAGCAGCACTAAACTGTACATACCTTTAAATTCACAATTGCTGGGTAACCAAGCAAGGATGGTGGATAAAATTCTGGCACCAGGGGCTAGTGTGCCTGTAATGTGTAACTAAGTCAGATCAGAATATCGTCTGTTGTAAGGCATAGGGTATTTTTGATTATTTGAAAGGTGGACATAGTAATGTAAAAAGTTTTACTTCAAATGTTTATTCTAAGTATATTTTGCAACAAGAATATCATGTGAAGATTATAGATTCATGAACTATAAGAACCCACTCCCTACTTTACATTTTGTTTCATTGAGGCTAAACCTGAATTATGAAACAACAATTTTTCAAAATTTTTGAGAATGTATTCCTCATAAAATGTGATCACTTTATTTTTAATATATGTGCAAATATGTATCTGTGCATATACATACATATATATACATATATACATATATATATACACACACGCATACACATACACATACACATTTCCCACATTAATTTGCTCTTAACATAACCAGCCAGTTACAAAGGCACCAGAGGCTGGCAGCCATCGGTAATGCTTTAAGTCACATGACTTTTGCAATTTCAATTCCCATCTCTCTGCATGTATTAGTATATCAATGTACCCATATTTTGATCAGCTATCAGTTTTAGATCGAAAGTTCTGTAACTGTTGTTGCTTTTGTATCCTCTTTCCTTTGATAGGTTGCCTCCCACTGTTTGTTTTGTAGCATTGCCCCCTGTATGTAATAAGCATAAAAAACAACAAACACTCCCCTTTTTGTTCCCCAAATCCATTTTCAGGTCAACTGCTTGGCATTTGGAATTCGTTTTTTTGTGGAAATACTGTTGTACCTGGTGGCTGAATTTTCAGGCCAACTCACAGAACTTGTTTCTTCATATCTTACGTAATTACCATTTATAGCCTGGCTTCTATATGTTAGATTGTATGGTAGCTCTATTTTTAATTTTGAGTTACCTCTATACTGTATTTCATTTTGGCTATACTATTTGGGTCTTCTGCCCATTTTTAAATTGGGATTTTTTTTTTTTTTTTGATGTTGAGTTGTATGAGCTGTGTATATATTTTGGATATTAATCTCTTATTGGTCATATCATTTGCAAACATTTTCTTCCATTCAGTAGGTTCTTTTCATTTTGTTTATGGTTTCCTTTGCTATGCAAAAGCTTTTAAGTTTAATTAGGTCCCATTTGCTTATTTTTGCTTTTATTTCTTTTGCTTTAGGAGGTAGATTCAAAAAAATATTGCTGTGATGACGAAAATGTTTTGCCTATGTTTTCTCCAAGGATTTTTATGGTTTCAGGTCTTACCCTTGTTTTGTTTGTTTTTTTTTTTTTTGGCTACACCTGCGGCATATATGAGTTCCCAGGCCAGGGATCAGATCTGAGCCACAGCTCCGACCTGTGCCACAGCTGTGACAACGCCAAATCCTTAATCCGCTATGCTGGTCCAGGGATCAAGCCTACACCTTTTTAGCATCCAGACCACAACAGTCAGATCCTAACTCACTGCACCATAGTGGGAACTTCCAGTCTTATATTTTTGGTCTTTAATCTATCTTAAGTTTATTTTTATGTGTGGTGCTAGAGAATGTTCTGATTTCATTCTTTTACATGTAGCTGTCCAGTTTTCCGAGCACCACTTCTTGAAGAGACTGTCTTTTCTCTGTTATATATTCTTGCCTCTGTCATAGATTAATTGACCCTGGGTGTGTAGATTTATTTTTGGGCTGTCTATCCTGTTCTGTTAATCTATGGATCTGTTTTTGTGCCAGTACCATACTGTTTTGATTACTGTAGCTTTGTATTATAGTCTGAAGTCAGGGAGTGTGGTACTTCCACTTCTTCTTTCTCAAGATTATTTTAGCTATTTGCGATCTTTTGTGTTTCCATACAAATTTAAAAATTATTTGTTCTAGTTTTGTGAAAAATGACATTGGTTATTTGATAGGGATTGCATTGATCCTATAGATTGTCTCAAGTAGTATGGTAATTTTAACAATATTATTTATTCCAACCCATGAACATAGTATATTTTCCATCTGTGTCATCTTTAGTTTCTTTAGTCAGCATCTTATAGTTTTTTAAGTAAAGGTCTTTTACCTCCTTAGGTATGTTTATTCTTAGGTATTTTATTCTTTTTGATGCGATTGTAAATGGAATTGTTTCTTTAATTTCTCTTTCTGATGATTCATTCTTAGTGTATAGAAATGCAAGGTGTGACTGCAAGGCACAGAAAGCACAAGAGAGTTTCTTTGGGGCAATAAACTTGTTTTCAATCCTTATTGTGGTAGTGGTTACATAAACCTATACATGTGTTATGATTCATAGACCTGTAAATCAAAAGGACAAAAGTCAGATGCTGATTAATTGGGGGCCACTTCTAATTACAAGACCTGGAAACTAGCAAACTGGTAGAAATAGCCATCATGAAATCAAGAGATGAAAAGAACAAAGAAGGAGTAACTTAAAGTTTTCTTCTCACAGTTTTAGGCTCTCTTTTAAAATCTTTTTCTTCGTAATACTTTTTTGAGAGGCATGTCTTCACTAATCTCTCAAATTCTTTCCTCTTTTACAGAACGTAGAGTTTGAGTCTTAATAAAAAAAAGCATCCAAAAAAAACCTACTCAGATTGCCTTATTATTGTTTGTTTGTTTGTCTTGTTTTGTTTTGTTGTTTTGTTCTTGGCCATACCCTCGACACATGAAAAGTTCCCAGGCTAGGGATCAAACTCTTGCCATAGCAGCAACCCAAGCTGCTGCAGTGACAACACTGGATCTTTAACCCACTGTGCCACAAGGGAACTTCTGTCTTATTATTTTGGAGTTTTGCAGAATTGACTATTTCTTCTTATGAATACTGTTCACAGGATCTTGTAAATCTCTGCTACAAATTTTTTTCTATCGTGATACTTGTACTGCAGTTTGGCCATATGTTTTTCTGGTTCAGTGAAAGTCATTTTACAGGCTGAGTTGCTTTCATTCCGAGTCTTGAAGTTTCTATTATATTTGAGTTTCTTCCTAATACAAAGAAAAAAAAAACATACCTGTTGATAACTTGTGGTAAATGTAAAATAAGGGGGATTCATGAACATGGTGCATTTATCTAAAGAATAAATAATGAGACTAGAGTGTATAATCTGAACTTGCTTGTAGGAACCAAAAGTTAATCTTCTGTATATAGTCAACATTTGTCAAATTCTTATTAGAATACTCTCTTTAGCTCTGAACTTGGCAACTTAATCAAGATGTGGAAACAATTGGCAAGGCTCCTGAGAAGAGCAATGAAAATTATTAGAGAATGAAAATAAAGCCTTTAAGAGAAGGTTAGAAGAAGTGAAGTTTCCCAGGGAAGACGGGAGTATAAAGCTTATGAAGGTCAGGAACGTGGATGGTATCGCCTTCATTTTGCCTGGCCAGGTGGTACAGAAAGGAATATCCTACATTTTCTGGAGGGATTTTTTGGCATGTGAATTTTTCTCCTCATTCCAAAACAATTGAGACCATATTGTATGTATTTTCTGGTTCTCTCTTTACCATTTGGCACATACATATTTTGATTCCTTTTCTTGAAAAATGGGTCTCTCCTTGGCTCCCTCAGCTTCTTATCCTTTTTCTCTTTTCCCCTCCTGCTTGGTGAAACCTCCCGGCTTTGCTTCTGTCTTGTTCATCTGAAATCCATCCTTTACACACAGGTGCCAGCAAGATCTATCCAAAATAAACATGCATGTCATTTTTCTACTCCGATTGCTTTAGCGACTTCCCATAACTTTAACAGCAAGCGCTATCTCTCCAGGGGCGGGATCCTGAGGGGGTGGGGGCTGGAGTGACAAGCGCTTGTAACCCCCTGGCCAGAATCATCCCTGTCACCCCACCCACCTCAGGTGTGCTAGTTGACTCACCAGTGTGCCAGGAGACAGGAAAAGCACCTGTAGGACAGGCTCAGGCCCCTTAGACGAGCATGGGAGACCCTCCATGCCTGGTCCCCTGTCTGCCTCTGCAGGCCCCTGGAACCTCGCCCTGCCCGGGCTGTCAGCTTTGTCTTATATCTTCTGTTACACATGGCTTGCAGTTCTCAGAATTTGTTTTTTCAATAACGAAAAGTTGAAGGGATGTTGTAAGCTTTTTAAATTAGGAAAGTTTTTTGGAATATTTTACAAGTAGGTTTTACTTACATTTTAAGACAAATTAAACTGGATCATCTGAATCTTGTCCCATAGTATAGTATCTCCAAAACCATTTTAGTTTTGAGTTTGTCTGATTTGGTATCAATGAGACAAAAATAGAGAGCGAGATTAGTGTATATTTATTGAATACTAGTGAACACATCCATTAAGAGCTCTGATTCTTCTTTGTGGAATCATAAAATATTTTAGTGCACAGGCGCTTAGAGATCATCTGCCTTGGTCTTTCATGGTACAGATGTGAAGAAAACTGAGACCCTTGAGAGGCTTGCCCATGACACAGCAGACAGTGTGGTGTGGTAGATCCATCTAGAATCCAGATGTCTGGCCTCAGGGTTGCACTACACCAGTTTACCTTTTACTGCAGAGGTTTTCTTTCTATCTACCTGCCTACCTACATATATTTTTATAAGGAGAGGAAGCCTACTTCCTTTTAATTAAAATATATCCATATTTTTGTGTTCAGTGCTTCAGATTTACACAAAAATAGAAAAGTAAGCTGTTCAAATAACCAATTGGTGTGGTACATGTTTCAGTATTACATAAATGTATACGTGCATATATATGTGTTTATATAGTTATTATTCAAATAATTGACTTAGATTACTGAGTAGTGGGAATTGGTTGTTTTCAACATTGGGAAACTTAGCTTAAGTCATGACTTATCTCTAATTAGTAGTATGACCTTAACCTATTCATTTAATTTCTTAAGTTTAATCCTTACTCTTATACGTTTGAAAAGAAAACTAGATTACTCTTAAGTTTGCTTATAACCTCCAAATAATAATAATTACCAACACTTGAGTAGTGCTTTCCATCTACCAGTCAGTCATGGTTGCAGTACATAAGTTAATTCTTGGAACTGTCATGTGAGGTTGGTACAGTTACTGTTGAAGAAATTGAGGCACAGAGTTAGGTAAAGTAGCCCAAGCTGATGTAAAAAGTAACGCCAGGATTGAAGCCCAGGAATCTGGCTCCAGAGTGTGTGCTTATGACCCCTGTACATCACTGTACAGTCTCTCTCTACTTCATCATGTTACTGCTTTGAATGAGAGTTAATAAAAATGAATGTGTAAGGCAGACTCTCTTTTCTTTCTTAACTTTTTAAAGTAATAAAATGAGTAACAAGTGTTCAAATTATAAAAGAACAACTCTTGTTAAATTCATTCAGAGGAAAATTAAAAAGTTTGCTAATTATTGATAGTGGTTCTGTTATTTATTTATTTATTTATTTATTTTTGTCTTTTGTCATTTTAGGGGGGCATATGGAGGTTCCCAGGCTAGGGGTTGAATCGGAGCTATAGCCGCCGGTCTACACCACAGCCACATCAATGCGGGATCCGAGCCGCGTCTGCAACCTACACCACAGCTCACAGCAAGGCCAAATTCTTAACCCACTGAGCAAGGCCAGGGATCGAACCTGCAACCTCAGGGTTCCTAGTCGGATTCATTTCCACTGAGCCACGACGGGAACTCTGGTTCTGTTATATATTTTATATATTGTTTAGTGACTTGAAAGAATCTAAGTCAAACTGAAATTACTCCTAGGACTTTATAATCTCTACAATTGTGTAATGGCTTTAAAAGTTATTATTAAAAAACCGAAATAACTTTTTTAGGTAGAATTTAACGAGAACATGATTCTGGATGACTCCATTTTATCAGGTCCTCTTCTTTATGCCATATCATCTACATGCCGAACGCCCAACTAGACTGAGGGAAGGGATATGGAACTATGCTGTGATAGAAGAAAAATCTGAAGGACCTGGGTATGCTCAGCCTGAGGAAGGAAGAACAATCTCAAATATATGAAAAGCTATTGTTTAGAAGGATTCACTGGATAAACTCAGAGAAACAGAGAATAGAAAAGTTGCCTGGAGCATAAGGGGGCTGGGGTAATAGGGCAGGGCTGGTAAAAAGGTCCATTGCAGCTGTAAGATGATAAAGGACTGAGGATCTAATGCAAACCATGGTGGCTGCAGTGATAACACTGTATTGCTGAGAGACTAGAACTTAAATGTTCTCGTTAAAAATAAATAAGTAAATATATGAAGTTACAGATGTGTTAGATGAGAGGAGCCCTTTCACAGTGTATACGCATACTAAATCATCACGATGTATGCTTTAATTTTATTTGTCATTTATACCTCAGTAAAGCTGGAAGGGAAAAACGATTTGACTCCATGGGATAGAATTGGATCAGTAGGTGGAAACTTAACAGAGTGACAGACTTTAACTCAGTACAAGCCAAATGTGAACTTGGCTGGCTTAAGCAGTGTGGATTTCTTTGTCAGGAAGTTTTCAAGTCAAGGCTGGGGAACTCCTGGGAAAAGGATGTTGCAGAGCAGATTCTGTCAGAGTTGGTTGGACTAGGTGACTTTTCAGTTCCCATTTCAGAGTGCCTGGCGTATTTGGAAGTGATTTCAGGAGTTCCCTTGCAGCTCAGCAGGTTAAGGATCTAGCATTGTCACTGCTGTGGCTCGGGTTCAGTCCGTGGCCCAGGAACTTTCACATGTTGCAGGGGCAGCCAAAAAATAAATAAATAAAAGATAACAAAAAAGTGATTCAAACACCCTGTGTGTGTGTATTGAGTATGGGGGCTGTCCCTAATTCTTACTGTTATTCAGAAATAAAGTTCTATCATTGATGTATGCTATTGCTGATTTTTAAATTTAGAAATTATTTAATTCATGTCAATTTTGAATTATGTTTAATGTGGAGGGGAGCATGTTCAATGTTTGCTGCTTTTGTAGGTGCATGTGAGGGGACCTTGGCTTGCTCTACCTGTCACCTCATCTTTGAAGAGCACATATTTGAGAAATTAGAAGCAATCACTGATGAGGAGAATGACATGCTGGATCTGGCATATGGACTAACAGATAGGTAAGATTTTGGTCTTTGTTTAACTTCTGTGGTAATTCTAATCTGGGAGGATAAAAGCTTTATTAGTTCATGTCTGTTTCTGATCAGACCCATGCATGTAATAGTGGCTCCCGGTGTAGATAGATAGCTGTCACAAACTGTAAATATCAAATATGTGACACTTCTCTACAGTTTAACCCTTATGAAACTTTCCTTTTAACAAAAGTTTAAAAAAAATAATTGGATGTATTAGAAGTGTATATTCTAGATCCTAGTAAATCACTAGTCTATTTTTGATCCAGAAATTAATATTTATCGCAATTTAATGAGCTGGGATTAAGTTTAATGCATTTTATGGTATTCTTGAAGGACAGATTTGATAATTGAAAGAAATTATAGTGGAAAATTTTACCTACTTGAGAGAGAGAACAGAATTTTAAAAAAAACTTAATATGTCATAGTAATTATGTTAAAACGAGTAGTTCTGTATGTAAACTTCTATTTCTAGAGTACCATATACTTCCAAACAAAGAAGCAAGGAAACTCAGTTTTTTAGTTCTTAGGTTTGTTGTAAAATTAAGTGCTACGTGAGTGTCCTTAATCTTTAAGATTAAAGATCATTATTTTAATGTTTATTATAGGGTGTGCTTAACTTCGATGACTGATAGGTTGATGATACAGGAGCTCCTGCGGCACTAATTGTACTGGTTAATTGCCTGCTTTCCCCATTCGAGCAGGGACCATGTCCTATTTCATCACTGTATTTCTAGTGCCTGATTCACAGAGGGCATCACCAGCTATTTTGGAAATAATGGTTGATAGATTCAGGAATTGTCTGTGAATCTGTTTTTGATAGTTGTCATTCCTCCTTGCTACCAGTACCTGTAGATATATACAGAGGCCTCAGTTTCCATATTTGTAAAATAAGGATAATAATAGTGCCTGTCTCATAGGGTTGTTGTGTTGTGAACCCTTGAACAGTGTCTGGGGAGAAAGCATTCATTAAATGGTTGCTCTTGGCATCCTAACTATGATAATAGTAATTCAGATGCCAGATACTTACTGTAATGCCCAGGAACTTATTAACAAAGGTTATTAGGCAGTCTTACCACCATTTTATAGAACAAGGCATAGTCCTTGGAGATTTGCTCAAGTTCACACAGGTGGAGAATGACAGAGTCCTGGTTTGAATCGGATAAATTGGACTTCAAAGCCCTTGTGTTTTTTTGTTTTGTTTTACTATTTGGAGCTTCTTCTCTGCATCGCAAACCAAACCTTTAGAAGTAAAGTTAACACAGCACTGAGTATATTTCTACTGTCAGGCATATGTGGCAACAACGACTGGAAAAAAATGTCTTCAAGATTTGTACAAGTGTGACATTTTGCGGGACTAGCAGTAAAATCAAGGAAGACTTGTTGTCTCCTCCGTGGAGGCGTCAGACCCTTTCTACATGAGTCGATCTTTGAGCCGGAACCTGGGGAAAGTAGGGGAGTGAAACAGCCATGGTTGCCACTGCCTGCTAGGGTCACAGAACCAGCCAGGGCTCTCAGTGCCACCCCTCCCTGTGTCCCCCGCACACTTCTCATTCTTCTGTTAGTGCACTTACTTTATTCTGCCCTGTGTCTTTGGAAACTGTTTCCGTCCTGTTCCCTTTGCTAGAAATTCCTCGAAGACCGCGTATCTTTCGATGAACATCAAGAGTAACCAACAGTCGCTGTAGGGCTCATCACAGTCCTAATGCATTTGTCCTAAATTGGCTTGCTTCATTTTCCTCTCTTTCAGGCAGAGCTTAATGTGTAATTGAATACTGTTAAGGCTGTTTCTAATTCAACAAATAGGAATTATTGGCAGAAGGAGATTTTTTTTCTATCAGCAATCAATATTTCCCATGGCTGTAGTACTTACTCCCTTACACATACACCTTCCAGCAGTCCCTCCTGGCTGTCCAGTTGAAACCTGAACTCCTTCCTTTGTGTTCGGAGCTGTCCAGGGCCCAGCCACCCTTCTAGCCCAACACTCTGTATCCCGGTCTGGCCTCCACAGCAACCAAGTCAAAACTCCATATGGCCTCAAATGCATCTTGAACCCCCATTACCTTTGCTCAAATGCGTTTCTCCTTCATCTTTTATTAAATATTAAATCCTACCCATCCTTCAAAGCCCATTAGAAACACCCTCTCCCCTGGCTTTCTCCTCGGACCTTTCAGCTTTCTCTCCCGGTAGCATTTATCATAATCGCACATGTTCAATTATCTGCACGTGTGTCTCAGCTCTTCTCTGAAAGTTCACTCCTTAATACTGATGTTAGCAGTTAATCCTCACAGCAGTCCTGTGAGGAACCCGCTTATTATCCGTCTTTAGGATGAGGTTAGGAAACACATGCTTGGCAGGGTTAATTAAGAAAGCTGCCTATGGGCACGTCGTGTTCATTGCTGGATTCTGGACCCCTGGTCTGTTTGGCTCTAACCCGCATGCTGCCTCCTCATGGCATCCCGGATGTCCAGCGTGTAAGAGGGGCTCAGTAAGGACTGAGCTGCTGTTCTTTGTAAATCCGCTGACATTTAGTACTGTGCCTTTAGATGCTGAGTAAATGCTTGATGAATATGTTGATGAAACTGAGACCACATATCACACTCCCATCCAATTGAAGACAGTTTGATTATAAGACTAATACAGTATTTATTTTTACATACCATTAAGAGAGAAAAAGCAGTGCTGATTAAAATATGGTGTAAAGTTCTTATCACTTAACATTTTGTGCATGTTGAAAGAGCTCTTTATACTTAGATTTAGAGCTATTTAGACGTAGATTTGTACATCATTGTTTAAAAAGGAAAGTATAAATAAAATTGGTCATAATTCAGAAAAAAAATAAAATGGAATTATAGTTATTCTTCTGGTGACAAATATTTGCTTTCCTAATATCAACTTACACTGTGTTTCTATATCTTAATTTTTGTTTTATAATATTTTTGGACTGACTTTGAATGGTAATGAAATTCGACACGTTTTTTTTTGTTTGTTTGCTTGTTTATTTGTCTTTTAAGGGCTGTACCTGCGGCATATGGAGGTTCCCGGGCTAGGGGTTGAATTGGAGCTGTAGCCACTGGCCTGCGCCACAGCCACAGCAATGCCAGATCCGAGCCATGGGACCTACACCACAGCTCACGGCAACGCCGGATCCTTAACCCACTGAGCAAGGCCAGGGATTGAACCTGCGTCCTCATAGATGCCAGTCAGATTTGTTTCCACTGAGCCACTACAGGAACTCCTTCCAACGCATAGTATTAACATACTTCTAACTCAGTTGGAGAGACACATATGTAAATATTGTAACCAAGCTCATAGCTCTGATGTGACTGCCATGTCACAGTGTAGTAATGATTGTAAGATGCCATTGATTTTTAAGAGGCACGTGGTTTCAGAAATGTCAAAAATGCGAGAAAAGATACGCTGCTGATAATTGATGACTTTTGTCTATGTGTTTACTCCAAATTTCTTGTTTTAGAGGTTTTAAAAAGGGTAGTTTTCTTTTATAGACTATTTATCTGGGAATTGATTAATCATTCTCTTGGCATTGCTAAAACCTCAGTTCTCTTTTGCACTGTTGTGCCTTCTGATTTTTTCATTGTCGGTTAGCCTTGTCACCAAAAAGCAGTAGTTCTGGTGGAACAGCTAGTAGATGATCAAACTAAAGATTAAAAGGAAGCTTTGGCATATCACACTTTTTCATATTTGCATACGTTATCCTCTAGTTGAAACTTTTGGGTGTATCTTTTTTGACTTAACAGAAATTGAAAAGGTAAATAAATCCCTAATGACTTTGGGTAAGAAAATGTCCTATTAACTGCATTGCCTTTGTCCTATTAACTGCATTGCCTTGTGACTATATGTACTCAATACTAAACCATGACTCCCCCTCTTTTTGCACAGGTCACGGCTGGGCTGCCAAATCTGTTTGACAAAGGCTATGGACAATATGACTGTTCGAGTGCCTGAGGCCGTGGCCGATGCCAGAGAGTCCATTGACTTGGGCAAGAACTCCTCTAAGCTAGAATAAATAGGAATATTTTCACAAAATTTTACCTATTTTTATAATTATTATTTCTTTATGTAATTAAATGAAAACATGGATGAATACATTTATTATTATGACTAGATTTACTACTTTAATTCGCCTTGTGTAGCTACTGAATTTTTAGCTCAGAAAGTATACAGTCTTTATTTTGATTACATTATAAAACAAATCAAATATTAGAAAATAGTTAATATGATAAAACCTTACCTATTTTACCTATGTTTGATTTTTTGATATTAGCGAAATGTTTTCACATAAATCGTATGCCTACTTTCCTATAAATAGGTTTAAAAAAAGGTATCTTTGTCTCTGTTAGATGTGGGTGGAGGCAGAGATGTAAAATGGCTCATCTGGGGCCATAAACAAATTAGAAGGAAGGTCTCTGCTAGAACTGTACCTTACTATAGGTTATCTGTTCACACTGAAACTGGAGAAATTAGGAATATCTTATGTATAGAAGTAGTTAAGCCTGAATGTATATGGATACAACTAATTGCTCAGTAAACTAATTTCAAAGACAGCTATGATCTTACAAGTAAGTATTTCAGAATTTTGAATCAGTGAAAAGTATAAGTCTGAGCACAGGTAACAGAGCACTGTCAGAGAAGTTTGGTCTCAGTTCTGATTGAACTGGGGGAATAAACCAAAAATTAGATGCCTTTTATTTTAATCCTAATCAGAATGGTTTGTCTTTGTGGTTTAAAAAAATAACGCTGACTTATAAATCTCAGCCTGTAACAGAACGGACAGCTTATGGGTCAGGTTTTTTTCCCTCCTGAGATGCAGAAGGAACCAATGCGCCGCACAGCCTGGGGTGCTGTCCCCTCAACCCCACAGTGCGTGGTGAGCTCCGAGGCCACGGTCCCAGAGGTGGGGAGGGTGCAGGCACCTCAGGTTGCCACCTGTGTATGGTAGCCTTTGTACTTGATCTTTACTGTGAATAAACTCGTAAATGATAATGAAGGGGTACTAAGTATGCTCTAGGAAATATAATAAAATGTCAGCTGGTTTGGGCTAATATTGGAGAAGGGCAGAACAAACCAGTAAAAAGTGAATCATAAGACACTCGTACTAGCTTCAGGTACATTGTGCACTGGAGCGTTTGTGCCCGTGTTTGCCAAGGACAGTATTTAACAATGTTGTGTTCCTCCATTGGAAATACGGAGACGAACACGATCAGGAATGTGCAGATAAAATATATGTTTGCACAAATCATTCGCTTCAACTAAACTGACCAATTTGCCAGATAGAATAATTATTACATAAAAAGTGATGAAAGAAGAACTCAGGGCTTCTAATATTCATTTGACCGTTGATAACCATCGAGTGCCTTCTATGTGGGGAGTGCTTTTAAAGAACTTCATAACAGTCTGTTCTCTTGACTAGCTTCTCGAGCATTCTCCATCTCTTCATGCCTGGATTCCCTAAATTCTCCTTTCCAGAGCACTTTAATGATGACATACAGACTAAGCGCTCTGAAATTTAGTCTGTCTGAGATTGAAAATTGAGAGCTTCTTATGAATGAAGTTTAATTGTATTACTTAAAATCCACTAAAACTTTTAATCATGTTACTTAAAACCCACTAAAACTTTTAAGTGGAGTGGATAGCCTATAACTGGTTTGTATAAAAGTTATTTTTTCACTTTGAAAAAAGTCCCTGCATGTTTGATGTATGGCATTAGTTATCTACTGCTGCAGAACGCATCACTCCAAAACTTAGTGGCTTGAAACAATAACCTTTTATTGTCTCAGACAGTTTCTATGGGTCAGGAATTCAGAGAGTACAGAACAGAGGTGACTCACCTCTACTCAGCGATGTCTGTGGCCTAAGCTTAAAGGCCAGGTGCCAGAATCATCTGAAGACTTATGTTTCCCTCAGGTGCTTACAGGTTGATGCTGGCGTCAGCAGGGGGTCCAGCAGGGGCTGTTGACCAAAATACCCATGTGTGGCCCTACTATGGGACCCGAGCTCCAGGATTTCTGGCTTCTGAGAGCCATTGCCCTAAGAGAGAACATATAGGCCTGCTGGTCAGAAGCCTAATGATCTACTCATGGAAGTGACACAGCATCGCTTCTGCCTGCTTTTCTCATTACAAGTGAGGCACTAAGTCTGACCCATCATTTGAATTGAAGGATGTCGAAGAATTTGCCACATGTTTTAAAGCCATCACCATAACCGTTATTTTCAGATTAATTTGCTGACACATTATTGCCTGTGAAAATTGGCCTTTTTAACTAACAGTGTTCTAAACTTTTTAAGAGGGGCCCAGTTTTTACTCTTGTATTGTGTTTTGAAAGATTCGTATGTCTTCTTCATTGTGATGCTTCATTTGTTGTATTCTCTGACTCCTAACAGTTTTCTTTTTGACAGTTGATTTCAATTAGAGGGAAGCGTGGTGGGTTCCCTTTCAGTGCTGGGTAATTTTAGTTTACATTTCTCTGTCATTTTGCCATCAAGAAAGTCCTCTTCCTTTGGTGTAGTACTCTATATAAATTGTTCGTTATGTGCTGATACTTAATATTGTATTTGGGTTTTCATAGATACAGCCAACCTATAATTATGTAAGTAATTCAGATCTACTGAATTCATTTTTCTAAGTGAACAATTCTGAGAATTTCCAAAACCTTTTGCTTAACTTTCACTGTGAAAGTACTAATTTTTGTCTTAAAGGACAGCTTTCCTTTTTTTAAGTAGCTTTTTAAGTATCATATGGTGATCCATGTGATTTTTATAAGGCTCATTCAACATTAGAACGATTACCTCTCACTCGGAAAAATGTTTTCTAAGGGAAACTAGTTTTCCTTCCTTTTTACAGCTCTTTTAATTACTTTTCCTTCCTTTAAATTACCTGGAATTTTGTGGTAAACCACATTTTGGATCAGAATTTCTTAGATGACTTTCTTATAGGATAACATCGCTCTATAAATAAAAAATAGAAATAATTGTTTAATGTACATTTCTGAAAATAGCCCATGAAACTTTATTCTCAGTGTAAGCCAGAGACATTCAAACATTACACGTAAACTTTGTTTCCTATTTGAGAAAAATTTAAGAATACAGGCATGATCTTGGTTAAGTAACAAGAGGGTTCCTTTAATATGTCAGCACATCACATGATATCAAGTTATTTTTTTAATCAGATTTTCTTCTGTTTAAAAGTTTCTAGAAACTAGAAAACTAGCTGACAGGAAGAAGGCATGATCACTTGCAGACAGAAATAAATGTGGCTGTAACAGAACAGAAACAGAAAGTTAAAAGATGATTTAAATCTACCAGGAGCAACTTAAGAGAGAAGTTGATGGGAAAGATCTTTACAGTGAGAGGCATTATTTCTGCAAAAACTGTTAGTAATAAATCACCTAATCAACGTCTTAGTCCTCTTTCCTCTTTTTTTTGGCTGCAGAAGTTCCTGGGCCACAGCATCGATCCAAGACACAGCAGTGGCAACACCAGATCCTTAACCTGCTGAGCCACCAGGGAACTCCTTATTCTTTTTTCCTTTTGACTCTCATTTGGTATCTTATTATCTGGATGTATTGTTGTTTAAATTTTATTTTATTTTTTTAATTTATTTTTTCTTCTTTTTTGGCCTCACCCGTGGCATGTGGAAGTTCCTGGGCCAGGGATCGAATCCGAGCTACAACTGCAGCAACATCAGGTCCTTAACCCACTGTGCCATAGTGGGAACTTATGCCATTTAATTTTAGACTTGTTTTAATAATGTTATAAAATTAAGCGGAGCCATTGCTCCTTTCTGGCTCCCTTTGTCTACTGACCATTTCTTTTTCTTTTTCTTTTTTTGTCTTTTTGCCTTATCTAGGGCCACACCCGCAGCATATGGAGGTTCCCAGGCTAGGGGTCTAACAGGAGCTGTAGCTGCCGGCCTTCGCCACAGCCACAGCAATGCGGGATCCGAGCCGCGTCTGCAACCTTCACCACAGCTCACGGCAATGCCGGATCCTTAACCCACTGAGCAAGGCCAGGGATCGAACCCGCAACCTCACGGTTCCTAGTCGGATTCGTTAACCACTGAGCCACGACAGGACCTCCTCTACTGGCCATTTCTGAAGCTGTTAACACTCAGTTTGATTTACCGCAGTGGCCTTTACAGCTCGCTCATCTTTCCCAGTCCTCTGTCTCCATTGCCCTTTGTGGCACTGGCTGCATGTGGCACTCGGTACATTTTTCTCCTGATAGGCTCAGCAGGACAGGGTTGTGTTCAACTTTGTTTTTTGTTTTTTTGTTTTTTTTTCTTAATGGATTTTATTTCAATTATAGGTGTACATAAATCATCACAAGTCAATTTTACAGATTTTGTATCCCAAACCCACAGTGCATCCCCCCACCCCCCAGATTGTCTTATTTGAAAAACCAAGGTTTTCCAAAGTCTGTGAGTCATTGTCTGTTCTGCAAAGATTGTGTTCAACTTTGTAACTGCAGTTTCTGTTGAAGTATTTAGGCCATGGTAGGTACACAATACATAGCTGAATTAATCCAAACGTGGTCTTATAAGGAATCTGTTTCTAGCATTTTGCTCTTTGGCAGTCACCTGTTACTGATGAGACTACATGAGCTCAGTCAGTATAGGTCTGTATACTGAGCCTGCATCCCGATTCCAACAGGAGTCAGGATCCATAGAAGTGTTTTCTGGAGAGATCAGGTAGTCTCCGCTATATTTAAAAGGACTGTGTTCAGCTTGTCATCTTGTTAATTTTTTTAATTGAAGTGTACTTGTGCACAATACTGTGTAAGTTACCGGTATACGGTGTAGTGAGTCACAATTTTTAAAGGTTAAATTCCATCTGTATTTATAAAATATTGGCTTTATTCCCTGTACTGCATATTTTTGTAGCTTATACGTAATAGTTTGTACCTCTTAATCCCCTACCTCATATTGCCCCTTCCCTTTCCCCACTGTTTTTTTTTTGTATATCTTTGAGTCTGTTTCTTTTCTTTTTTCTTTTTTTTTGTCTTTTTAGGGCCGCACCTGCAGCATGTGGAAGTTCGCAGGCTAGGTGTCGAATCGGAGCTGCAGCCACCAGCCTACGCCACAGCCAGAGCAATGCAGGATCCAAACTGCATCTGCAACCTACACTGCAGCTTGTGGCAGTCGAGGCCAGGGATCGAACCCATATCCTCGTGGATACTAGTTGGGTTCTTAATATGCTGAGCCACAATGGGAACTCCTGTTTCATTTTTGTTATATTCACTAGTTTGTTATATTTTTTAGATTCCACATACAAGTGATATCATATAGTATTTGTCTTTCTCTGACTGACTTCTTTCACTTAGCATAATACCTTCCAAGTCCATCTGTGTTGTTGCAGCTGGTAAGATTTGACTTAAATTGTAGTAATGCTTTTTTGGATCTGTCTCCCAAAGCAAAGGAAATAATCGACAAAATGAAAAGACAACCTACTGAATGGAGAAAATATCGGCAAATGATATGACTGGTAAGGGATTATATCCAAAGTACATAAACAGCTCATATAACTACATCAAAAGCAAAAACTCTATTAAAAGGCAGAAGACAAGAATAGACATTTTTACAAAGAAGACATGCAGATGGCCAACAGATATGTGGAAAGGTGCTCAATATCACTAGTCATCAGAGAAGTGCAAATCAAAACCACAATATCTGGAGTTCCTGTTGTGGCACAGCAGAAACTAATCTGACTAGCATCCATGAGGATGCAGGTTTGATCCCTGGCCTCGCTCAGTGGGTTGAGTGAGGATCCCACGTTGCTGTGTCTGTGGTGTAGGCCAGCAGCTACAGCTCTGATTGGACACCTAGCCTGGGAACTTCCATATGCCATGGGTGCGGCCCTAAAAAGACCAAAAAAAAAAAAAAAACCCACAATATCACACCTGTCAGAATGGCTATCTTCAAAAAGAACATGAATAGCAAATGTTTATGAGAATGTAGAGAAAAGGGAACCCTCATACACTGTTGGTGAGACTGTAAATTTGTACAACCACTGTGGGAAGAAATATGGAGGTTTCTCAAAAGAAATAAAAATAGAACTACCATGTGATCCAGCAATTCCATTCCTGGGTATATATATGAAAAAAAAAACACTTTTTGAAAAAGATACGTGCACCCCAGTGTTTGTAGCAGCATTATTTACACTTGCCAAGATATGGAAGCAACCTAAGTGTCCATCAACAGATGAATGGATGAAGAAGATGTATAT
>PVHT020000034.1:11436998-11488278 GCA_004024745.2 Catagonus wagneri | reverse complement strand
ATGACAGGAGCTCCGGTCATTGGTTCTTGAAATCTGAATGCTGAGGTCCTCTCACTGGTACATGGACTCTATCCCCTTGAATCATCTGACACTATTATGAAGGCACCTGCAAATCAGTGCTGCTTCGTCTTGGAAGTGTCTGGTGTCTTGTATTTCTGATCCACTTCAGTGATTTCTCATCAGCGTTAGGCTTCATTCTTTGAACCAGCTCTGTTATCCTGCTGGTCCCCTTGCTAATGAGTTAAATCTTTGACACATGCTCACTATATATTTGTATGTGTTCTTTGTAATTTATAGAAAATTATTCAGTGATTGCAGTGACTGCTTGAGGCCTGGCAGTGCCTCCTTATGAATGTACATCTTTTTTTTTGTCTTTTTGCCTTATCTAGGGCCACACCCGCGGCATATGGAGGTTCCCAGGCTAGGAGTCTAACAGGAGCTGTAGCTGTCGGCCTTCGCCACAGCCACAGCAACGCGGGATCCGAGCCGCCTCTGCAGCCTACACCACAGCTCACGGCAACGGCCGATCCTTAACCCACTGAGGAAGGCCAGGGATCGAACCCGCAACCTCATGGTTCCTAGTCGGATTCGTTAACCACTGAGCCACGACGGGAACGCCATGAATGTACATCTTGAATAGTCACTTGACCGTACCCAGTTACATACCTGGTTAAGTAGAGATAATGATACCCATACTTCTGCCAAACTGCTGTCTCATCCATACAGCAATATCCACTGGACAAAATTCAGTCATTATTTAAAGTAAAAGATGATGGTGTAAACACTTTTGTTAACTACAAGGCACTGTTGTGTTTGTTGGTTATTTCATCTTGACAAAATCCAGCCCTAAGATATTAAAACATAGAATTCCTACTTCATATGAATTGCAAACTGAGATTTGATTCTTTGACTTTTATGTTCAGAGTAGTTATTTTTAAAAAGCAAAGGAGTTCCTGTTGTGGCTCAGTGGAAACGACCCTGACTAGTATCTATGAGGATACAGGTTCAAACCCTGGCCTTGCTCAGTAGGTGAAGGATCCAGCATTTCCATGAGCTGTGGTGTAGGTTACAGATAGAACTCGGATCTGGTGTTGCTGTGGCTGTGGCATAGGCCAGCAGCTGCAGCTCCTATTTGACCCCTAGCCCAGGAACTTCCATATGCCACAGGTGCAGCCCTAAAAAAAAAGGGGGGGGGGTGGAATGAATAAAAGAATTAATCTTAAGCCTAACTACCCATCAGACTTGAATGCACTAAAAACAGAAATGCTTAATTATAATATTTCATGTTAGAGATATATTCCATTGACAACCATATATTAAATTCCCAAGAAGCAGTTATAAGTTGAAATTTTCTAGGCTATAATAACTACAAAGGAAGCAGAGAAGACAATACAGCTGTGTATGTGAGTTGGAAAAAAACCTCTGCCTTTTTATTGAATGAAAGGTAAGGAGCAACTTCCAGTAAGAGTGAAAGAAGGGAAGGACCTGTTGCTGAAAATGGATGTATAAACTGGCTTTTTAGAGCAACATGGGTTCTTTCAAACCACACAGTTCCTCATAATAGTCCAACACAAATAGCTGTCTGGAACCCTGCTTTGAAAGGGATAAGTAACAACAACACTATCATGAACGGCTTACCCCACCCACTAAATTGAAATATACATAAGAATTTTAATACAATTTTTTTGTCGTTGTTGTTCCTTAGGGCTGCACTTCTGGCAAATGGAAGTTCCCAGGCTAGGGGGTCCAGTCAGAGCTACGCTGCTGGCCTTCACCACAGCGACAGCAACACTGTATCCAAGCCTCATCTGTGACCTACACTACAGCTTGCGGCAACACCGGATCCTTAACCCACTGAGCAAGGCCAGGGATCGAAGCCTCATCCTCATGGATCCTAGATGGTTTTGTTAATCGCTGAGCCATGAAGGGAACTCCCTTAATACGATTTTTAAATCAAGCTCAAAAAAGTTTTTTACACATTTCTTGACAGCCCAATCTATTTAAAGTATAATCATTGGCTAGATCTTGCATCATAGATAAACCATTCTTTGAACATAAACACTTTGGGGAAAGTCTTTCAGTTCTGTTATGGGAAGGAGCATGCTGGCTGCTCAGTTTTGAGCTGGGTGCTGTCAGCCAAGTGAACTTGTCAGTCAGATTCTTATGTAGACAGTGATTTCAGGCGGTGAGGTTTACCTAAGATCAGATTTGAAGTCCACAGCTACTCTGGTCTTTTTTTTTTTTTTTTTAATTCAATTGCTTTCATTCATTGTTATATTCCAAATGCCTTGAAGGGAGTATCCAGTGCGTAGTAAGTAGTCAGTCGATTTTGGTTGAACTTATTGAATGAAACTCCTATGTAAAGACACACTTCCTTTGCCCACCACTCTGCCCTGAAGGGCTCCTGGGGTAAAATAGCAAGGGCTTGAGAAGAGGAGATGTCAGGTTAGATTTTTGGATTAAATAAGTGTGATTATGTTAAATGAGCCAACTAAGCTGCACAAAGAAAAGCAAAAAGATTGCGTACCATCAACAGCTTTCCAGGTTAAAGTCTTGGGTTATATCTCTCTTATCAGGATGGTGAGGAGACACACTCCAGTGTTTTTAGTGTCTATTACTTTTGCAGGGCAGTTGAATTCTTCAGGAGGACAAAATGCTTATTTCTTTTAAGGATACCACCGGAATTTCCTAAACTGGAAATAAAGTGTTCATCTACGCAGGAGTGGAGTGGACGTACTCTGTCCTGGCACCGACCTCTGCCAGCTGCTACTGTGTGTCCTGGGGGACCCCGCCCAGCCATCATACCTTTAGGGTACAGAGGCTTCTTTCCTCGTAAGAGACTAGACAGAGTGGCAACAGGAAGCTGACTTTCCTGGTTTTCCTTCCTTCACCGGGGACTGAAATGTTTGTCTAACCATCACACCAGCTTTCAGCCAGCTGGCTGTTTCCATCTGTGTAGTAGTCACGTGCGGTCTTGGGGCCCTTCCATAGCCCCAGTGAAACCCCATCCAGTGCTAGTGAGAGCCTCATTCTGATGTGGTTAATGGGCACACCTCAAATATCCACCATCAACTCAGAATTCACGCTGAGCAGCAGGATACCAGAATTTATCACAAGACGTTAGATTGTGAAAGAGCCTGTGGGCACTCATGTGTCCCCATTATTACACAACTTTTCTTTTCATGCCACAAGTGCAGTGTTTTTGGATTGACTATAGCCTTCTAAACCTAAAGTGGTTTGGAGAGAGAGCAAAGGAAAAACTAAACAGGAAATAAGAAAGCCAGCAGTCATCACCTAATGCAATTGTGCAGAAAAGTTGAAAGATATTTTAAGTGTTTTCAAAATGTTTGTAGATATCAAAGAGCTAAACCATCTGGGTGAAACATTCCATTACTCTTATTTTTTTTTTTTTTTTTTTTGGTGGAGGCATTAATTTTGAACTGGAAAAAGCTCACCCCTGCCCAGTTAACATACTTCATTCTTAACACCTCATCCCGAGCTCCCAAGCATGTTAAATGCTAATTAGTAGTAAAACTTAGAAGTGCATGGCTATTAATGCTTTTCTTTTAAACATTTGACCATGAGGCTTGAGAAGGAGAGGAATCCCAGCCTGTGCCACTCGCACTTCCTGCCAAGATATTCATTCCCGTTCTAGCTCCTCCCCGCCCCGCCCCCACCCTGACCTGCCCTTCTCTCTCCCCTCTTCAAGTGCTTTGTTCGCTTTTTTTTAAAAATCATCTCCTTCCAGCCTATGATCTGATTGTCTGGGGTGCTCTGCCTACTCCGACTCCTCCCCTGACCCTACCCTTGTCTCTTTCCTCCCCTTTATGTGGGAATCACTATGTCCTCTTTACTAAGATGACTTCCATGCCTAAACCAGCACTAGCACTTGGCGGGAGAGCTTATTGGTAGGACTCGCTAGTCTTGAAAAAAAATCTGTCAGTTTTATCACCTGATAAACCCAGACTGGAGGTGAGAGGCTATGATTTTTCCCAAGATGGAGACATCTAAAAATGTTCAAGGTCAAATTTCTAAGGGCTCAGAAGTCATCTGTAAGTCCCAGGTAGGGATTGGCTCAGGAGGTCTTGCCAGTCGAGGGGAGCGGTGGACAGGAAAGTGACGGCAGGTGCAGTTTCACTCTGGCTAGTTGTTTCCAAATAGGAAGACAGGCCAGGATTTTGGGTTTGCTTGTTTGTTTTTTCCAAAGGAAGCTGGGGCCCATATTTTCAAATGAAATCTCCTGATTGTGATATGCTTGCAAATATTTTAAGCTGTTTTAGCTCTTGTTTTCAATATTATATGGGGAATGAATAAAACAGCCCTGAGCAGAAAAGGTGTGCTGTCACCTTGCAAGCTCTGGTCTAGACGATCCCTGGGGTCAGTTGTGCCTTAATCTGGGGACTTTCATCGTACTCAGAAGGCTCTGGAATGTCAACATGGCTCTCTTTCAGTGAATCTAATTTTCAAGGAGCCTCAGATTGGATTTACGTGTAAGGGAGTCTCCAGTCTTAGGAGTCTGTCGGTTGACCTGGGACTGGAGTGGATCACCCAGCCTCTCTAGGTGTTCTGCCTGATTCTAAGAAGGTCTCTAAGCTATAGGGCTTTCTGGAGGCTCTCTAACCTCTCCCTTCACATGTGAAAAGGGCCAGGTGTGTCATCCAAGATCTCACCAAGTCTTGCTTTCATAGACCTAAGAAACCTTTAACAAGCCTGGATTAAATTTATTCTCCAGGAGTTCCCACTGTGGCGCAGTGGAAGCAAATCTGACTAGTATCCATGAGGATGCGGGTTCGATCCCTGGCCTTGCTCAGTGGGTTAAGGATCCGGCGTTACCGTGAGCTGTGGTGTAGATCGCAGATGGGGCTGGGATCCAGTGTTGCTGTGACCGTGGCGTGGGCTGATGGCCGCTCCGATTTGACCCCTAGCCTGGGAACCTCCATATGCCACAAGTGTGGCCCTAAAGAGAAAAAAAAAAATTCTCCATTAGGGTGATCAGTCTGCAAGCAAATTGGACCATTTCCCATCCCAGCAGTGAAGTCTGTGTCCCTGCACAGAGCACGGAGGAGACCCTGAGCCCCCTGCCTTATGCTCTAGCAACACTAACCCCATGAAAACATCACGTGGTTTCATAACGGCATTTACATAGAAGCCTGTTTTTTTGTTTTTTGTTTTTTTGCCTTATCTAGGGCCGCACCCGCGGCATGTGGAGGTTCCCAGGCTAGGGGCCTAACAGGAGCTGTAGCCGCCGGCCTTCGCCACAGCCACAGCAATGCGGGATCCGAGCCGCGTCTGCAACCTACACCACAGCTCACGGCAACGCCGGATCCTTAACCCACTGAGCAAGGCCGGGGATCGAACCCACAACCTCATGGTTCCTAGTTGGATTGGTTAACCACTGAGCCACAATGGGAACTCCTACACAGAAATCTGGAGCATCCTTCTGCATCTTCTTGACCTGGCTAACTCTCGATCCTCTTCTAGATGTCTCTGGAAGTCTTCTCTGAATGCCCAGCAGCTGTTAATTTCTCTCTCTCTGGCCCCTGCTCCTCACGCCCCACGCACACCAGGATATACTCTTATCTCAGCACTCACGCTATTTGAATCTGCTGAGACTGGCTGTCGCGTTGGTCGGCTAGGCTGCTAAGCCCCATCCTGTGTATCGTCCTGTCTAGAACATGATGCCTGACACACACTCATCTGTCAACAGATGCTGGTACTAGAACGCTGGAAGGCAGGGAGGGGTGCCTATGTGCTAGGGAGACAAGCCATGTGAACCACCAAGAACAAAACCAAAAAAATGCAAGGTTCTAAATATGCTAAACCCAACAAGTATGAACAAAGAGGCCTGGGTGATGTTACTTGTCCTTGGTTTGGACATGTTCTTTGTCTTGGAGCCCTTTAAATGTGTTTCATAGTTACTTATGATTTAAGTTTTTTCTTGTTATCTTTCATATGTTGGAGGGGCAGAGACTTCTGCGCAAATAAGGTGTGTGAACTTGGAAGAGGAAGGAAGTCAGGGAGAAAAGGTAATATCCATTTATTCATTTAGCAAATATTTACTGAGCATCTACTGGGTGCTGGGGATTCAGCTGGTACTGAAACCCAAATTCCTGTCCTCACAGCTTACTTTCCAGGACAAGGAAGGATAGAAAATAAGTGAAAATGTAGACTTTGATTTGATTTGATTTTTTCTTTTTTTGCTTCTTAGGGCCGCACTTGCAGCATATGGAAGTTCCCAGGATAGGGGTCGAATCAGAGCTACAGCTGCCAGCCTACACCACAGCCACAGCAACGCGGGATCCAAGCCTCATCTGCAACCTACACCACAGCTCACGGCAACGCCGGATCCTTAACCCACTGAGCGAGGCCAGGGATGGAACCCACGTGCTCATGGATGCTAGTCGGATTCATTTCCACTGAGCCACGACGGGAACTCCTAGGCTCTTTTAGATGGCGATAAGTGCTTTAAAGAACAACAAAGCAGAGAGAAGAAATAAAGGCACTGGAGGTGAGTGGGGGGCAGCCTGTGAGTGAGGTGAACCCCAGGGTGGACGGAGCCAGGCAGGAGGCAGGGCCTGGGAGGACAGGAGGGGTTAAAAGACCTGTATGTGAAGGGGCGTTTCCAGATGGAGCAGGCCCTGGAGACCATGTCAAGGTCTGGGCTTTATGCTTTGGGATGGAAGGCACTGGAGGGTTTTGAGAAAAACAGTATGATGCTCTGATGCATCATATTCCAGCTTTCTGTGCTAGCCGTTCACATAAACTTCTATTTCATCTTGAAGAGTACCCTGCAAGGTGTGTGTGTGTATTATCATTTTGCAGGCGAGAAGTTATATGACCTTAAGGTAAACAAGCAAAGTGGAGAGGCTCAGGGAGACTTGACCTCTGCAAAAAATAGGAATGATACCTATAAATCCTACGCAGTTATTGTGAAAAATCAAATGCTAACGACCATAAAGAGCCTAGCAAAATGCTTGAAGGACATTATGAATGTCAGTTTCCTGGTTTGTCCCATGGTCGCGCTCACAACTAAGAACAAAGTCAAAGCTAAATGAAGGCGTCCGTGTTCAGAGAGGCTACGTGACAGATCTTAGTTTCCTTTGCTCTCCTTTTTCCCTCCGGTCTCTTATCCGTGTGTGTGGAGACTTCTGCCCTGCTCTCTAAGGCAGTTCCCACTTGGGAAGTCCTTTATCGGTTCTAGATTGTCTTAGATGTATGTTACAACTGGTCTTGTGGGCTCTGGGGGCTCCATCCAACCCCGTGGGTGATTTGAGGGGCCCGATGAGGGCACAGACAGCCTAAATGCCAGTGTCAGATTCAAGTTTGACCAGTCAGTGGTCTTGCCCGAGGGGCGTGTCTGAGTGCCCAAAGGAAGATCTCAGAGTTTCTGAAAATGAACGAGCCTATAAAATGTCACTGCTTCCCAATCGATGCCGGAGCGACTCTGCTTCTCGTATGTCATCCTTGTTACTTTATAATTACCTTCTGACCTTTACTGACTCTGACAGTCGTGTCTTTAAAAAAGATTCAAGAATATTACCATTATGCTGTTGCCTAGAAACGGGCCCTAAAATACATCTGGCTTTAATAGAAGAGCTAAAGTGAGTTTTCGTTTTTTGGCATTGTCTCTCTTCTCTCCTCCTCCACCCACCCTCTTTTTTGTATCAACTACAAATCGCAATAGAATGTCTTGCTAATCCTTTCTGAACTGTCTGAAGCCAAGATACTTAACACTGAGAGCACTTTTCCATCATGGGAGCTTTAGCAACACTAACTTGGTGTTAGGAAAGCTAATCCCTAGCCCACTTACGCGCAACATGTAGAGAATCTGTATTGTCATATCACTCACCACCTTGTCTGAGGAAGCTTTTGCCAGCACTCCTTGGGAATGCCAGAAGGAGGAGATATTATCTGTCTCTTCATCAAGGCATGTTCTGGGACAGATTGCCAAAGGGCTACAAACAGAATTTTCTGACCCATAAACATTTCTATCCATCACTCCAGCCCCTCTTCCAGGATTCAGCCTCTCTCCATTCTTCCCTCTTTTATGATCGCAATATTCAGTCAGTCTACAGCTAGTGCACCTTGCAAACACAAGCCCTCATAACATAATAAAAAGAAAAAAATACAGTGAGAACAAGAAACCGAATATATTCCATTGCTTCTATGCCTGCTGTTTGATTTCTGCCTGTGGGAATCCACTGATTTGCAGTGATGCTGCTGGTGATAAAAGTCTCACACAGTCTTATGGCTGTGAGGTCCAGGCGTTTGCAGGTCAGGTCGGGTCAGCACACCAACTCCTATGAACCTGCAGATACTGAGAGAGATTCAAGCTCATGGACTTGGGCCAAGGGAGGGATGAGGGTCCATGTGGTTAGAGTCTGGTCTAGAATTAGCTCCCACATCACCTCCAGGCTGTTTCCAGATTTGCCTGATCACAAGAGCTACCTGAGGGCTTGTTAACAGCCGTCTTTCAGAGCCTCTCCTCTGAAGCCTGATGCAGTGGGCCTCACATGGAACTTGAAAAACAGCTTTTAACAAGCATGTGGGATGCTTACAGGGCAAATTTAGGAAACACCGGGGCCAGGCACCTTAGACCCACAGAGAAGGTTTTCTGTGGCCTGGATGCAGGTTTCACCATTAAAAATTTTTTTTTTTTAATTTAAGTATTGTTGATTTATAATGTGTTAATTTCTGCTGTGCAGCAAAGTGGTTCGACTATACATATTTTTTCTGAAATATTCTTTTCCATTATGATTTTTCGTAAGATATGGACTATAGCTTCTGTACTGTAGAGTAGGGCCTTGTTGCTTATCCTCTCTATGTATAATGGCTAACATATGCTAACCCCAACCTCCCTCCCCAGCCCTCCTCCCCCACCTTGGCAACAAGTTTCTTCTTCAAGTCTGTGGATCTGTTTCTGCTTTGTGGACCTGTTCACTTGTACCATATTTTAAATTCTTCATATAAATGATATTTTATGGTATTTGTCTTTTTCTGACTTACCTCACTTACTGTGAGAATCTCTAGTTGCAGCCAAGTTACTGCAAATGGCATTATTTGATTCTTTTTTATGGCTGAATAGTATTCCATTGTATACATGTACCACATCTTCTTAATCCATTCATCAGTCAATGGGCATTTAAGTTGTTTCCATGGATTGGCTATTGTGAATAGTGCTGCAATGAACATAGGAGGGAATGTATCTTTTTAAATGATAGTTTTGTCAGGATATATGCCCAGGAGTGGGATTGCTGGATTACATGGTAGTTCTATATTTAGTTTTCTGAGGAACCTCCGTACTGTTTTCCATAGTGGCTGCACCAGCTTACATTCCCACCAACAGCGTATGAAGGTGCCCTTTTCTCTACACCCCCTCCAGCATTTGTTATTTGTAGACATTTTAATGATGGCCATTCTGACAGGTGAGGTTCTACCGTATCTTGTGCACACGCTTGGCTCCAGCCACACCACCCACGTGTACCCCTCGTGGACTGCATACCCTCTTCACCAGTTCTCCCTGCATTAGCGACTGCAGGTGTCCCTTCTTGGGTTTCTGGAGCTCCCTTCTCTGGCTTTGAACATGGGGACAGCACCTACCAACATTGATTGCAGCTGTTGTCTTTCCTGCCGCTACCCCTGTCCTGCTTTCCTTAGTTCACCTCTGCCTCGGGCTCCTCATTTTGAGCGCAAGGGACCTGGCAGGTTGTAAGCGCATGTGTGCTCTGCCCAGCACTTCTGCAAGACGGCCTAGTACATGGTAGGCACTCGATAGCTCTGCCTATTAACTCTGTCTGCAGCACTGGACTGGCTGCTTGAGGACCAGGCCTTCATCTCTGCTTCCCCAGCATCCTGTTCAGTGCCAGTCACTTGAATGTGACTTGAATGAATAAGAAATGTGATTTCATGGAATTCCCGTCGTGGCTCAGTGGTTAACGAATCCGACTAAGAACGATGAGGTTGCGGGTTCGATCCCTGGCCTCGCTCAGTGGTTTAAGGATCCGGCGTTGCCATGAGCTGTGGTGTAGGTTGCAGACGCGGCTCGGATCCTGCATTGCTGTGGCTGTGGCGAAGGCCGGCAGCTACAGCTCCTGTTAGACCCCTAGCCCGGGAACCTCCATATGCTGCAGGTGCGGCTCTACATAAAAGGCAAAAAGACAAAAAAAAGAAAAAAAGAAATGTGATTTCATAACTAGGCTTGGGTCCATGAGGGACTCTTCGTGGAGTGAGATTCAGCAAATGTAACTTTGAAAGGGAAGAAAGGAGCCAGGCAGTGGGAAACCATGGAAACTTGAAGAAAAGTAGAGGACAGAGAGACATACAGAGGAGAGCAGCCAAGAGCTCAGAATTTGGATACAATGGGTGTGGTTTAGAGACCTTGATCTACTCCTCCTAGATTTGTGACCTCAGGCAAGGGGCTTAACTTCTCTTCTCCCTATGTATTAAGTAGGTATAATAGCCACTGTTTACTGAGCACGTATATATGCTGAGCACTTTGCATCCATTAATTGTGTGAGTCAAGCAACCATCCTATAAGGAGAATATTATCCCCGTATACCCATCACTCAGTTTCAACAAGTATTAACTCTCAACAAGTGATCACCACTTCATCTGTAACCTCAACCCCTCCAACACCCACACCCTGTCTCCCCATCGACTGAAACAAAAACACATAATGTGAGAGCTGTGAGTTGCAGTTTTATTTGGGGACCTCCTGGGGACTACAGTCCAGGAGACAGCCCCTCAGATAGCTCTGAGGAGCTCCTCTGAAGACAGAGCAGAAGTCCTTAGATGTGTGATTTTGGAGAAGGGGTGCGTTCAACCAAACACACACCTTCGTAGAAGCTTACTCTTGATCATGAGGAACACATACTTCAGGTAATGATTTTATTGCTTTTTTAAGTATGGGAAGATGCAAGAATCTGGGATGGTGAAATTTTCTCCTGAAAATATGCAACGATCAGAGGGCCTGTTCTATCGGTATTTCCCAGCCACAGCGTGCCTCCTCGCTGATCTTCGCCCTGAATCCTTTCCAGGGTGTTGCAAGTCAGTGACTCGTGCTCAGTTCTAGTAGAACAGGGTGGTGAGTGACACCCCTCCCCAGTTGTTTTCAGGCAGATCCCAAATAGACTATCCTTATGGCTTATAATATTTTAATAGCTTCGCCACATCTGGAGTTATTTTAATCTATGTAAACAAACTTAGTTCAGGATGAGAAACACGGTTAGACACCTTTCCTGCCTTTCTTGTCTTTCAAGTTCTGAACCACCCCTCTCAGCCCACTGATGAGCTGATACCGCTCAGGCTGCAGGCAGTCCTGGAATTAGAGAAAGAACGAGGCTTAGTGTCCTTGCTCGCCAAGTAAGAAGGCAGCTAATGGGGTGAGGGCTGCTCTCGTTTACTTCGGCCTCGTGGCAAGGCTTACCTTATCCAGGTAAGCTGGATAAGGAAGCCTGGGATGACTGGTCCAGGCCACAGCTAAGCCAGGCTCTCCCTCTGTAAACCCACTTCCAGACCTAAAACTCTGTCCACACGGCACACCACCAAACTGCTTAGAAGAAATCAGGGCGCTCTTCTGGGGATGGTTCTGAGGCCACTGAGACCGCCTTAGAACTGGTATCCCTTAGGTAACAGCGATGCATTGTAGCAGCTGCACAGACAGCATAAGCAAAAAAGAGCAACCCATTTGCACGAAACTGTCACTTGGTCCTGTCACATCAGGTTGTCACTTTGGTGGACCTTTCAGAGTTCTCTGGGCCCCAAATCTGAAAGAATTCTGAAATACCTGAACTCTCTGGTGAGCAGAGAACTGTCCTGAGTAGTTTTGATTCTTTTAGACATGATGTCTTTGCCATTTTGAGACTCACGTGCTGTTTAAAAGTTCTGTTTCTTCTTTTGTCCTGGAGCTCACTTTGCTGCTTAAGCAATTAGCTCTAAGTAGATCGGTTCAGCGCTGCTCCCCATCGCCCCCCCCAAAGCAATCCTTGTAGCAAGAGAAACGTGATCAAGCTGCCACTTCCTAATTCTCTCTGTAGATTAATATCAGTTCCTCTTGAAAGATACTCCAAACCTGCTGGAATTTTCTAATACATTCTTGGTGATGGCTATAAGGCAAATCTAAGGTAAGCTTGGAGCCGGAGAGAACTTTTGATTTACTGACTTATTTTTGGTAGGGCTGCCAATATTCCTATTACAGTATAGTTTCTGCATGAGACAGCATTATGTAACCACTGCCGCAGATGAAAACCACCCCCGGTCCTTCCTCCAAGGGAGGGCTTTTCTTTCCTCCTAATAATGAGCTGGAGATTGTCACGGAGGAGGAGGCAAGCACCACACCGCTTTCTTTTTTGTTGCAGAAAAGTTTTGATGTCAGCTCTTGGCACAAATCGGTAGGTCACTGGCAGGAAAGCCTGCTTATGTGGGCTCTGCCTAGGGGCTAGCAGAGGTTTCTACACCTCTGTTCAAAGCACAGTAAACAAGTAGGTGATGAAATGCTCATTTAGGGGGTCCTGAAATTCCTGCTTCAAGACATCGTTAGTATATGGCGCTTCCACCACCTTTGGTCACGGGTGCTCTGAGTGGTGTCTCTGTAACTTTCTCTTCTAGTTCAGAAAAACCTAAGGCTGAAAGGTGGCTCTCTTGAGGCCTTCCATTTCAGCTAACAGCCCCTGATGCCTGAATCTACGCACCCTGCTTCAGTATTATGCCAAGAGGCTGCCTCTCAACTGTGCGAAAAAGTTGAACCGTGTTCACTGACATAAGAACAGTAGCGGCCCTGACGGACGAAACTCCAGACCTCAGTGACTTAATATGAAAAGGTTTATTTCTCATTGACACGAGGTGCAGTGTGGGTCTGGCTGCCCCCACCTTTATCTGGTGGCAGGGCCGCCTGGAACACAGGGACCCCAAGGCCTCTGCTGCACAGGGAGGAAAAACGGAGGAGGTGCCTGGCTCAGAGTCCACTGGCCAGGATTGGTCACGTGCCTCCAACTTCAAGGGGAGCTGGGAAATGTAGGCTGGGAAACATGAAGTATTTGGTGAACGCAGATCTTCTCTGCCACATCCGCTATCCTAAGTCCATGATTTTCTGTGCTTTCCAGCAAGTCACCGAAAAAATGTTGAATAAAGACAGGACAAGAGCCCCGAGGACACCATGAAGTGTCTGTCCTCATGCATTTTGGTTCAGAGAGAGCCGCCCTTCACACTCCAAATATCTAGCTCCACAGTGGGGTTCAGGATAGGCTCTGGGTCGCAGCTGGAGGAACTTCAGGGAACGCCAGGGCCCTGATCAGAAAGGAGAGCTATGCTCCGCAAGATTCAGGGCAAGGAGGATGCTATTCCTTTGCAAGGAACCAAAGTCATTCTAGAAGGAAGGGACTAGAAAGATAAGTTAAGACAGTTCTCTTTTTGGTGGCTGAAGGTTGAATTCCAAATCCCAGCTGCAGGATGCATTTTGTCAGGTAGCAAAGACAGTAGCAGGAAATGTTTCGGGGAGCAAAGGAACTACTCAAAGATTAAAATAGAATCCTTGACCTGTGGGCAATTTGCATGTTTACCCTGTCAGATCCAGAGACTGAGCTTGACACTGGCCACATTAAAATAGTGCAGAAAGGAAAACATTGAGCACCGCTCCGAGGTCAACCGCCTTGTACAGCCTGGGAGGCGAGGAAAGATGGGGGAACTTTCCACCTGGTGCAGCAACTTTGCGTGAACGATACATGAGAAGCAAAGGGAGAGAAATGCACCTCCCAAGGGCGTGCCGGAGTCTTGGAGGGAGGGTGGTTAGGGAGATGTAAGAGCTTTTATTTATTAATTTTATCAAAAGAAGACAGACAAGAAGAAGGAAGGAAAAATGAGGGGAGAAAGAAAGGAAAGAAGGAAAAGAGAGAGGAAAAAAAGAGAGACTTCCTTAACTTTCAGTTAGTTCCCTCCAAAACTTGAGTAGGATTATACAGCAGCTGAGGCACAGGTATAATTACTTGCTGGGAAGACAGGTTGTGGTCCAGTGCCATAGAGTCTCATATCATGTGGAGTAGAGGTGAATGGATTTTCTGAAGTGCTGTGATTGGACTTTTGCTTTTTATCACAGGGGCCAGATCCAGAGGATATGGTGAAGGGTGTTTCTTTCTCCTGCAAGGAGTTTTCAGTCTATGTTCCAGATGTCACTAGAAGCACTTCTGGTCCCTAAAATCTAGGTACTATATTTCCGTAACATATCCACATAACATGATAACATCAGTTTTACTGCCCGAGGAGGTCCACTGCCAAATTTCTATCAATTTGTAGGAACTAGCCCTCCCATAGCCCTATGCTCTTGGCTCTAAATATGCTGCTTCAACGCTCACCATGTTAGCAAAACCTGAATCTTAGCTCTTTCAACAGTTTTCATACACACACATGCACCTCACAAAACATTTGTGAGCATATATTTATAATTTTGTGAGCATATATTTATACTTTACTGGATTCAACCCACACCAGAAAACATTAAAAAAAATCCATTTTATGGAGGTATATACCGATTTTGTGAACTGGAAGACTCAACATTGTTCAAATGCTAATTCTCCCTAAATTGATCTGGACTGAATCCATTGAAAATGGATTCAATACACTCCCAGTCAAAATTCCAGGAGATTTTTTTATAGAAACTGACAAGCTAACTCTAACATGCATATGGAAATACAGAGGACCTAGAATAGCCAAAACAATCTGAAGAAGAATGAAGTTTGAGAACTTACATTGTGTTAGTTTAGGATGTACTATAAATCTACAATAATCAAAACACTGTGATATTAGTGTAAAAATGGATATATGTGGATTAGTGGAGCAGAGTAGAGAGTTCAGAGATAAACTCACACATAAATGGAAAATTGATTTTGACAAAGGTACAAAGGCAATTCAGTGGAAGAAAGATGGTTCTTCCTGGAAATGGTGCTGAATAATTGATGTCCATGTGCAAAAATATGATCTGTGATTCATATTCACTCCATGTCCAAAAATGAACTCAAATGGATCATGGATATAAATGTAAAACCTAGACGTATAAAGCTTCTAGAAGAAAATATGAGAATGTCTTTGTGACCTTTAGTTAGGCAAGTATTTTTTAAGCTATGATACCAAAAGCATGACACAGAAAAGAAAAAAAAAATGGATCAATTGGACCTCATTAAAATTGGGAACTTCTGCTTCAAAAGACACTGTTAATAGAATGAAAAGTCAAGCCACAAACTGGAAGAAAATATTTGCCAACCACATATCTGTTAAAAGACGTATCCAAAAATATACATCACTCTCAAAGCTCAATCAAGCAACTCAATAAGAAAAGTGGGGAAATAATTTAATGGACATTTTGTGGAGAAAGATACGTGAATGGTAAACACATGAAATGTTGCTCAACATCATTTGTCAGTAGAAAAAATGTAAATTAAAATCACAATGAGGAGTTCCCATCATTGCTCAGCAGATTAAGTACCCAACCAGTATCCATGAGGATGTAGGTTCAATCCCTGGCCGCACTCAGTGGGTTTAAGGATGCAGCCCCAATTTGATCCCTGGCCTGGGAACTTCCATATGCTGAAGATGCAGTCCCTAAAATAAAAATAAAAATAAATAAATAAAATCACAATGAGATAGTACTACATATCTTTGGAAAGTTTAAAATTAAAAAGACTAATGATAACAAGTGTCATCGAGGACGCAAAGGAATTGGAATTCCTGTACACCAATGGCATAACCACTTTGGAAAACAGTTTCTTTTTTTTAAATTTTAGATTATCAAGAAGCTACTTTAAAATTTTTTTTTTTTTTTTGGCCACAGCATGCAGCAGCTTAAAGTGAGATCACAGTGCCCAGGCCAGGGATTGAACCTGGAACACAGTGGTGAAAGCGATGAATCCTAACCACTAGACCACCAGGGAGCTCCCTGGAAAACAATTTCTTAAAAGGTTAAACATAAACCTAAGGTATGACCCAGCTATCTTACTCTTAGTAGAATGAAATCATATGTCCTACGAAGATTGAACAGGAATTCTTCAGAGCAGCTTTATTTGGAATAGCCCCAGACTGGAAATAACCCAAATGTCCATTCACAGGTGAATTTAGGATAAACAAATTTTCATATAGCCATACAACTGAATACTTCTGAGACATAAAAAGAAATAAACTATTGATACACATTGAAACATCAATGAATCTTAAAATAATTATACCAAGATACCAGACCAAAAAAAGGGTACATACTGTATGATTTTGTTTATATAAAATTCCACGAATTCAAACCAACGTATAATGACTGAAAAGAAGATCATTGGTTACCTGGGTGGGCAGGGGTTTGGGGAGGGAACTTTGTGGGTGATGGTTGTGTTCACTGTCTTTTTCTTTTCTTTTTTTTTTTCTTTTTAGAGCTGCACCTGCAGTCTGTGGAACTTCCCAGGCCAGGGATCGAACCTGTGCCACAGCTGCAGTGGCAACTCCAACTCCTTTACCCACTGTGCCACAGGGGAACTTTTGTCTGTCCAAATTTCTTTATCTACCAGATGGCAGTGAAATCAATAGTATTCTTATGAGATTTGCTATGAGGGTCAAATGAGTTAACAAATATAGAACATTTAGAATAACACCTGATGTTAGTACTCAATACATGTTAACTGTTATTATTTCTTCTAGGACTTAAAAGTATTTTTGTGGCGTTCCCGTTGTGGCGCAGCGGTTAACGAATTCGACTAGGCACCATGAGGTTGCGGGTCCGATCCCTGGTCTTGCTCAGTGGGTTAACGATCCGGCGTTGTCGTGAGCTGTGGTATAGGTCTCAGACGCAGCTTGGATCTGGCGTGGCTATGGCTGTGGCGTAGGCTGGCAGCTGTAGCTCCGATTTGACCCCTAGCCCAGGAACCTCCATATGGCGCAGGTGCGGCCCTAAAAAAAAAAAAAGGTATTTTTGTAAGATCAGACAATTCTACCTAAGGAATTCAATTAAAAAATGGGAAGAGGATCTGAATAGACATTTTTACAAAGAAGCCATACACTAACAAGTACCTGAAAAGATGGTTGACGTCACTAATCATCAGAGAAATGCACGGTAAGCTATCAGCTCACACCTGTTAGAATGGCTCTTATAAAAAAGATATGAAATAACAAGTGTTGGTGAGGATGTGAAGAAAAGGGAAGCCTCGTACACTGTTGGTAGGAATGTTAATTTGTGCATCCCCTGTGGGAAGAAGTATGGAGATTCCTCAAAATATTAAAAGTAGAACTACCATATGATCCAGCAATGCCACTTCTGGGTACTTATCTGAAGAAAACAAAAACACTAACTCGAAAAGATATACACACTCCTATATTCACTGCAGCATTATTTACAATAGCCAGCCTATTGGAAACAAACTAAGTGTTTATCAGTGGGTGTTAAAGATTGTGGTACACATACACACAGACACATGCACACCCACAAAATGAAATACCACTCAGCCATAACAAAGAACGAAATCTTGACATCTGTGACAACACGGATGGACCTTGAGGGCATTCTGCTAAGTGAAGTAATTTAGACAGAGAAAGACAAATACCTTATGATGTCACTTACATGTGGAATTTATAAACAAAAAATCAAGCCTGTAGATACAGAGAACAGATTGTTAGTTGCCAGAGGCAGCCAGTGGGGAGAAATGGGTGAAGGAGATCAGAAGTACAAAAGTTTAGTTATAGAGTAAGTCATGGGAATATAATGTACAGCATGGTGGCTCTACTTAATAATACTGCAATGCATAATATAAAGTTGTTGAGAGTCAATCTTAAAAATTAAAAAAAAATTGTAACTATATATAGTGTTGGACATTAACTAGACTTATTGTGTTGCTCATTCAGCAACATACACAAATAGCAAATCATGATGTTGTTTACCTGAAACTAATAGGTTATATGTCAATTACTTCTCAATTTTTTTTAATTTCAAAATGAGGAGTTATGACAATAAGAAAAGGAGTTAAGCGAATTATGGTGTATCCACTCAGTGGAATATTATTATTATTTTAAGTTGAAGAATAGTTGATTAACCATATTGTATTAGTTTCTGGTATACAGCAAAGTAATTCAGTTACACAAATATATGTGTACACATATGTACATATATGCATATACTCCTTGTCCTATTCTTTTCCGTTATGACTTATTACAGGATATTAAATATATTTCTCTGTGCTATACAGTAGGACCTTGTTGTTTATCTATTTTATATACTATAGTTTGTTTCTGCTAACCCCAAACTCCTAATTTATTCCTTCCACACCCTTTCCCCTCTGGTAACTATAATTTTGTGAGTCTGTGAGCCGGTGAGTCCGTTTTTGTTTTGTAAATAGATTCATTTGTATCATATTTTAGAGCAGTGGAATATATTGAGTACCTGAAAAAAAATTCTTCCTAAGAATCTGTAATAATTGGGTCAAAGTTTTAAATGAAAATAGAGTAAGCTTCGTAATCATACATATAGTGTCATCTCAACTATACCCAAAAGTCCAAATGAAAATTACACACAATCTGAAGTTCCCATCGTGGCTCAGTGGTTAACAAATCCGACTAGGAACCATGAGGTTGCGGGTTCGATCCCTGGCCTTGCTCAGTGGGTTAAGGATCCGGCATTGCCGTGAGCTGTGGTGTAGGTTGCAGATGCTGCTCGGATCCCGCTTTGCTGTGGCTGTGATGTAGGCTGGTGGCTACAGCTCCTATTAGACCCCTAGCCTGGGAACCTCCATATGCCGCAAGTGCGGCCCTAGAAAAGGCAAAAAGACAAAAAAAAAAAAAAAAGAAGAAAAAAAGAAAAGTATATACAACCTAAAGAATGAAGACAATTTATATCAAAATATTCTCTCTCACAATGGAAAAAATTTTTTTGTTGTTATTTTCTTCACCAAGAATCCTCTGATTACTAGTGAATACTTCTGTTGGGCTCTATGTCCATTATACACTCTTATTAGTTAAGCTCTTATCTAGTCAAGCCCTTAGCAGGAAATAGCACAGTGCAACCAGGGTGGAGTAATATGTTAGAAAGCCAGGGAAGAGGCCAAAGGAAGAGCTCTGTGAACGAGTGTTCCCAAAACTCAGCCTCTGTTCACAGGTGCCAAATAGAAAATCGGAGACAGAGCTCTATTGCTTTGCCAGACAAATTGACCACAGCAGGCTAGTACCCTCAAAACTGTGGGTGGAGGGCAGGAGGTAGTGAGGAGTCTTAAAGTGTTCAAGGAGCAGGGCATGATCAGCTCATGGACGTGCTTCTGATTGGTTGGTGGTTCGGAAATTGGGAGTCAGCATCATCAGCCTTGTGGTTCCATTTGGTCTGGGGTCTACATGCTGGTGGGCAGCATACAGTTAACTTCTTCCACCCAGTGGGGGCTTCGGCACCTGCAAAACAGCTCCAAGGACATGGCTCAGAATATTACCTATAGTTCTTGAGGAAGGACTAAAGTTTCTTGACTTTTGGACAGCCAAACGGCTATTATTTTGTCTTGCTTGATGGTTTTCCTTTCTGCATTTTCTTACTTCTCTGATCATAGTTATCCCTTGACTAAAGTTTTTCTGCAGACAAAAGCCAGGCGGAGGACATGGGTGGGGGGGTCTGTTCTGGAAGGCCCCCTAGGGTCTGCTCAGTTACAAGAGGCAAAGGACTACTGTGCGGGAAGGTGGAGCTGCAAGCATTCAGTCTCATGCCCGCCCTCATGTGGGCATGTCCAGCTAGCCTATTTCTGAACATCACTCTCGTGCCAGCTTACGCAAAGATCCCTAAGGTGGAGGGCTGTTTATGTCACGGTGCCCACTCACACATTTTTCTTTGGCTGGAGCCCTTGCCTGTGGACAGGGCGTTGCTCATTCCTGATGATGACTGCAGAGACCATGATTGAATTATCAATACGCTGCACAAGTCATTTCCTGATTTCCCATCCCCAGCAGAAATTCAAGTTTGGTTACACCGACAGAATTTTGAGCCAACTTTATGCTTTACTTAAAACTTTTCTATTTCCAAATTTTATTATTGTTATTATTATTATCATTCTGGTTGTGGCTGGGGCCTATACGGAGATTCTGGGGCCAGGGATCGAACCCACCCCACGGCAGCGACCGAGGCTACAGTGACAGCTCCTTAACCCACTGTGCCACAAGAGAATTCCATTTGTGCTTTAGTTTTACAAATTTAGTTGCAGGGAGAAGACAACCTTCCTCTTTTCTCCTGTCCTGATCTTTTTTTACTTGGTGATTTCTGGGGTGAGTAATTTGTTTTCCTGATCACATGATCTCATGAGGTGAGGCAATGAGAGTCATTATCTCCGTTCTTGGTCAGCTAACACTTTGTTGCCTGAAGGGGGTGATAATTTTCAGAGGACCTCTCTCTTCTTCATACTAATTAGACCCTCAGCCCTGTCATGAGGACAGGAGTTCTGCCTGGGACTCTGGTGTCGAACTTCTGTCTACTGACTGTGCCTTGAAAATCAAGAGACTTAGAGACAGTCCTAATGCCTACGGGTACTTTTTCACTTTTTCTCAAGAAATCAAGAAAAGAGAACTACTACTGCTAGACTGCCTGCAAAGTAGGAAATGGGACTTGACCCTTCAAGAGAGCCAGCTGATGAAAACGTATTTGGAGCTTTTCCATGGGGCAGCCTAGCTATAAACCATCCTGAGAACCTGGCAGCCAGCCTGGGACGTACCTGCCTGATCTGCCCGTGGGCAGCTCAGCCCAGCCTAGGAAGAGGGTGTTCCTGGTCACACGCTGCCCCCACACCAGAGGGAGCTCATCACCGAGGGCCATCTGAAGATAGATGTTTTTGGAACAAAATTTTAATTTTGCTGAATTATTTTAAAAAAATGAAAGCATACTGCTGAATTAGAAAATACAGAAAGAAAGAAGAAATCATTAAACTTCATATTTTGAAGTTCCCTTTGTGGCTCAGTGGGTTAAGAACCCAACATTGCATCCATGAGGGTGGGGGTTCAGTCCCTGGCCTCATTCAGTGGGTTAAGGATCCAATGTTGCTGCAAGCTGCGGCATACACTGTAGATGTGGCTCGGATCTGGCATTGCTGTTGTTGTGGTGTAGGTCTCAGCTACAGCTCCGATTTGGCTCCTGGCCCAGAAACTTCCATATGCCACATGTGTGGCTAGTAAAAAAAAAAAAAAGACAGAAAGAAGAAGAAGAAAAAGCTAAACAATATTTTGGAGGATTTGAAAAAATAATCTTTCACTATCCTTTTTTATATAGTTGAGCACATACAATGTATATCATTTTTCTTTCCTATTTTTATTACTTTATATAACATGTTTTTTTCCCGTAGTGTTGAGAACACTTTGCAATCTTCAGTTTTAATGGTTGTTTAATACACTTTCGGACTACAGTTTCTTTAGCCATTCTTCGGGGAATGAACCCTCAGATATTTCGTATTTTTTTCATTGTTATAACTAGTACAGCAATGAACATCTTTGTTTACTAGTACAGCAATAAAACTTTTTCACATTTCAGGTCGTTTTCCTTTTTTTTTTTTTTGCCTTTTGTCATTTTAGGGCCACACCCGCGGCATGTGGAGGTTCCCAGGTTAGGGGTCTAACAGGAGCTGTAGCCACTGGCCTGCGCCGCAGCCACAGCAACCCAGGATCCGAGCCGCGTCTGCGACCTACACCACAGTTCACAGCAACGCCGGATCGTTAACCCACTGAGCAAGGCCAGGGATCGAACCCGCAACCTCATGGTTCCTAGTCGGATTCCTTAACCCCTGAGACACGATGGGAACTCCTCAGGCTGTTTCCTTAGTATAGAGTAGGAATTTATGAGGAATGAGGAATTTATCAGTACTGACAATAAAAATGGCTACTGTTCATTAAACACTTACCATATGCCAGGCAATTTATATTCATTACATAATTTAATTTTCATAACCCTGTAAGATTTGAATTATTATGTATATATTACAGATAAAGAAAAGCTCAGAGAGTCACACAGCTATTAAGCAGCAAAACTGGGATGCAAATGCTGCCTGGTCTAATTCTAAAATACATCTGTGATGGCTACTTTTATGAGTAAATTTAGCTGGGCCACAGTATCCAGATATTTGGTTAAACATTACTCTGAAGATTCTACGAGGGCATTTTTGCATGACATTTACTTTTAAACTGGTGGATTTTGAGTAAAACAGATTGCTCTTCATATGTGGGTAGGTCTTGCCCAATCAGTTGAAGGCCTGGGGTTGGGGGGCAGGGAATAAGACAAATGGTCCCCTCCGCAAGAGAGAATTTTGTAGCAGATGTTTTAGATTTGAACTGTACCCCTGGCTGTTTTCTGGGTCTCCAGCCTGCTAACTCACTCTGTAGATTCTGGGCTTGCCAGCCTCAAAAACTGCATGCATGGGTTCAGTCCTTAAAATGTGTCTAACACACACACACACACACACATTCTATCAGTTGTGTTTCTCTGAAAAACCCTGACTAATAGCACATTCTCTCATTAGAATATTTTTAAAGTTTTTGATAGCTATTTTCAAATTGCTCCTCAAAAGGTTTAACAATGAATATTCCTCCCGGCAATGTATGAGAGGACATGAGCTGACATTCAGAAAAAAACAAGTACAGTGTGTGTCTGCCTTACCCACACCATTCAGCGTTCATCTTTTAAAAACTCTATTTATATACTGTCTGGAAATGGAATTTCGGTGTTGCTTGAATCTATGTTTCTTTTTTAAAGTAAAATGTGCATTTCTTTATAATTTTTTAGCAGACAAATGTGCACGTGTATCTTTTTCTACTTTTCTTTTTTAAGGATTGAGCTTTTTACATTTAAGTCTTGGGAATGTATGTTGGTGTGAAGTGTGTGTTTCTTCCAAAGTGGCTCATATACTGGCCTAATGTATTTATTGTCTAATCCACTGGGCCGTGGTTTTCTCATCTACAAAGTGAGAGTGTTGGATTAGAAGAGGTTATTAACTCTCACCACACTGTAGTCACTTTTTTGGGCCACTTTTTTCTTTTTTGGCCGCCCTTTGGCCTATGTATCTCCCAGGCCAGGGATCAGATCCCGGTTGCAGCTGCAGCAACACTGGGTCTTTAACCCACTGTGCCGGCCAGGGATTGAACCTGCGTCCCAGCACTCCAGAGATGGTGCTGATCCTGTTACGCCACAGTGGGAACTCCTGGGGCATTTTTAAAAAAACATAGTTGTTTGGGCTTCATTCCAGAGTTTTTGTTTCAGTTGGTCTGGAGTGGGATCTGGGATTTTTTTTTCTCCTTTCTTGTTTTTTACATTTTCATGCACCACCAAGCTTGAGAATCACCGAGCTGCCTGACCACTGAAGTCTCTCTACCTCTAAGCTCCAGATCCGAGGAGAAACCGTGTGTGATCCGTGAGCCCACGGCTCTCCGGGTTAAAACCCCCATGCTGTCGGTGGAGTCTGGGGACGGAAAGGAGAGATGCGGAGATTTCTTTTCTCTCTTCCCTGCTCCTTGTGGATGTCTTCTGGAGTTTCCTGGCCCCAAGGAAAACTGGCCCAGCTCTGCTCCCCAAGAGGACTTCAGAGTAATGGAACTCACTGGTTCCTCCTCTGACTTGGATCGCTACAAAAACTTGGCCAAAAAGAAATCTGTAGCAGAGCAAAGCAGCGTATCCACCCTATCAGGAAAATCAGGCTCTGGCCACTTTTTGGCCTACTGCCTGTCCTTACTCAATTTATAATCTGTGGATTGTGCCAGGACCCTCCATTTTTCACTCATCTCAACTGTGACATCATCTTTGGAAAGCTGTTCTCAAGCCCGGCTGTACATTAAATTCCCTGGGGAGTTTTTACCTAAAAGGGCCACATTTGTGTCACATGGAGGTTCCCAGGCTAGGGCTTGAATCAGAGTCGTAGCCACCAGCCTACATCACAAGCACAGCAATGCCAGATCTGAGCCACGTCTGCGACCTACACCACAGCTCACGGCAATGCCGGATCCTTAACCCACTGATCGAGGCCAAGGATTGAACCCGCATCCTCATGGATAGTAGTCGGATTCATTTCCACTGCACCACAATGGGAACTCCCTCCCTGGGGAGTTTTTAAAAATGCTGATGCTTCGGTCTCCCCTACCCCGTGATTCTGAATTAACTAGTCTGGAGTAGGATAAAAGTGTCAGTGTTCTTATCGTACTTCGCAGGTGACTCTCATGTCTAGTGAGATTTGAGATCCACTGCCTGGAGAGACGGTAGCTGGATTCAAGAAGATTTCAGAGAGAGAAATATTCTTGGGAAAGAAAATCTTAGTCAAATTAAAAATTATTTTTTGGAGAACCCAAGGGAAAGGAAAATGAGGTAGAAATAGTATAGTGTGGATAAACCTTATTCAAGAACCAGAACTTACTTACTTATTTATTTATCTTTTTGCCTTTATGTAGAGCTGCACCTGTGGCCTATGGAGGTTCCCAGGCTAGGGGTCTAACAGGAGCTGTAGCTGCCGGCCTTCGCCACAGCCGCAGCAGCGCGGGATCCGAGCCGCGTCTGCAACCTACACCACAGCTCACGGCAACGCCGGATCCTTAACCCACTTATAGACTTATAGAGCAAGGCCAGGGATCGAAGCTGCAGCCTCATGGTTCTTAGTCGGATTCGTTAACCACTGAGCCACGAAGGGAACTCCCAGAACTATTTTAATATGAACTCAAGCAGAAAGCATCCTGAGATATGAAGTTCATCACATCACGGCTCCAGAAAAAATGGTGGGATGGAGGTGGGAGACTGGGCTAGCTCACCTGGTAACCCGGGAGCCAGAGGGCTTGGCTCAGAGTGGATGGGGCGAGTGTAGGCACTGGGGAGGCACAGTGGAGGGAGGGGCTGGAGGCAGGGTGGTGACCCTGTCTTTGTCTGGGCACTGGAGGACCAGGGTATGACACCCACAGAGGGAGTTCCGGGAGGAGCACGGTTCCATCTGAGGGAGGGATGGAGTTGAGAATAGCGGCAGGTCAAAAATGTCCTTCCTGGGGAATTTTTCTTCTCTAGTTCCTCTCCTGGAGTGTGAGCTCCATGGCAGCAGACACACATCATTTTCTCAACCACCCTATCTCAGCACACACAACAAAAACTGTTGCAAAAAAAAAAAAAAAGATTCTTTGATGCTGGTCCGTTCTAGCACATTCTATGTCGACTATAAGCCATTAGTCTCCCATCCACTCCTGAAGGTCAAGGCCATCTTCTCTGCTCTGAATGCAGTGGGGCAGGTCCAGGCCGCCAGGTAGGGAGTGTTGATGGATATATAGGTCCTGTGGGAGCTGGGTCTGGAAGTGGAAATGACGGGACACTCTGCCAGGTTCCTACTGTCCCTAATCCCTGGAGTGGGCAGACAGCCTCCCTCCCCCTCTCTCCCTCGGCCCCCTCCTCCCTGTGTCTGCTGATGACAGCAGCCCCTGGAGAAAGTTCCTGAAAAGGATATGCCTGAGGCTACCTGTCTGACCTTCCAAAAAAGTCAGCAAATTTTCAAAGGGGCAGGTTTTTCCTTTAAACACAGGTGAAAAGCTTTTCCAGTGCCTTGGCAATGGTTTGCAGTTTGGCCAAGCACTTCAAGGATTGATTTTCCAACTAGGAAGAGGATTTCCTCAACTTTAGAAAAACTGTAGTGAGCTGTGGCCCAGGCAACCGATAGAACCCCTAATATTTGTCCTCACCCGCTCCTCCCATGCCCGAGTGCCCCGTAGGGGGTCACAGGCAGGAGGAAGAAGCCCTTCAAAGTAACTCATCTCTGCTGCTGTCCGACCCCTTCTCTTACACTCTTCAGATAAATGCGTTTTATTACATCTGCCAGCGGGCTCTGCAGCGGTGGTGTACACAGGCCATCTCTTCTTTCATCTCTTGGTCTGACATTGCTCCCTTATTAAATACATGTACTGATTCAGAGGAGTGGAGCTTTTTGTTTTGTTTTGTTTTTGTTTTTTTGCTTTATCTAGAGCCACACCCGCGGCATATGGAGGTTCCCAGGCTAGGGGTCTAACAGGAGCTGTAGCCGCCGGCCTTCGCCACAGCCACAGCAACGCGGGATCCGAGCCGCGTCTGCGACCTACACCACAGCTCACGGCAACGCCAGATCCTTAACCCACTGAGCAAGGCCAGGGATCGAACCCGCAACCTCATGGTTCCTAGTCAGATTCATTAGCTGCTGAGCCACAATGGAAACTCCTCTCTTAGTAACTTTCAAATATATGAAACAGCCATGTTAACTGTAGTCATCATGTTTCTACATTATATCCCCAATACTTATTTTTCTTACAAATAGAAGAAACAACCTTCATCAATTTCTCTCCCTACTTCTATGATCATTCATTCATTCCTGCACCTGGCCAATGGTCATTGAGGATCAGTATGTGTCAAGCTCTGTCTAGAAATACAACAGTGAGAAAAATGTAAAATTCTTTTTCTCCCGGAGCTGCCAGTCTGATGGGAAGAACAGCTGCCTTCCTCACGAGGTGATGTCATAGACCTGAAAGCATTTTTACACTATAGAGCAAAAACAGGAGTGTTTGGTTATAAGTGCTGGTTGTAAGTGGTTGGTTCTAAGTGTTATTGCTTTTATCTTTTCAACAACATTGTAACTAGGACGATGCTGTGTCTCTAAATACTAAACCCCATGTCCCCGCCTTGGACTTTATATTACTGATTTCTTTGGGCTAAATAATTCTAAGAAGAATGACAAAATTTAGTAAAATTCTGTTTAGCTGTCGAACCAGCCACCTAACAGAGAATTGAAGTTACTAGATAATGGTCAAGTTTAATTTTTATGTCATGAGAAGGGACAAAAAAAGCAAGAGAAAGAGAAACCGGCAGTGAGGACCAGGCTGAGAGCCGAGGCAACACCAAGCTTCTGGTCTGGGAACTGAATGGAGAGAGGAACAGACAAGGGCCTTTAGCCTCAAAACCTGAAAACCTCCAGCGGAGTCTCCAGTTAGACAGCAAACTTGAAGGTGGGGAACAAGACGAAATCAAGGAAGTCACTCTATTCCCAGCACGGGCCACACCGGGCAGTCACTCGAGCGGATACCTGAAGCATGACGTAATTCGGTTCCAGGTAGCACAGTTCAGATTTAACAGAAATCGCTGTGGGCGTTTATAAGGTGACATCAGATAGGATCAGTTTTTGTTTTTTTTAAATCAAACCATGGAAACTGCACATCTGAACCAGATGATCAGTCTTCTGGAAACCAGAACTTACAAACTGTCTTTACAAGGTCACTTTATTTTAGAGTCAAGTTTTTGAAGAGGAAGTAAATTTCTAGAGGCCCAGTCGCATCACAGACAAGACACAGGAATTGAGTTTAATTCCTCAGAACACAGGAATTGAGTTCAAGAAGGATGTCAGGGGATTGTTAGTTTAGTTCAGTTCAGTTCAGTTTAGTTTTGGTTCCATTCAGCATTACAACACATGCATCAGGAATACTCGGTGAGGGAACTCAGACTCTAGTTTTTCTTGTTTTACTGAGAAAAGGTGCTATTCAAAAGTTGCCGGCTGCTTTTCTGCATCGCTATAGACAGGGAAGAGTTTCTTTGGGAAAACTGCTAAAACATTCTCCCCCCCCCCCCCCCCCCTTTTTTTTTTTTGAGGTTAGAAGAAGCATTTTATTTCTTTATTTCTATTGAAGTACAGTTAGTAGATCTACAATATTTATCAGTTTTGGGTGCACAGCAAAGTGATTCAATTACAGCGAACACTCCCTTTAAATTATAATGAATAAGAGGCAAACTTGTTAAAACGACAAAGGCTGTCCCGGAAAGACTGTTGGGAGGGAGTGGCAAATCTACACAAGAGCCAGCAGCCCCTTGAGGAAATCATTTGACATTTTCACCCTTTTCTTTTTTATTTATTTTTATTTCTGTTTGTCTTTTTAGGGCCACACCAGCGGCATATGGAGGTTCCCAGGCTAAGGGTCGAATCCAGGCTATAGCCGCTAGCCTACACTACAGCCACAGGAACGCAAGATCCGAGCCATGTCTGTGACCTAAAACCACAGCTCACCGCAGTGCCAGATCCCTAACCCACTGAGCGAGGCCAGGGATTGAACCTATGTCCTCAAGGATACAAGCCAGGTTAGTTACTGCTAAGCCACGACAGGAATTTCTACCCTCTTCTTTTATATAACAGCTTTTTTGAGATCAGCTTCACATACCATGGACTTCACGCTTTTAACGTATAAAGTGCAGTGGCCTTTTGTATATTCAGAATTGTGCAACTACCACCATTATCCAATTTTAGGATATTATTCAATACCCCACAGAAAAACTCAGACCTATTAGCCCTCACTCTTCCTTCCTCATTACCCTGGCACCAGACAGTTACTAATCTGTTTTCTGTCTCCATAGACTTGCCTATTCTGAACATTTCATGTAAATGGAATCATACAAGCTACGACTTTTCATGTTATAACTTTTTTTAGTTACTCCCTTTTCAAGGTTCATCTATGTTGTACAATGGATCAGACCTTCATTTCTTTTTTAAAATTATGTTTACTTTTATTCATAGTTTTATCAACTAGGTAGGATAGGGACTAAGTTTCCTAATTGATATTATTTTATTTATTTTGTGTTTTTAAAAAATTGTGGTGAAATATACATGACCGACACTTTACCGTTTTAACCATTTTAAGTGGACAAGCCAGTGGCAATAAGTATGCTCACATTATTATGCGAACCATAACCACTATTAATTTCCCGGACTTGTTCATCTTTCCATGCTGAAACTCTGCACCCTTTTAGTATATTTAAATATTCTAGGTACTTCATATAAGTGGAATCATTCAATATCTGTCCTTTTGTGTTTGGCTTATTTAATTTAGCACAAGGTCTTCAAGATTCATCCATGTTGTGACATACATCAGAATTTCCTTCCTCTTTAAGGCTGAATGATATTTGTTATACAAATATGCCACAATTTTTGTTTATCCAGTCATTTGTTGATGGCTATTTAGATGGTGTCCACATTTTGCCTCTTGTGTATAATGTTGCTGTGACCATTGGTGCAGGAGTATCTGCTTGAGTCTCTTCTTTCAGTTCTTTTGAGTATTTATCTATGAGTGGACTGACTGGATGATATGCTTATTTTTTTCAAGGAGCCATCATACTGTTTGCCACAACTGCTGTACCACTTTACATTTTTACTAGCAATGCACCAGAGTCCCAGTTACTCCATATCCTGACCAACACTTGTTATTTTCTGATTCTTTGACAAATAGCCATCCTAGTGGGCATGGAGTGGTATCTTACTGCAATTTTGATTTGCCTTCTCCTAATGATTATTGAGCAGTATATTGTTGAGTATATTTCCATGTGCGTATTGGCCACTTGTATATCTGCTTTGGAGAAATGCCTGTTTAAGTGCTTTGCCCATTTTTGAGTGAGTTGAGGTTTTATTTGTTGTTGAATTGATGGAGTTCTTTATATATTCTGGGTAGTAATCCCTTATCAGATATGTGATTTACAAATATTTTCTCACATTCAGGAAAAAGGATTTCCCTTTTTGCTCTGCTGATAGTGTCCTTTGGTGCACAAACATTTCTAATTTTAATGAAATCCCAGTTTTTTCTTTTGTTACATATGCCTTTGATGCCATAGCCAAGAAATAACTGCCAAGTCCAATGTTGTGAAGTTTTCCCCTACATTTTCTTCTAGGAGTTTTACAATTTTACTTCTTACTCTTAAATCTTTGATTTTTTTTTCTTCTTTTTGCTTTTTAGGGCCACACCCACGGCATGTGGAGGTTCCCAGGCTAGGGGTTGAATTGGAGCTACGGCTACTGGCCTATGCCATAGTCACAGCAACGCGGGATCCAAGCCGTATCTGCAAACTACACCACAGCTCACGGCAACGCCAGATCCTTAACCCACTGAGCAAGGCCAGGGATTGAACCTGCAACCTCATGGTTCCTAGATGAATTTGTTAACTGCTGCACCACGACAGGAACTCCTGATCTGTTTTTAATTAATTTTTGTATATGACATTAGGTATGAGTCTATTGGACAGGAGAAATTTTTCCTCTACTCTTCTAGGATCTTTGGCTGGTCTACTACACAGATTGATATTGGAGATTAATAGGAGTAAAAGGACAAACTTACATATTTATGAGGGCCCCACAATGAGACCCAAGAACAAGTTGGGCAGTTGAGACTTTTAGGCTATTTTGAGTTAAGGAATGAGATAAGGGCCTGGGGCTTAATGGAGAGGGGGGTAATTCACAGGATGATGTGCAGATGTTTAGTAGTCAGATGTCCTGCCACACAGATAGGTCATTCAGATAAAAAGTTATCTCTCTTTCTTGGTCAGGCCTCTATCTAAATTCTTTTAGGTAATTAACAGAGGAGTGTTTTGATTGCCCACAGCTCAAAATAATTCGCGTGCCAAAGCGATACATTTTGGAGAGACTTCTTCTGAACCCCTTCAGGTCCAACTTTATATGTATATATAAACTTTATATATATATATATATATATATATATATATATTTTTTTTTTTTTTTTTGTCTTTTTAGGACCACACCTGTGGCATATGGAGGTTCCCAGGCTAGGGGAGTGAGGCCAGGGATCGAACCCACAACCTCGTGTTTCCTGGTTGGATTCGTTTCTGCTGCGCCACGACAGGAATGCACCAACTTTATTTTTTTTCCCTGTGGATGTCCAGTTTCCCCATTACCATTTGTTTTTGTCTCTTTAGGGCCACACCTGTGGCATAGGGAAGTTTCCCAGGCTAGGGGTCAAATTGGAGCTGCAGCTACCAGCCTATATGACACGGCCACAGCAGCACCAGATCCTTAAGCCACTGATTGAGGCCAAGGATCGAACCTGCATCCTCATGGATACTAGTCAGGTTCTTAACCTACTGAGCCACAATGGGAACTCCCCAATTACCATTTGTTGACAAGACTGTCCTTTCTTCATTTAATGATCTCAGCACTCCCATCGAAAATAACTTAACTAAATATCTGATGATTTATTTCTGGGCTCTTAGGTCTATTCTGTCAGTTTATATGTCTTTCCTTAAACCAGTACCTGTTTTGATTACTTAAGGGTTGCACTAATATTTGAAATTAGGAAGTGTGAGTCCCTCAACTTTATTCTTCTTTTTCAAGATTTTTTTGACTCTTTGAGGTCCCTGGAGATTCCATATGTGTTTCAGGAGGCCATTTTCTATTTCCATCAAAAAAATTTAAAAAAGACATAATTTTGACAGGGATTGCACTGAACTGTAGGTCCCCTTGGGTTGTGTTGCTTCTTAGCAAGTCTTTCCATTCGTGAACATGTAACATCTTTCCATTTGTTTGTATCTTTAATTTCTTTCAGCAAACATGTATTTTTTCGGTCAAGTTTTTCATCTCCTTGGATATGGCATTTCCTAAGTATTTTCTTCTTTTTAATGTTATTGTAAATGGAATTGTTTTCATAATTTCCTTTCCAGATTGTTCATTATTAAGTGTATAGAAATGTCACTGATCTTTGTGTTTCGATTTTGTTATCCTGAAACATTGCTGAGTTGATTAGTAATAACAAGGTTTCTATTTTCTTGGTGAAATCTTTAGGGTTTTCTACATATATGATCATTTCACCTGTGAAAAAAATAATTTTATTCTTCCTTTTCCCTATGGATATCTTTTATCTCATTCCTATAACTTGCACTACTCAGTTAAACAGGCTTAGTGAAAAACATCATCCTTGACCCATTCCTGATCTCAGAGGAAAAACTTTCAGTCTTTCATTATCGAACATCGTGTTAGTTGTGGGCTATTCATATGTGACCTTTATTCCATTGAGGGGGTTTCCTTCTAGTTCTAGTTTGTTGAGTGTTTTTAATCATAAAAATTGTTAACTCTAATAAAATGCTTTTGGGGCACAATTAAGGTATCATGTGATTTCTCCGCTTAATTCTGTTTTTTTTTTAATTCATTTTTTTTGTCTTTTTGCCTTTTTATGTGGAGCCACACCCGTGGCATATGGAGGTTCCCAGGCTAGGGGTCTAACAGGAGCTGTAGCAGCTGGCCTTCGCCACAGCCACAGCAACGTGGGATGCGAGCCGCGTCTGCAACCTACACCACAGCTCACGGCAATGCCGGATCCTTAACCTACTGAGCAAGGCCAGGGATCGAACCCGCAACCTCACGGTTCTTAGTTGGATTCGTTAACCACTGAGCCACGAAGGGAACTCCCTCCCCTCAATTCTGTTAATGTGATGTATTATATCCATTTATTTGTGTATGTTGTAAACTTTTTCTTTTTTTCTTTTTTTTTCCGGTTGTGCTGTAGCATGTGGAAGTTCCCTGGCCAGAGATCAAACCTGTGCCACAGCAGCTGCCTGAGGTACTGCGTTGACAATGCCGGATCCCTAACCCACTTCTCCACAAGGGAACTAATTCACTGCTGTAACTATTTTTGCATTCCAGGAATAAATCTCACTTAATCATGGTGTATAATCCTTTACATATGCTGCTGATTTCAGTTTGATAGAATTTTTGTTCTGAGAATCTTGCTTACTATTCATAGAGGTATTGGTCTGTACTTTTCTTAAAATGTAATATCTTTGTTTGACTTTGGTATCAGGGCAATGCCGGCCTTATTAAGTTGGGAAGTGTTCCATCATCTTCATTTTTTGGTAAAAATTTGAAAAGAACTGGTGTTAATTCTTCTTCAGATGTTTGCTAGAGTTCACTAGTGAGGCAACCTGGTCCAGAGCTTTTCTGTGTGGAGATATTTTTTGATATTAATTAAATATCCTTCCTTAGTATAGATCTATTAGATTTTTCTATTTACTCACTATTCAGCATAGAGAACTGCTAGGTATGTGTGTGCTTAGCTATTTGCTGAAAGATGGAATGAAGAAATGTGTTAGGGATGGAGGCAGGATGGAGGCTGAGGCGCTGCCTGTGGAAGGAGACATTATAGTAACGAAAATGAGGATGGTGTCCATTTATTGAGTCTTTACTCTTTGTCTGTGATGTGTTATACGCATTCATTTCATCCTCGTGGTACCCTGTAAGGTGGTGCTATATCCTCGTTTCTGCACCTAGGAAACTGAAGCTCAGAGGGAGCTAGCCTGTCCGTGGTCCACCAGGAAGGCACAGAGTAAGGACTTCAGGGCAGATTTCCTGACTTCAGATTCCAGCCTCTTGTAGGAAGGTGCAGCCAACAGCTGTGTCCCTTTCCACGGCTGTGTTCAGAGTCAGCTTTACATATCACGCCTCAGGCACTGCGTGCTAAAAGTTCAAAGACTAGAACTTCACAGTTGTCCTCTCGGGGTAGGAGATGCGAAGGATTTAGGGTCTGATCAAGGAAAAAGATTGCCCATGAGGTGGCAGGAGCACACACAGTCTATTTGGGGGGGGTGTGCTTGTGGGGAGTCCTTCACAAATGTGAGACCGTCCAGCGCTATGGCACGGATGCCTTCACTCAGACAGGGAGAAGGACAAGGGAACTCCTAGGGGCGAGGGGACTAGAGAAGGGGCTCCCATGTCTAGGTCGTGTCACGCAGGGGTTCCCTGGATCTGAGCTCCTGGAAGGGCAACAATGGCTTCAGGTCTTTATAGCCACGGAAATCTTCTATCTTATCTATGGCTAGTTAATGTTGGGCAAGTTTCATAGGCTATGCAAAGCAGACAGGTTCTGATGGCTAAAATGGCTTATTTGGGCTACGTTTATGACAATTGGAAATGTACACTTTTTTTTCTTTTTTGCGTCCGGGCCAGGGATCAGATCCAAGCCACCATTGCCTTCTACACTGCAGCTACAGCAACACTGGATCCTTTAAGCCACTGTACCAGGCATCAAACTTGTGTCGCGGCACTGTAGAGACGCCACCAATCCCGTTGCGCCACAGCGGGAACTCTGGAAATGTACAAATTTGAATTGTAAAGATTTCGAGTTGATGAGTCCCAGCCTTCTTTACAGGGGTGAACAACCTGGAGGCCAGCTTTGGCTCACTGTATAACCCGCATGGAGCTTTTGAGTTCCAGGAAAGAATCAAGCCAACATAGTAGGCCCCAGGAAACGCACCCTTAGCTAAAGCAGCCCTCCTATCTAGGGACCTCAGGAAAAGAAATGAATTTCTTTCAAGGACCACTAAAAACATAGAAATTCAACAAAAATTCTAAACTGAAAGGTCAATAAATGTATACAACCCATTTTACTAAGAGCCCTCCCAGTAAAAAGTAAATAATAAACAAATAATAATATTAATTGAGAGACTGTTTTTCTCTCTCCCAGTGCTTTTGCTTGATGAGACTGTACAAGGTCCAGAAGCCTGTCTAGAGTTGACCAGTGCCGTGTATGTGCAGTAGTGGTGCCTTAGGCACGCAGACAGGGCTCACGGTCATAGCAGCAAACACTCACTTACCCTGACTCTGAGCCAGACTGTGCTTTTCCGAGTGTAATCAGTTCTCATCCAGGATCTGTTAATGGTCTACAACAGTGAGTATAGAAATGGAGAAGTAGCGGTTCCCGTCGTGGCTCAGTGGTTAACGAATCCAACTAGGAACCATGAGGTTGCAGATTCGATCCCTGGCCTTGCTCAGTGGGTTAAGGATCCAGCGTTGCCGTGAGCTGTGGTGTAGGTTGCGGACGCGGCTCGGATCCCGCGTTGCTGTGGCTGTGGCGAAGGCCGGCGGCTACAGCTCCTGTTAGACCCCTAGCCTGGGAACCTCCATATGCCGCGGGTGCGGCCCTAGATAAGCCAAAAAGACAGAAAAAAAAAAGAAGAAATGGAGAAGTAGCATGTCAACATTTGTGGAGCAGTTGGGTCACTGTGGCAGCTTCCAAGCATGGGCTTATTGTTCTAGCATTTTATTTGCCTTGCATTTTACAAAAGCATAAGTCCAAGTTTGAAAAAAGAAAAAAAAAAAAACCCGGACAGGGTGAGAAGCAGCGTTCAGTACGGTTATCCCCAACGTACAGAGGAGAAAACGGAGGCTCAGAGAGGCGAGTCACTTGCCCCAGGTTATACAGTTAGAAAGAAGGTGATGGGATTTGAATTCAGGTGACCTGACTTCCAAGTCTAAGGTCTCAGGGACCATGCTGGGAGCCCTAAGATGCTGTACCGCACCCCACTGGCAGTCATTTGGCCTCTGGCTGGGGCTGCAACAACTTTGGGCAGAGCCCTTGCATTTAATGACTCCAAGCTCTAGATTCTAGAATTTGAGCTGAACGGTCACGGGGTAGGAGGAAGGCAGCGGACGCCTGGTTGGGCCTGGCCACTAAGGTTTGGAAGCCTGGGGCAGAGGTATTCATGTTATTAATCACTTGTGGCCCCGCCTTGTGGCCAGGACGTCAGGGGTTCCAGCCACAGAAACGAGGGTTTCAGCGCTTCACACTAATTGCCGTGGTTTCACAGCTGTGATTAATTCGCGTTTCTCACTTTGTGCTCAAGCCTGGTCTATAGGGACAGATGTGAAGAGGTGTAAAAATAAGTTCTGTTTCCAGCCAGATTAATTACGGGCTCTGCTGAGGCCCCGTGAAACTGCCTGGACTGCAGGATTGATTGGCTCAGGCCCCAGGTCCAGCTGCAGGAAGGCCACACTGGCCAACACAGCACTGCCTAGGGGCACAACTGAAGCCACGAGGCGGCCGACACCGCCCAGAGCCCAGTCTTGGTCTCCCTGCAACCCCCACTTGAAGGCCCTTCATCCCCTTTCCCACCCGCCCGGTTCAGTGAGACCATGTCTGTAAAATGCCCAGGAAAGGAAGCAGTATGTTGGGGATGCCCAACAAAGGTGGTTTTCGTTATTATTAGTAGTGTTATTTATTTTTATTATTACTTGCTGTGAACACCTTGCTCCTGTTAAACTCTGAGATCCTTGAGGGTGAGGACTGTTTCCCACTTTCTTTTATGCCTGGGACCTGGCGTGGTGCTGGGCACACCATCGGTGCTCGGTACATGCTTGTTGAGTGAATAAATCCATTGATTGAATTGACTCTAATTCCCATGATTTCCTCTTTCATCTCACTTGTCACTGACTTTCTTCCCCATAATATCCATATCCTATAAATAACTAATTAGCTCCCAGATGGGTTTGCCCCACTATTCCAGGGAAACTGGCCCCCAGTCCTTTTGTTAGACAAGACATCTTTCAGCTCAGCGATGCCCCTCTACCTTTGTATTCACACACACACTCTCTCTCTCTCTCTCTCTCTCTCTCTCTCTCTCTCTCTCTCTCTCAATCCATTGTTGCTGAGAGCCTCTCGGGATCAGGCACTGGGGGAGCAGCTGGAGGGACAACTGAAAGGATATAGTCCCTGCCTTCAAGTTGTGTTTTGATTGGGATGAGCACACAGTGGACACCCGGACGCAGGTTTGAGGGGCTGGGGAAGAGGTCCAAGAAGAAGATGGGGAGGCCGCGTGCTGCTGGGTGAACTGGAGGAGGGAAGGGAGGGGCTGCGGCTGGGGGAGCAGGAACAGGCAACAGAGCCCTTTGCACTTCCTGACGGGGGGGTTTGAACTTTATTCTGGGACAATGTGGAAGGGGGGGCCGTGATGACACACACGTGGAACAGAGTTCGGACGTTGATGCTATTGGATTTGCAGTGTAGACGGCTCACTTTTACTGCAAAATGGGGGAATGGACTGGTAGAGGGAAAGCCTGGAGGACAAGTTTCATGAGGTCAGATTTTGGTAAACTGTCTTGGCTTATACAGAGAGCCTGAAAATCCAGCATCTCTTTGCTACCATGGCCAGAATCCTAACAGGCTTTTTTTTTTTTTTAAACAGGACAAACAGCTGCCCCAAATCTGAGCTAATCCACAAACTGCTTAAATTATATACATCAGTACTCCAAAGGCAAGCAATCTAGCACTGCGTTATTTCACCACGCGTTGAGTGAGGGGGCCATGGGTGTCACACATTGTGTGTGTGTGTGTGTGTGTGTGTGTGGTAGGGCAGAGCACAAGTCGGTGTGTACTCCTTGGATGAATGATTTTCAAGCTGCTAACTGAATTATGAAGCTAAGAAATGACACCTCCGAGAATCAGAGGAGACTGGTTCCCTTTGCCTCGAGTTAGCAGAAGTAACAGGTGGCAGGCAGAGGTGAGGCTGGGGTTCTTCCCACCTCCTGTGTGTGGAGAGACAGACTGTGGGTGACAGACATAAATTGTGCTTTCTAATCCTGCTGACAACAGGGGATCAATACACTTAAAATTCAATGATTAGGATGAAATGTTTCTGCAGGAACAGAAAGTTTTCCTAGTGATGGATGAGGTCTCCTTTGGGATGTCCCGACGGAGAAGGCGGGGCTGGTGGGAGTGGCTTCCGGAGAGCAGGGTCCCTGCCCAGGCTGGGAAGGCACCCAGACACCACGGTGGCCACAGGTCCCGGGAGTGGTCAGAAGGACCCAGGTCGCCTGGCAACCACCCAGCCCTTACAAAGCCCACAAGGGAACAGCCTTGGCAGACAAAGGGGGCAGCTCCTTGGAACAAAAGTTGGGGGCGCCGCAGATAGGAGCTGCGATGGCAGAGATATATGAGCCCCACCTCTGAGCTGGGCACAGTCTGAGCATCTCCCCTCCCTGACTCTATTGATTCCTCAGAAAAAGCTCTTTTGGTAAAAACCACTGGTCTCCAGTTTACACGTGAGCAAAGGGAGGCAGAGATAAGGTAAGTAGCTATCTTATATCACCCAAGTAAGTGCGCTCTGGGATTTCTGTGGCCTCAGTCCCCTCTTCTGCACAGCATCGGGAGGAACACTTGGTGGGGCTGGGATTTCAGGACTGCGTTCTGTCCAGCAGCAGTTCTGGAATGAGACGGCACAGATGTCAGGAGCCATCTCAGCTCCCATCCTGGTTCCCTGGTCACCACCTGACACTCATCGAATTCCTTTTCCTTGGGCTGAAGTTACCCAGAATTCTGTCACTTGTAGCCACTGAGCACAGGCCAGTATAACCCCAGGTTGGTCAGCAGAAACACCAGGATTGGACTCCAGGAGGTCTGACTTGCCCTCTCGGTGGCTCCAGACTGTGCCCCTGGGCAACAAAGCCGAGAGCCACCGCTGCGCATGCTTCTTGTGGGAGGAAGGGACTCTGCAAGATCCAAGGAGGCCCCCGAGATTCGACCAAGAGCCACGGCTGCTCTGCTCATCACGGCGCTTTGAGAGTTAAGATTCTGAGTTTTGAAGTTCTGTGCTCAGCATTCTGTCTACATTGTTTTTTCTTTTTAGGGCTGCACCAGCGGCATATGGAAGTTCCCAGGCTAGGGGTTGAATGGGAGCTACAGCCGCCAGCCTATGCCACAGCCACAGCAACACAGGATCCCAGCTGCATCTGCGAACTGCACCATAGCTCACAGCAACACCAGATCCTTAGCCCACTGAGCGAGGCCAGGGATCGAACCTGCATCCTCATGGATACTAGTCAGATTCATTTCTGCTGAACCATGATGGGAACTCCCTCTGTCTACATCTTCTGAGTGAATCACGGAGCTGGAGACCCTGATCCCCTCTCCTGACGGCTGTAGCCCTCCTGGGGCCAGGATTTCAGCCCTCAGGGTGGCCCCGGCAAGGTAGAGTCACCCCCCGCTCCCTCTTTCCCCCAGCTCTCCACTATCACTCACCTTCCCTACAGATTGCGAAGGGCTCCTAAACTGTGCTGAGCCACCGGCCACATTCAGGGTCAGCCGCTTCCTCTCTCTGCCCTTTGTCCTGGAAGGAGCATTAGTTCTGAGAAAAAGGGCTGTGAAGTTTCAGGGCGCAGGTGGCTGGGCTGCATTTACACTTGCCTATGAGAGCCTGGTCAGGCTCCACCCAGGAGCGCTGCCCCCAAACCACTGTCCCCCACTTGGGTTGGCGTCTCCGAATCCACTAAAGATTGTCCTGCTCAACTGGCTGACCTGCTCACAGACAAACCTATTTGGTCAGGAAGATGCCAGGCTGATCATTTTCCAGTCTGCTGTGTTTCCTTGCCCAGCCTGAGTTTCTTCCATCTGACTCTAAATTTTTTCCTATTTTTCCTGGCTTGTTACATTGGCCCATCTCTTGGGCATTAGGCTTCCCGGAGTCCTGCAAGCAGTGTCCTGGGAAGTCACCAAAGAGGCCCAGAGTAGCAAGGGGGACTTCAAAAAAACCCTACTTAACTTCAGGAGAAAAAAAGACATAGAATTTCTGATTCAGCGAACACATTCAGCAATGTGGAAGAGATTAGTTCTCAATTACTTTAAATTTGAAAAGCAAAATAAATACTAATAGACTGAAGCAATCAATTCATTAATCTTAAGATGCTATTTCATTTCACTTGATACACTGTGTAATTGATTACATTGTATTTAATTTTTATTTCACGTTTGGATATGCAAAAGGTTTATAAACCTGTAAGTATACAAACCTATGCAGAGGAAAATTTCCTTCCCAACTTTGTTCCTTATCTGCCCTCTTCCATAAATAATCATGAATTTTGAAGTTTTTAAATGACTAAAACCTATTTTTCATACCAATACTTGTTCTCCCCCATGCTTAGTTTTTAACTGAATTTTATCTGACAGATTAAAAAAAGAAACTGTTTTCTCACATTATCTTCTGAGATAATCATGGCTTTAAAAATAATAAAATGTGCGTGTTACATAACTGATACCGTGTGTTGCCATCTTTGAAATTCTTGTCTCTGTGTTTTTACAAGCTGGAGTCTCCAGTGACTTCAGATGACCCGATAGGAAGTTCTGGGTCTCAGAATCTGAGAAGCAGTTGTTGAGTGTTGAATCTGAAGGAACATGGAGGAGTTCCCATCGTGGTTCAGTGGTTAACAAATCCGACTAGGAACCATGAGGTTGTGGGTTCGATCCCTGGCCTTGCTCAGTGGGTTAAGGATCCGGCGTTGCCATGAGTTGTGGTGTAGGTCGCAGATGTGGCTCGGATCCCGCGTGGCTGTGGCGAAGGCCGGCAGCTACAGCTCCTGTTAGACCCCTAGCCTGGGAACCTCTAAATGCCGCGGGTGCGGCCCTAGATAAGGCAAAAAAGACAAAAAAAAGGAACATGGAATCAGTGACCAATACCATGGAAAATTTATCACAGGAGCACTCAAATGGTAAAAGCCCTAAGAAGAATCTCTGGCCAGTCATGCCCTTTGTCCACTCAAGGTCTCAACATGTGTGACCACAGAGCTGCCAGGGGCAATGGCCACCTTGAGAAATGCCTTCAGATGAGATCAACAAACAGGCCTGAACACCACCACATACCAGGTGTGGTCTGGGTTCTGTGAAGAGGATAACTGTTTTCGAGGTGCTTCTAAAGTCGGATGTTTTGGCTGGAAGTGGTTGTGAAAGTGAGAGTGAGCGAGAGAGAGAGAGAGCAATAAGAGAAAGGCCAGTTTTCAACTCTGGCCACACGTTCGATTCAGCCGGGGGAGGTTTTTAAACACCGTCTATTCCCAAAACTCATTTCCTAGAACTCTGAATGAGCTGATTTGGAGTGGAGCCCAGGTGTGACTGTGTTTTTAGAGCTTCTCTAGGTGATCCTGTTGTGTAGCCCTGTGACAAACCGTTAGGCTAAGGTCATTAGAGTCCAAAATATTCACCCTGAGATACAAAAGCATGAGATTACAACTCGTGTAGTGCGGCTCTCGCATCACAGAGGTTGATTTACTTTGCTGTCAGAGAGTAAAGTGAACACTGAACACTCCGCTCGTGCCTCTAGATAAAGCCACCTGCTGTCTAATCGTAGAGCCTGGAGCCCAAGGAGAACCCACCGGCTTGTGCTTTGGTCTAAAGTGAGTAGTCTGGACCTTCACGTCTGTCCTGGATTCACCTGCCTGCCCTTCTCCGTAAAACGATCATTACCTCCTTCTCTTTCTAGCACAGGGGGGGACGTTACACTGGTCTCAAGGTCACGTTACTTTACTCTCAGAAAAATCAGTGTGTGCTCTAAGGAGATAAAGTGTGTAACTTGATTTAATTCAGTGTCTCCCAAGTTCATTAGACCAAGAGAACATTTGTGTGTTCCCGGGAGAGAAGCGAGATGCCCCGCAGACCCAGGCTTGCGTCGTGAAGGAAGCACTTATCAGCCAGTCTTCAGGATGGCTCGCAACACTTCTCACCCAAATTCATGACCTTGGGTAGAGCCACCCCCGCCTTGTGGAATCAAGGCTGACCTGTGTGCCTGGTGTAACACGGCGTGAGTGATGCTGAGCGCTTCTGCCTTGTCTTCTTGGGTAGCTCGCTCTGGGGAGCAGGAGAGAGCAGCCACCGTGATGCGTGATGCGAGGGCACTCAAGCAGCTCTGCGAGGAGGTCTTCCTGGGAGGGGAACTAAGCACCAGCACCAGCCTGCGGGGGAGCCACTGTGGAAGTGCATCTTCTGGTCGCAGGCGAGCCTCCTGCCGACTTTAGCCTGACTGGCATCTTGACTGCAACCTCGGGTGAGGCTCTGAGCTAGAAGTGCCAGCTAAGCTGCTCTCATATTCCTGACTCGTAAAAGCTGTGAGAGACAGTAAATGTTTACTGGTGTCCTAAGCCACGATGTTTTGGAATAGTCTCTTAATTAGGAATAGATAACCGATTTATTGGAAGATCTTACCTCCGGGTCTCAGTTTCTTCACTGTAAAGTGGGCAAGACAGTACCTTTTTCACAAGGTTATTGGGTCAATTTTTAAAGGAGAAAATGCTTGACTTCTTGCACGTGGACTGTTTTTGTCAACTCTTTTTCATTCTGAACACTGTTTTTAGTTTCCATTCCCTTAAAGCCTCGTGTACCCTTTCATTTTCACTATGTATGACTATATTTGTTGTTCCAACTAGATGGAAATGTCCTTGTATTTCTTTTGTCTCACCCGACAACACCTAGAAAATAACTTCTAGATCCACGGACTAGGTGATACTAGGTGGGCTCTCCCAGGGCTTGTTTTGTTGTGTGCTGGAAGTGTCTCCTTTGGGGAGCTCGATAATAGTCACCACCCTGATATATTCATCCTACAGTCACCTGTGGGGACTGGTGCCCTTATACGACCTTGCTTGAGAGGCACAAATCCCATCTTGCCAGGTAAGGGTGGGTAGGGATTGCAGGTGACCTGAAGACTTGCTTCAATCTTGCAGCTAGAAGGATCTCTTCAAAGCTTAAATTCGATTACATCCGCTCCCTGCTCTTTAACATGATTGATAAGACCCTGTATGATCTAGTCCTTAACTATCCTTCTTGCCCCACCTCCTACTTGTATCTATTTGCAGTTCCTAAAATGATCATTTCTCTCTAGTCTCCTGAGCTCTGCACCTCATTTGCTCTCTGGTTTAGATTGTGCAGTGTACAAAGTCTAAAAAGTCCTCTCCAAAGACCACTGCCGCCAAAACCCCCACAGTTCTCTCATCCCAGATTTATCGTGGCTGCAGAAAATCCTGCCACTCACTGGTGGAGACACCCCAAAGTTTAATAGATATTTCCTCCTGTTAGATGGCAGCTAACTGGCCTGGGGTGAGTGGATGGGGGTTGGAATGTGACATACCCGTTTGGCTGTTAGATATTAAAGAGCCTATTATCCACACGACTCCAAAAAACATTCCAGCTGACTGGGAACGATGGCAGATTGGGGTCGCCGGAGAGAACAGTTAGATGTGAACAGCAAGAAGACAAGGGAGGGATTCTGGGACCCAGGAACCCACCCATGTGCCTCCACCTGGCCTCCACCCTTCTTCTGAACACCAGGCCTGGAAAGCCAGTGGCCAGTTGGGCAGCTCCGCCATCCATAACCGAACTCATCACAGGCTCTTCTAAACCTCCTCTTCCTCCTCTGGCACTTTCTATCTTAGTAAATCAATGGGCCCATTAACCACCCGGTCCCTGAGCCAGAAACCTGGGCATCACCCTGTACCCAGCTCCGTCACTCACAGCATCCGGTCCATTCTACATACTAAGTATCTCTTCTCGGTTGGTTCTTCCCTTTTCTATCCAGCTCCTGCCTTGGTTCTGATCACTCCTACCTCTTTCCTAGGCTATCAAGAATTACCCAAGGATTTCTTTTCACACACTCCCCATAAACCACCTTTGGAAAAAAGGCAGATCTCTCCCGATTAAAATTCCTCAGTGACTCCTGCGGTCTCTAAGATCACTGCCGTCGCACACAGCGACCTCGATGATGGCCCCCGTCTCCCTCGGCAGCTCACCTCTGACCGACACCCGACACACTTCCTGCAGTTGGGCCCTGATGAGCTCCACGCTCTTCCACTGTTCCCGGATCAGACTGTGATCCACGCCCAGGGCCTTTCTCACACCGTCTTCTCCGCCTAGAAAGTTCCTTGATGTTCCACCCACCCCACAAACACCCTCTCAAAAGCACCTTAAAGTCTTTAAAGAAAGTCTCGAAAGATCTTTTAAGGTGGAGCTCGAGCACCTGAGGCTTGCTGAAGCCTTTTCTGCTCTCCCCACAGTGGATGGCATTTACATTGGGGGGGGGGTCCCCGTTTTAGCAGCCACTGGCTGACGGGGGGAGGGGCAAGTGGAAGATGGAGTTGGATGGAGTCCCTTAGGCAATGAGATGAAAAATTTGCTCAGCGGAAACAATGAGTGGGAGCGAGGGTGATCCAGGATTAAACTCTATTTTGGATTTGGCAGTGGCGCTCTGGCTCTGGGCCTGCGTGAAACTGGAGCGAACCTGAAAGGGCTGAGGCTGCTGGCAGGGAGAGCCCAGGTCTTGTGGGACAGCAGAGGCTGGCGGACACTCGCTGGTCCCTCAAACCTTCCACGCTTTGGGATCCACGGAAATCTCAGTGCGAAGGTGTCCCTGTGGGAGAAGGAGTGAGGGATCAGATAGAAGAGGAAAAAGAAGATAGATTTTTTTTTTTTGGCTTTTTGCCTTATCTAGGGCCTCACCTGCGGCACGTGGAGGTTCCCAGGCTAGGGGTCTAACAGGAGCTGTAGCCGCCGGCCTTCGCCACAGCCACAGCAACGCGGGATCCGAGCCGCGTCTGCAACCTACACCACAGCTCACGGCAACGCCGGATCCTTAACCCACTGAGCAAGGCCAGGGATTGAACCCGCAACCTCATGGTTCCTAGTCGGATTCGTTAACCACTGAGCCACGACGGGAACTCTGAAAAAAAGAAGATAGGTTCTTGAGCAAGTGCCACCAGAGGCTAGGAGCCGGGGTCCCCAGAGGGGAGCACAGGACCCCGCCTCTCCCCTCTCGGTGGGAAAGGGAGGGAGGGAGGAGGTGGCCACCCCATCTGAAAACTCTCTAGCGGAAGTTCCCGTTGTGGCTCAGTGGTAAGAACCTGACTAGCATCCCTGAGGGATGTAGGTTCGATCCCTGGCCTTGCTCAGTGGGTTAAGGATCTGGCATTAGTGTGAGCTGTGGTGTAGGTCTCAGATGTAGCTCAGATCCCGCGATGCCGTGGCTGTGGCTGGCAACTGCAGCTTCCAATCTGACCATTAGCCTGGGAACCTCCATAGGCAACAGGTGCAGCCTTAAAAAGCAAAAGCAAACAAACCAAAAAACCCCCCTCTACCATGCTACTTGACCTTAAGATCTGCTCCTCCTCCCCACGGGGCCAGAATCCTATTCCATGTTGTCTCGGAAAAGCCAAGGTGTGTGAGTTGTTGCTGGGTGGCGGGGCGGGACACATTCCCTACTGTCTCCAGCCAATACCCAAGACGCCGTGACCATGGGAGATCCATTTCCCCACAGCAAAACCTGCCTATCTTGCAAACGGGAGAAAACTGGGCATAAAAAAAGAAATCTGCAGTGCGCGCTCCGCTGCGGGCTTGGAGGGAACCCAGCTCCCCTCGCTCCATTCTGCCGCGATGCACTCCGCAGCGACCGAGGCGCTCCTCCAAAGCCCGCAGTTTTATTTAACCAATTCAAAAAAGAAGTGAACTCCCAGTTTCACATAATTGGAAACATGCATTCTGGCACGGAGGGGTGGAGACATTCTTGGTACAACGCCAGCGAAAAGGCCGATCGATCAAGCGCTGGGCCTGACAGCGGCTGGGTGGCTGGAGCCTAGTGAGCTTGGGGGCAGATGAAGCCCCGGCGCGGGCTCCCAGAGGCAGCCTGGGGGTGAGAGCCACAGGGCTACCCTGGGAGGCGGAAGGCGGGCTTGATAAAGAACCAAGGACAATTGTGATGACTTTTGTACACCTATAATTGTACTAAAAATCATTAAGCAATGAAAGAAAAAAGAAGCAGGAGGAGGGGTGGGGGACTAAAAAGATGGAGTGGTTTTCCGAAGGCCATAGTGAACTGTTTTCCAGTGAGAAATGTAGCTCAGACGATAAGTCAACAGCTAACAGAGTCCTTCATGTAACGCTCAGGTCCGTGGATGACAAGTATTTTGTACATATTGCACGGTGTAGGGTAAAGCAGGTGGATCTTTCTTTCTTTCTTTCTTTCTCTCCCTCTTTCTTTCTCTCATTAAAGTATAGTTGATTTACAATGTTGTGCCTATTTCTGCTATACAGCAAAGAGACTCACTCATATATATATGTATGTATGTGTATGTATATGTATATATGCAGATATATGTGTGTGTGGATACATACACACACACACACACACACATGCCTTCTTTTTCTCATGCTATCTTCCATCATGATCTACCCCAAGAGACAGGATATAGTTCTCTGTGCTGTACAGCAGGACCTCATTGCTCCTCCATTCTAAATGTGGTCATTTGCGGGTTCTCTATTACTTTCTGAGACTTTTTCTCAGCTTCACTAAGCCTGCTTCTCAGAGATAACTGGGGCCCTGATGCCCACCCATATCCCTGTCACTGGGCTCAAAAAATCACCTATAAACTGTGCCTAGTACAGTTCCCGGCGTTCCATATTAATGATAACCTTGAAAGCTGGGGCCTTGACTTCCTCCTACTTATTATATGATGCCATCAGCCAGTGAATGGGAGAGGAGGCATTGCCAGACCAAGCCCTGGAGTTCCTGGGCTACGTGGGCGCCTTACAGCTCTCAGCTGCCCACACACGCCTCTGCTCTGTGCTGCTCTCGCATCTCTCAGAGCACTGCCTTGGCCCCCCAGATCCTGCAGGCCGCCCCTCTGCTCTCAGCGTTCTCACCCACCCCTCCGCAGGCTGCCCCACCGAAGACGTGGGGGTCTCCACTCACCTCTTCTCAACAGCTCCCTTCTCCCAGTTTGCGAGAAGCTTCCAGGAATCATTACCAGGACCAAATTCCTATCAAAATAGAAAGCTCTCCGGTGGCAGCCTGTCACTTCCAGCATGACTTTATTTCTGAATTTTTTTTTTATACCAGGAATAAAACATTGTTTAATATTAAAAAATTTTATCAACCGTATTCAAAATATATCTGAATTTGAAAGAAAGAGCTTCTTGGTGGTGAAGAGCCAGCCTTGGGGACACCCAGGCCCGAATTCCAAATCTGCTCACTTACTGACCAACCGTGCACTCTGGGCGAGTCACATCTCCAGACTGCTTTCTCCAATTGTAAAATAAGAATAAGAACAACCACCTCCTGAAGCTATTGTGAAGATTTAACTAGGACCATGCACTCGGGAAATGGTCAGTCAATGACAGCAGGTTTCCCCTCGTGCCTGGCATTGCATTAGCATTTCACATGGATTTGCTTCTCATTAATGTTTCTACATAACCCTGTGAAGTAAGCACTATTACCGGCCCCCTGTTCGAGATGAATTTAAGGCTGAGAGCTTATGCGACCCGCCCAAGGTCACCCAACTAGGAAGTCCTACTGTTAGGACCAGGTCCCTCTGATTTCACAGCTTAAGCAAGAAAACATTAAGCCGTATGGTTGTCAATTCTCTCAATAGCCTTAGGAGGTGCAGGCATCATCATTCTGTTTTTTACCTTTGTGAGACTAAGACTCAGACTTCCCCAGCGATTCCTCGCAGGAATCTGAACCCAGGTCCATCTCATGCCAGAGCCTGTGCAGGAAAAATACCTCTTCCTCTGCAGTGGATGGTGGCGACGGGCCTTAGGTTCCCTCAGGACAAGGCATGCACGAGTGGAATGTTTACTGAAGACTTTTAATCATTTTTAATGACACTAACCACTTTTGTCCATTTAGTAAAAGAAATTTAAATCAAGAGGAAGCATAAAATTTATGAGGGATTTGTTTAATCTGGTGCCGTATTACAAGAGCCATTTCAGCTCACTGAAAGTATGGAAAGCATTTTGCATTTAAGCAAATAAAAGTCTTATGAGTCCACTGATAATTATGCAACCCCCAATTTATGGTTCCTAAGTCTCATTGGATGAAATGCAAAGTATAACAACAAACTTGTAAGATTATGACACATTAAAAGAGGAATGTGAACTATTTATTAAAGCAACAGGCATTGATGAAATAGACAGCTTGGGGCCTGATACGTGAGGATGAGAATAGAGATGTTGAGCAAACAACAGCCTGACTTTCTGCTTTCTTGCGATACTCATTAAGATCTGCCACAAAAGATCGAGAAACCCAGAAAATTTGCATAAAATGTAATTAACAACAAGAAGGAGGTGCGCTTGGGAACCACGCTTGGGAGATGTATGAAATACTTTTAGACTGGAGAGAGCGAAAGGGGGGAGGAGGTGGTGTCTTCGTTTCATATGTAGGCCAGGAGCTTGGAGTCAGTCTGGGGCTCTTTCTCAGGTAAGTTTTGCAATATGCCTCTGTGAAAGCCCTTAAAAGAAGGGCTTTCACTGGAGTTCCCTTCGTGGCTCAATGGTTAACGAATCTGACTAAGAACCATGAGGTTGCAGGTTCGATCCCTGGCATTGGTCAGTGGGTTAAGGATCCGGCGTTGCCGTGAGCTGTGGTGTAGGTTGCAGACACGGCTCGGATTCCGCGTTGCTGTGGCTGTGGTGAAGGCCGGCGGCTACAGCTCTTGTTAGACTCCTAGCCTGGGAACCTCCATATGCCACGGGTGCAGCTCTAGATAAAGGCAAAAAGATAAGAAAAAAGAAAAAAGGGTTTTCACTAATGCCCTCTTTTGAGGGGGTGGTGAATGAAATCCTTTACAAACCTGTGTGGTTGCCACCACTGTAAGACTTCATTTTGGACCTTTTCTTAAATGAAAATCATCTTTTAATAAGTAGATGTTAAATAAACCGGGGCTCAGCTAGACTAGCCCTAGGAATGCAGGTGGTGGGATTACTTTGGGCAGTGCCCCTCAGCTCTCCACGTCACTCCAGCTGTTTGAGTCTGCCCCAGCGAAGTCCCAGATGTCAGGGGGCAGAGCCCAGCCCCACCCCCACCCCCACCCCCACCCTAGACCTGTACCCTGTCCACACTCCTGCCCTGTATGATGACAACCAAGGTTTGAGCCACTGAGGTTGGGTGGTTTTTTTATGGAGCAATAGATAATCAGAACACGGTGGAGTCGCCTACATTTTAGATGCAACAGCTAATTCAAGACCTAGAAACAACAACAGGAACTTTGCTGGCCAGGACCGTGCAGGCCAAGCACAATCGCTCAATCTGTCTCATAGGACGCCAGCGTGGGACTTCAGCTAGGAAGAATTATAAATGGTAGGCAGTTGATGACAAGTGGAACTGAAAGAGACCCAGGAGGGAGGTGGCAGGCACTGTGTTTAGTGGGGGTACCTGGAATTACTATGGGTTTTTAAAAGGTGAATGTTAAATAAAGGAGGATTCTCCTTGAGAGGCCGGCAAACCCTGACAAGCTGGAGTACATCTGCTTCTCAGGCACCAAATACTTAGGCCCTGGGGAATCCACTCTAAGCACTTTTAATCCACAAATACCAAATATTGGCTCCCTGCAGGGAACTTCAGTCTGGAGGGTCTCTTCTGTGTCTCCCTTGCCTGGGAGCAGCCAGCTGCTTGGTTTTCCCAGGTTTAGTTGTGCAAAAACACTGCGTTGGACAAGAGAGAGGCCAAGATCCCCAGGATACTGAGCCACTGTCATAGAAGTCACGTGAACAAGGCTGAGTAGACTCAGGATGAAGGTGGTACATTCCTGTCTGCAGAGGCTCTGTCTGTCTTATGAGCTGCTTGTTTCCAGTCCCCCTTATGGACTGGGAAATGCATGTATATAAGGCTGCCCATCAGTAACAGGTAACCAGAGTGGGAGCCATTCATAAACACACAAAGTATTAGAGCAAGGACAGAGCTTAGCATTCAGCCTCTTTGTTTTACAGGTTTTGGGAAATCAAAGCCCGCAGCACAGAGGGAGAAGGGCCTGCCTACGGTCACACAGCCAGTTAATGAACAGTTGGGACTGGATCTCAGGCTTGCCTGACTTCTGCTATGAAACCAGCTCATTCTCCTATGCTTTTTCCTGCTCCCTGTTTGACTTCATCTAAAGGTCTTCAGAGTTTGTTTCTTCAAGATTTCAATACTATGCGAAGGGAGTGTAGTTTTCTGGAAGTTTTGCATTTTTCTAACCCACAATTTTCTGCTCCCTTTCATATTACGTGTGGGACTGCTGTGGAAATATTTGGTGTTGTCTTCCCAGCTTTCATGGCCCCTCGCTGAAGGGGGTGGGCCTCTGGGGCCTCATTCAGTCATGTTTCCTATTCTCCTCCAGTTCATACTTACTTGACCCAGGAGAGCTAGACAGAAACCAATGATGCTCTCCATCAAAACTCAGTACCCCACTCAGAAACCAGGGATAGGAGATAATGAGCGCTGGAATGAAAAGGTTATATAGAGTAACAGCCAATTTTTGTTTGTTTGTTTGTTTGTTTTTTGCCATGTGCCAGCTGCAGGGTAAGCAGTAAGCTCTCCAGAAGCCTGCACTGAGAATGGGAGGTGGGAAAGGGTGAGAGCAAAGCTGGAGAAAGAGGCAGAGATCGTGTGGCCCAGAGTGGGTGATGGAGCACACAGCTCTCTAAGACTTTGGAGCTCCCAATGCCAATTCTGTGCCCATGGGGCCCGATGAGCCCCCCCTTTTGGTATTTTTAAAATTAAAGTGTAGTTGATTTACAATGTTGTGCCAGTTTCTACTGTACAGCAAAGTGACCCAGTCATACATATATATTGAATTCCTTTTTCAGAGTTCCTGTTGCGGCTCAGTGGTTAACGAATCCTACTAGGAACCTGAGGTTGCAGGTTTGATCCCTGGCATCGCTCAGTGGGTTAAGGATCTGGCATTGCTGTGTTGCTGTGGCTGTGGTGTAGGCCAGCGGCTACAGCTCCGATTCGACCCCTAGCCTGGGAACCTCCATATGCTGTGGGTGTGGCTCTAGAAAAGACAAAAAAAAAAAAAATTCCTTTTCCTGTATTATCTTCCATCAGACTAGAGACTAGATCTAGTTCCCTGTGCTATACAGCAGGACCTCATTGCTTATCCATTCTAAATGTTTGCATCTACCAACCCCAAACTCCCTGTCCATCCCACTCCCTCCCTACTTCCCCTTGACAACCATAAGTCTGTTCTCTATGACTGTGAGTCTGTTTTGTAGATAGGTTCATTTGGGCCATATTTTAGATTCCACATATAAGTGATATCATATGGCATTTGCCTTTCTCTTTCTGACTTCACTTAGTTTGAGAATCTCTAGTTGCATCTATGTTGCCACAAATAGTATTAATTCATTCTTTTTCATGGCTGAATAGTATTCCATTGTATATTTGGGCCACATCTTCTTAATCCATTCATCCGTGGACAGGCATTTGGGTTGTTTCCATGGAGTCTTCTCTACTGGAACAGCTGTTTCTCACAACCAACTAACCCACCTACACTACACTTCCCTGAATAGGCTCATAACCTGTTGGAGATAAAATATGTAATTGAATACCTGTAGACTCTAATTTGGCAAGTCTAGAAAGGAACTGAATGGTGCATTTTAGAAGCCTTCCCTTCGCAGTTCTGAAGACCAGCCAAAATCAAGAACACTGCCCAGAGGGAGAAGGTTCTGGCTCCTTGCAGATCACGTTACTGTCATTGCTATCTCCCTCAGTCCTGCTTTAGTCTTTATGGTTTTGAAACCAAAATAGCTTTGCCTCAACTTTCTCCTTCCAGAGAGAGACTGTCTCCGGAGTCCAGGGGTCAGGGGTGTCCTCAGGGGAGAGACTCTATCTCTCGCTGGCAGCAGCACCTGCCTCCTCCTCTCCCGCCACCACCACTCAACACAGCGTCTCCCCCAGCGTCACCCCCTCCCGTTCCCATTTACACGTGTCTTTTCAAGTGACCCAAGATCACCTACGTTAGCATCTGTGAATTCTTCTCCAGGAGCTGGGACAAAACAGAAGTCATCCTAGCAGAGATCGTGAGGAGGTAACAGTCCAGCTTTCACAGCCTGGACCTCCCTTGGAGGAATCAGGCCTTTTTCGGGCCGCGCCAGGTCCTCCCCAGCCCCTGTCCTTTACGTCCTTCTTCAAGCTGGTTCCCTGGGTAGCTCCACCCACTTCGCTTTTCCCACGGGAGGACCC
>PVHT020000034.1:11241973-11435998 GCA_004024745.2 Catagonus wagneri | reverse complement strand
CCACCCCCACCCCCGGTCTGAGTCATTGAAACTAGAAGATTCCTCTTGGGCATCTGCCGAAAGATGGAGGATTCTGTTGACAGGAGGCCAGGGAGATGTGGGTCCCGGATGCATTCCTCTTGTCCAATTTTCTTGATAGCTGCAGGCTCACTTTCCTTTTTTGTTGTCGTTGTTGTTGTTGGAACCCAATCATTAGTGAAAACATTTCTCTCAAGAATAGACACTTTTGGAGTTCCCGTCGTGGCTCAGTGGTTAACGAATCCGACTAGGAACCGTGAGGTTGCAGGTTCTATCCCTGGCCTTTCTCAGTGGGTTAAGGATCTGGCGTTGCCATGAGCTGTGGTGTAGGTTGCAGACGCGGCTCGGATCGCGCGTTGCTGTGGCTGTGGCGAAGGCCGGCGGCTACAGCTCCTGTTAGACCCCTAGCCTGGGAAACTCCATATGCCGCGGGTGTGGCCCTAGTAAAGGCAAAAAGACAAAAAACAACAACAAAACAAACAAACAAAAAAGAAGAGACGCTTTTCAGGGAAGCAGGCTGGTATCATCTCAAGGTAAAATGAGAAAGAAAGTACTTCCTTGGTTAGCAAGACACCTTGTATTTCCTTGCTGCGGAGAGCACAGAAGCGATGCGCGTGTGGTTTCTGCCCTACTCACCGGTGGCTTCTGTAACAAGGAGGAAGCTACCTTAACCTTTCGAGTTGCTGTGACACTCACTTTTCTGATCCTTGGATTCCTCCACTTTTCCACACTCACTGTTTGCTGCTGTGTCCCTCCGCCCTGCCTCCGTTCCAGTTGCACCTGCTACCTTGAATGCTCTTGACCTTGTGACTTTTTACTATGTTGACTCTTGTCTGGTCTCGGGACATGACTACACGTTTTATTTCCCCACACAGAACTCTGCTAGTCACTTAGTGAAAGGAAATACTAATGTCTGAGCCTGCGCCCCTGACGCGCAAGAGTTCCCTGCCACCATCCTTTCTCCACGTGTTGCCTTCAGTTCTCAGACTCCACGGCCACCTCCAGGAGCAATGATCAGGGGCATTGCGTTCAAGGGCTTGATGATGGAGGAATCATGCTTTAGCAGAGAACTAGAGCGAAAAGCATCACCGCCTAGAGAAGGATGCTGGGGAGACGAGAGATGGTTCCAGATGGCCTGCAAGGCGCACGTGGGAAGGGGTGGAGCGATGGAGAAGGGGAGGATAACAGGAGAGAGCAGAGGGAGGAGCCGCACTGCAGGGGCAGCCAAGGAAGCGGAAGGACTGCCCCCTAGAGTCGGAGGGGACCCTGATGCAGACACACCGAAGAGACCGGGAGGCGAAAGAGGCATGCCGTGTCTTAGGTTCTATAGACTCATGAGTTGCAAATGTTTTTGAACCGTAACTCCACTCCATTCCATTATCTTTGATTAAAAAGATGCCGATTGGGCCAAGTTGATCTTACAACCCATTAAGTTGCCACAAGCTGCAGTCTGTACGTTTGTATGTTCTTCTCCATTTTTCTGGGGGGGGAGGAGAGGCGGTTAAACGAACGGAAAAATAACATTAACATTTGAACTCACAGCCAACAGCACAGTAGCTTATGCCTGAACAAAGCTTACGTAGCACGTGCGTTTTCTGTGGAAGTGCACATCCTACTTGCACTTAGGGGCAACAGACCACATTTCAGTACTATGCAAGGAGCATTTTCAAAAGCAAAAAAACCCCTCTCCCAAAAAAGGGAAAAACTTGGCTCTAAATAGACTGAGAAAGAGACACTTGTTTTATAGTATAAAACAAACGAAATAAGAATGTAGAGCATTGCTCTGTTCGGCCCCAGCTGGGAATGCACACGCGAGGTGATTCAAATTTTTCACCACTCAGCACATACGTGTAAGCAGCCATGAAAGCATCATACGTATTGATTTTGGAGTTACAAATAAATTTTAGCAAGTAGGCAAATTTGCAAGTATGGAATCTGCAAATAATGAGGATTGAGTGTATATATGTTTGAAAGTTGCCGACACTGTATCTCTTCCGCCATGAATGCATCTTTTTTTTTTTTGCTTAATGAATTTTATTACAATTATAGGTGTACAAAAATCATCACAAGTCAATTTGATAGCATTTGTGTCCCAAACCCTCTGCATCTCTTTAAAGTCTGGACATTCTCTAACAAAACTACAGCAGTATTATGCCACCCAGGAAAACTAACTTCTATTCAGTAATGTCGCCTGAATATTCAAACTTTATCAATATTCCTGAAGAATTTTAAGAGGAATTAAATTAGAGCAATTTGGGCGGGGGTGGGGGGCGGTGGGGAGACCAGAATTTAATCGAGTTTTGTCCTCACAAAACTTTAGCCTTCTTTAAAAAGTTTCCCACTTTTTAAAAATGACATTGACATTTTTTTTGCAGAGTCCGAGCCAATTGTCTCCTAGATTGTTCCACATTCTAGATTTGCCAGATTGCTTCTTCGTTATTTGATCTGGTGATATCTTTTTGGAGGAGAGCCCCAGAGGTGATTGGGTACTTTTTAAAAAAAATCTTTTTATAAGAGTATAGTTGATTTACAATGTCCTGCCAGTTTCTATATATATTTATATACATTCTCTTTCTTGTATACAGTCTTCCATCATGTTCTATCCCAAGAGATTGGATGTAGTTCCCTGTGCTGTACAGCAGGACCTCCTTACTTCTCCATTCTAAATATAAGAGTATGCATCTTCTAACCCCAAACTCCCTGTCCATCCCACTCCCCTTGGGAACCACAAGTCTGCTCTCTATGTCTGTGAGTCTCTTTGTTTTGTAGATCAGTTCATTTGTGCCATACTATAGATTCCATATGTAAGTGATATCATATGGTATTTGTCTTTCTCTTTCTTACTTACTTCATTTAGTGAGAATCTCTAGTTGCATCCATGATTCTGCAGATGGCATTATTTTGTCCTTTTATATGGCTGAGTAGTATTCCATTGTGTATATGTACCACATCTTCTTAATCCATTCATCTGTTGATGGACATTTAGGTTGTTTCCATGTCTATTGTGAATAGTGCTGGTATTAACATATGAGTGCATGTATCTTTTTGAATTGTAATTTTGTTCTGATATATGCCCAGGAGTGGGATTGATGGGTTGTGTGGTAGGTCTATATTTAGTCTCTGGGTGACTAGGTACTTCTTTTGCTTCCAAGGAGAGGGCTTATGTAAGCCCATTATGATGACCCACGATTTGAAAAGCACAGCTCCAGGTGACGTAGGGGTAGTGCTATCATCTGCCTGAGGAGAGGAGACAGGGCCAGAAATGACTGTTGTGATGGATGGAACGGGGATGCTAGGCCCCAGCCCTGAAGAGCCACAGTCTCCCCTGAGGGCAGGTGACCTGCATGTGTCATGGAGACTTTTACCTCCCAAGATCGTGAAGAAACACAGTGTCAGTGTCCAGAGGCTGAGTTTTAATTTCCAGGGAAATCAGAACAAAGTTCCTTGAGGCTAGATCTAATTTATTTTTAAGTCTGGAGCATTGTAAATGCTTAGGAAATTATTACGGATAGGAACAAAAGATACAATAGCTTACTCCTGACATCGTGTTTTTCTATGCCAGTGCCACTGGATGATTTAATATTTAATATGATTGTGGTCAAACCAAGTCTGAACAGAGCAAGCCTGCAGCATTTCTAGCACCGCAGCCAAGTGGCCAGGAGCCCAAAGTGATATAACCATGGTTTACTCACCAGCCTTAAGAGTAACCTCTGGGACTGGTTGAACTCTGACACCACATGGTATTTCCTAGCAATGATCTGTAATGCATTTGGGAAGCCCGTTTGAATCATCCAATTAGATCATGTTTTCCCAGAGGCCTTAAGGCAGAAATGCTGCCAAGGGCTTTGGCAGAGCTGAGCAGAGCCCCCTTCGCTCTGCGAGGCAGCATCCACTCCGCATTGCTCATTTATTTCTCACAACAGCCCTGTGCAGTATCTGGGGCCAGTGTTAATTTTCCCACTGGCAGATGAGGAAACCAAAGCTCACAGAGACGAAGTCACTTGGGTAAAAATCACAAAAAACAGTGAATGGCTCCCGTGAACCTAGCCTTAACTTTGCAGCCTGGTGCCCTTACTCCTGGCTTTGGGTATTGAGCAGCAGCGACGGGTCGTTTCCTGGTTGGGAGGTGGCCCCTTGAGTCATGCCTGGCTACAAACAGAACCTAGCTCTAGGCCCTGTTATTGATGAAGATTGACTCATTCAATGTAAAGTGACCAACCGTTGTCCTATCATGTGTTTATCAGTAGCTAGCTGGTGTGGGGGTACTGGGACATTTTCATAAACTGTGGTCACTATTTGAGAATGGTGTCATTGAGCACTGCGTGTACCCATGACACTGCTTGAAGAAGCTAAAGAGGCTTCCTCAAGTACAGGGGCTGGTCGTTTGTACTTAGGAGATGTACTCCATGAAATCATTTTCCACCTTGCATCAGTGTGCGTTGAGGTAAGCGCTGGATAAACAGAGGAAGGAGCTGTCTTGCCTTCAGGGCACCTGAAATCTGGCAAATGGGGAAAGGAGCGCAAAAATCCATGCCTAAAAGACAAAAACCAGGGAAGGTCATGCTGGCCACGTGGAGAGGGTTGGGTGTTCTCAGGTAGGAAGGATGGAGGAGACAAATCAGGGCAGCGGAGCAGGGCCTGGAAGAGGAGGTAGATGGCACAGTGGTCCTGGGTTTGTACTGAGCCATCATTATACCTTCTTTACACACCAGGCATGAGCGGGCCAACTCTTAGTGACAGGTGCCAAATTGGTATGACTTCAGAGGGCCTCCCAGGCCTCTCTGGCCCTCACGGTGGTGTTACCTTGTGGTCACCTGTCATTCTCAGTCCAGGCAGCTGATGTGGTATTGGTCAGAGTTAGGATATACATGGTTCAGGGCAGTTCTGTCCATCTGTTTATCTGTCTATCCGTCTGTCTGTTTGTTTGACTGCTTGTTCATCGGTCCATCTGTCCATGTGTTTGCTCATTTGTCTGTCCATCTCTTCACCCATCCATCCTCCCATCTATTAGTCCATCCATCTACCCATCTCCCATCCCTCCGTGAACTCACCTGTCCTTCTTTCTGTATTTCTATCTCCCATCTCCTACAAAACATTTGCTGAAAACATACAGTGTAATAAAAACAAGCAAATACACACACACACACACACACACACACACACACACACACAGGATTAGGAAAGTGTAGGAAGCCAAGAAGATGAGAATGGGAACAGGGAAATCAGACTCAGACTATGCTGGAAGGATGTAGCTGGTGGCTGCTAGTGTTGAGCTGTAAATTTTTCTCCCAATTATTTTTACAGTTATCTTCGCCGAAGTCGAGACAGTCTACCATGTGTTCCGGGGAATAAAATCTTTTTTCTTGTTCTCAGTTCCAAAAAGACTATCTCATGAGGCTTCCCTCAGTTTCTGGGAAACTGGTGGTTCCAAACAGTGGCTTCTAAATCAGACAGGCCAGAGCTATCACTCAGCAGTGGTGTGACCTTGGGCAAGTCTCTGTGAGCCTCAAAGGGCTGCAGGCACAATTAAATAAGACTGTGTGTATAGGTTAACCGGGCTCAGGATGCAATAGCAGCGGTTGCCACTATTGAACAGACTGGAGAATGTGGTTCGATGTTGGCATTCACTCAGCTTCTGCAGGTAGAAACCATGGGGGAGAGTTAAGGCGACAGTACCTGTGCCCAGGACAGGGCCTTCTTGCCCTGGATGGTCGGTCCCCACAGCCCCCACTGTGGGATAGCAATCTGCTTTTCCCTGTCCCCCAAGGTCCAGGCAAGGGGCAGGGTGTGGTCAGACTGCTTTGCTGCGTGGCCCCAGCTGGAAAGCAGAGCCTAGCAAGCTGCAGGGACTCACCTGATCTTCCCAGCAGCTATCCCTCTGCCCCGACAGATGATTGATTGCATAGGAGAGCACGTCTGCATCTCTCTCCTTGGCTGGGGTTCCCTCTATCCCTCGAGCCCCCCTTAGAGCTGACAGTAATTCATTCCTAACCTTGCAATCTGCCTGAGCCTAATTTGCATCACAAATCTGTATATCCCAAATAGGAGATAGGAGTGGAACCGGCTCTCCTTAGAGATCAGGAGTGACTTGGGGACAGGGGCAGGGGCAGGGGCAGGCAGGAGGCACGGGGAGATCTTATTCTGTCTGAGAGCAAGAGCCCGAGACTTGGTTGTGTGTGTATTTGCCGTGTGAGGGAGGGCAGGGAGAGGGTAGAACCCCTTCGTTTTGTTTTTACTTTGAATATCACACAAATGGGCTCTGGAATCCTCTGGCAGCGGGTGGACTTTGATTCAGCCAGCGATGAATTATGTCCTCTGGTTGCAAGTAAAATTACAAATATCTTCAAGATGTTCCATGCTCTGGGAAAGGGAGGCCAACTCATGTTGGCTCTGTGGCTGCTTCCTGTCCAGAGCAGAAGGCAGCACCTCTCTCTCCTAAGAGGGCAGATGGAGCATGGGGAGGAGGCGAGGGGAAGCTGGGAGACTGGAGAAGAATACGGTTTAGGGGCATGGTCTGGGGCAAATGTCGGGTGGCAGGGAAGGGGAAGGCAGAGCAAAGGGCATCGGCCCCTGGAGTTCCTTTCATGGCTCAGTGGTTAACGAATCCTACTAGGAACCATGAGGTTGCGGGTTCGATCCCTGGCCTTGCTCAGTGGGTTAAGGATCCGGCGTTGCCGTGAGCTGTGGTGTAGGTTGCAGACGCGGCTCGGATCCCGCGTTGCTGTGGCTGTGGCGAAGGCCGGCGGCTACAGCTCCTGTTAGACCCCTAGCCTGGGAACTTCCACATGCCACGGGTGAGGCCCTAGAAAAGGCAAAAAGACAAAAAAAAAAAAAGATAATAATAATATCAAGAACTACCACTGTTATTATCACCCCCCTCCAGTGGTCCCTTCCGCCGCCTGTGTTCCCTTATCCCTCTTCCCTGCCCCCAGCCCCCCTCCTCAGCACCTTTCTTGGGGGACAGGCGGAAAGGAAAGATGGCAAAACTCACACCCATCTCATCTTTTGCTTGTGCTTCCAGGAACGGTCTGTGCGGTGTGTTTGTCCCACGGGGCTGTGCTGGGTCTGTGCAGTGGGGGAGCCCCACAGGGGCTTGAGAGGCTGATGACCGACGGGGAGTCTCCCAGGGCACACCCGGAGCGGCAGCCGAGGCGTCTTGCCTTTTCACCTCTCATTATTCTCCACCTGCACATCTCAAGTTTTAGCATATTCTATCACCAAAAAACAAAACAAAACAAAACAAAACAAAAAAACAAACAAACTCACTTATGTGAGATTTGGTCAGGAGACAGACCTTATTTCCCTTCAAGTTTACATACCAAGTTCATGAATTACAGCTAATAAAGGATGCTTCTGCTGCTGCTGCTGTTGACAATAGCCCACACAATTTCATAACGTTTTTTTTAAATGTTGAAATTATGTGGGTATCTCCATGCCAGTCTCTGAGAGGCCCAGGCAGCTGGGGACCCTGATGAGGAGTTCCTGCTTGTTGCAGTGGGTGGTCTTGGAGAAAACCTATTGGAGGGCATTTTTTTCCCCCCTTGGACAAAGAAGCAGGTACGGCATCTCTTTACGAAGCAACCTGTCACTGTGATGGGATGACCCATTTCCCAGCTTGTGGTGGGTGCAAAACACCCTCATTACATCTCTGCTGAGCTGGTGGCTTAGGGCTCCTTATGTTCCCGCTAAAAGTTTCTGGTCTTATGGCTCAAGGAATTTAGAAGGACATTGAGAAAGTAAAGGGAGGATTTTTTTTTTCTTTTAAATGGCCACATCTGCAGGGGATGGAAATTCCCAGGCCAGAGACTGAATCTGAGCCTCAGTAGTGGCAGCACTTGATCCTTTCACCCACTGCGCTGGGCTGGGGATGGAACCCGCATCTCTGCAATGGCCCAAGCCGTTGCACTCGGATTATTAACCTACTGCACCACAGCGGGAACTCCATAAAGTGAGGATGTGTATAAGTGAGAATATGCCCCAGAGGGGGGGTGGACACACATGTGAGCCGCTGCCCTGTGTTTCTCTGGCAAGCTGGTTACGAGGGACACACAGATGAGCGGGTGGAATATTCTTTGGGCTTAGGGTCATATTCCCTGATTTGCACCCAGCTCCATCTTCCCAAAGCGGGAACGGATTTTTGCCCCTATTTAGCTTTGATGGGTTTGATGTGGTTTCCTGTCGGTCTGGAGGTTCCTGCTTTTCCTTGTCTGCTCATGGACTGCTGTTTACGAGATGTGTGGTTTCCTGCCACCTGGACCCCCCCACCCCCCGCCACCGCCGCGCGGCCCCGACCCCTTTCTCCGCTCATACCTAGCTACCTGCCTGGGTCTAACACCTAGACCCAGAGTGCCGTGCTGGGATGTACATGGCACAGCTCATCTGGCAGGAACGCAGGGCCAAACCCAGGGGCCTACTGACTGTGGTGGTCCCAGAAGTTTCCCCACAGGTGGCAAATGCCATCTCTTCTGGGCTCAGCCTGATGGCACAGGGGTCTTCGTTATCCTCCTCCAGAAGATGCTTTTGGAGCATAAAGTTGTCTAGGGAAGTCAGCAGTCTTGTTTTTTCATCTCCTGAGTGTACGGACGAGCAGAAAATCTCCAGACAAAATATTCAATTCTAGGCCCTGTCCCCACTCTGAGATGAGGCCTCCAGGACTTACTAGGGTAGGTGACTGCCTGAGTAAGTCACCGTAGGCTAATTGGGAGGGGGAGAAAATGAAGGCAGGATAAATTGTCCTCACCTGCCTACAGCATCGCTAAACAATGAGTCCAACAAAAAGAGGGTGTTAGGGAAAATGGCCTGATCCTCAAGGCTTCAAAGCAGAGTGGTCTCTGCATGGATCTGAGAGAAGAGAGTTGGGAGGTCGGGGTTGGGGGGAGAGGCAGCAAAGATAAGAAGCCAGCGGCGGAGTGTCACATTACAAAGCTGCAAGGAAGAAGTGGAGAAACCAAGGACGGGCAAAAGAAAGATCAGAGAGAGCTATTATTATGCAATATGCCCATTGCAGACAGACAGGCGGCACTGGCCCCAGATTCCAAGAAAGCCTTTGTTGTAGGCTGGTCAGTCACACTCAGGCACAGGCTGGGGTGAATTCGAAGTCCCTGCAAATCCCACCCTGGACAAGGTGATAAACTTGGTGATGAACTTCAGGCTACAGAACTGACCCACTCAGTCCCATCATGGTTACCAGCTCCCCAAACCTCCCTCTCTCCTCTTGCCCCGCTCCAAAGCAGGCACCTTGGAGGACACTGGGAGAAATGAGGCTGCTGCTGGCACCGCAAGCTGCAAGGCTGAGGGGGCCCCAACCTGCCCACACTCTTGGCAGGCGCCACCCTGGAATCATGCCAACTTGAGCCGGGTTAAAAGGGAAAAACCAATCCATCAAAGAGCTGTTTTGCCCATGTGACCCCAAACCAGCCAGTTGTTTGCACTGGTGCCACGTGGGGCCAAGAGCTGTTTCGACCGAAACTGGCTCCTGTAGCCTGTGTTTGACACCTCCTGGAGGGAAGGCAGAGCAGCAGGTCAGGTCGTCCCTCAGACCTAGCCCGGCTGAGACGGCCTCTATTCGTGTGTCCCCTTCTTCCAGGACCAAGTGTTGCTCTGTCTGCTGCCACAGCTCTGAATGGACGCGTGGCATCAGTGGGTGTCCCTGAGTGTACAGGTGGCATGCACAGGGGAGAGAGCTGAAGCCACACTGTGCTGTGCTTGCAAGCAAGGGACGGAAACCAGAGCTGAACAGGGACAGATGTTCTGCGGGAGTCTGGCATTTGGGAGACGTCTGGTCTCCGGGCCACAACCTGGACTTGGCTTTACCCAGTTGTGGGTTCTAAGCAAGTCTTGAATGACCAGCTTCTCTGGTGGGCAAAGTCCAGGGATGAATGGGGACCACGGAGGCACAGAGAAACACCTGCCACTGCCCTTTCTTACTGTGGAACCTGGGCTAGGTGTGGCCTCTCTGGGAGTCATTTGAGGTTGGCCTGTTGATTTCTTAGGTCCCATCAAATGACTCTGATTCTGGGTAATATCCATTTTTTTTTTGGCCATGCCCATGGCATGTGGAAGTTCCCCACCCAAGGATGGAACTCAAGCCAGAGCAGTGACAATGCAAGATCCTTAACCTGTTGAGCCACTAGGGAACTCCCCAGATAACATTTTTCATCTTCAGACAAAACCTTGAGAAAACAGAAGAAGAAGAAAAAAAAAAGACCATGAAAGAGCTAAGACATCAGGCTAATTTTCACTTGTCTGTGCACACACAGAGCTAAAGTTTCTGTGTGTCATCACATTGCCAGGAGTGATCTTGCCCTAGAATCCACAAAGCTCGCCACCTGCCTCCCCTACTTTCTTCAACTCTTTACTTAAACGCAAGGTCTCAGAGAGACCTTCCAGGACATCTGTCTAAACTTGAACGTCACCCTCTGCTCCTGCCACCCCCATGCTCCTCCCCTGTTTATTTTTCTCCTTGCCCCTTAGCATCATCTCATACATTAAATATTTTCCTTATTTACTGTCTGCCTTCCCCACTAGAATGTAAGCTCCATGAAGGCAGAGAGTTTTTCCATGTGCTCTGCTCGTTTACTGTCGTTCGCAGCCAGGACAGCACCTGGTGCCTAGTGAGTGATCAATATGTTATTTTTTGAATGAGTTGGTAATTGTTCTCTGTCCTCTAGGTTTGATAATTTGTTGTTGTGGCTGAGAATTTTGGCATCTAAGTTCATGAGCGACATCTCTCTATAATTTTCTGTTTTTGTACTTTGTGTATTTCTCTTATGGGGTGATACTGACCTCATAAAATGAGTTGGAAGTGTTTCCTTTTTTCTTTTTGAAAAACTGGTTAAAATTTGTGTTACTTTTTCTTTGATTTTTTTAAGAATTCTCTGGCGAAACCATTTAGACCTAGAGATTTTTCTCCGGCAGTATTTCTTTATTATTTCTTCCCTAGGAGATTTTAAATTTTGAACTCAATTTATTTAATGACTATAGGACTGTTCAGATTATCCATTACACTTTGGTTGAGGTTTGGTAATTTGCAGTTTTTGAGGAATTGTTTCATCTCTTCTAAGTTTCAAATTTATGAGTGCAAAAATTATTTGTAGTGTTCTCTTATTATCTTTCAGTTGTTGCAGGATCTATAATGATACCTTGTTTTAGTCCTGATTTTGGTGATCTGGGGGGTTGTTCTGTCATCAGTCTAGACTGAGGTTTATCAATTTTATTGTTTTCAGTGGACCAATCTTTTGTTTTACTGATTGTCTTGACTGTTTTCCTATATTCACTTTTTTAGATTTCTGCTCTAATCCTTATCATGTGTTTCCTTCTGCTTGGTTTGGGTTTATTTTGCTCTTCTTTTTCTGATCTCTTGAGATAGAAAGTTAGCTTGTTGCTTTGAGATCTTCTTTCCTCTCTCTTTTTTTTTTGTCTTTTTGCCTTATCTAGGGCTGCACCCGCGGCATATGGAGGTTCCCAGGCTAGGGGTCTAACAGGAGCTGGAGCCGCCGGCCCACGCCACAGCCACAGCAACGCGGGATCCGAGCCGCGTCCGCAGCCTACACCACAGCTCACGGCAGAGCCGGATCCTTAACCCACTGAGCAAGGCCAGGGATCGAACCCGCAACCTCATGGTTCTTAGTCAGATTCGTTAACCACTAAGCCACGACGGGAACTCCGAGATATTCTTTTTTAATGTAAGTATTTAGTGTTAAAAATTTTTGACACTGCTTTAGCAATATCCCACATATTTTGATATGTTGTATTTTCATTTAGTTCTATCATCTAAAACATTTTTCCTTTGAAACATCCTCTTTGACTAGTGGATTATTTAGAAGGAAATTGTTTGGTTTCCAAGTGTTGAAGAATTTTATGTTAGTGATTTCTAATTAGATTGCATTATGGCGAGAAAACATTCTATATGATTTTGACTTTTTAAAAATGTTGATGTTTGCTTTATGACCCAGGATACGGTCTATTTTGGTTTATGTTTGTTCCATGGGCAATTGAAAAGAATGTGTATTTTGATATTGTTGGGTGGACTGTTCTGTAAATGCCTATTATATCCTTTTGGTTTATGGTGTTGATGAGTTCTGTATCTTTGCTGATTTTCTGTCTAGTTATTTTAACAGTTACCGAGAGAGGGGTGCTAATGTCTTCAACTATAATTGTGGTTTTATTTCCCCTTTCAGTTATGTGTCATTATTTTCTTTACATATTTTGAAGCTTTGTTTTTTGCACATACATTTATTGTTTTGTCTTCTTGGTAGACTGAGCCATTTATTGTTATGTGATATCCCTTTCTGTCTATGGTAATTTTCCTTGCTCTTTTTTGTTTTTGTTTTTTCCCCTGCTTTTTGTTCCTCTTTTTTGCCTTCCTGTGGATTGAATATTTTTTAGGATTCTGTCGATTTACTTATGGAGTTTTAGAAAGAAATACTCTCCAGATATACAGTTTCTGTAAATATTACAATATACACATACAGCATATTACATTCTACTGATATCAACATTTTACCCTTTTGAGTGAAATATGGAAACCTCATTTCTATGGGGTACCTTTATTTTTCCACCTTTAAACATCATTTCTTTGAGTATCAAGTGGTGTTATAATTTTAGTTTCAAGCTTCAGATATGACTTATAAAATTCATGAGGCTAGTTAATCATTGTATACTCTTATTTCTGCTTGCCATTGTCCTTCCTTCCAGATGTTCCGAATTTCCTTCTTCTAGCATTTACTTTCTGTTTAAAGAAATTTGGCCAGTCTTTAAGGGTATGTCTATTAGTGACAAAGTCTTAAAAGTTTTCCTTCATTTGAAAATGTCCGTATTTCCCCTTCATTCAAAATGGGCAGTTTTTATTGAATATGGGATTCTGGGTTGACAGTTCTTTTCTTTCAGCACTTGCAAAATATGCTACTTTTCCTCTGGCCTCCATGGTTTCAGATCCTGTATGAAACCATGTCATTTAGACCTTGTCATTTAAACTGGTGTTCACTTGCAGGCAAGGCATTGTTTCTGCCTGCTTTCAATACTTTTTCCCTTGTCATTAGTTTTCAAATAATTATGATGTATTCTCTCTTTGGATTTATTCATCTGGGTTTCACTCAGCTTTTGGAATGTGTAGATTTGCGTTTCATCAAATTTGGGAAGTTTTCAGCTATTGCTTCTCTTAGTACTCTTTCAGCCCTATCTTCTCTATTATGAAACACCAATGATACAAATGTTGGATATTTTGTTACTGTTTCATAGGTCCCTGAGGCTCTGTTACTCATTTATTTTTTTTAGTCTATTTTCTCTGTTGTTCAGATTGCATCAGTTCTATCTGTTCTCAAGTTCACTGATTCTGTCCTGTCATTTCCACTCTGAGTTTTAAAAAATCTGTTGCACAATTTTCACGTATCCCTTTTGTATTTCTACTTCTTTGGTGGGATTTTCTACTTTTGTCAGTTTCGAGATAATTTGTATTTGCTCATTGACACATTTTTAAGATGCCTATTTTAAAGTCATCTTGATGTGTCAGTGTGACACTCTCATTGAAGCTATGATTTTTCTGGTCCTTGGTGTGACAGTAATTTCCAGTTGTATCCTGGACATTTTGTCTGTTAGGAGACTCTGGGCCCTATTTAAATATTTTATTTTAGGGGGCAGTCCCCTTGTTAGGCTTTAGCACATGGGCCCTGGCCTACTAGGCATTGCAGGTCCATTGACAGATTAATTTTCAGAAACTTTGTGGTGATGTTTTGATCTGTCCTCTGCCAGAGAAGCGTCTTTGTCCTTGGCCCCGAGACTCCTAAGGCTGAGTGGTTTTTGTGGTAGAATCTCTCCTGTCCATGCCACCTGACCATCGCAGGGTTTAGGGTGGGGACAGAGAGTCAGGCCTGCTGGGGTGAAGATGCTGCAGGCTGAGCTGCTTACTGTGACTGAGTCCTTTCTGTTGTTGCCGGGCCACTCTAGTATCACCCACTAGAGAAGGGAAGTCTCAGCCTCGTAGGAAAGAACCTGCCCTGGCCGCTTTTGTTAATGGGGCTCATCTATCTCTCCTGCTGGTGGTTCCTGGCTTACCCGGTGGCATCAGAGGGTTTCAGCTGATCAGGGGAGGAACACTTGTATCTGTTGCTCTGCTGGGAGCAGTCAGGCCTGGTTCTCTTTTTCTGCTGGTTGAGGGATGTGTGAGATACTCTGTTAGTGTGTGTTTCTCTAGTCCTAGGGTTCTGAACCAACTCACCTTTCTCTTACCACCTTCTAGGGTCCTCTTTCTGTTGTCTTTGTACCATTTCTGGGGTTTACAGATATGCTTAGTGAGGAGGGGCAGGGAGATCCAAGTCTGTACCATTTTGTCTGGATCAATTTTCAACCCAATTCTTTTAATGTTTATCATAGGTTTCTAAATTATTTCTGATATGGAATGATTTTCTTAGCGATATCTAGCGGAGGCACCATGATTTAGTAAAATTTGGATTGGTCCTCATGTGTGTAACCTGTGTCTGCTTTATTATGGAAAGAGGTATTATCATTATCCCTATTTTATGGTGAAAGAGTGGAAATAAAGAGCCCAGGGTCAGAATGAGGTTCTAGCTGAATGTACCCACCACACAGGGCTATTGTGAGGATTAAATGAAATAAAACAAATAATGCCCTGATCATCAGGGCATGCAGGGACAGTGAGTGCCCAACATTGCTGTTCCTCTTCTCTGCACAGCCCAATTTTTCCCTTGTTTAAAGTCCCTGAGGACAGAAAATATCTTTTTTTTTTTTTTTCATCTTGTATCTTAGGATCTAGAACAGTACCTGGCAATACAAAGTAAACTGCCTGACTAGCATTTGTATCATTCGTAACATCTTTATCTCCCTCCAGCCATGCTCTTTCCCTTTTCTCAATTTTTCTTGAACTCATTCAGTTTCTTGGATTAGCTCATCTATGGCTTTCCTCCCCCTCTATTCCCTTCAAGCAGTAAGCTTCTCTGGGTTCATGTATTTTAATGATTCTCTGCTTCTTAGTCATCTCATTCTTGAGGAAAAGTTATAAAATGTGTGTTTTTTTTTTTCCTTCTGAAAAGTCTAGGCAATAAAAATCATAGTCCCCGTGACCTGGCAGAGATGAAGTATTTCTCTATAGCATCCATTTTACTTGCTCAGAGTACTGGGCCTTCTTCAAAAGTACAGGTTTTTAGCCAATTAATTCCTTCCTCATAGCAGATCAAGAGGCTGCAAGGATATGTTCTAAATTTAATTCCAAGTTACTGTAACCTAAAAATCAAACCTAGATGAAAACAATTAGCATTTAAACCTTAATGTCTCCCAAACCTGAATCTTCTATTATAACATAAAATCGACTCAAGAAAACATATAACTTTGCCTCAACAAATTAAATAGGTTAGAAAAACACTTTGAACTACCATCAAAAGCACATATGCTCTGACACTATATAATGAGAACACACATTGTACAAATTAAGAAACAATACACACCTAATACTACCCTGTGTATATTTCTGAGGAACTTGGAAATAAAAATTTCCAAATTATACCCCAGAGCCTTCTGCCAGTTCTAACGCACATTTGAAATTATGCAGAACTGAAGTTTAAGGAGTTCACCTTTTTTTTCTTAAACAACACAAATGAAGGATTTGTACTCAAGGTGTTTTAGAAACAAGAGTACCTCATACTTGGGGTAGAAAGCACAGAATTCAGGAGTGTTCTTCCTTTTCAGCAGGTGACTCTGCTTACGAGACATCTTCGTAACAAAAATAGACACTAAAAAAGTTAATTTTACTCAGCTTTATTATTCAATTTTTTTCTTTTGTATTGAAATAAACAGTTTGCAGACTTTCAAGTCATTAAAACATGACCAGGTAGGAAAAAAATCGGTTAAACATTTACTACCATAATTTGGATTAAGATACATAATATTCTTAGTTTCTTTTCAACAGACAAAATATGCCATTGGTTCAATAATACATTAGATTGTTTCAATTCAAGGTCACACCATGAAAAGTAGAAAAATACAATGTGAGATAATTTATTGAATCCAATGTTTTTAGTAGATTAACACTTCTTTAAAAGCAAAAATTATCTTTTTTTTTTTTAATATTTAGGTCTTTACTGCTCAAAGCAGATCATTTTTTTTTTCCTGGACTAAGTTAGCATATTTTTTTGAATCTTTTTGAAATGGTGCTTAAACTTATATAGAGTGAATGTCTATGAACTCTTAAGAAGGCAAAATGAGAAACCAGAATATTTAATAACTTTATATGACTTTAGAAGTACTGATGTCTTGTAGTATCTGGATCCAGACATCCTGGGATCTCTGGATGTGTCTGGGGTCAACTGGACACTCTGGTCAGAATGGTTCAAATTTAGACATGAAAATCTCATACAGTCAAACTGAGTTGATGGTTCTTTGATATGAGAATATAGACTAAACACGTATCTGATTTCAGAAGCATAGTATAAATATAATAATAAAGAAAAATGAAGACTTTGTGTCTAAAGCATAACTTGTTTGGAAAACAATGAGATTAGAAAAATATAAAAGGAAAAACCTTTTTTTTTTCCTAGAGACTGACCATGAACTAGGACTAAGAGCTCAAAGTTCCAAATCAATATTAATAACATTTTATGAAATTTCCAATTAAGCAGTTAAGAAGAAATTGGGCTCATTAGCTGAAACAAGTTTATAAAGGGCAATATTACTCTGGTGGGACTGTTAAACTCTGAGGATGGTATTTATTTAACAGACAGCATGGACTTCATACATATCCATTATCAGTGCCTTGAAAACCAAACAACTTTAAAAGTTAGCAGCAGTTTCTGCAAGTACAAAAATACACATCTATTACATAACATATGCTAGTAAAATCTGTCAAGATATATTATTATACAAACTCAAAGCATTTTAGATAAAGCATCAGTCTAATATATTATAGATTGACAGAGTATAATAAAATGACATGTAGTCTGTCTTCAAATCATACAATATTAATACTTTACAGCAATATTAACTATTCACATTAAATGTTACAGGAGTATCTAAGGGGACACTGAGACTAGGAGTGGTTACTGAAGAACCTCAGCATCTATTTTCTTCTACACTTCAAACTGGGTGGACGACTTCCTATTTGCCAATATGAAAGAAAAAAAAGGCTAGAAATGTTATTTTGTTAAGTAGAGAAGCGACTTCTATAAAGACACTCCAAGCCATGAGGGCTCCATTCACATCTTGTGGTTCTGACAGTAGTATGCCCTAAGGGCGAGGGAAATCCCTGCTGCCTTTATATATTACACCGCAGAAGGTGCATGTGGACACTTAGGAGTCTAAATATGGGAGTGGTTAGTTATAAGGTACAATCTAGTTTACATCTGTGACTGAGATGGGCCAGTGTCATAAAGGAGCTCTGTGGACAGAGTTCAAAGTTAACTAAAATGCTTAGGACAAAACAGGGCCATGTTCCCTAGAGGTAGGTAGCACCTGTAGCTAATACTGAAAAATCTTCTCCTATCTTAGAACATTATCTTTTTACTATAAATGAAAAACGCAATCTTTAGGACAACAAGGAAGAACATTTGACATGAAAGTTTCTGGGTGGCTACGAAAAATCATTTGGAATAAACATGTTTGTGGGAGAAAGGTCCATCTTAGGTTGAACTAAAAAGACCAAATGGGTTCTAAGCAACTTCTTGGAAGTATTTAATGTGGAATGAGATGCACATGCAGTCCTGATTCTATCCCTTCACATGGGCTGGCGAGGCCCAACAATCCACAGAGATAATCCAGGGATGTCCTGGTGTCACCTTCAAGGCAAGAGGAGAAATGTCCACGGACATGAAGGAAAGCAATGGGTCTATATCACGAATCATTCAGGACAGAACTAAAACTTGAGCAGGAAAGGAAATCCAAAGCCAAAGACCATTTGAAAAAAGGCCTGACAGCGACTCTGGTGGCTCTTCTGCAACTCTATAACCTTCTAACCTCAAAACTGCTCTCTCAAGTGCCAAATGACAATCAGAAGAATTGGATAGTTTACCACTCATTTTTTTTTTTCTGGCTAAGAGGCAAGGGGCGGAAGAACAATTCAGCAGAGGAGCCACGCTTTGGCCACTTGTTGGCCATGCTATGGCAGTCTTTTCCTCCAGGCTTAGACAGCGAATGAGGTCAGAAGGTCACCTTCTAATAGGAAAAAATGAATTTCTGGAGGGTATTTCTGGCTCAAGTACCTGTGGAAAGGATACTGAAATAAACAACCATTTCCTGCTTTCTCCTCTGAGGAAGAGAGTGAGTATCATATCATAGGTTTTTTAGTTGGTTGTGTTGGCTGATTCGTTTTTCCACTAGTGTTTCCTTGCTCTGTGGAGGCTTGAGGGACACAACACTGCAGAGCAAGGAAAAACACTAGTGGAGGAACAAATCAGCTGGTTGTGTTGGTTGATTTGTTTTTCCATTAGTGTTTCCTTGCTCTGTGGAGGCTTGAGGGACACGACTCTACAGAGCAAGGAAAAACGCTAGGGGAAAAATAAATCAGCTGGTTGTGTTGGTTGATTCATCCTTCCAGTAGTGTTTCCTTGCTCTGTGGAGGCTTGAGGGACACGACTCTGCAGAACAAGGAAAAACGCTAGTGGAAAAACAAATCAGTTGGTTATGTTGGTTGATTCTTTTTTCCATCAGTGTTTCCTTGCTCTGTGGGGGCTTGAGGGACACAGCTCTGCAGAGCAAGTAAACACTAATGGAAAAACAAATCGACCAACACAACCGGCTGATTTGTTTTTCCACTAGCGTTTTTCTTTGCTCTGCAGAGTCGTGTCCCTCAAGCCTCCACAGAGTATGGAAACCCTAATGGAAAAACGAATCAACCAACACAACCCGCTGATTTCTTTTTCCACTAGTGTTTTTCTTTGCTCTGCAGAGTCGTGTCCCTCAAGCCTCCACAGAGTATGGAAACCCTAATGGAAAGATGAATCAACCAACACAACCAGCTGATTTATTTTTCCACTAGTGTTTTTCTTTGCTCTGCAGAGTTGTGTCCCTCAAGCCTCCACAGAGCAAGGAAACACTAATGGAAAAACGAATCAACCAACACAACCAATGAAAAACCTATGGTATGATACTTTTGGCTTTTGATCACTCTAGTTCTTTCCGCTCTTGCTGCACCAATAGACTGATACCTGAAATGATCCTGGGAAGGCATGTCACCGACTGTAAGATGTCACAGAAATGGCCTCTGGCTTGGATTTAGGGAAAAGGTTCACTTGATATTGGAAAGGTTTCCTTCCTAATGCTTTGACTAGTGGAATTTTTCTTGCCTACTTATTAGTGTGGATAGTTTCTCTGTACCCTTCCTTCTTCTCCACAGTTGTTGTTCTTCACTTTTGATATCCTGGTCTTCTCATGATACTAATCTCACCACATAAGGCATGTTTCCTCTACAGAAGATGCTTTCTGCTTGGATCTCCTAAAATGCATGATGGGATCAAACCATGCTCTAGTAAGGAAAAGTCTCCCGAACATTTAGGTGACAAAATATTTTAGTCTAAACTTTTTGCCAAATAGTCTAATAAAGAGAATTCTTTTGTTGTCCTAAGTATTAGCGATGATCATCCTTATGCTACCCATCTCAGGTATTTTAGATAAGGGGTTGTGATAATTATTATCTTTATACCATCACTGGCCCAGTTTCTCTTCTTGTAGACATCAAGTCTTACTGCTGTTGAATGTCTTTGGTTAAAGGATTGTCCTCAACATCATAAACCACTGCGGGCCCTGAGTCTGGGCTGGGCGCATCATCCACAGTCAAGGAGCTGGTTGAGGCTGGTTCAGGAGGCAGAGTACCAGGAGGACACTGCCCACTATTCTCTCCTTCCTCGGGTGACCCGGTACAAAGCCCGCGTCCATCTTCCACCAGGCTGAATGGAGAGCTAGCGTGTTTCTCTGAGTCCTGGCTGGAGTAAGAACTGCACCACTGGGCTGTCTGCACAGCTCCAAGTCCTTCAGCGGCCCTTAGCGGGGTGTCTTTCTGCCTCTCTTGCACTGCACTGGCTTCGGGGAAGCCAGAACCAGGTGGAGGTGGCTCCATGGGTCCTTTTAGAGAACTTATTTTATTTTCCTCTGGTCTGGGTGCCTTTGTCTTCTTTTTGAGGGACCAGTTTCTCAAACTGGCTACCCCACTTCTCAACCACGTGCTGGGGTGGAGAGTTATAGAACGCTTCTGTGAGTGCCACTCTACATTGTCCTTTTTAGTATGAGCCAGGTGGCTGCTGGTCTGCCCTGATGAGGGACTGGGGAGTCCACAAAGGAGGCTGGGACTAAAGTCAGAAGAGGGCTCTTCCTCTTTGCTTTGAGCCTGAAAAGTGCAATCTACTGGAGAGGAAGTTTCAGTGGGTGCAAACACGGAGTGTTCAGAAATCTGTGAAAAAGCACTGTCTTGGGAGCTCACTGATGAGCCAGACGGGGAGGTGGCTGGAGAGGACAAGCTGGAATAGCTGGTCCTGGGGCAAATGTTTAACCTTGCGGGTACAACCTTCTCAGTGTTTTGGTTTGTGGTGCTACTCTTGCCCACTTCGATGCCCATGACCAGACTCTGATTAATAAGCTTTTGCCCTTCCATTTGCAAAGACTTGTGCCGCTTGAGATAATCTTCCTCTCCATGCAAGATGCTGGCTTCACAGCTGGCTTTGTGTTGCTTCTTTGAACAAATCCCCCTGAGAAAGGTCAGTCTGAAGTGCTGGTCATTAGTGCTGGGCTCTGAGCAGCGCCGGTGCCTCCTTGAACTCTTAAGGGCATCTGCCGTGTGCACTGGGGAGTAGCCAGCTGTATCTGCATTAAAGGCCTGGTCCCTGTGGTGATCACATGAGGAGACCTGACTATAAGATGCCACGGAGATGGCCACTGGCTTGGATTTAGCAAAAAGTTTTATGTGATTTCCTTCATTATCAGACAAGCTTTTCTTCTTACTATTTTTATTAGTGTCATGCCTCTTGATATTAGTGCCTGTGACTAAACTTTGTTTAAAATGTGTCTTACCCTCTTCCTGGAGGGGTTGATTCTGACTCACGTGGCTCTCATCTTTTTTTGAGAGAATTGCATCACAGCTGGACTTACGTAGCTTTTTCTGATAAAACTCCCTGAGATAGGAAAGCGTTGAATCTAGATAGTCAATGCTGGGCTCCGAGGAGTGCCGCTGTCGCCTCGGGGCCTTTGGAGCACCTGCGGCAGTGGGCAGGTGGCTGGGTGTGCTCAGGCCAGCGGGGGTCCTGGCATGATCCTGCAGTGGGCCCCTGGTGTACACTAAAACAGTCACTGGTTTCGATTCGAGAGGCTGTTCCACTTGGATGTCTTCATCTTTAGAATGCTCTAAGTCAAAGTCGCTCAGGGTTAAGAGGCCTTCGGCCTCGGGCTGGTCGAGGTCATAGTCACTGAGGGTTAGCACGGAGTCCATGCTTCTGCTGCCCTGGACAAGTTTCTTTACCAGGTCACTGCATGGAGCGTCAACGTCCTCATTCAGCTCGTTTTCCAAGCTGTCATAGGAGGAGTCGTTCAGCTGGAAGCAAGAGGTATCTGTCGAAAAAGCAAACCATGCTTAACATTTTTACTTACTACGAATACGTGCTGCCTTAAAAAGAAGAAAAGACTCCGACTAAGCTGATGTTTAGTTAATTCTGTTCTCATGTGCACTGTTCAAATTCCTGCTCTCAAGAAAGAAAGGATCTTTCACAATATTTCCAGTTGAAAGGGCAGAATTAAAAATAAACTGTTGGGGTATATTAGATTGACCTTATTTCCTGAAGAAATGGGCTTTCCTTAAGTAAGATCTCCTCAAAGCAATGAGTACGTGTCATAATCCCAAGAATCAGTAAAAAAAATACGAAGGAATTAATGCCAGATATACACACAGTCTAAATAAGACTCTGTCTTTTAGACAGACTAGCTGGTGGATATACCAGAGAAGCCATTCACTAACCTTATCGATTTCTCTTTGACAAAGTTCTTTAATATCCATTACTTTATTTAATCTTTACTGTAGCCCTAACAGCAAGATATTATGGTTATCCATATTTATAGATGATGATATTATGCTCAGTGGCACAGAATGACTGGCCAAAGATAACGTAACCAGTAATTGCTGGAACAGGAATTCACAATCTGGAAGGATGACTGTCTTTAACTCCCCCGTCCGCACCCCCGCCCCCCTGCCCTGCCACCAACACTGCCCTATGATACCAGTTGTTTTTTAAAGTGTTCTGCAGTTCTGAGAGGTCTCAGTGACCTCTAGGAGGAAAAAAACCAGGGTTGCCACTACTGCCTCTGGGCCTTCTACTCCAGTTTCAACCCACAGCAGTTCTGTCACATACATTGGGGTTCCTTGTGAAGTTTCATTTAAAGAAAGGTTAAAAACATCATACCATATAATGCTGCCACTAACAACTTCTTGGCATTTGGGACCTTGCTTATGCATTTCTTAACCCTGCTGTCGTGTTAACACACCCAGACCTGTCAGAGCTTCCAAGCAAGAAGCTCGAGCTGCCTGCCCACTGATCCAGGTGAGGTCACCTGAGCTGCTCTGCGCCAGGATAACCAGTGTCCCAGCTGGTACACAGACAACAACGCAATTATTCACAGTACCTGAGGTGTTCTCTCTAGTATTGCATCTCACTGAAACTTCTCCTAAGAGGGAAGTGATTTCTTCTCCAAATATCCTACAGCAATTTTCAATCAGAAATTGTATAAGCAGAGAAATCTGTACCAAAAAAAAAAAAGGACAATAATGAAGTGCTACTTCTCATAGAGCATGTCTATAAATCACATTTCATATGTGAATCCTGATTCTAACCAAAATGCAAAAGAGTCCTGAGAAAAATTCATGTCTGCTTTAAAAGTATACAGAATAGTTTCCTCTAAAAAACTATGATATTTTCAAGAGTAGGCTGAGTATAGAAATTAATTTAATTAGTGGACCAAAGTTATTATTCGCAGCCTTGGCTTAATGCTAACATTTTTATATCAACAGTCTGTCTTTAAAATTAGGGTAAAATATTTTCCATAGGGCATTTGGAGTGAAGAAATATACTTTCTAATTAAAATTCATGAAACTGTATTAGATTAAATCTATATATATTTCTTCTATAAAAGGCAGGTGTCATAAGTGTGGGAAGTGGGTATCCTCTGTAGATTTATTATGAAGGAGAGACACAGCTTGACAGAAAACTTGCATTGTACCTGACTAGTCTTTTCCTGTGCATTTCCTTCTCTTAGGCTTCCTAACCGAACGTGCTTGGGAAGAGGTTAAGATTTTACTAAGGAGCTTTGTGCTTCCACTGAGATACACTGAAATCCCTACATAGGTTTTTTTTTTTTGTCTCAGTAGTTGAGGCAAAGGAGCAGGCAAAATGCTGGGAATAAGGTGAACCAAAATCCCAACCCCTTGCCTAACCACCAGGCACTACCGGCGTGTGATTTTAAGTAACTACTGTATGACCTAGGTATTATCACAACTTCCACTTTTTTTAGGTGAGGAAACTGGGTCAGTGTATGTAATTCTGCTCAAGATTGTACATCTGTCAAGTGGTAAGGCTGAGAATTCAACATTGGCCTGTTGAAATTCTAAAGTCCTTATTTCTTTTTAAAGTCATAACAACTGCTTTCTTATCCTCTATGGTTTAAGTCAGTCATGGTTGTTTCACCTTCTTAAAAGGAAAAGAGAAGAAATCCAACTGCTATCTTTTTTTTTTTAAACTGCTGCACCTGTGGCAAATGGAAGTTCCACAGCTAGGGAACTTCCACAGCTAGGAAGGGTGCCAGGGGTCAAATTGGAGTTGCAGCTGCAGGCCTAACACCACATCCACAGTCACACTGGATTCTTAACACAACGAGTGAGGCCAGGGATTGAACCTGCAGCCTCATGGACACTACGTCAGGTTCTTAACCCACTGAGCCACAATGGGAACTCCCTGCTTTCACCTTTTTGCTTAAGAAATCATCTTTCTAGTGAGTTTCCATTGTGGCTCAGTGGGTTACAAACCTAACTAGTACCCATGAGCATGCGGGTTCATTCCCTGGTCTCACTGAGTGGGTTAAGGATCTGGTGTTGCCATGAGCTGTGGTGTAGGTTGCAGATGCGACTCGGATCCTGCATTGCTATGGCTGTGGTGTAGGCTGGCAGCTACAGCTCCAATTTAACCTCTAGCCTGGAACTTCCATATCTCAGGTGTGGCCCTAAAAAGCAACAAAAAAAAAAGCAAAAAAAAAAAAAGAAATAATCTTTCCATAGTCTACCAGGATAGGATAAACACTCACTGAACTCAAATTTATAAGGAGATGTACTTACGTTATTTAATAAAATGTCTTTCAGAATTAATACCCTGAATTTTAGATTCAAAATGGGGACTTGGCCCCCAAGGGCATAAAAATGAAAAACTTCATTACCTTTTTTGTAAATTCACTTTCTTGTTCTGGGCTGGCAGAAGGAGGAGGCCAAAGAATGCTCGGAGCAATGCACACTGCTAAATTAAATGCAGTCATCTGATTGGATGAAGAACTTTGCTCAATGTTGTGTAAAACCCCAAAAAGATACCTTAGGAGAGTAACATTGGCTCTTGGAAGCTGGTCTAATAACCTAAAGACAGAAAAATGCACTCTGTAAGCAAACATTTCACAGAAAACTTGTATAGACAGGCATCTCTTGCTTTTCATGGAGAACCATGCAAGGTGGGAACGAGTTCAGAGGTGCAGGTGTGTCTGTTAACATCGTGCATGCTGAGAGAAGACTGCCTGTAGAGAGGCGATAAAGTGGGCACTGGGGATTTAGTTACTTATTCTGTACACTGTCCTCCAAACCCAATGGAAATGTAAAAGAATGCAGAAAGAAAAATGATTCATAAAAAAAAATGCTGTCTAAAAAATTTACCTGAAACTTGTACAACGTGTCTTAGGCAAATCCTGTAACATTCCAGAATATTCTCAAACCTCCCCCATGCCCCCACCAAAAGCTTTCTGATGAAATCAAGCAAAAATTACATTTAACATGCTCACATGTAAGTCAAACTTAAAATAGTATTTTTCCTACTGTTTTTATTTTGTAATGGCCACGGGATTTTTTAAATTATTCACAGAGTTCCCATCGTAGTGCAGCAGAAATGAATCCAACTAGGAACCATGAGGTTGCCGGTTCCATCCCTGGCCTTGCTTAGTGGGTTAAGGATCCGGCGTTGCTGTGAGTTGTGCGTGGTGTAGGTTTGCAGACATGGTTCAGATCTGGCGTTGCTGTGGCTCTGGCGAAGGCCGGCAGCAACAGCTCCAATTAGACCCCTAGCCTGGGAACCTCCATATGCTGCAAGTGCGGCCCTCGAAAAGACAAAAGACAAAATAAAATTATTATTCATGAAAGATGATTTTTTTTACTACCATACAGAAAACATACATGTTGATATTTATGGTATTGCTTTTTTCAAACAAGAGTCTGTAACCTGAGGGAGAAAATGATTATGGTTTTGAAGGGACAAATTATGAAAGACATTAAAATGGACTGATTGTCTAGTGCACCCTTTTGGGGTATCTGATTCTACGGGGGCCCGAAACCTTTGAGTTATTTTACAAGTCAAAATTGTAGATTACTGATAGCAGTGCACTTAACACCTGTCTACAGACTTGACAGTTCTGACTGGTAGAGACAAATGATTTATTTGCACACCTACCCCGCCTTCCATGTCCTAGTAGAAAAAGCCAGCTTTGCATCTATTTGTAAATTCATTTCAGCATTTTTGAAGTGGTAGTTTGAAATCTCCTTTAAACTGGAAGTAATATCTTACTAGTTCTCTCATTAATTAATGTTTTAAATATAATCTTTCACATGTGCCCATTTTACATTTGTATGAAAGCCTTCATTTTACCCTCTAAAAATCATCATTTAATGGTTTTTAGAATATAAATGAGTGACAGAATACAGACTCTGATGTTCACTATTTCTGAAAGGTTTGGAAATTAACTGCAATGGAAGCAGAGTTGGTGTCTTCAAGAGTTATACAGTATGTTCTTCTAATCAAAGGTATCTATCAATAGCAATATGTAGATAATGATTTGTATTTGAAAGTTGCTCAAGAAAAAACTATACTAAACAAGCATATGCAAATGAACGATACTGGGATTCTTGGGTTTTCACAGAACTGGAAATACTGCTTTTTGTTAATGGACACTCCTTTTCTATTATAATGCAGGAAATACTTAATGGGGGTGGCAGGATCTGCCAGCGACTTAGTGCATTCTTTGTGATCTGAGACTTCGCAACTTCCTTTTTCTTTGACACTTGTTTCTCTGAAGTATTTCCACAGACCCTGCTCCACATAGCACTGATTACAATACATTGTAATTCTTGGTTTTATCCATCTATTCTACTAGACTGTGAGCTCCTTGAGGGGAAGGAATTTCTCTGTATGAATTCAGTTGCTAAACGAAGGATATAGAGAATTGGCTGGTTAGTTAAATATTTACCAGAACTAAGACCATAATTGGGTCTAATAGTTTTCAGCTCCTATCAGATTCAGATAATATGGTAGGTGTACAATGGTCAAGTTCCATATTAGTAAGATTAGGGAAAAGAATAACAACAACGATAATAGTGAGTACGAATCTATTTTTAAACTGGTCCCCATGGATATGACTTTGATGGTCATTATTATATTAACAGACAAGCTGAGAAAATACGAGTTTTTTAAAAAGTATTTTTGAGAAATTACCAAATCAGAATAATTACCTTTGAACTGCATTTATTTTCTCTTCATCATTTCCTTGATCCATGACACAGACCCAGTGATCGTACAGATCTGATGAAAAAATACTTCCTGGAATATTTCGTAGAAAATCCTTCACAGAGAGAAAAATAAATATTTTAAATTGTTATTCTCATACTGAAGAAATTAGAAAGATACTTTATTGGAAAGTTCAGTTAAGTTCTCCCTTCTCAGGAGAGAATACATAGCGCTCTGTGCCAACCTTCCAATGATGTGCACACATAAAAACATACACTTTAGTTTTCTTCTAACAAAAACCAGAGGGAAACTGGAGTCGGGACTATAGTGATAAAGACAAAGGACAACCTGTTTGGGCTGAAACCTTCTGCTGTGTTTTAGCAAATCTGTATAACATGGCAGGGTAGGGCGAACCATCCGAAATCCTTTTAATTTCCCTCCTCAAATCTCTAGTTAAATGAAATGCATGAAGATATCTGCAAGATTCATAACGTGGTAGTCGGTCAGCCAATCATCCTACACACAGCTATTTATCTGTACCAGGTACTATTTGAGGTGCTGGGAACAGAGCCGTAAATGAAACGAAGTCCCTGTTATTTTAGAACTTTATATCCCAGTGGCACTGCTGAAGAATTCCTTTCAGAGGTAGTTTCTCCCTGTATTTGGCACAGAAGGGCTCTCGCAGATTAGGGGAGAGAAGGCATTCCATGCTATTGGCCCTGGAAGCCTGGGCACTGTCCCGATGCCTAACGTACATTAAATAACATGTTCCTGGTTTCTGACCTTCCAAACCCCCTTTTCTGCAGGCCTGGGTGGGGACGCGGGGGGGGGGGCACGCGAGAAACCAGATGATGACACAAGCAGGATAGAACCAAGGGAGTTTGTTGTTTGACATATGTTAATAAAAAGCTTATAAATAAACTAGATTTGGTCCTGGTCCTATGTTCCTCTCTGGTCTAGGCCTGCTCCCTCTGTTGCTTTCGGCATGATACTGATAAGCCAAGCCTGAAAAGTCTGATCTCTACCTTAGTAAACTTCAGGCAGAGAAAACTCAAGTTTCATTTCTAAGCATTGTACCCACAGCTGACTGTCCTCTTGCAAGTTCCTATAATGTGGAGACAGGTGAAAGTCTGCACTTGAATAATTTTAATTCTTGCTGTTAAATCAAATCAGCTATTTTATCTGTGTGCCTTACAAAAAGCAATACACAACTTGCTACTTATGTGTCATGTTGACATTACTAATATGGAGGCTGCAGATAGCTGATTAGGTTAGCATGTTCTCCCCAGCTTATCCGCTCCTTCAGGTCAGGATCAGATCCTCACCTTCTACTTCATACACCTCAATGCCAAGCATAGGCCCAGACATAGTAGAGGTCATTACTGAACTGTTGCTGTCTGTCACACGGCCAAATATTAGTGAGGGACAATGGGAGGTCAACTAACTATAACTGAGATTCTAAAACAATTTTTAAAACCGCTTTGTAGACCTGTCACCTATTATCATACAACTTTTTTTTTTTTAGAGTGGTTAACTAGTAGGAAGATGGTTGATTCAAGGTCTTTCTAAGTTCTATTATATTTTCCAGTAGAAATGCACCTGGATACTTGTGATTCAGATGTGTCATCCCAAAAGTTACCTCTTTTGGGGTAAAGCTATCAAATTTTCATAATTTCAAACTAAATTTAGTTGCTGCACCGACTCTAAAAGTAGGATTCAGAAGAGCCAAAAATTGGTATTTCAAAGTGGGGCAGTGACAATAGCTCTCTTTTTAAATCTCTGTGGAAAACATGCTTATGATCTGTCTTGAAAAAAAACATCATTAAATCTTAAAACCTACACTTGAAAGATAATAACTCCTAACATCTCAATGAACTCTCCACAGCTGGAATAACAAGTTACGAAATAACAACCACCATCACAGCTGAGAAAGGATGTGAGAGCTGGTTCTGAATTACAATCACTAACTCATTGCACTCAACGGAAAGTTCCTTCCTTCCAAAACCAGAACCCAGGCCATGAGCAGAACTCCTAAATTAATTTGAAATGAGATTCCTACAGGATTAAAAATGAACTTTTCCTCAAAGGTCTGATGGATCAAAGTTACAGTATCTCAAGCAATTTTCTTCCATTGTAGTTTTAAGACTTGAGCTTATTAAGCAAACCCAGCATACATTAAAAAAAAAAAAAGGAAAGCTTAAGTACCGCTTCCAAACAGTCTTACAAACAAGAAACAAAACAAAACAAAAGCTCAAAAACTTCTGGCCAAAAGTATCTCCTTTCCTGCAAACACTTGGAAGAAATCAGAGTAAAACACAGTTACATGATTATAAAACTTTAATAAATTGGAACCCATCTAAACAGACTTTTCAATCATTTGGATTCTTTTTTGTCTTCTGTTTACTCTTGAACAAGTACTATTTCTTCAATTTGAAATAGTTTAACTCTTCTAAAGCCATACTTCTTTATAATAGCCTTAACAATTTAGTACAAAATTTTAAGAAGGGTAGTGCTATGAAAAGTAGCATAATAAGAAAAATTTTCTAAAATACGGGCTTTAACTTCTTAAATTAAGAGATGAGAGAAAGCCTAATTATATGGTAAAAACCAAAAATTCATCCTGCATATATCTGCATGCACGACATATATCTGGCTAAGAATACCACACATAACTTTACTCCAAGATCTGAAGGGTAGTCACAAGCTTTGTGTAAAATAGACTAGATATCACAGCTCTAATTCTTCAGTTTTTTTTTTGAGTGATTGCATTCCAACCCTGCCGGGAGACAGGAGACTGACGCTGGTCTGCAGAAGCTATTGCTGGGGTCAAAAGCTCTGCTAAAAGCTGATTTTGACTCTAGGTTTTCCAAAAATGTGAGATATTATCGAGAGTGTAGGGAGGAAAACATTTTAGAAGTCTAACTTAATTAACTGTGCATGTGATTTAAGTAATCACAGGAGTGGGTCCTAGATTTTTTGCCGTAAGTAAGCTTATTTGCCATAGACAACTTTGCCACAAGCATTTCTGCTGCAAACACTTTTCCCCTATAACAAACCGGCTGCAAGGCAATTCTGCCATAAAAGATAAAATAACAAAAAATAAATGAGGGATATTAAAAAGAACATACTGAAACCTGAGAATAACAAAAGTAAAAAAAAACTTTATTGCAAAATATAAAATACTTGAACACATTTAAAATATGTGTAGATAAAACTGATGTTATTTTGTGGGTTGTACTCAAGCACCTGTCTTCCAAGTCTTTCGTTCATAGTGTTTTATACCTTTTTCCCTTTGCTTATTGTTTAGGCTTGCTCAGTATCACACTTTTTCTTTTTTGCTAAAATATCTTCCTTCATTAAGAGAGGCATCAGGTTCCAAATACTAGGATGCATACTCGTGCCTGAGTTGTTGTGAAAGCCTTCCACACTGTTGTTTGTTCTTGTGTACTGTCACTTGCCCATTGACAAACGTTGTGGCTTCGCTCTATGCTATCAAGGCCCTTTGACTCTTTCTCCTTCAGTATAGTGTGGTTCACAATATAAAACCAACACTTGGGACAAATCATCATTATCTGTCATGATTTTTATATTGTATATGTCAAGCCAAACTGTCAATCAATTAATTTATTTTTTTATGGCAAAACTGCCCAATGGCCAATTAGTTATGTGGCAAAAATGTTTGCAGCAAAAATGCTGGAAGGTTGCTGTGAAATACCAGACACCTGTGGGATGAAGAGTAAGAACCATGAAGAATGGTAAATACGGTAAGGGTTTCATAAAAGACGGATTGGATGTCAGAGTCATTCCTACTCCACTTTTACTTTTAAAAGGCATTAGGCAATGATTGTATCAATGAATGGAATTTTCAGGGGTCTCAGTGAGCAACTTCCCCCAGCTCCCACCCTGGTTTTCAGGCAAATGTTTATTACGGTAAACTGTTTCAAAATGTAATAAAAGTTTATTTTTCAAAAATGTGTCCTTATTAGGAAGATAGTGAGACTGTGAGGAAGTCATTATAATCATGATGTTTATTTTGGTAAAGATGCTGGTGTGTTATGATTATTTTACATCTTAATTTAATTTATTTTTATTTATTTACTTATTTATTTATTTTGTATGGGCTGGCAGACCTTGAACATGAGGAGAGTGGTGTGGGAGGAAAAATTTTAGAAAGCACATCTGACATGTCACATCATTAGCTGTGGCTTTTAAAGACCAATGGAATTTTGTGAAGTGTTTTTAATACTTTGACTTTTTTTTTTTTTTCTTTCCCCAAATGGCTGCACCCATGGCATATGGAAGTTCCCAGGCCAGGGACTGAATCCCAGCCACTGCTGTGAACGATGCCACAGCTGCGGCAATGCTGGATCATGTAACCCACTGTGTCAGGCCAGGGATTGAACCCCTACCTTAGCAGCTGGATTCTTAACCCACTGCACTACAGCAAGAACACCTGATTCTAATTCTATTATGGTCCTTTGCAGATGGGAATAATGTTATAATAAGAGAAACCAAGTCGTCTTTCTCCAGAGCTGTGCTGTAGGGTGGATAAAGGGAGAATTTTCCCTACCTTTAAGACAGATGCTATCACGAAAATAGATTCACAGTCTAGTTGTACTTCAACTCCGGAATTCAGTTTCTCTTTCAGCTCCCTGCAGGATTTCACATTAGCCGACTGTCTAAAGATGCCTTTTGTGAGGGGTCCTTTCTGATTAAGAAAGGAAAGCATATCCTATGGGGAAGTAAAGGGAAAAAATCAAAATGACACTTTATGCATAAAAAGCACCGCAACATCTATCTGCTGTCTCCAGCTGCCAGAGGCTAGGGTGCACCAGGGGAAAGCACTAAAGGCCTGGGGTGAATGGCTTATTGGAGGCCGAAGCCAATTTGTTTTTTGTTATCTTTAAATCTTTGTCTTATCTACTCTCGCTGAATTCAAGGTCTAAAACATTTTACTTTAAATGCTTGAATGAGACTGTCTTTTCAGTGAACCAACAGTCACTTTACCTGTTAACTTGTCTCTCTCCTACCTCACTCTTTCCCCACTATTCTCTAACATGGACTCTTTTCCCCAGATATGGAAACGTTCTTGCCAAATTCAGCCTCCCCACTTGCTTATCCTTCTTCTCACACGACTTTACACTTCACCCTATTTCCTGTATTTATTTCCTTCTTTTAAAATCAGCCTCCAAAATCATCTCCTCCAGGGAACTTTCTCTATTCCATTCCGTTCTGATCAATCTTTCATTTTGCTCTCTTTCCAGTTGTGTGTCCTTTGCTTGCCATGTAGGAAGAGAATGGGTACTGGAGACAAGCAACCCATGCCTGGGCTCTGAAACGTAGCTATGGCACATATTTGTTGTGTGACCTTCGGTAAACTTGAGAGTCTTATTCTTTAATTTGTAGAGTATGAACAATGTTGATGATAATGACAGCTGCCCTCTAAACCTGTTGTGAACGATAAGTGATAAAGTGGCTAGACTAGTGTCTGGCGCTTATAGATGCACAATATAGGATAAAGTTCCAGGCATCTAGTATAGTGCTTGGAGGATACTGGACATTCAATAAATGCTGCTTAACAATGATCATTTACTAGATTCACTGGAGACCATATTTCCTCAGTGGCTTTCATCTGATTTCATCTACATACAAAAGATAACTAACTGCCAGAGAATGTATCTTTATACTTAAAGACTTGGAATACAAATAAAACACATGTATAAAAAATACAAGATTTAGTCTCTGCTGCGAAAGTGATTAAATGAGTTTCTGCCTACAGGGAAATTCTAATTTATCTGAACAGGTTCACGTGGCTCCTTCCTGAAAGCAGTAGCCTAGGCCACCTCTTCCTGGTATGTCTGTCTTATGACTTTACAATAGCTCAATCAGATTTTCATTCTTTGAAGTAATAACAAAGGTTCTCAGTCAAAGCCAGGGGTACCCATACTTTTCCTATTTGGGGCTGGATTGACCTCTCAGAGCTCTCTTTTCCCAAACCTCCTTTCCTATTAGTGTTCCAGGCCAAAATGCAACTCACCAAGACAGGTTTGGGCAGATTGTCGTTCTCACAAATATTCTGCAGAGAAGCCCCGAAGAGCTGGCCTGGCATAGGAGATGTTGGTGACACGGGCAAGGTATCCACCTGAGTGCTGGAACCCCGCCAAAAGGTCCAGTTTATGATGGATCTTCTCCTTTTAAACGTCTTGCTACCTGAATCTAAGGAAGAAGTGAGATTATTAGGAAAAATGATTGAATTAACTTACTCTTATTTCTACAGTTTCCATTTTTACAGCATGTTCATTACTATGGCTCAATATTTTATAAATTAAAGAAGAATCAAACATTTGGGTTATTTTCCTACCCACTTTGAGGACATTACTGGTCTATGTGGTTGAGCTTTTTTTGTTTTTTTTTTTTCAGAGCCACACCTGCAGCATATAGAAGTTCCCAGGCCAAGGGTGGAATCGGAGCTACAGCTGCTGGCCTACGTCACAGCCACAGCAACGCAGGATCCGAACCATGTCTGCGACCTACTCTACAGCTCACAGCAACACCGGATCCCTGACAGACTGAGCAAGGTCAAGGATCGAACCCGTATCTTCATGGATAATAGTCGGATTCATTTCTGCTATGCCACAATGGGAACTCCTTAGTTGAGTACTGAAACTACCTTTTCAAAGTTAAAAGAAGGGAGCTAAACTGTAAAAACTTACAGCAAAGAGTGTTTCATACCAACACCTATCCCATTTTAAAGATGAGACGAAGCATGCAAAAGAGTTGAAGGTTATATTAGACTACAATTAAATAATGAGAAAAGGAAGAAGGAGAAAAGGAGAGAGAAGGAGAGGAGAAGGGAAAGTAGGAAGAGGAGGAAGAGAAAATGGAAAAGAAAGAGTAAGAAGAAGAATTAGGAGAAGAAGCTCTGCCTCTATTAAGATGCTCTCTAGAAACAAGAAAGCTTTACTACCTGATGTTCCACTCTACTACTGATGCTACAGACAGGGAGCTAATGTTTTACATTTCCCCTCCTTTCTTTCCAGCTGCAAAGACTTTCATGTATCTTTTTGGTTCCTGACTTTAAGTAGCATGCTTAAGGCAGCCTGGATGGATACGAACATGAGTGAGACTTGACTTTGGCATGGTAAAGTTTACAATCTAATGGGGGAAAAAACTGGTGATAGGTGAGTGGGAGCAAAGCAAGTATTTTAATAAACAAAATGTCACGAGGGAGGACCAAAGCACCAAAGGCATTCAGGAGGATAAGAAGGCACATCTGGCTGCCCATGAGGACTGAGGGAGTGAACCTGGAGACATCTGCATTTGATGTGAATTTTGAATGAACACAATTTCAACAGCTAAAGGATCTAGCATTATGACCTGCATCTAGTAAGTATCCAATAAATCTTAATTGAACTGAGGAGATATTTAGGTAGAAAAAGACAGCATGAACAAAACAGGCAGAAGAAAGGTCAACAGTGAATCATGATTTTGTGAGATTATAGTTCTAAAACATTTTTGATGTCATCTGTATCTAATTTTAATGTGAAAATTGATGGATCTTCATAGGATTTGGTACTTAAAAAGACAGCTCTTTAAGTCCCCTTTTGGACTTTTTTTCCCATGCATGCCCCCCTGGTCCTCAACACATACACACAGGTAACAACTATAAACACTGAACGAAATTTATAAATATAAAAGCCTAACTAATTGAAGGCACTAAAGAGTGACCAAAAGAAGGTAGCTAGGGGAGGTAAAAGTTTGACACTCGGAAGAAGGGAATGGCAGGGCACTGGCTAAGTTTCCCATTTTTACAGCTTTTGGCCTGAGGATAGGCCCCAGGGTGGTAGGGGTGGCTAAAATTGGGAAAGAAACTTACACTCTTACCGGCTTAAAAACACTAGAGAATGCAGACAGAGGTAACCACAGCAGCTAGAAAGTGAAGTGTGTGTGTGGGAACCCCAGAAAGGAAAAAACTGAACAGTGGGGGCCCCAAACATTGTGTATAGACTCTGCCGAAACCTCCAGCTGATCCCTGAAGCATGCACGTGTGGGGCAGATTCACAACAGCTCAGTTAGGACTAAGGGGGCAGAGATGTGAGAGGCCATAACCCCCAGGGGGCGCCCACACAGGGACAGGGCACAGTGTACACTACAGCTGTGTGGCCCTGACGCCCAACCAAGCTGCCAGAGATGATGTTCAGCTACTCAGCACTTTTTGACAGTGGAGTGATGAAGGAGATGATATTTTCAGCAGTCAAATGCTCATTTCAAACAAGTGTTGTATACTGTGTATTTCCTCAGCATAAGGTACAAACCAAATACTAAAAAGCTAAGTTGTTGGGAGAGTAATCAAATAAGTAACATTTTACTAAAAAGCCTTCAGACGATCATCCACCCTAGGCCTCCTCAGGATACAGTAGGTGCCTTATTAATGTGCATACATCCAGGTGTAAAGGTCTCTGGGTTTGGAGTCAGGAGCCCAGGTAGACTTCTGGCTCAGACACTTACTTGTGCAAGTTACTTATCCTGCTTCTTTCAACTTTAAAATGAGACTACCTACAGCTCAAAGCCTTATTGACAGGATTAAGTAGGATAATGTACGAAAAGTCCTACTTTGTTCAGGGCATAGGTCATAGCAATCTTGATGAAAGTTGCTGAGACACCGATCTCCTCTCCACACTGAGGACCTCCTCCCCACATGCGTTCTGCATCTGTGTAACAGCCTGCAGGAAGCACGCAGACAGGCAGAATACCAGACTCTGCTTAGCTAAAGCACTTTCTTCCTGCCCTGACATTCCCCACCCAACCATTTTAAAAGAACTGGAAAGGAAACTGAAACCATTCTTAAATCCAGAAGGGGATTCGTACGGGCCAGCAATGTCAATCTGTGCAAATGTTTGTTTAATATGTATGTTTACATATGTTGAGTAGCTGTAACTCAATCTAGTTTCCTCACGTTTAATCTGGGTTTCATTATTTCTAAAACTATCAGATTTATTTGATTTTTTGGCTTTCACACAGTTCTTCGGAAGAATGCTCTATCCTAAACATATACCTAGCTATCCTATGAGTGTAGACAGAGGATAAAGTAAAAATTGAGTCCTGTATTTTATTATAAATACTTTCAGCTGCAGCCACATCTTTTATTATGTACAACAGTTAATTTTAGAGTTCACGTCCCCTTTGGGACTGAGGAAAAAAATTTCATTAAAGTTTACTTTCTTGCAGAGCTTTTAACACACAGCTCTTATTTTCTAAATGTCAAAGGCTGTTGAAAAACAGGGCAATTGTTATAAAAAAAATAAAAGGGTGATGTAAATGTAGAGCAAGTGAAATTCACGTAAATCTAGCTTTCCCAGACTATCCTGGTAAGACTCAGGCTAGTGTTTCTTCATGCTGAAATTAGGGAATGGAATATTAAAAATTACATTTCTTAAAAGTTTGTGCTTATGGGCTATTAAAGAATAGTGGCAACAACAAAAAACCCTTAATTAGAAATTTTAGCAAGATGGTGACATAGGAAGATCCTGAAACACCTCCTACCACAGATACACCATATCTACAGCTATATCAGGATGATTTTCCTCTGAAAAAACCCTAAAAACTGGTGGAAAGACCATCACATTGGGCCGATGAGAAGGAAACCACATTGAAGTAGGTAGAAAAGGCTAAGACACAGTCTCACCACAAACTCTACTCCTGGTGCAACAACCCACAGTCAGGAGGGAATTCATAACCTCGAGCTTCTCCACAGGGAGTGATGGGTTCACACCCTACAAAGGTCACCCCAACATTTAACATTCAGCATCTGAGAGATGAGACCCCAAAATATCTTGCTTTGAAGACCAACAGAGCTTATGCCCATGAGACCTGTGGGGCTGTGGAGAACCCAGGAATAGTTCTTAAATGGCTTGTACACAGACTCACCCACCTGAGGGTCCAGTGCAGAGGCACCCACACTGTGTGTGTGAGAGAGACTCATTTCCCTATCTTAAAGCACTGATTTGAGGGGCAGCAGCCTGCTGGGATGCTCTCCAGGTCAGGCTGGTGGGCACTGTCTTTCTGTTTTCCCTCTACCTTGCTAAAGCTGGCAGGCACTAATTTTTTTTTTTTTAAACCTTTCTGGTGGGTGTCATCTTTTTCATTTTTACTTTCCTTCCCCCCTTTCCTCTTTTTCCTTCTCTGTTTCTTCCCTCCCTTTCTCTTTTTCAGTGGGTGCCATCTTTGTACTCTCCCGTTGCCCCACTTCAGCCAGCGGGCAGCATTTTTGTGCTCTTCCCAGGCTGCACTCCAGAGCGCCTCTATCTCATGGAAAGGTGATTTTCCACATGTCTAGCACCCTTGTTGTTACATTTGGTGACACAGTTTTTGCAGCTGCCACCAAGGGAATACCCTTTGATCACACGGCTCTGGTGGTGAGGGGGGCTTACATTCCTAGGTCTCACAGAACTATTAACAATTACACAGTTCTTGGAGGACTACCATTCCCAGGGTACTGAACAGACAGCAGACTAAAACCCCCCCCCCCCCCACCCCCCGGCTTTCTGTCAAATAGGCCTGTTTACTAATCCAGGAGCTTCAACCCTAGGGACAGGCATCTAGTCTGGCACATACTGAGGTGTTCTCAAAGAATGTCAGCTGGGGGCACCTTCTTTGCATGTTCCTCCTAAGTCACTACAGCTCACGGGTGTCTCCTATAAAGGAGTTTATACACTCATCTGGAGCCTCGATTTTTGTGACTGCTGCCAGGGGGTACCTTCAGATAGCCTGGTTGTGGTAGCCAGCAGGGTTTATGCTCGCAGTCCTAGTGGATTATATACACTTGCATTCTTGAAAAGTTACTATTTGAGGATCTAGTTTCCAGTCAGCCTGAATGAAGATTCTTTTTTTTTTTTTTTTTTGCCTTTTGTCGTTTTAGGGCCGCACCTGCGGCATGTGGAGGTTCCCAGGCTAGGGGTCTAATCGGAGCTGTAGCCGCCAGCCTTCGCCAGAGCCACAGCAACGCAGGATCCGAGCCGCATCTGCGACCTACACCACAGCTCACGGCAACGCCGGATCATTAACCCACTGAGCAAGGCCAGGGATCGAACCCGCAACCTCATGGTTCCTAGTCGGATTCGTTAACCGCTGAGCCACGACGGAACTCCTGAATGAAGATTCTGACTGAGCTCTCTCCTTTGGGACACTGATTGACTTTGGAACATCCTCAACTACCGGGAGCTATTAAAAATAAAACGGGCTGCTTGGACAATTACAAAGGGTTGAGAGAAAACTAAGAACTAGGGCAGGGTTAAAGGAGAAGGTTAATTTCCTATACAAGGCCAACTGTTCAAGACTAGGAGAGGTGGATGCTTCATCTAATGCACAGAAACCAATACAGAAAGTCAAGCAAAATGACGAAACAGAAGAATACATTCCAAATGAAGGAACAAGATAAAGCTTCAGGAAAAAAGTTAATGAAATACAGATAAGTAATTTATCCGATAAAAGTTCAAGGAATAGTCATAAAGATGCTCACTGAACTTGGAAGAATGGATGAACAAATGAAAACTTCAGCTGTGGTGTAGGTCAGCAGATAGCAAATATAAGAAAGTTCCAAACAAAGGTCATATAACTGAAGAATATAATAACTGAACTGAAAAACAACTTGGGGGGGTTTCAACAGCAGATCTGATGAAACAGAAGAAAGGATCAGTGAACTTGAGACAGGGCACAGGAACTCACCCAACCAGAGGACCAAAAAGAATGAAAAAAAGTGAAGACAGCTTAAGGGACTTATGGGACAACATCAAGTATATTAACTGTTATATTGGGTGGGTGGGGGGGATCCCAGAAAAAGAAAAAAGAGAGAAAGGGGAAGAAATCTTATTTGAAGAAATAACAGCTGAAACTGTCCTAATCTGGGGAAAGAAATAAATATTCAGATCCAGGAAGCCCACAGGTTCCAAATAAGATGAACCAAGAGATCTATTCCAAGATAAATTAAAATTAAAATGTCAAAAGGTAAAGACAGGAGATCCTGTTGTGTGTCAGTGGAAATGAATCTTACTAGTATCCTTGAGGATGCGTTTTTAATCCCTGGCCTCACTCAGTGGGTTAAGGATCTGGCATTGCTGTGAGCTGTGGTGTAGATCACAGATGCAGCTCGGATCCTGTGTGGTTGTGATGCAGGCTGGCTGCTATAGCTCTGACTGGACCCCTAGCCCGGGACCTTCCATATGCTGTGGGTGTGGCCCTAAAAAGCAAAGCAAAACAAAGCAAAGCAAAGCAAAACAAAACATCAAAAAAAGTAAAGACAAAGAGAGAATTTGAGAACAGCAAGAGAAAAATAATTTATTATGTCCCAGAGAAACCTCTTAAGACCATCAGCAGATTTTTCAGCAGAAATTTTACAGGCCAGAAGGAAATTGCACACTATATTCCAAGTGTTGAAAGAAAAAATTTCCAACCAAGAACACTCTACTTAGCAAAGTTATTATTGAGAATTGAAAGAGAGAAAGAGAGGTTTCTGGACAAGTTAAAACTAAAGGGTTCTTCACCTCTAAACTGCCCTTACAAGAAACCTTGTTAAACGCATTTTATTTTTTAAGCTGAAAAGAAAACGTGCTAATTAGTAACAAGAAAATATACAGGAGTGTAAATCTCACTGGAAAAGGCAAATATATAGTACAGGTAGTGTATTACTTACTTATAAAGCTAGTATGAAGGTTGAAAGACAAAAATAGTAAAAATGATGTAAGTATAATATTTAATTTAATGATACACAAGATAATTGTAAAATGTGACATCAAAGCCATAAACTGGCAGGGAAAGGAGAGTAAATATTTAGATCTTTACAATGTGTTCAAACTTAAGTTGGTATCAATATAAAAAAGAACATTATAAGGAGTTCCCTGGTGGCCTAGTGGTTAAGGATTTGGCATTGCCACTGCTGTGGCCTGGGTTCAAGCCCTGGCCTGGAAACTTCTTCAAGCTCTGGGCATGGTCAAAAAAATAAAAATGAATGTTATAAATACAAATTGTTATATGTAAGCCTCATAGTAACAAATAAGCAAAAACTTAAAGTAGATACACAAAAGATAGTGAGAAAGAACCTAATCATATCACTAAATAAAGTCAACAAACCACAAAAGAAGAGAAGAAATGAACAAGGAAACAATAAAACAGCCAGAAAACAATTAAAAAGGCAATAACACATCTATCAATAATTACTTTAAATGTAAATGGACTAACTTCTTCAATCAAAGACAAAGGACTAGATGGATTAAAACAAAACAAACAAACAAACAAAAAAACAGGACCCAACTACATGCTGCCTCAAAGAGACTCACTGCAGACCTCAGAACATTACAGACTCAAAGTGAAGAGATGGAAAAAGATATTTCATGAAAACTGAAGCCAAAAGAAATCTGGAGTAGCTATACTTAGTTAGACAAAATAAACTTTAAAACGAAGACTGTAATAAAAGACAAAAAAAGGGCAAGACTTAATGATAAAGGGGTAAATCCAGCAAGAGGATATAACATTTATAAATATTTATGACCCAACACAGGAGCATTTAACAGACCAAAAGGGAGAACTAAATAGCAATATAATAATAGTAGAGGACTTTGATAATCCATTTACATAATGTATAGATCATTCAGACAGAAAATAATAAGAAAACATCAGCCTTATATGACGAGTTAGATCAGACGAACTTAAGAGAAAAAAATGTTTTTTTTCCTTTTCTTCCAAACAAGCCTACAGGATTTTTCACATTAACCAAAAAGAATAAAGTAACGATCAACAGATAAGGAAGAAAGGAGGAATTTACAAGTAGATCTTAAAGGACAAGTCAAGTTGCTGCCCGACACTCCTGAAAACCAAAAAAAGTATCCTAATATATGGACATATATTCATCAAAATGCTTACACTTAGCACATTCCATCAAAAAAGCAAGAGAACACACATTCTTCTCAAGTGCATCTGGAATATTCTCCAGGATAGATAATTTGTTAGGTCACAAAATGTCTTAAATTTAAGGAAACTGAAATCATACCAAACATCTCTTCTGACCACAAGAGTATGAAACTAGACATCAATTATACAAGGAAACTGAAATATTCCCAAATATGTGAAGGGTAAATGACATGCTACTGAACAACCAGCAAGTCAATGAAGAAATCAAAAGTGAAATAATAAAATACTTTGAGACAAATGAAAACAGAAATATAATATACCAAACTTATGGGATACAGCAAAAGTATTTCTAAGAGGGAATTTCATATCATTAAATGCCTACCCCAAGAAACTGGAAAAAGAACAAATGAAGCTCAAAGTTACTAGAAGGAAGGAAGTAACAAAGATCAGAGCAGAAATAAATAAAATAGAGACTAAAAAACAATAGAAAATATCAATGGAACCAAGAGCTGCTTTTTAAAAAAAATAAACAAAATTGATAAACCTTTAGCCAGACTCAACAAGAAAGAGTGAGAGGGGGTTCAAATATAAAATCGGAAATGAAAGAGGAGATGTTACAGTGATACCACAGAAATACAAAGGATCATAAGAGATTACTATGAACAATTATACACCAAAAAATTGGACAGCCTAGGAGAGATGGATAAATTCCTGGACACATACAACTGTCTGAGTCCAAATATGAAGAAAAAGAAAATTGAAACTGACTGATTATTGGTGGGAGACTGAATCTGTAATTTAAAAAGTCCCTATAAACAAAAGTCTAGGACCCAACAACTTCACTGGTGAACTCTACCTAGCATTCAAAGAAGAATTAATACAAATCCTTCTCGAATTATTCCAAAAAATAGGAAACTCATTTTTTAAGGACAGCATGACCATGATACCAAAAGCAGACAAGGAAACAACAAGAAAAACAAAATTACAGGTGAATATCCCTGCTGAACATATATTCAAAAATCCTCAACAAAATATTATCAAACTAAATTCAACAGTACATTAAAAGAATCATATACCATATCAAGTTGGATCTATTCCAGGAATACAAGGATGGTTCATATTTCAAAAATCAATCAATGTGATAAATCATATTAACAAAACAGAAGGTAAAAATCTTATGATCATTTCAAATAGATACAGAAAAAGCATTTGACAAAATTTAGCATTCATTTATGATTAAAAACTCTCAACAGAATGGGTATAGAGAAAATGTACCTCAACATAATAAAGGTCATATGTGACAGTTAACATCATACTCAATGGTAAAAAGCTTTCAGAAAGAAGATAAAGATGCCCAGTCTCACCTTTTTTATTTAATATAGTCTTGGAAGTCCTAGTCAAAGCAATTAGGTAAGGAAAAAAAAGTATTCAAATTAGAATGGAAATAGTAAAACTGTCTCTATTTGCAGATGAGACAACACTACATACAGAAAACTCTAAAGACTATTAATAAATAAATTCAGTAGATTTGCAGTATAGAAAATCAATATACAGGAGTTCCCATCGTGGCTCAGTGGTTAACGAATCCGACTAAGAACCGTGAGGTTGCGGGTTTGATCCCTGGCCTTGCTCAGTGGGTTAAAGATCCGGCGTTGCTGTGAGCTGTGGTGAAGGTTGCAGACGCGGCTCGGATCCCGCGTTGCTGTGGCTGTGGTGAAGGCCGGCGGCTACAGCTCCTGTTAGACCCCTAGCCTGGGAACCTCCATATGCCGCGGGTGCGGCTCTAGATAAAGGCAAAAAGACAAAAAAAAAAGAAAAGAAAATCAATATACAGATATCTGTTGTGTTTCTACACACTAATAACAAACTATTAGAGAAATTAAGAAAATAATCTCATTTATAAGGGATCGAAAAGAAAAAAATACCTAGGAATAAACTTAATCAAGAAGATGAAAGACCTGTGTATTGAAAACTGTAAGGCACTGATGAAAGAAATTGAAGAAGACACAAATAAATGGAAAGATATTCCATGCTCATGGATTAGAAGAATATTGTTAAAATTTCCATACTATCCAAAGCACTCTATAGACTCAATGCAGTTCCTATCAAAATTCCAATGGCCATTTTCACAGTATTAGGACAAACAATTTTAAAAGATCCATAAAACTGTGGAACCATAAAAGATCCCACGTGGGCAAAGCAATCTTGAAAAGGAAGAACAAAGATGGAGGCCTCATGCGTCCTGATTTTAAACTATATTATAAAACTATAGTGATCAAAACAGTATAATATTGGCATAAAAACAGATACATTGATCAATGGAACAGATTAGAAAGCCCAGAAATATACCTCCACACTTGGTCAAGTAATGTATGACAAAGGAGCCAAGAGTACACAATGGGGAAAGGAGTCTTCAATAAATGGTGCTGGGAAAACTGGACAGCAACATGCAAAAAAATGAAACTGGATCACATCATACATAAAAATTAACTCAAAATGCATTAGGACTTGAATATATAACCTAAAATAATAAAACTCTCAGAAGGAAACATGGGGGTAAACTACTTGACATTGGTCTTGACACTGATTTTTTTTTTTTTTGTATTTGACATAGAAAGCAAAGGCAACAAACGCAAAAATAAACAAAAGACTACATCAAACTAAAAAGCTTCTGCACAGCAAAGAAACCCATCAACAAAATGAAAAATCAACCTACCAAATGGGAGGAAATATTTGTAAATCATCTATCTAATAAAGGGTTAACAACCAAAATATATAAAGAACTCATACAACTCAACAGCAAAAAACCAAATAATCTGATTAAAAAAATGGGCAGAGGACCTGAATAGACATGTTTCCAAGGAAGACATACAGATGGCCAACAGGCAACTGAAAAGATGCGTAACATCACTTATCATCAGGGAAATACAAATCAAAATCACAACGAGGTATCAACTCACACTTCTGAGAATGGATATTATCAAAAGGACAAAAAATGGCAAGTGGTGATGAGGGTGTGGATAAGACAACCCTCACGCACTGCTGGTGGGAATGTAATCTGGTGTAGCCACTATGGAAGACAATATGGAGGTTCCCCCCAAAATTAAAAATTGTACAACCATATGATGCAGCATTTCCATTTCTGAGTAATTATCTAAAGAAAATGAAAAACTAAGTTCACATTTAAGACATTTAACAGACAAGTAATGTCAAGCTACTTTTACAAGAAAAGTCTTGCTATCTAAAGTTAAAATAAGATGCAAGATTTCCATTTCCGTAAAAATTTCTAGCGGATATGTTTTCTGAGCTTAAACTGCAGTTCCAACCTCAATGCAAGTGCAAAGGAAATTTCTATATTTCAAAATCCTTAGTGAAACTGAACTGCACAAAAAGACATTTCCATATTTCAAAATCCGCTAATTTTCATCTAGTCTTTAATAGGAACTGCTTCATCTGCAATGAAATGAAATGCCAAAAAGCAAATATCAAAAGGAGAAGCTAACAAAATTCTACAAATGTATCTGAAGAGAGGAGTATGTTCAATTAAAATTGTATGCTTGAGGGATGATATATCAGTATCTTCTCACTATATGCGTGAAAAGACATTTTCGAAATGATGAAATACATAAAATTTCATTAGAGATAAGAACATTTCACATTCAATTACAGTAGTTGTAATACTAACTTTGAATACAATTAAATGAAATGTTATTTCCAAAAACGAATTCAATTCCTCTCATTAGTAGGTCTGTGTTACATAAAATTGTACTCAATTATTACTGTATATTGAATATCATCATTAAAAATTTTGTGGAAATTCATTTTCTCTCTTGGGTAACCACGTCATATTCTCAGTTTTGTCTCTTGACCTGCAAATTTTACTATATGGTCTTTTACAGAAAAAGTCTGTTGATCCCTAATCTAAGTCAGTGATTTCAAAAGAGGCTTTTCATCAAAATCTCCTGTTTTTTAAATTAAAAAACACAAAAACGGTTCACTTCTTAATTTTTTACTTGCACAGGCAGGTAGCCACTATTGGTCTGTAGTTACTCCATCCCTGATCCCATTTATCACGAATCATCTTATAGCTGTGACTACTATTATCCTAACTTCCAACAGGAAGAAACAGAGGATTAGTAAGTAGAGATGCCTACTTAAATTAAATGAAGCAAAATTGGGTAAAACCCTTGATTATTTCGGTCAAATCAATTAAAATAAATTTATTTTATTTTCTTGACAAGAGACCAGCTCTGAAAGCACAGGTATAAATAAAGGTAGATGAGTAAAATATTATTCTCCTCAGCTTAATTATAAAGGCAATATTCCCTTTGTATCTTTAAGGAGCACTAACAAAAGATGTATTAACAAATTAATTCTTTCAATAAATATTTATTGAGTTTTTATTTATATATGCAACACTGTTCCAGGTGCTAGGAGTACACAGCAATAAACAAAACAGACCAAATGCTCTGCCTTCACGGAGTTCACTTTTTAGTGGAATGGATAACTATAACACTGCTCTAATACCACTTCAAAATGGCCCAAAGATGTGAATAAACAGCTTGAGAGCTGAAAAACTCAATTTACCACTATAGGAAAGAGGAGGACTGGTGCAAGTGCAAGTTAGTTTTTATAGCTGGTGTTGGCAAGATGAGGGTATCCTGACCAGTGACTTCAATAAAGTATGAAATTTTGAAGCTAGGCCATCAACAGAAAGTGAAAAGGTTGGACATGCATATGTTGGGGGGTGAGTATAAAACGTTGGCTACTGTTCTTTGGGTCCCCCAGTTTGCTCAAATAGACAAAAGCAGCTACGAAAATTCAGCATCAATTTTCCAGTATCTCACATTTTTTGTTAAGATACATTTTCTTCTATTTTCCATACAATCTTACTTTCAGACTGAGGGTGTAAAATTCGAACTTGGGTTAGGGTAATTAATGATAGTCCTCCTATGTTGAATATCACTTTTATCACTCTGGAGTCTTCATTGTGGGGTAGGTAAGAGATGGTTACACTCACAGGGAATTGGGATTGGATCAGCAGACTGAGCAGAGAGTTCTGTGGCAATCATCTTAATCTTTAATGCTTATCGGTACCAGGATCCAGGTAGGACATCAGAGTCTCCTGACACCCATCACTGACAGCCTCCTTTTTATAATGTGATCATTTAGGGGGAACACACAATGCAATGTCTTACAGTACAAAGAAGGCATTGAAACACCTGCAGCATTACCTGGTGCCTTTGACTCTGAAAGGGGCATAAGGTTTAAAGGGGAAAGAAGAGTGAAGAAAGAAGGAACAGACTCCATTACTCCTTCTGCTGATTTATAAAACCATCTTCTAAAACTCCATCTTTCCTTTCAAAACACTTAGCAAGTTAAAAAAAAAAAAAAACTCATCCTGCTGGAAGTTTGGGTCTTCGCCTGTATAAAGGCAAATGACTTTGAAAACTCTGTTTTTAGGAAGGAAAAGTTCTGCTAAAAAGGGCTCTATGAGGGAGGAGAGAACTCACCGCTCAGTTGTTGGGCCACAGCCAGGCGGCTGGGCTTCAGGATGAACTGGCACTGCATCTCTCGGGGCAGCTGCTCCATGAGGAAGGCCTCCTGGAAGCTGGAAGGTGTGGGGGAGTCCTTTGATCCCTGCGTCAGAAGTGCGGTGTCTCGAAGATGGCTCATTTTAATTCCATAGGGATATTCATGTCCTACACAGAGAAAAACCTGAATGTGGACTTTGGGTTGACTGGCACTGTGAGTATGTATGCTACATACTGGAATGTATTCCAGTTTGCTCCCAGCCCTTTTGGTATAAAGATCCTTTTGCTGACAATATTCACCATATACACTCTTACAGCTGGAGACCATGGCATAATGCAGGTGCCCAACCAGAAGAGCTTTTTTTAAAAATTTTTTTTGGGGGGCGCAGGGACAGAAAAAAAATGCAGAAAGAAAAAAAATCTTTAAATAATACTTGTTTGGGAATGCATACATTAGTCTGTGAGTCACATAATGTTGACTTTTCCTATGTTCACATCTAAGAAATTTAGAAGTGTTCTAGTTTCTCCTTTGACACTAACTATACCTGTAAATCTTTAGCAAATCCTTGACCCCCCTTTTAGCCCTAAATTCATGTTTTAAAATATTTACCCTACCTATCAGATAGATTTGTAAGAATTAAATAAGTACACTTTAGTAGTTCATATTATCTAAATAGTAAGGTCAAAGAACTATACAGTTCAAGCATCACTATGATTGCTATTATTCAATATAAGATGTCTGTCTGAAACAGACTTTCTACACTTTTTATGAGCTATATAATTACTCAAAAGCATTAGAACTGTGTTTTTTTTTTTTTTGACCACTGCTCTCTGAAGTTATTCATAGGTAATAATTTTAATTAAGACTGAAAGGTATTACAAACATAAAAACAAGATTCAAAAAGGAATTTCCAAACTAGAAAAACTAAACCTTGGACTTCTGACTGCAACATGATATTTTTTACTCTTTAGTACTCTAAGTAACTGTACTTTCTTAATTAAAGTACCATTGTGCTATAGATTTAGTTTAGTTTTTTTTTCTTTTTAGGCCACACCTGTTGGCATATAGAAGTTCCCAGGCTAGGGGTCCAACTGGAGTTACAGCTGATGGCCTATGCCATGGCCACAGTAACACTGGATCTGATCCACGTCTGCAACCTACACCACAGCTCACGGCAATGCCAGATCCTTAACCCACTAAGCGAGGCCAGGGACTGAACCTGCATCCTCATGGGATACTAGCTGGATTCGTTTCCACTGGAAACAGGAACTCCTAGTTTACTTTTTAAAGAAAGGAAATTCTTTTCTATTCCTGATTCATCACTGAATCTAACTCAGTGAACTCTTCCTTTTTTCTTTCCATCTGGCGTAGTCATGCAATATCAATGTTCCATTAATATCAAGTATTACGGCAACTTTCAGGGATTAAGAAAAAAAAAGAACTTCTATGACAGCAATAGAACAAAATCAATTTATCAAAATAGCCAGGAGCTAATCTGCAATTGAAGTTTGCAAGGAACTTTAAAATATACAATGGAGAGTTGTTGCTCAGTAACAATCATGTCCCATGGTTTTTCAGTGAGAGTTAGAAATGAAGCTTGAAGCTGTCTTAAGACTGAGAGTAACTGTCTACATAGTTTTAATTAAATTAATATATTTTATTAAAACATTTAAGTATTAATTTGATTTTTAATCACAGCTTTAATTGTTGCTTATTGACTTTTACAAAAATGACAACACTAAGAAAGAAGCTGGAAATTTAGTGAATTTGGTCCTCAGCCACGAGCGCAATGACTTGCTTTAAGTATGAGAATAAACACTTCATACAAAAGTTTGGTTTTAGGTTATTCAGAACACTTGAGACCTGAATTACACAGTAGTGATCTCACAAGTAAATAAAACAATTTTAAGAGGTACCTTATATGATATGCTTTGCACAATGTATGGCAAACAGTAAGTATTTGAAAATTATTAACATAAATTATCATCATCATCTCAAGATCTGCTACAGATAATGTCTCATTGTAAGTGGTCTATTTCTGTTAATTACCCAAATGACCTCACTGATCATGAAATATTTTTTAGCTAAATGATTTAGATAATGTGAGATGTATCTATTTATCAATAATTCTTTAAAAATGCTAAAAAACTTGGCTAGAAAAATAGTAGTTAGTAAAGCAGTATCAATTGCAAAGTTAGTAATGAAGATTTTCAGGAATCTAAATTTTAGGTTTAATTTCATTTTCTTTATGATGCTTAGGAAAGTTCTGGGTGCAAGGGCAGTGTTAAATACTCACTGGTAAATTAAGAATAATTATTGGATTAGAGATGGTCTTTCCATAGAGGCAAGTAGCAGGTAGGAAAGGGAACAGGAAATTTAAGAACTAAACATGAAAAATAAATATACACAAAAAAGGAATACCTATATGTATTGCTTTCTTTTAGAAAAACATTTTAGGAGTTTCCACTGTGGCTTGGTGGTAATGAGACTAGTATCTCCGAAGACGCAGATCTGATCCCTAGCCTTGCTCAGTGGGTTAAGGATCTGGCATTGCCATGAGCCATGGTGTAGGTTGCAGATGTGGCTCAGATCTGGCAGTTGCTGTGGCTGTGGTGTAGGCTGACAGCCGCAGCTCTGATTCGACCCCTAGCCTGAGAACCTCCATATGCCACATGTGTAGCCCTAAAAAGACCAAAAAAAAAAAAAAAAAGAATATGATATAAGATTTAATATTTAGTAGTAATTAAATTTAATACCACAGGACCAGTTCTCTGAGACATTTACAATTATAACTAAAACATAATCAATTCTATTTTAGATTTTCATGGAAACTTACCAATAAGTGGGTATGGTGCCTCTTCTCTGCCAGAATTGACCCATAACTGGTAGTCTTTTTCAGAGCCCTTGGAGACAGAAGAATTAACAACTCTTTAACATTTGGTAAATGAATGAGGACACATTTTTTTTTTTGACATTTTTAAGTTTTGCAAAAGAAAAATAGGGACAATATAAATGCTTTTCAGGTTAACGGTGGTGGACATGGTTTTTGAAGATGGCAGTGTTGATTCCTATAACTCGCCTCTCCTTTTCCAATCCCCAACTGAGGACTCAGGAATCCTGCCCCTTTTCCCTAGGGATGACTAGGGATCCACGAACTGCAATGGAATCAGCCCTCACTCTTAGGGGAAATCCACAGAATGTGAAATCATATATATGTCCTTTTACAAAGTTAGAAGAAACTTTCTGGTTTTCTAAAAGGTAAATCGATCTTTTTTTAAGAGTCCTTACTTTTGCTATGTCAATGCATTTCTCAGAGAATACTGGACTTAATCTCCTGCAAACAAAGCCTTGTTATGCAGAAAGCCACAACACTGCTGTGTCTATGATGAAAAGGTAAAATCTCAAAGGCTGATTATTAGCTTAGCTGTTTCTGAGTGGAAGGAGAAGAATGACAAAGGGCTTTGAGGAGATGGGTAGCTGGCACAGTCTACACTGGCTTTATTTTGGGAAAGTCCAGTCCTGGGGACAGAAAGGACAAGAATGCTGTCTAGAGAATAGGCCCCATTATGGGGAACAATGAAAACTGTTCACTAGCAGAATTACAACCCAGTAATACTAAAAGTACCACTTGAAAGAGATAATACTAAATTATACAGACTTTGTTGTATCTTTTAGAGAGACAAAGCAAAAAACGTTTGAAAGGAAATTAGAACAGATTAGCAATATTTAATATTCTTGCCTTTATCTTCTGATTAAAAATCCTAGCCCTGACCTTCTAATGAACGGAAGGTCCTGGCAAGGAAATAACCCAACCAGATCCCTCCCCTACTTGGTCACTTCCTTATTGCAAACAGGAAGAGTAACCTTATAAAAATCTTTCCTTTTTTTGTTGTGTCTGAAAATACTTTAATAATCCCTTAGAACAGTATAACCAAGCAGCCTCGATTCATAATTACATTGAACAGAAATATATTCAATATGATAAGATCACTTTATCTAAAAGAAAGGCATAAATAAACAAACGAGTCATGTCATTAATTGATCTCCCTTAAACTCGTCACTCTCTTCCAATGTATAATTTTGTAAGCTTAGAAGTCTATGCAGAGGTGCCTGCTTTACCTAGTGCATATCCACATTTAATTACATCTTAACTATTTTATTAAATTTAACTAAAATAAATCATATTTCTCACTCTAAATTTCGGTTGCCCTGAGTTCTTAACAGCTTATGATAGTATGTGTGAAAGCAAAGCAAAAATACAGTTATAACTGTGGCATATCTTAAGTATCTGTCGTGTCACATCTTAGGAACACCATGTTTTCATATTTATTGAGAACTCACTCAAGAAGTGGCATTGTTCAAGTGCTTGCTTGAGTTTTCATCCTTATGAACGTCATTTCCTTTAATAATGTACCCACTGTGTCATGTTTATGTACCGGTAAGGGGGACATGAGAACTTCCCAACTCTCCCTATCTCATCCTCAAACATTCCAATCTTCTCTATTAATAAAATCTCAAAAACTCACTATTGCCCCATGAAACAGAAAGAAGCAGAAGCTAAAAGCAAAACAGGCGGACGTGTGGTGTGTGTGCTAAAGATCTTTAAATCCATGATGTAATTCAAAGCTTATTTTTTTTAATTTACCAATTCATTAGAGGTGCCATCTACCTGATTCTCTGGGCCTGAAGCCAGTTAATATGGTTTTTAACCATGTGTTCTTCATATAGAAGTTTTACTTTAGAACAAATCCATCAGAATTCATCATCCTGAGACTGACTGAATCTTGGGACAGTAACTGAATAACTAGGTAAGGAAGAAGAACCAGGAGAGGAGGCAGGGAAAGAATAATTATATAGGGACAAGTGAGGGGGGGAAGGAGGCTGAAACTTTCTTATTAAAAATTTTATACCACCCCCCCAAATGTATATGGATATAGCATATACAATAAAAATAATATTATTATCACTCTAAAATTATAGTCTAATCTTATTACACTTTTTAGTGCATACAGGATACAAAGTGGGAGTGGAAGAAAAGCACTCAATATTAAGCTAATATTAAAACCTCACTGATCCAGGTGAAAGACCTATACTGTGAAACCTATGCTGTGAAATCATTGATTAAGCAAACTTAACTCAATACAAATTAATGGAAAGATAACCCATGACCAATGATTGTAAGGATTAATATTGTTACAATATTCATACTATCCAAAGCAACTGACAAATTTAATGCAACCTCTATCAAAATACCCATGGCATTTTTCACAAAAATAATCCTAAAGTTTCTATGAAGCCACAAAAGACCCAAATAGCCAAAGAAATCTTGAGAAAAAAGAACAAAGCTAGAGACAGCCTGATACCTGACTTCATACTATACTATAAAGCTACTGTAATCAAAACAGAGATCAATGCAACAGAACAGGGCACCCAGAAATAAACCCACATACATGTGGTCAATTAATTTATGACAAAGGAGGCAAGAATATATAGTGGAGAAAAGATAATCTCTTCAATAAGCAGTGCTGGGAAAACTGCACAGAAACATGTAAAATGAAATTAGAATATTTTCCCTACCTTATAAAAAAATAAAGTAAAAATGGATTAAAGGCCTAAATGTAAGACTGGAAAACCCCCAGAAGAAAGCATAGGCAGAACACTCTTTGAAATGAATTGTAACAATATTTTTTTTGGATCTGTCTCACAAGGCAAAATAAATAAAAACAAAAACAAATGAGACCTAATTTATAAACTAAAAGCTTTTGCACAGCAAGAGACCACTGACAAAACAAAATACCATATACAGAATGGGAAAAGACATTTGCAAACGATATGAGCAACAAGGAGTTAATACCCCAAATATTTAAATAGCTGATACAACTCAATTATCAAAAAAACAAATAACCAAATCCAAAATGGGCAGATGAAATTCTTTTTATTCCAAAGAAGACTTACAGATGGCTAGCTAACAAGTACATAAAAAGATGGTCAACATCACTAATTATCAGAAAATTGCAATAATGAGGTATTACCTCACATCTTTCAGAATGGCTGTCATCAGCAAGAACACAAATAACAAATATTGTCGAGGATGTGGATAAAAGGGAACCCTCCTACACTATACCACTTACATGGTTAAGCATGTAAATTGGTACTGCCTCTGTGGAAAACCATGGAAGTTCCTCAAAAAACTAAAGATATGATCCAGCAATTTCATTCCTGCATATATGTACAAAGAAAACAGAAAAACTAATTTTAGAAGATATATGTACCCCAATGTTCACATTAGCAATCCAAGTGACCATCAACAGACAAACAGATGTAGAATATATGGCCTATATATCTGTGGATATCTGCATATATTTATAGATATATAGTGGAATATTTCTAAGCCACAAATAAGAAAGAAAATTTTGCCATTTGCAACAATATGAATTGACCTGGAGAGTATTATGCTTAGTGAAATAATTCAGAGAAAGACAAATATTGTATGTATTCACTTTTTGTGGAATCTGAAAAATAAAACAAATGAACAGATATAAAAACAGAAACAGACATACAGAGAACAAACTAGAATTACCAATGAGTTGTGAGGTAGGAGGAGGGGCAAGACAGGTGAAGGGGATTAAGAGGTGTAAACCTCTATAAAAGAAATAAGATATATGGATATAATGTACAGCACAGGGAACAGAGCCAATATTTTATGATATTTTTATATGGAGTATAATCTATAAAAACATGAAATCACTATGTTGTACGCCTGAAACTAATATAGTGTTGTAAGTCAACTACACTTCAATTAAAAAAAAACCCAAACACTCAAAGAAGAAAAAACTTTACTGTTCTTTACCCAAAGAATAAAAAACTTTACTGTTCTTATTTTCTACATTATTGGGGATAAAATATGACCTTGGTGTTTCTAGTAATCAACTGTCCTATGATGGAAGGGATAATATTTCTAAGAATCTACAGTATCAATGTTTGTTTTTAATTAAAAATATCTAGCAGAGTAACTTACATTTATCCCTAGCATTGGAAGTGACTTGTTGATAACTTCATTTGCTGTATCTGAATTCGTTACTATTATAGTTTTAGACTGTGGGGAAAAAAAAATAAGAAATACAGCTATAAATAAAGGACTTTAAAATACGCAAACAAGTACTTAACTGCCAAGTCATCATTCACATGCAAATCTTGATTTCAAATGCTGACAGAGTAAACCATATGACTTAAGTAGAACACAAACCCTTGAATATAATGTACTTTCATTCCATTACATATTATGCCTTTTAATAAAACATCTCTTTCTCTTAAAGAATATGTGGCTCACAAAATAGAAGACCTTAAGCCAGAAAGAAAAAGAATAAATACATTTAGGAGAGATGACACGATCACCCTCCTAATCAAAAACAAAAACAAAAAAAATCATTGAGGTTGGTCCTCCACATCATGTCCACGACTATTTCCATAAAGCAACACAGTAAAAAAAGGGAGAGGGTTAGAATACTTTGTTTCCTCCTGAGCAGTGTTTTCACAGTGTGGGTTTTTATTTCTTTGCACAGTAAAAAGTCAGTTTAGGTAACATCAGAGTAAGAACTGGTTACAAAAGACATTTAAAGTTTAGAATTAAAAACCCCACTATTTATTGAGCACTTTCTGTATGTCAGGCACTGTGGCTACTGAGATTTCCATTACAGGAATCTGAAAAGGCCTAAAACCAAAGAATCTAGCAAACAGATTGAAAACATTAGAAACTTCAAGTCTGTTACCAACTCTTCCATTGACTAAGGTTATCTACAATAGCTTTGTGCTAAATGCTAAACTACACTGAGAAACTACTACAAAATAGATAGTTCACGACAAAGAGATATGAAATTGACAAGATTCTGAGCATCTATAGAATTCACTGAATTCTAAGATATTAGAATATTTAGATATTTAAATACAAGACAATGCTATACTATCAAGAAATATTTACTATGCAGATATTGTAATCATCAGAAACATCGGTAATTAGGGCTGTGTCCATGATAGGGCTTATATGGGACAAATAAGTAGCACAAATGATACTACTACTTACTATCATTTTGGGAACAAAATGATATAAAAATAAAACTAAGTGAAATCGACTGATATAACTCATCACTTAGCCCTCTGTTAGGTATTTCATCTCTAAAAGCCTATCACTTGACATGATAAATTGCCTCAAGTCTGTTAACTGCTTTCAATTTGTGTTCCTTATAGCTCCAAGGATGCCATCAGGGAAGGCTCAGCGTTTGTCTTCTACTAGAGTGGCAGACATGTTTTACATGTTGGGCTTTAACTTGAGACAGAATATCATGAAAGGCTTCTGCTTTTTTAAGTCAGAAAGCCCATCCATTTAATTTTAAGAAACAGTCTAGAGTCTTTCGTAAAGTGAAGGATCTATCCTGTAATACTAATAATCACTGCCAATATACCTGGTTTCTAAGATGAGTTTTCTTAATATTAGATAACATATGTTCAAAACAGTAACTACAGGATGTGTATTTTTCCCTGTAGGCCTCTCTGCTATGATAAAACAAATGAATTTTAGCAGATAAGTGTTCTTTGGCTAGTAAACAAGTAAAGAGACAAAAATGAGAAGGTGGCTATTTTCTCCACATTAGCAGAATTCACTAACAAGGCAGTGCATAACTGAAACTTGAGGATAAAGAAGGCTTCTCATGCATGCAGTTTCTGGAAGGCCGCTCTTTCTGGAAGCAGGGCTCTCTGAAAGGAGATTCTTGCCATGAAGCAACTTCAGAGAGCAAGGGATAGTGTGTCATACCATCATAGACTTAACCAGGGTACTAGTGATTAAACAGAGCACACAATCCAACCACACCTCGTCTTCTCTTCCCAAACCAGTCCTTTCTCAAGCACACTCTTGCCGTGCACTGACTCCTGAGTGTAACCAACTGCCATAACAACTGAATCAAAGCCAGCAGAAAACCAGAGGTGTTTCTCCGCCCCCTTCCTTCGCTACAGAGGATTTCTGTTGTCTCATACTGTCAACATGTGAGCACTTCCCTCAAGCACTGGTGTCTTGAACGTGTGTGTTAACTTTTGCCCCAAACATAGCCGTTTCGTACTACATATTTTTCCACACACAAAACTATTGAGTGTGATCTAGAGCTACTGTGAAGTGTGGCAATCCACAGTATCATAAAAATGTGTTTCCACTTTGTTCATCCTTGATGACATCTTGGCACTTGTATTATATTTCAGTCATCAAATTCCACATAACAACTAGGGTTAAGGAAACTTAATTTTTATTTGACCACAATGATAAGAACGGTAAGGTGGAAACATGCTGATCTGTTACAAATGTCATTTCTCCCAGCTCATCCATTTATTAACCTGAGGGATTCAACAACTAAAAACTCAAAGAATGAAGAACTTTCTAAAACTACTCTCTATTTAAGAAGTGACAAGTTGAAAAAAAATTGTTTAACACTAATAGGAAGTACCTCCTTGCGGAAATGGCTTTACTATAAGCCTCTGTGGCTGCTATTGAAAGGATCCAGAGAAACATTCATGCCAGAAGAAGGAATGAGACATCTGACAAGCAATGTTCTTTCCAAATGTAAATGTTAGATACTGCAGCTAATATGATTTTTTCATTTCTTTACGGTTACTTTTCGCATATACAAAGATACACATGTATCCAGGAAACCGCACTTTCCAAACCCCAACAGTATTTCTAAACGCCTACCTTCCACAGCATGTACACAGTCTGTTTGTCTATCTGCCTGACTATCTCTCTCTTTTTATCCATAGTGTTCTGCCTTATGCAGGGACTTGGAATTTAATTTTCTGGCTTAGAAACACTTACATAGGCACAATTCCCAATGTCCTTGGCGAAGATTTTGAGGGGAATGCTCTTCGGGTAGTCCTTCTCTTTCTCTAGATTGATGTATCTAATCAAATGCAACAACAACCCAAAACAACACTGAGTCAGATGGGTTTTGCTAATGGCTTATTTTTAAATCAATCTATTTTGCTAATATTTTCAAAATACTTATATGCTATTTTTAAAAAAGACAGATGGGAAGACTCAGCCAAGTCAGATTACATTATGGGTTGGAAGAGAATTTTAAAAATTCTCAGGACATTAGGCATGGGCACAAAACAGACCAGAGAAGATCCATTTCAAGTGAGGCTTGAGAAACCAGTCAGGTTAAGGCACCTCTGGGTGATGTTTTATCCTGAAAGGTTGCCTACCGTCTCTGGATGGGCCCAGGATCTTAGTGCTAAGCACAGGAGCATATATAATCGTTTATGAGACCAAACCAAAACAACCATCTTTTACTTCTTATTGAGCTGCCCAGTGGACTGTATATTTCTTGGTTGTCTCCATGCTTGGGAAGGGACGGCAGGGAAAGGAGGATGGACTATGGGAATAAGAGATGAACCTCAATTGACCATTTTAGTTTGTGAGTGCACAGGTATGGAAAATAATTGAATACTGAGGTGCTCAGCAGAAAACCCTCTGAGTATGGAAACTTAATATGGGCTTTGAGGAAACTGTTAGCTGCAAATGGTAGGTTGGTGACAAGGAACAAGATGGGAGAGATTACTGACTAATTTCTGTCTAGAAGGATCTAACTAGACCTCACTGTTCTCCTTTCTAGAGAGTAAGAAATACATGTAATGAGAGAACATTATTTACAGTCAGTAGTGGCTAGTGTCTAAGCATCGGCTCATTTTGAGAACAAATGAACAAATTTCTACTGAGAAGGGGGAGAGTCTGGGGGCACATCCCTGCAGAGAAAAACTTAATTCATTTAACTACACCTTAAAGATTAAAAGTATGTATACTGAAAAATACCTCTGAAGGAGAGAGAGCCATCTGTCCTTCTGTTCTTGAGAACTGCAATCAGAGAAAAGAGGAGAGAAAAATTAAGTCACATAAAATACCTGTTCTAACAAATTAAGACTGTCAATCCAGATGAAGTATGTGAGTGCATACAACTGTTCTGGAGAGCCCTGAAGTAATGCCCGTGAAGAAGAACTACACAGTCAAGCATATTTTTATTAAAAGCTCTCGGATGGATCTGAGACAGACCTGGTTTCTTACTTGATGGCTCTTTTACAAGTGGTTTCTTTATAGTGGGAAAAATACTTGGTTAGGAGTCCAAACACCTGCTTTCAAAAACTACATGCAAGATATATCATCATGAGCAAATCCGTAAATATCTCTCAGCTTTGACTTCCTCATCTGTAAAACCAGGCTAATTACCTCAGAGTGTTTTATAGTTTTAAGAGCCATGCAAACAGAAAATATGCTTAATTTGAGATTATGGAGAAATTTGGCACATTGATGGCAATTATCTTGGCCCAGAAACCAGTTGTCAGGAGAAGAAACATTTACTTCTCTAAACATATGGCAGAATTATAATTTAGCAAATTAGTTTATAGATAATTTATTCCTAATTACTACAATCCTCTGATTAGGATGAATTCATTTACAATAAATAACTACTGATTATTAGTTTTTCTGCTAAAGTCACTGCTGCATTTAATTCTTAAAGTTAAAACAACTTAAAGTTTATTTCTATATGGCCTTATTACTCACTAGCTTTTAAAATAAGACTTCTTCTCAAAGAAGCTGGAAACCCTACTTATTTTCTTGTTTCAGATAAACACACTTATCAAATATGTAATTTATTTCCTTGTTGCCTAGCAATTTTCTCCATAAGCAATCTCCCAAGATTGGTCACCAGAAAGTGCATTGTATCTCTTCTGCCACTGACCAGTTTTCATCTTCCACAACTCCTTACTTACATACCTTCTCCTTTTCTAAGTAGAAGATACTCTAGGTTCACTTATGTCAGATATTGCGTTTATTTAGCAAAAATCTATGTTGAGAAACAGGTGAGTTTTCTTTAGACTTTTAAACTTTTTTCAAACAATTTAAGTGTCCCTTTAACCACCCAGTATTTTTTTAAACTTTTAACTTTTTATTGACATTGAAGACCCACAGAGAAAACTGTATGATGCTTAAATGTACAGTTGGGAGAATTTCCACAAATTGAACACACCCACATGACGAGCATCTAGATTATGAAACAGAAAAGCACGCTGGAAGGTTTCCTTGCGTTCCTTTTCAGGCATTAGTTACCACTACCCTGACTTCTAACAAAACAGAAGGGTTTTGTTTGTTTGGGTGCTTTATATAAATTAAACCACATAATAGGTACTATTTTGTACCTGGCTTCTTTTCATTCAACATTATGTTTGTGAGACTTATTTGTATCACTGCATGTGGTTTTAGCTTGTTCATTCTGAATGCTATATAGTGTTCCATGTATGAATCACAGCATACAATTACTTTAAAATAAATTACGGGGAGTTCCCACTGTGGCTCAGCAGGTTAAGGACTAACTTTGCCTCAGCGAGCATGCCAATTTGATTTTTGTCCTTGCTCAGTGGGTTGCAAGTTGTGGCATAGGTCACAGATGTGGCTCAGATCTGGGGCTGTGGCCTGGGCTACAGCTGCAGTGTGACTCAGCCCCTGGCCTGGGAACTTCATATGTCAAAGGTGAGGCTGTAAAAAGAAAAAATAAAAATAAACAAATTATGAAATGTCAGGTTAATTCATTGAGATCGATTTGGTAACCTTGTATTTTCCCCTATCTTCTGCTCTGTGCAAGAATCCAGGACTTCTCTCTTTCCTTAGTATTTCTTAAACTCGGGCATTTTTACAAAACTAAAAACAGAAGAGTACTCCAAAATCAAGGTTAGCTCCGTTTCATAAACAACTAAGTTCAGAGCCAAGAGAGAAGAAAACAGTCTATCTTAGAGAAAGAAAAAGGGCCAAAGAAACTGGAAAGATTCCCTCCAACCTGGGAATGAGTTGGCCCGGAACTCTAAGTCACTTAGGTGAGGTACCTGAGAAAACAGAAAGACCTCAGAGAAAATGGCTTCAAGGAGCAAGTAGGGAGGCTTGATTCCAGGCACCAAGGTTTTTCAATCAGCTGGAATACGTGCAAGCCCACCTATGGCAAGGAATCAGGTTGTCTCTGGATGTGAAAGAACAACTGGGCACAGAAAAGATACTGTCAGCAGTGACCTCAAGAGGCTGAAGGTCAGAAGCATTCCCTGTGTTTTGGATACATCACAGAAGTATCCTGTATTCTACTTCTTCCCTAAGAAAATAGCGGCTCCAGTAAAGAAGAAAATTTGATTTTCTAAATGCCTGGCAAAATGGGGGCTCAGGGTAGGTTTTAAACAGGCTTTTGTTGCATTTCCGAGTTTGTAAAACAAGGTTCATACTAGGTACCTGAGTTAAAATATCATTTTTCTGTTTCCTTCTCTACATAGATCATTGTCAGATGTAAATACTTTGTGTGTCTTCTGAATAATGTTCCCATTTTATTGTAGAGTTATCTATATAATCAAGGTACAGTTCCCATTCTTCTGAGAGATATAGATTCCTAGGTTTGTGAAATAGAGTCCAAGCAGTGACAAAGATATGAAATTCCTTTTAACTTTTTTTTTTTTCTTGTCTGCTCCCACAGCATGTGGAAGTTCCTTGGCCAGGGATCAAACCTGTGCCACAGCAATGAGCTGAGCCACTGCAGTGACAATGCTGGATCCTTAACCCGCTGTGCTCAAGGCCACTCTCTTTTAGCATTTTAAAATATGTGATATCTACTCCATTTCCCAAGGTAAAGCATGGAAAGTTCACATTTATTGCTTGCTCTTCTCCCAATTTTACTTAATTGGGAATTCTTTATAGATTCTGACAGTTGAGTATCACTCTAAAGTTTCAAATCAATAGACTGTATTTTTGTTTCTTTAGAGCTATTACAGTGACTGGCTATGAAAGATGGCCTCTTGAGCTGCAAGCCTGACAGCGTTTTAAAGTGATGATGAATTAGATTTTCTTAATATTTACTGATATGTAAATGATTTTTGATGTTCTTCACTCCTTGGTAAAGATGCAAGCTGCTCTCTTATTTCACTTTAGGCTAAAAATTTATGTCAGCATTTTTTCTGTGGTACAGTTCTGCTGACAATAAATTCTTAAGAGTTTAAAAGAAATCTTTTTTCTTTCATTTTTAAAGAATATTTTTGCTAGATATAAAATCCTAGGTTGAAAGTTTTTTTTTTTTAAATACTTTTTAAACTGAAGTATAGCTGGCTTATAATACTATATTAGTTTCAGGTGTACAGTATAGTGACTCAGTATTTTTACAAATTATACTCCATTAAGAGTTATAATAAAATGACAATTATAATTCCTCATGCTATACAATATATTCTTGTTGCAACGTGGGATCTGAGCCACATCTGTGACCTACACCACAGCTCACAGCAACGCCAGATCCTTAACCCACTGAGCGAGGCCAGGGATTGAACCCACAACCTCATGGTTCCTAGTCAGATTCGTTTTTGCTGAACCACGACGGGAACTCCTAGATATTTTCTTTTTGATGTAATTTTAAACGGGACTGTTTTCTTGCTTTCTCTTTCTGACAGTTCAGTATTAGTATATAGAAAAGCAACAGATTTATGTATATTAATCTTGTTTTCTGCAACTCTGCTCAATTCATTTATTAGTTCTAATAGTACTGGTTGAACACTTTAAGGTTTCCTACATAAAGTATCATGTTATATGTAAACAGTGACAGTTTTACTTCTTCCCTTCCAATTTCTTCCCAACTTCTCTTCCAATTTTTTCTTGTCTGATTGCTGTATGTTCTTAGGTGGGCTCCTCCCTAAACAGACTGTTGTGTGCCCAGTACCTTTGGTGGGAGAGTTGGATTTGACATGAATGGAAGTCACATCTCTCCTCAGTGTGTGCTGGCAGTTATAGCCCTGGTAGAGGGTGTAGCTGGAGATGGATGGGCTAGAGCTGGGTGTGAGACACCAGGTCCAGCATTCAGTCAGAGACTTGGGCAGAGTCTAAACAAAAAAAAATTGGAGCTTCCCTTCTCTGATACTCTCCTTTTAGACATCTCCTCCCTTATGTTCTTGAGGCTGAGGTTTACCCAGACTCTGACTTTGGTTTTTCAGCCAAGAAAAATGTGGGTTTTGTCAACTTAGTTGCCCTGCATCATGATGTGACTTCAGCCTGCCTTCAGGCTAATGCCTTAAAAATAGGAAACTCACCCAGCGCTGGTGCCTTCTTCCAAGTTTCAGTTCTTTTCCAAAATCTGTCAACTTTTCTTCACTTTTCAGAAGCTTCAGGTAGTATTTGTTGTATTTTGTTCAGAGTTTACAGTTATTATCTGTAGAGTGGTCAGTCTGTTAAGACCTCACTCTGCCATACCAGAGTCCGAACTCTTCAACACGACTTTTTTTAAAAGAGTAATCTTTTAATTTTGAAATAACTTTAGATTTCCAGAAAAGTTACAAAGATAGAACAGAAAAATCCCTGTGTATCTTACATCCAGTTTTTAGTTTCTTCTAATATTATCCTCTAACATTATTATGGCATATCTGTCAAACTAAGAAATCAATATTGGTATATTACTATTAACTAAACTATTGACTATTATATTTCACTAGTTTTTCCCTTAATGTCCTTTTTCTGTTCTAGGATCCATTCCAGGATACCACATTACATTTATTTATCATGTCTCCTTAGTGAATTGCTCTTCTCATCACATTCTATCAAAGGGTAGATTATTTTCACATGACATTATTAGTGATGTTAATCATTTGGTTAAAGTACTACACTTTTTAAGGAATTTCAAGGTGTGCAAAACTTGTTTCTACATTTTCCCTTCTTCTTAAGAAAAGTTTCATGGAAACTCCTTGATTAAAGACAGCATGCAGTCTCACCCCTCACTTGAAATTGCTTCCTTTCAGTTGTAAACTCCAAGAAGATTAAACAATAGAAAATGATATTATCAAAAGAAGTTGCTCATAGAAAAAAAAAACATGCAGACAATGTTACAAATACGTGTTTCTTCCAAGTAAATTCTTAAAATCTTGTGGTAGGCCAACAGTGCCTAGAAGAATTTAATGTCATGGCTTTCCTTTATTAGAAGATTAACAGCTTAATTATATTTAGTTACCTGGCTTTAGGATGATGCCTGAGGAATTTGATGGGGTGAGAAGTAGAAATATGTTGTGTGCATGTGATAAAAACCAAGCTCTTTTAAGTGTAAAACAAATATCAGACTTAAGCATGCAGTTGTTCAGAATCAAAATTTTGAGTTGGTATGCTTACCCTGAACTGAAAAGTGCCAATTTAGCATGTTCAGGATAAGAGCACAAACATTTTCTAGTCATACATTCTCCAAATTCATCCCAGCCAAGCAGTGAGTCTTAGGAAACTGACTTTCAGCCCTTGAATCATAAATTTGCTTTCAACACTTATATCTCTATAGATATCAAATCAGAACATAATGCATAATTTAGGAACTGCATTACTTCATGATGTTAAATTTATTTCTATAATTTAAAACCATTTTTTAAAAAGAAAATTTGGGAGTTTAAACCAGTTATTCAAGTCTAATTAGAGTATTTTATAAAATCTGTTTCAGTAAAGGTCTGTTTCAGTGGTTTTAAAAAGCCAATGTGAAAGCTCAATGTATAAAACAATACCTGAACATGAGGGAAGGGGATGTTGGAGGTGGGGGGTGCTAGAGCTCTGATGGCTCTGATTCTCTTCCATGGTCTTTGAGGTGTTTCAGTGGCCCCTTTAAAAATCACAGCTCAAACTAAAGTAAAGTAAGAACTCCAAGAGTTCTGTCTTTACCACTACATTTCACATACTTTAACAAAACGCTCTTTGGGAGAAACCTAAGGCATACAGGCATTTTACTGGGGGTGTACCAAAAGATGAGTTACTGGCTTCGGAATAAACCAATCAGAATAAAATATTTTCCTTAAAAATTAGGGGAACAAAACTTGATTAACCTTTTTCTCTCCGTTCTAGAAATTATATAGCTGACTGTATTTCACAGTTTCTAACCCATGGAAAACAGGACAAGCTATGGTTCTCACCTGAACGTAGCCACGAAGTTCACTGTGGGCCAGCCTAAGACAAAGGATTTCACAGCATTTGTGTTTCCTTCTTCTACTTCATCCACACAGCTTGCTGTCCACATGTCAGTTAATTTTACTTTATTTTTTATCTTAAAGTTGTTGTTATATCTAGAAAAATAAAAATCAGACAGGATTTCTTGTTATTTTGTTTCTTAAACTTTATGAAGACTTCATCACTAATCATGGCCAAAGAAGGTCTTATCCATTTTTTTTTTTTTATATTCAGTGCCTATCACAGAAAACCATAACATGGTTGGCCACCTTTGAAACTTTTGGTGTGTTGGTCCTCATGCCTGCATTTATGGCAGCAAATAGCCATAAATGTATGACTTATTTCTCTATATGCTGAGCATTGCATTTAGATTAAAAATCTAATCTTAAACTTACTGTTGTTATAAAAAATTAATTCATTTATTATTTACAACTGTTCATTTCCAAAAATTTTTGAGTGGCTGAACAAAAGATTAAAAATAAACATTATATTAAAATATTTATTAAATTTTCACCTTAAGAGAGATAGATGCACTAAAAATATATATAATTAATTAAAGAAATTTACTGAGTAGTTAATAAGTCTTTCTAGTTTTTAGAAGCAAACGTTATTTTAAATTTCCCTTCTGAAGATTTTGTTCCTATCATTTCCTCTCATACTTTAAATAAAACTGAAAAAACTATACCCTGAAAGCAGACTCTAAACTAAACTGAAAAAAAAAAAGATGCCAGGAGTTATTATTTAATTCCTAATTTAAGTAGAGTTGATACAATTAATATTTATCTCTGGGTACCTAGAAGATGATCTACTTTAAGTTAGCAATGAAATTACTATTTGACAATTTCTACCTAATGCCTCCTAGAACTCTGATATTGAAACCATCAAATCTCTTGACCCAGTTCACAGGTTTAATGTTCAGAATGGACCTGAAACTTAAACAGTTAGAAGGCACTGGTAAGGACAAAGAAAATTCCCTGGGGAAACCCGGGTACTTCCTATCATTCAGGACCATTTATGGAAAAGCTAAAATGAAATCAAAGATACTTCATATGGAAATATCTGTAAAACTCCTCATGGAATATTTAAAGCTAAAATCCTTCAGTAGGATTTATAAAGTGAAAAGAGATTTTGCAGGAAGTATATAATAAAGGATAATCTAGATTCAAAGCCTCAACTATGCTTCCTGTAGGACATACAATTAAAACACAATAGAAAAGTGCTTTGTGGCACAAGAGCTTCATTCTATATTTCATTTCAGTATTATTCACCCTATTTCTATAAATAAATAGAAAATAAAGTAAAACAGACTTGAAGTAAAATCTTCCTTTTCTTCTTTTAAAAATTTTATTTCTTAATGGTAGCTATTTAGGTAATACAAAGCTGAAACTATGAATCTTTTGGAAGGAAAAGCATGTTTCTATATCTCCCTTCATACATTTTGTGTTTTTTTAATGTAGACCTCTCTTTATATTAGATACTTCAGATACTATGTGGGAACTTGTATATCAGTTTATCTGGAAAAAAGTCATTCCAACAATCCTTCCCTACATCAGTAAAGTGCCAAGATTATCCACCTTCGCATACAAAAAACAAGGAACTGTCTAAAAATGTAGACAATATTTCCATCTTATTGTTGGTCAGTACCTCTTGGTCCATACTTATTGAGGACTTACCATTTGCCCAGTCATTGATGTAAATAGTTTTCATGTTATTGTTTAGTTTAATCCTCAAACATTTTATAGATAAGGAAATGTCATCACAAGGAAATTAAGTAATTTGTCAAAAGTCAAGCAGAATCTGAAACTGAAAGGGTTGACTCAGGCTTATTTATACTCCTAACCATTATGTACCTATAAAAAAAAAGTCCTGGATATAGACATTCTTACAAAGCATCTGGAGGGGACTATGTTTCCATGATATCTCCTTCAGCTTTTCTATCTTGAGCCTTTTTCGAATCTTACCTACAAGGCTTTCTGATGGGACTGTTTATTATGGAGGCGGGGGGAGAAATCCCATGAACATGTATGTCCATAAAGCTAGAAGGACCAGTTTGAAAATATTTAAAACAAGTACTTTAATAAAGCTTTATATTAAGATGGACAGTCTTAGGGTCACAGAGTTTCTTCAGATTTTTCACTTTCAATTTCCAATAGACTACTCCAACAGAAATTTAAAAGTATGAATCTTTTAAATGTGAACTCGCTGAGAACAACAAAACAACCTTCTCACCCACTGAAATCAACTCTATTTCTAGAATATACTCCCTTACCACAAAATAATTAAGATAAAATATATATTTCCTTATTTTTTTATTCTTTGGTCTTAATACTGGAAGGAATCCCACCGATCTGTTGAAATATACAGGATTCTACAGAGAGTCGCTCCTTCCTAAGATGGAGACAGTCCACTGTACATGTTTTAGGGCGGAGAACATGGTCTATTCCACAACCGTCTGATGGCAATTCTACTGGTAATGAATTAATAATCAGAACTTATTTTCATTTCATCTTTTTGACCTAAACAGAATTAATCATTACTTCCCTATCTGTTTAGAAAATTAAATATGAGAATAGTGATGGCTAAAGAGTATATGAAATAACTACTATCCCTTCCTTTCAGTAAAGTGCAAACAGATGCTCTATGGCTATTAACAGAAAATATCAATTTCTTTCCAAATACTTTGATGCTCATAAACATTAAAAAATAATTTTTTAAAAAAATGTAAAGCTATAATTCTATTGGAAAGATAACTTTATTTAGCTCTCTAATGAACATCGAAAGTAGATCTTTTTTTTATTTTTTTAAAAAATTTTCCATTATAGCTGGTTTACAGTTTTCTGTCAGTTTTTCAGCTGTATGGCGTAGTGACCTGGTTATGCATACAAAAGTAGATCTTAAGGTCATATTCAGTTTTAACACTTGTTTTAATTCAGTATGGAAAAAAATGACAACAAACTCAAAATAATTTTAGGCCAACATTGTCAACATTTAGCATAAAATGGAGCAAATAAAATACCTTAGCCTAAGAAAGGAAGACTTTTAAAACACTCCATATTACTGCACTCACTAAAATCCACTTAGTTTGACTAAATAAATACATGGCAGCTGTCCAATTATTTATCCCACTTGATTTTATTTCTGTAGGATCAACCTAAGGATTGAAAGCAGTTTCCAGATGGAGCCTGAAGATGAGCTGAGGTAATATTCAACATAAGGCAGTGAATTTGTTTACAAAGTACATGATTAAGCACTAAATAATTCAGATTATTTTATTTTAACAAATTGATTGGTTTAGGGTCCAACCCAATCTTCCATCCAAGGGTAAGAAGTGACAGGGAAGACACAGATTTGGTCTTAAAGGGGTGCTACTTCTTGGAAACATTGAAAATGAAAGAATGGTTAACAGATGTACATTTAAAAAAATTATCCTTTATTCCTGTATCAATAGCACAGAGCTTCAAACGATTATTACAAAAGCTTGAATGGAGGAATTCCCGTTGTGGCGCAGCGAAAACGAATCCAACTAGGAACAGTGAGGTTGTGGGTTCGATCCCTGGCATCGCTCAGTGGGTTAAGGATCTGGCGTTGCCTTGAGCTGTGGTGTAGACTGCAGACACAGCTTGGATCTGGCGTTGCTGGGGCTCTGGCATAGGCTGGCAGCAACAGCTCTGATTGGACCCCTAGCCTGGGACCCTTCATATGCCGCAGGTGCGACCCTAAAAAGACAAAAAAATAAAAAAAAAAAAAAGGACAAAAAAAAGCTTGAATGGAGAGACTTCTCTCCATATTCCCCAGAACGTCATATCTACTTCCAAAACTACATTTGTAAGCGTTACTTTTATTCAAAACACATTCTGGTCTCTGCTGATTTCTAGTTCATTCGCTGTGGTCAAAAAAGATACTTAGTAAGTTAATTTTGTTAAGCCTTGAAATATTACCTCACACCTATTAGGATGGCTATTATTTAAAAAAAAAAAAAAACAAACCAAAACAAACAAAAAAATCCCTGAAGCCAACAAGTATTGGTGAGGATGTGGAAAAATGTGAACCCTTGTACATTATTGGTGGGAATGCAAAAATGTTGTAGCCACTATGAAAAACTATATGGAGGTTCCTCAAAAAATTGACCATTGGACTATCATATGATCCAGCAATTCCACTTCTGGATATTTATCAAAGAACTGAAATCAGGATTTTGAAGAGATATTAGCCCTTTCACGTTCAATGCAGCACTATTTACAATAGCCAAGATGTGGAAACGAATTAAATGTCCACTGAAACCAGTGGATTAAAGGATGAAGAAAATGTGGTGTATACACACATACTGCATACATACATAGTGGAATAATATTCAGCTTTGAAAAAGAAAGAAACCTTGCCATACGTGACAATATGGATGAACCCAGAGGACATGATACTGAGTAAAATAAGCCTGTCACAGAAGGACGAATTCTCCATGATGCTGCTAATATGAAATATGAAGTGTCTAAAATAGTCAAACTCATAGAATCCAATTGGAATGTTGGTTGCCAAGGGCTAGAGAAAGGTGGAAAATGAGGGAGCTGCTAACCAACAGACATAACTACTCAACTGAATAAGGGTAAAAACTTTTAGAAAAATACCTAACACCTAATAATACTCCAATAAATGCGAAGTCTCCACTGTTATCAATACTACTCAGATTAAATCTAGTGTTTGCAAGTTCAGTACTTAGTCATGTTACCTCACTTCTTTTTAAAATTGCAGTATAGTTGATTTGCAGTATTATGTGTTTCCAGTGTACAGAATCATGATTCAACATTTTTATAGGTTATAGTCATTTAAAATCATTATAAAATATAGGTAGTATTCCCTGTGCTGTATATACATTCTTGTAGCTCTATTTATTTTATAAATAGTAGTTGATACTTCTTTAGCACCTACCCTATCATTCCTCTCCTGTCTGTCCTCACCCCATTGGTAACCATAGTTTGTAATTTATTCTCTGTTATCTGTGAGTCTATTTGTTTTGTTAAATTTGTTTTATTTTGATTCCACATACAAGTGATAACATACCGTATCTGTCTTTCTCTATCTGAATTATTTTACTAAGCGTAATATCCTCCAAATCCATCCATGTTGCTGCAAATGACCAAATTTCGTTTTTTTAATGGCTGAGCAGTATTCCGTCTTTATCTTTTGCTAATAAACACTTAGGTTGTTTCTAAATCTTGGCTATTGTAAATAATACTGCTAATGGATACTGGGAAAAATGTGTATTTTTGAATTAGTATTTTCGGTTTCCTTGTACACAAACCCAGCAGTGCAGTTGCTGGATCATATGGTAGTTCTATTCTTAGTTTTCTAAGGAATCTTCATACTATTTCCACATTGTCAGCACCAATTTACAATCTCATTAACAGTGTATGAGGAGTCCCTTTCCTCCACAACCTCTCCAGCATTTGTTAGCTGTGTTCTTGCCAATGACAGCCATTCTGATAGGTGTGAGCTGATGTTTCTTTGTGGTTTTATTTACATTTTCCTGATGATTAGTGATGTTGAACATCTTTTCATGTGCCTCTTGGCCACCTTCTTTGGAAAAATGTCTATTCAGGTCTTCTGCCCATTTTTGAATGGGGTTGTTTATTTTTTTGATATTGAGCTGTATGAGCTGTTTACATCATTTGAATATAACCCCCTTGTCAGTTATATATCATTTGCACATATCTTCTCCCATTCTGTAGGCTGTATTTTATCTTTTTACTGTTTATGGCCACATCTGCTACATTTGGACGTTCCCAGGCTAGGGGTCAAACTGGAGCTACAGCTGCCAGCCTATGCCACAGCCACAGCAACACAGGTTTGGAACTGCATCTTTGACCTACCTACACTGCAGATCATGGCAACAATAGATCCTTAACCTACTGAGCAGCCAGGCAAGGATGGAACCTGTACCCTGATGGATACTAGTGGGGTTCATTACTGCTGAGCCATAAGGGGAACTCCTGAAGGTTGTATTTTTGTTTGAGATGGTTTACTTTGCTGTACAAAAGCTTTTACATTTCATTAGGTCCCATTTGTTTATTTTTGCTTTTGTTTACTTTGCCTGAGGAGAGAGTTCCAAAAAATATTGTTATAATTTATGCTGCAGAGTGTTCTGCCAATTTTTTTCCAGAATTTTTACGGTTTCCAGTCTTACATTAAGATCTTTACTCCATCTTGTGTTTATTTTTGTATATGGTGTGAGGAAATGTTCTAATCCCATTTTGTCCAGTTTTCCCAGTACCACTTATTGAGGAGACTGTCTTTTCCCCACTGTATATTCTTAGCTCTTTGTCATAGACTTAACTGACCTAAGTGTACACTTATTTCTGGGCTCTCTATTGTGTAGCATTGATCTATGCTCCATACCGTTCTGATTATTTTAATTTTGTAGTATAGTTTGAAGTCAGAGTGCATGATACTTCTAGCTTAGTTCTTTTTTCTCAAGATTTCTTTGGCTATTTGGTATCTCCTACAGTTCCATATACATTTAGGATTATTGGTTTAGTTCTGTTAAAACTGTCATGTGTATTTTGATACCTTAAATCTGTAGACTGACTTGGGTAGTATGGACATTTTAACAATATTAATTTTTCCATCTTGCCATTTGTGTCACCTTCAATTTCCTTCATCAATGTTTTATAGTTTATTTCAGAGTTTAGTTCTTTTGCCTCTTTGGTTAAGTTTAGTTCTAGGTATTTTTTGAAGTAATTTTAAATGGGATTGTTTTCTTGTTTTCCCTTTCTGATATTTCACTATTAGTATATGGAAAAGTAGCAGATTTCTATATATTTATTTGTATCTTGCAACTTTACTGAATTCATTTATTAGTTTTAATAGCCATTTGGTGGAGACTTTAAGGTTTTCTATACATAGTATCATGTCATCTGCAGACAGTAAGTTTTATTTCTTCCCTTCAACCTGACTTCCTTTTATTTTCTTTTATTTCCCTTTTATTTTCTTTTACTTGTGTGATTATTGTGGCCAGGACTTCCAATAACATGATAAGTACAAGTGGCCAGAGTGAGTGATTGTTTTATTCCTGACATCAGAGGAAAATCTTTCAGATTTTCACTGTATTTATGATGTTAGGTGTAGGTTTGTCATAAAAATAGTGTCTACTATATTGAGATATGCTCTCTCCAGGAATGGAAAAAAACTCTGAAAAAAGTTTTTGTCAGGAATGTATGCTGAATTTTTTTTCAAATGCTTACTTTGCATCTATTGAGGTAATCATGTTCTTACATTTTGTTTTGTTAATGTGGTATATTGCACTGATTGATTTGGGAATTCCAAATCATCCCTGCATCCTTGAAATAAATACTGCTTGATCTTGGTGCAAGATCCTTTCTTCTTATATTGATCCCTTTATCATTACATAATGCCCTTTCTTATCTTTTGTTACAGCCTTTGCTTTAAAGTTTACTTCGTCTTATATAATATTGCTACTCCAGCTTTCTTGTCTTCCAACTGTACCCTTCCAACTGTACCAAGGTTGATCTGTGTGGCTGATAGTATATATCAGAAATGATAGCATGCCACTTTGAACATTAGGTTATAAAGACTACAGCATCTGTTTCAGGTGTTTTCTCCCTTACATACTATCTTCCTCATTCTTGTGGATCTTTCACTTTGAAGGAAACATTACCATATTATGTGCAGCCCTGTGGAGAGACCTACATGGAGATGAACTTCAGCTGGTGGCCACAGCCATTAAGGAATTGAGGCCTGCCAGGATCCACATGAGTGATCTGGGAGGTTTCAAGATTCTCTAGCTCAAATTAAGCTTTGAGATGACAGTAACCCTGATCAATAGCTTACATGAAACCTTATGAGGGCCCTTGAGCCAGAATCACCAGCTAAGCCACTCCCAGATTCCTGGCTCAGAGAAAATGTTTAAGATGTTCATAGTTATAAAGTGGTACGTTTGGGGGTAATTTGTTATACAGCAACAGATAATTAATGCAGCCCACAAAAATCCTTGTGTATTTCTCCAATCTCAATTTATAGTATTTTCATCCTGCTTATTATGCTCCAGTGCCATAGGTTTTCTTTTACCTCCTCCAAGAGCCAAACTTTGCCCGCCACCTTTGGACCTGCTGTTCCCTCTGCCTAGAATGCTCATCTTCCTAATACCTGAATGGCTAGTACTTTTTCATTCATCATTGATTGTTTTTTTCCCCAACTGCTTATACCTGCCTAACACATACCCCATATTTCATTTTTACTATCTTCTGCATAGCGCCAAGTACACTCTATAATTTCCTCCAGATATCCTAGAATGAAAACATCAAGAAAGAAGGGACCATACCCATCACATTCTTCCCTGCACCCCTCTACCCACCCTATATTTTTTCAGGGCATGGGACAGAGTGGGAACTAAATGAACCCTTGTTGAATGAGTAAATAATTGAAACTCTTTTTTAAAACCAAATCAAAACAAAACAAATATAAAAGTCACTTCAGATATTAGTTATGGTAATAGAGGCCAGATATTCTTAATTATGCATTGAATAGAAAGGTTATCTTGGAGTTCCCATTGTGGCTCAGGGGTAATGAACTTGACTACTATCCATGAGGATGTGGTTTGATCCCTGGCCCCGCTCACTGGGCTACGGATCTGGTGTTACTGTGAGCTGTGGTGTAGATTGCAGACGAAGCTCAGATCTGGCGTTGCTATGGCTGTGGCATAGGCTGGAAGCTGCAGCTCCAATTTGACCCCTAGCTTGGGAACTTCCATATGCAGTAGGTACAGCTCTTTAAATAAAAAAAAAAAAAGAAAAAAAAAAGGTTATCTTTGTTAGTGAAAATGCAATTTTATAATGATAGCCAGAAGAGAGTGTCCATTATACTTACCTGATTTTGGCCACAACAAACAGATCGTTGAAAAGAAAAATGTACCGCTCCTGCCTCTGCAGGCCTCTTTTGAGTTCTACTCGACCATCAGTTAGCAGAGTTCTACTGGAGCACTCAAATGATGACAAAAATGCACATGTGTCCACACTAGCAGTAGGACTTTCCCTGTAACAGATCAAACACCACAGATCTTTAGTCAAATGATCAGGTACAGGACTGAGTTTCTACAAAAAATTATAGCCAATAGTTGGTCAAGAAATATAAAGCTCAGGAATTCCCTTGTGGTACTAGAAGGTTAAGGATTCGGCATTGACAGTACAGCAGCTTGCGTCACTGCTATGGTATGGGTTTGATCCCCACCCCAGGAACTTCTACATGTGGTGGGTGCAGCCAAAATAAAAGAAATACAAAGCTCTACATTTTTTTGAATTCAATGGCATAGTTTCCTAACTGGTCTCTCAGTCTATTTCCACAGCAGTCTTTAACATTTCATTATAAAATTTTTTCAAACAAAAAGCAAAATTAAAAATTTCATAATAAATATATGTACACCCCAATGTAGATTCTACCATTAAAATTTTACTGTACTTCTTTTATCAGATACCTATTCAACCATCTCTGTATTAATTCATTTTATTTTTAGCATTTCACTGTAGCAATACATTTCCCCCTAAATACTTCAGCATATATATCAAGCAAAACGAAACGTGCAACTCAGGTAGATATGTCCTGACCCTTATCAAAATATAGAACATTATTACTCCAAAAAATTTCCTCCTGACCCTTTTCAGTTGTTATATTAATTAGCTAAAGATAGCTTCGATCTATTGGCCCCTGTTGTTTATCTACGTTACAGACTGAGTTCCACTAGTTCCAAAGTCTGTTGGAACCAAACTAACATTTTTATATACTTAATTATTTTTTAATTTTTGTTTTATTTTGCTTTTTTTTTTTTTTTCCCTAGGGCCACACCCATGGCATGTGGAAGGTTCCCAGGCTAGGGGTGTAACTGGAGCTATAGCTGCTGGCCTACGCCACAGTCACAGCAATACGGGATCCGAGCCGCGTCTGCAACCTACACTACAGCTCACAGCAACGCCGGATCCTTAACCCACTGAACAAGGCCAGGGATCGAACCCGCAACCTCATGGTTCTTAGTCGGATTCGTTAACCACTGAACCACAAAAGGAACTCCTAACGGTCATATCTTTTTCTTTGATTAGCACCCAAATCCCTCAGATTCCTTATATTATGTCAATCTCTAATTCATAATCTCTAAGGCAACCACTATTATGATTTTTTCCCACTGAAAATTATTTTTGTCTATTCTAGAATTTCATAATCTTAGTATGTACTCTTCTGGTTAGGTAGTTTTTACTCAGCATTTTTTGTTATAGTTATCAGTAATCCACTCCTTTATATTATTGAACAATATTCCACTGTATAAATGTATCAGTTTATTCATTCTCCTATTGATGGACACCTGAGCTCTTTCCAGTTTTCAGCTATTACGAATAAAGCTACTTTTAAACTTGTACTGGTCTTTTTAAGACCTATGTTTTCATTTTTCTTGGACAAATACCTCACAGCAGAATTGCTGGGTAATAGAGTAGATGTTGTTTAATATTAGAAAAAAACCTATAGGTTAGTTTTCCTAAGTGGTAAACCTATAGTTTTCCAAAGTGGTTGTACCAATTTATATTTTCAAAAATACCAAAGGATGATTCTAGTTGCTTCACAACTATGTCAACATTTGGCATTGTTAAGCTTTTAAATTTGGTAATTCTAATGGATATACAGTAGATGCTCATTAAAAATTTTAATTTTCATTTCTCTGATGACTAATTATGTTGAACACCCATGTTCTTATTGGTCATTTTATATATAAATTTGTGAATTGTCTCCAGATTTTTTGCCTACTTAAAAAAATTGGGTTATGCATTTTTTCATTAGTGAGTTGCAGGAATTTCTTATATATTCTGGATCTATCTATCTCTTGGAGACAGATATACACATACACACATATATACATACAAACATATACATACATGTCCATATATATATATATATATATCCTCTGTCAAATGTTCTGCAAATGTCTTCTCCCAGTCTGTGATTTGCCCATACATTTTCTTAAAACTTAAAAAAGTTTTTAACTTTGATGAAGTCTAATTTATCATTTTTAAAGTGATATTTGCTTTCTATGTCCTTTTCTAAGAAATCTTGCCTGCCCCCAAGTGATGAAGATATATACTTTCCTGTTTTCCACTAAAATCTGTATGATTTTACTTTTTATATCTAAGTCTATGATCTATCTTAATTTTGTTTTATGATATAAGGTAAGGGGCAGAAGTGGGCTAACTCTTAAGTCTATGATCTATCTTAAATTAATTTTATTTTATGATATAAGGTAAGGGGCAGAAGTGGGCTAACTCAAGATTTTTTTTTTTTTTTTTTGCCTTTAGTCATTTTAGGGCCGCACTCATGGCATGTGGAGGTTCCCAGGCTAGGGGTCTAATCGGAGCTGTAGCTGCTGGCCTACGCCACAGCCACAGCAACGCAGGATCTGAGCTGCGTCTGTAACCTACACCACAGCTCACAGCAACGCCGGATCATTAACCCACTGAACAAGGCCAGGGACCGAACCCGCAACCTCATGGTTCCTAGTTGGATTCGTCAACCGCTGCGCCACAACGGGAACCCCTTTTTTTTTTTTTTTAAGATTTTTTTGATAAGTAGTGTGACATGGTGAGTTATTTTGCTACCTCAGTTTCCTCACTGTAAAGTAAGGCAGTGTGAGTAGATTATCTTTAAATTCCTTTTATAATTTGCATATATGACTAACTGTAATAACATGTACTCAAAAGATGGAATTATGACCAATGCTGAGAGAGAGGTTGGGCTAAGATAGCAGAGCAGAAACACCTTTAACTCACATCCTCTCACGAACACAACAAAGCCACAACTATCTGTAGAACAACCATCAATGAAAAAGACCAGAATCTACTGGAAAAGATCTTCTACAACTAAGGACATAAAGGAGGAACCACGAGACAAGTAGGAGGGGTAGGCTTCCGTTACAGTCAAGATCCATACACCAGGGTGGGCAACCCACAAACTGGAGAATAATTACATGGCAGAAGTTCTCCCACAGGAGTGAGAGCTCTAAGCCCCACATCAGGCTCCCCAGCCCAGCGGTCTTACACCAGAAAGACAAGCCCCCAGAGTCTTTGGCTTTGAAGGTCAGCAGAGCTTAATTTTGAGAGCCCACCCCACAGGACGGGGGAAATATGTACTTTCCTCTTAAAGGGAACATCTAAAAATCTTACACACACTGGGACCCAGAGCAAAAGCAATAATTTGATAGAAGTCTGGGGCAGACCTACCTGCTGGTCTTAGAGAGTCTCCCTATGGTTCACCCTGGGGAAATAGACACTGGTGACAAAAACTCTTGGGAGCTTCTTCTACTGCCTGGGCACTGGTGCTAGTGGGTGCCATTGTAGGGTGCTCCCTCTAGACATTAGTGCCAAGACCTAGGCCCACTCAACAGCTTGTAGGTACTGTTGCGACACCTCAGGCCAAGCAACTGGGTGAGGACGTGGCCCCACCCATCGGTAGACAGGCTGCCTAAAGGCCTCCTGAGCCCACAGTTGCCTCTAGACACTGTCCTGCCCACCAGAGGGCCCAGGACACAATTCCATCCACCAGTGAGCAAGCACCAGGTCCAGAGTCAAATGGGTCCCCCTTTCTCTACAGAAAACCTACACTATTCTCTAGACCAGCCTTGGTTATTAGGGTGAATGGACAGACACTAGACACAAGAAAACCATATTCTGCTGCCTATTACCTAGCCTGCCCACAGCAGACCAGACTTTGCCTTGAAACCAGCTGGGCCTCAGCCCTGTTCATCAGCAGGCTGACACAGTGTCAGTACACCCTGGACCACATACACAACTGTGTCAGTAACTGGAACATTCCTCCACCCCCACCAATGATCTGAAATGAGCTCTGAGATTCCCTGGCTCTACAGCCAGTCTCCAGGAGCTGCTTCTGCCTGGCAAGAGTTCAGCACTAATCCCAGGACCTGGATTCACCCATCTGTGGACAAGGGACAGCGCCAGTCCCGTGGACCCTGACTCTAGCCACTGGTGAGCCAACATAAGCCCCGGGATCCCTGAAGTTCCATAAGTTGCTTTGTGACCCAGTCCCACAATCAGCAGCCAGCAGCCATATCACAAGGCAGGGCCTGACAAACAACTGGATCTGGAGCCCACCAAGTCTATCAGACCACTCACATAGTCAGCCCGCAACAATTGAAGGATCCACGAGCCTACCTACAGGGGGACCCCTAGAGCACAGAGTTCAGGTGATGGAGGACAGTGCACTGTTGGGACACAAAGGACTTACCCTACAAAAGGCAACTTCTCCAAGGTCAGGAAACATAATCACTCTACCAGATACATAAAAATAGAGAGAGTAATTTAGGCAAAATGAAAAATAGAGAAAAATGTTCCTGACAAAGGAACAAGATAAAACCCCAGGAGAAGGAGTCAGTAAGGTGGAGACAGGCAACCTATCTGAGAGGGAGTTCAGGGTAGTGATTGTAAAGGTGATCAAAGAACTCAAGAAAAGAACGGATGCACAGAGTGAGAATTTAAAAGTTTATAATAAGGTGTTAAAAATATAATGAACAATTAAACAAATTAAGACTGCAATAACTGAAATGAAAAATATACTAGATGGAATCAATAAGAGACTAAATGAGAAAGAGGAATAGAGCAGTAAGCTAGAAGCCAGGAATCCACTGAGGTTGAACAGAAAAACAAATGTAAAGAAATGGGGACAGTTTAAGAGAGCTCTGAGACAACATTAAGTACACTTGTATTCCCACTATAGGAGTCCCAGAAGGAGAGGAGAGAGAGAAAGGGGTAGAGAACATATTTGAAGACATAGAAACTGAAGATTTACCTAACCTAGGAAAAGAAACAGACATCCAAGTCCAAGAAGTGCAGAGAGTCTCATATAGGATCAACACAAAGAAGACCACACCAAGACACATTGTAATTACAATGGAAAAAAAAATTAAAGGTAAAGAGAGAATACTTATTAAGAGCAGCAGGGGAAAAGCAAAAACTTACCTACAAAGAAACTCCCATAAGGCTATCAGCTGACTTTTCAGCAGAAAATCTGCAGGCCAGAAGAGAATGACATGATATATTTTAAATAATGAAAGGGAAAAAACCTACAACCAAGAAATCCTCTGCTCAGCAAGGTTTTCCTTCAGATTTGGAGGAGAGATCAAAAGTTTACGGAGTAGCAAAAGCTAAAATGTTCAGCACCACAAAACCAATTTTAGGCTCTGTGGACAGGACGGTAGAGTAGAAGGAGTCGAGCTTACTTCCTCTCATGAAAACACCAAAATTACAACTCACTGCAGGACAACCATCAACAAAATAGACTGGACACTACCAAAAAAGATATCCTACAACCAAAGACAAAGAAGCCACATCAAGATGGTAGGAGAGGTGCTTTCACAATATAAGCAAACCCATACCTGCCAGGTGGGTGACTCACAGACTGGAAGATTACCATATTGTAGACTCTCCCACGGGAGTGAGACTTCCAAAGCCCACATCAGGTCCCTCAGCCTGGGGGCCTGGCATTAGGAGGAGGAGACCCTGGAGCATTTGGCATTGAGGGCCAGCGGAGCTTGTGTGCAGGAGCTCCATAGGACGGGGGGAAACAGAGATGCCACCCTTGGAGGGTGCACACAGATTTTCATGTGCACTGAATCCCAGGGCAAATCAGGGGCTCCATAAGAATCTGGGTCAGACCTACCATGGGGTCTTGGAAGGTGTCCTGGAAAAGTAGGGGTCAGCTGTAGCTCACTGTGGGAACAAGACATTGGAGGTGGAGGTCTGAGAGAATAATCATTGGCATGAACTCCCCTGGAGACTGCCATTTTGGAAAAACCTGGTACCACCCATCAGCGCTGAGAAGCCCCAGCAAAACAATAAACAGGGTGGGAACACACCCACCAGCAAACAGATAACCTGAAATCCTCCTAGGCACACAGTTGCCTCTAGTCATATCCAGAGATAAAGCCCCACCCACCACAGGGATAAGAATCAGCTCCACTTACCAGTGGGCACACACCAATCCCTCCCATCACAAAGCCTATGGCAAGCCCCTGTACCAACTTCAGCCACAAAAGGGACAGACATCAGAAAAAGAGGCTACAACTATGTAGCTTACAAAAAGGAGACCACATAGAAAGCTAGACAAATGAAATTGCAGAGAAAAATATGTGCCAGATGAAGGAACAAGACCAAACTCCAGAAAAACAGCTAGGTGAACCAGAGATAAGCAATCTATGTGAAAAGAGTAATGACAGAGTGATAGATAGATTTAGAGTAATGATAGTAAGAATGATCCAAGATCTTGGAAAAAAAAAAAAAAACTGGTGGCAAAGAACAATAAATTCCAAGACACTTTTAACACAGAAAGAGAAGATTTACAGAATTAACAAGCAGAGATGAACAACACACTAACAGAAATGAAAAAAATTATTAAAAGGAACCAAAAGCAGAATACAGGAAGCAGAAGAATGAATAAGTGAGGTGGAAGACCTACTGGTGGAAATCACCGACACAGAACAGAATAAAGAAAAAAGAATGAAAGCAAATGAGGACAGTCTAAGAGAATTCTGGGACAACGTTAAATGCACCAACGTTTGTAGTATAGGGGTGCCAGGAGGAGGAGAGAAATGGCCGGAGAATTATTTTAAGAGGTAATAGTCAAAAACTTCCCTAACATGGGAAAGGAATCACTCACTCAAATCTAGGAAGCACAATGGATATCAGATAGAATAAACTCACGGAGAAATACCCCAAAGCACATATTAATCAAACTGACTAAAATTAAAGACAAAGAGAAAATACCGAAAGCAGCTAGGGAAAAGCAACAAATAACATACAACGGAACCCTGACAAGTCTATCAGCTGATTATTCAGCAGAAACTCTGCAGGCCAGAAGGGAGTGGCACAATATACTTACTGATGAAACGAAAAAACCTCCAACCAAGAATACTCTATCCAGCAAGCCTCTCCTTCAGATCTGACAGAGAAATCCAAAGTTTTACAGACAAGCAAAAGCTAAGAGAATTTAGCATCACCGAACCAACTATACAAAAAGTACTAAAGGAACTTCTTTAGGTTGAAAAGAAAAGGTCACAACTAGAAACAAGAAAATTACAAATGAGAAGTATCACCAGTAAAAGCAAACATATAGTTAAAGGTAGGAAACCATCCATATACAAAACTGGAAATCATCTATACACAAAACGAAAAGTCATTGACAAGAAAAAAAACTGCAAAAACACAAACACATGGAGACTAAAAAACATGCAACTAAAACACCAGTGGAACACTGAAGAAATCAAAGAGAAAAACCAAACAATATCCAGAGGGAAATGAAAACAAAAACACAGTAATACAAAACCTATGGGATGTAGCAGGAAATAAAATAAAAATCTCAAACAACCTAACCTTACATCTAAAGCAACTAGAGAAAGAAGAACAAACAAAACTCAAATTTAGTAGAAGGAAAAAAATCATACAGATCAGAGCAGAAAGAAATGAAAAAGAAATGAAGAAAACAATAGAAAAGATCAATGAAACTAAAAGCTGGTTCTTTGAAAAGATCAACAAAATTGATAAACCCTTGGCCAGACTAGAAAAAGAGAGACAGGGCTCAAATCAATACAATTAACAATGAGTAGTTGCCATTGCGTCTCAGTAGGTTAACGACCTGATGTTGTCTCTGTGAGGATGTGGATACAACTTCTGGCCTCACTCAGTGGGCTAAGGATCTGGCATTGCTATTAAGCCTTGACATAGGTTGCAGATGGGGGTCAGATCCAGTGCTGCTGTGGCTGTGGCACAGGCCCCCAGCTGCAGCTCCAATTCGACCCCTGGCCTGGGAACTTCCAGACGCTGTAGGTGTGGCTATAAAAATAAAAATACAATAAAAAAAAGAAATGGAAAAGAAGTGGAGTTTCCACTGTGATGCAGTGGTTTAAGAATCTGACTGCAGTGGCTCAGGTCACTTAAGAGGTGTGGGTTTGATTTGTGGCCCTGCAGGGTGGATTAAAGGACCCAGCATTGCCACAGCTGTGGCTCGGATTCAGCCTCTGGCCCAGGCACTTCCATATGCCATGGGTGCAGTCATAAAAAGAAGAAAGAAAATAAAAAGAAAAAAACAAAAAATAAATTACAACATATATCACAGAAATACAAAGGATCACAAGAGACTACTATAAGCAACTGTATGTCAAGAAAATGGACAACCTAGGAGAAATGAAAATATTCTCAGAAAGGTACGATCTTCCAAGACTGAACCAAGAAAAAACAGAAAATACAAACAGACCAGTCACAAGTGCTGAAATTGAAACTGTGAAGCTAAAAAAACTTCCAACAAACAAAAGTCCAGGACTGAATGGCTACACAGGCAAATTCTTTTTTTTTTTTTTTTTTTTGCCTTTTGTCATTTTAGGGCCTCACCTGTGGCATGTGGAGGTTCCCAGGCTAGGGGTCTAACAGGAGCTGTAGCTACTGGCCTACACCACAGCCACAGCAACGCAGGATCTGAGCCGCGTCTGTGACCTACACCACAGCTCACGGCAACGCTGGATCCTTAACCCACTGAGCAAGGCCAGGGATCGAACTCGCAACCTCATGGTTCCTAGTCGGATTTGTTAACCACTGTGCCACGACTGGAACTCCTACACAGGCAAATTCTATCAAACATTTACAGAAGAGTTAACACCTATTCTCTGAAACTAATCAATATCACTGATGAATATAGATACAAAAATCCTCGACAAAATACTGGCAAACAAAATCCAACAATACCTTAAAGGATCCCACACCATGATCAAGTGAGATTTAGTCCAGGGATGCAAAGAATTTTCATTATCTAAAAATCAATCTATATGATATACCACATTAACAAATTGAAGAATAAAAACCATATGTTCATCTCAGTAGATACAGAAAAAGCTTTTGAAAATATTCAACATCCATTTACAGTAAAAACTCTACAGAAAGTGCTCATAGAGGAAACGAAGCTCAGCATGATAAAGGCCACATACAATAAACCCACAGCTAATGTCATACTGAATGATGAAAAGCTAAAAGCATTTCCTATCAGATCATGAACAAGACAAGGATGGCCACTCTCGCCACTGTTATTCAACATAGTATTCTGTCTTGGCCACGGAAATCAGAGAAGAAAAAGAAATAAAAGGCTAATCTAAAGTAATTAGGAAATTAAAGCAATTTTTTTTGAGGTTAGCACATACCGAAAGTTATTTGGGTATTTTAAAAACGGTTTGCGTTTTAAATCAGTTCCAAAGGATTTTGACACAATTCATTTTTCATTTCATAATAATACTTTTAAATAAGTAGACTTGATGGCAGAGTGTGGAGAATCCACAATGAAGTTAAAAATATTTTTAAAAATATTATTCCAGTATAGATTTATCAATGTCCATGTCTAAAGTCTGTCATTTTAAAGATCTACTCGTATGGCAAGAGATGTTTTGTGATTTTAGCAAGCTAAGCACTGGTTAAAAAAAAAATTCAACATTCAGACAGTACTCTATACTAAAAATAAACATCTCAGTATTCACATAATTTAAAAAGAAAAAAAAATATTTGCAGAAGGAAACAAAAACACAAACTACAATCTTAATCAGTGTTTCGTACTTAAAAATGTATTTCTCAATTATGTGACTCTGAACTGTTTATTTTTATTCTGAGTGCAATGTAGATGTGTTATTTTAATCTCTTACAGAAAGGGAGGAGGGTAAGAATATAACCTTTTTTTTAGCCTCTTAATATAGCCTGATTAGGATTTACAAGGTATAATTAACAGGACTCTAAAATGATCTAACAAATACAAGCAGAGTCTAAGAATTAACCCGCTGTCTGAGTCTTATGTATTCACATTCCTTTCCCAAATAGGTTTGCTAAGCCGTTTCTGAAAGGTGAAAGGGAGTTTGAGGACCTTATTCATTATTTGCTGAAACTAAATAATGGCTTTCATGGAACTAGGCCACAGCAGTATCTCTTATTATCTATTACTAAGGCTCATTGTAAAAGTGAGTCTACTTTCAGGTACAGTTTTAAAAGAAACAGTGCTTCATCTTAAATTACAAAAGAAAAACAGACTAAAATTCAGAACACTTCTTGGAAATGTCTATGTTTATTAGTGGTAATCAATTAGTAATTATGATGGTAAGTACTAGGTAAGACCTTGATATCCTCAAAGCCTAGCACATGGTCACCTCTCATTCCAAATACAATCTCTTCCCTGAAAATTTCCTCTCAATCGAATCCTTAATTAGTATCTCATATATCTAGCTAGCACTTATACCCTAACTTGCACCTTTTAAATATTCTTATTTAACATATATTGAGCATATGATCACCATATGATAAATGAGTTATCTCTAATAGTGATAAGAGTTGCCTTTGCTGGGTGGCCGCCATGCTCTAGCCACTGGAGAGAGATGTGGTCCCTAATTTCAAGAAGCCAGCACTGTGACAGGAGAACTAGACAAGAAATTGCAATGATAAACCAGTGAGGTAAGCGCAGTGTGAGAAATCTAGAGTATTGAGGACACAGGGAGAAGCAAAAGTAGGAGGCCCTACATGAGACTGAATCAGTTAGGAAAGTTTCTTGGCAGAACCAAAGTCTTAAGGGATGGACAGAACAATGAAAGCTGAAGGGCATTCTCTGCAGAAAGGAGAGCTCACCAAACACACATGGCATGCTTAAGGATCTGTGAGGAGTTCAGAAAGGCTGGAGTGATGAAGGCCAGAAGAGTAGCAGCAGATGAGGAAGGGGTTGTATTACGGATATGTTTCCTACAATATTTACCTGAAAGCACCAAAAGAGTTTAAGCATTGTGTTTTGCAATATGTTGGAGAGACTGGAGGAGGGCAAGCTTAGAGGAAAGGAAACCTACAACTAATGCAGTAGTTTAAGGCAGGAATGTCATGGACCTGAGCTGGCAGTGAGAAAAGAATAGAAGATATAGAAATATATATACTTTCAAGAGATATTAAAAATAAAGATTGTTAAAATTTGCAAATTGATTATCCATGCGGGTGGGAAGGGGCAGATGGAGAAAAATAAAGAATACAGATGAAATGCCCAGCCTTTATTTATTAACTTATTTTTAATTTATTTTTCATCCAACAAGTCCCTGGTGAGAATGTCTCTGTGGTGACTAGGCACCACGCTAAATGGTAAACATACGGGGTAAACAACTCAGATGTACCCTCTACTCTCTCGGAATCACAAGTCTAGTTCTACCACCAGGTATCTGCGCAATATCACCTGTTACTTGCTGCTCAGTCCAATTTGTATTAGAGGTTGAAAACCATAATCCATAGTCATGTTTTATTTGGCCCACACAGAGGTTTCAAAAATGTGACTTTGATTGCTCAGTTCACTACATTCCCTCTCTTGCTACTTCTTTACTATGTTTCCTACAGCTCTCAGGGACTTGAAAGCATTTAAGTTGATGATTCTTGCCCTGGTATTTTTTTTTTTAATTTTAAGTTATTTTTTAAAAATTATGATAAAATATGTCTAAAATAAACTTTTATCACCTTATTTTAAAATGTATAATTCAGTGACATTTGGTATATTCGTGTTGTACAACTGTCACCACTACCCAGTTCCTGAATATTTTCATCATTCCCAGAGGAAAACCTATACCCATTAATGAATCACTCCCCACTCCACGGAGCCCCTGGCAACTACTACCCTCTTTCTGTTTTTATGGATTTACCGATTCTGAGTATTTCGTACTATATAACATATGGTCTTTACGTATGGTTTCTTTCACTTAGCCTGTTTTCAAGATTCATCTACATTGTAGCGTGAATTAGTACTTCACTCCTTATTATTGATCAGTGGTGTTCAGCTGTATGAATATACCACATTTGTTTATCCATTCATTAGTTGATGGACATTTGGACTCTTTCCCACCTATTGCCTACTGTGAATAGTGCCTTTATAAAATTCATGCACATATTTTTGTTAGAATATATGTTTTTTTTTTTCTTTTGAGTATATACACAGGAGTGGAATTGCTGGATTATATGGTAATTCCATGTTTAGATTATTGAGGAACCTTCAAACTGTTTTCCACAGTGGCTACACCATTTTACAACCCCATCAGCAATGTATAAGGGTTCTACGGCTACTTTTGATTCCTCTCTCTTTCGCTCCTTGTATATGATCATATCTTATGTTTAAGGACATTCTAACTAAAAAAAATATTTCCTGAGTCTAGACCCTCATAAACTATTTAGTTTCTAATAAACTCCTAAGTGGACTCTCTACTTTGTTGTTCTCTTCTCACTTCTTCAATCTATGCTACTCATTTCTTTCTTCTATCATATTAATCTTACTGAAGTATATTTTTATAGCATGCCATGTACATTGTCTAGAGTAAGCCCAACGCATTAATCTAGTATAGAAGTTCTAGTATTTATTTTATCCCACCTGGTTATGATAATATGTCAGGTTAGAATTCTCTGTATTGCCTGTGTGAAAGTAACCCTAGTGAGTCTTAGAGAATAAACTGGCCCAGAAGTAATCAAGAAGAAAAAGAGATAACTCCTGACATGATGCCATCAAAACCCATTTCAAATATTAAAATTACATCTTTTCCAAAAATACAAATCTGTCCATTAGATGTTGATGACTATTTCAAACATTTCAAACACTAAAAGCACATTTTCAGGAAATCTAGTCTAAAGCAATTATCTGTATCATTGATGGAATAAAACACGAACAAGTACATTTTAATAGTCCATCACCTAAGTAAAATCACATTCAAATTACCAAAGAAAACTGTATACAGAGATTATAACATGATGTGGTTGTATGTAATATGTACTATTATTTCCACTTCCAAATCAACATCAAATTAAATGATATCATGTAGCTCATATTACACAGTCTGAATTCTTATTTGATATTATAGAACAGAGCCTAGTGATAATGATAACACCAGGATCAAAATGAACTAATCTAGGATAAGGGCTAATAAGGTACACGGATGAATGGTTGGATAAAGTAAACAAGGCTAAGAAATACAGAAATGAGAACTTTTAAAATACCATCAAAATGATTACAACAGGCAGCATAAGTGATATAACCACAATCTTATATCAATGATATTACTATTTTAAAGAGCAAGGAAAACATAAAACATTAAATAAGCAAAGACAGAACAGCAACATGGAAGCAAAGAGTGAAGGACCAAGGACAATAACGGACAGTTACATTAACAGAGCAAGATCCATACACAAAGGGGTATTATCTCCAAAGAAAAGAGCACATAACTTCTTCACTGCCCTGACACAGAAGGTGCTCAACACCATCTACTAGGGATTCACTTAGCACAAAACACCTGTCAAGACATTATAAGAAGAAAGGAGAGAATAAGATCTTATGAGCCCTCTCTGGGACCTTAAAGTACACACAAATTATATACAATGATGTCACCCAGTTAGACAAAAAATCTGGGTTTTAGAACCTCAAATTTTTCCCAGTGAAAATAACACCATCTGAAGAAGAATAGCTCTACTTCATTATGAACATATGAATAGGAACAGACAGATTCCAACTGGAGAAATTTTAAACCAATTTAGTCACTTGTGTGGCCTGCTGACTTAAAATACTGTTTATCTTAAGTATCAACTAAGTAAAACTGGTTTGAGTCATCTTCTTGAATCAGGTAAGAATGCCAAATATATTTAAGCTACTCAAAGAAATTTACATGTAGTGATTACAATGCGCTTTGGTTATATGTTAGTTTGCTGAATCACTGGTGAACCAAGTCACCAATATACCACCTGGACACTCCTATAGTTTGAATAGTCTGGTTAGGTAATAATTATATAATGGTATAATGGAAGGAACAGAAGGATCACACCTGATTAAAGGTAGCTCTATCTATAATTTCTGGATCTGTTAAAGTTAAAAAAATCTCATAATTTCTAATTAAGAAATATGCTTATGAATTAGAAACAGTACATTCAAAGTAGTGACTTATGTTATCCACCATCTCCAGCTCACTTAGGCCAAAATGTCAATATTCAGGTTGATACACAAATGAGTTGTTTCAATTAGTTGGTTCGTAAGTAATGGAGAAGACAGCATTAATAGGCAACTTTATCGCTGACCCTTGAACAACACAGGTTTGAGCTGCAATGGTTCACTAACACACGGATTTTTTTCAGTATTATAGTACTACAGGATCCGTGGTTGAATCCAAGAATGTGGAGGAACTACTGACACGAAGGGACAACCATAAGTTATATATAGATTCTCAAATGCATGGAAGGCCAGTGCCCTTAAGCCCCCTGCCTTGTTTGAGGGTCAGTTGTACTATTTTACCAAAATACCTGCATAATACATTTCAAAGCAAGGAAGAACAACATCATAAGTACTTGTTTTAAGACACTTTAAAAAGAAAATTATAGCAATGAGTTGCTATAATTGAAGGCTCTTAAAAAAACTCATTAGAAGCTTCAAAATGTATAAGCACAATCCCAGTTTTAATAAATCTATTTAAATTTAAATCACTTGGGAAATTAAAAAAAAATGAACTTTTTAGTAGTTGCTAAATATAAAGTTGAAAATTAAAAGATTATTTTAATCCAATGTGTTGTTTTTCTGTATGAGATGGATAAACCATTTGAAGAAGTTTAACTTTTTTTTTTAAATCCTAACCATAGTCCATATTTACAAATAACCTTCTCAGTCACTTTTATATTAATGATTGCCTACAGTGCATTAAGCACTATTCAAGGAACTGGGGATAATGCTGTTAATGAAGCAGTCAGGGACCGTGCAAAGAATTTCATCCCTTTTATTCTGAATGAGAGAAGAAGAAGGGATGGATTGGACAGAGGAGTGACAGGATCTACATGGTGAACCGAATGGAAGGAGGCAAAGCTGACACGCCATAATAAATACTTGCTAAAGAAAAAAAAATCGCTTATGAGTTAGACAAAATTCCTTAAATAAAAATTCATTAGAGGCTTTTTGACATACAGTAGTAACTTAGAAGAGAAATAATGGTGGTTTGGTAGCTGCGGAAGTGGTAAGAAATTGTTCTATTTGGGACATAGTCAAGGTAGAACTTAATAGGATTTGACGATAGACTGATTTTTGGCATGAGCAACTGGGGTAGGGTTGGGAATAAGAAATTCAGTTTTAGACGTTTATGTTTGAAGTAACAATTAGAAATAAAAATCGTAATGTTAAAGCTACGAAGGAGATCAGGTTATATAGGGAGTGAGTACAGACGGAAAACAGGTTCAAGCACTGACCTGAGGGCATGTTAACATTTGGAAGTTGGCAAAGAAGGGGACACAGGAAAGCAGAATGAACTGTCTGTCTGTAAACAGAACCAAGAGGTCCAGGAAAGAAGGGATAGACAGGGGTATCCAACACCACAGGAAGGTCAAGGATGATGATCTGACCACTGCACTCATTATGGCGGTCACCAGGGACCCTGTCAAGAGCAATTCTGGTTGGTATTCATGAAGAAACATCAAATTTTAGGTAACTGATGATTCTGTAGAATCATCACATAGCTTGTCCAAAACCATATACAACTACTGGAAAAAAGTTGTTTAAAAGATAGCAAATAAAATAGGAAACACACAAAAGAAGTCTCTAACTGCAAAGAAGTGCTAATAAAATGGTCCTGGCCCTATTTGGTAGAGTATTACCAAGTTCTAACAGTATTCTCTCACTATAACAGAAAAAACAACTAAGCTGAATAGAACACAAAAGCTATCATAATTAGAACATATATTTTCATGTACTTCAGAAAATTCTCTCCACATTGCTAAGGAAGTACCTTTCCTCTGAGGATGCAAGGCATGCTTTCTTATGCAGCAATAATTTTTATCAAACACTGGCAATTTTCCGATGTTGAAGTCAAGAATTAGTTAATCTGACACAGGGAAAATATGTCAGAAAAGAGTCTTTGACAGCCAGTCTATTTCAGTTTTCAAGAAGAATATGCAATGTACATGAAAGCCTTGAGTAAACTATCAAAAAGCCTGGGATGCTTTTTTAGCCCCAGCCTTTGGGACTGAACAACCTTCCTTCTACACCAAACTCAGTCATATATGTACACACACATAACTAAATCCTTGATAAAAGGATTTAGGAGTTGTTATAGATACTAATAATTATGATTCCAGATACCATAGCACAACATGAAATGCTTTTTAAATACGTAAATCTCTCCTGTTAGCTCACAAGGTGATATTCTTATTCGTCTCTTTTTGATGTAAGCACCTCAAATTCATATAACTGAACTTTTCAGATAACTCTGTTGTTTTACTGTGTTGAAATTCACTTATTACAGGTAGAATAAACACAATGACACATTAAAAAGATGCCATAGTTTGTTTTAGATAGGGCTGTTTTAGATAGTACTATAAGCACAGTTTGTTTTAGATAGTACTATAAGCATGCCTATGCTAGAAAATCTAATCCTGACATTAATTCTTAAAAAGCGTTAAAATCTAATACACTTTCCCATTTCAAACAAAAGTAAACCCAAGCCTTAAAAGCATAAACATATACAAGACATACTGCCAATAAACATTGTGATAAGAGATTTTTAAGTTATTAAAAGAAACAATTTTTATATTTACTACTGTATAAATTATATAATTTCCAATTATTAATCCTTTTCACCTGGGGCTGTCACCACTGGTGCAAATATCTGAATGAAATATGACATAATACAGTGCTTAAAAGACCTGGCATTTTAAATAACTTTTTATCCTGTAAAACTTAAGCATCTGTCACTACAACAAGACACAATCAATTTAAAGGATTTTTTTGTATTTGTTTAATATGGAACATATACAACATATACGGTCAATAAATGTTGTGATAAGAGATTTTTAAGTTGTATTTGTTTAATACCAAAAAAATCCTTTAAATTGATCAAGCACCATTGACTGACATCCAGGTGTATTGAAAATAGTGAAACTATATGTAAAAATAACAGTGTAAAGTCAAAAGCATAATTCAAATTATAGAAAAAGGGTATAAAAGGGGTACAATTCAAATATGAAGGGAATTCAGGAGTCAGAGAGTGTCCTTCAGGATAACTAGGTGGTGAGGTGGGAAGAAGAGGGTGGGCAAAAAGGACAACAGGAGATGAGAAAAAGCTCCAAGACTCAACATCTGATCTGAGTCTTTCAGATTTAGCTTTTGGACAAAAGAGAAAAACTTCAGCATAAAAAGATCAGGTGATTTGCTAAAGGTCACAAAATTACTTATTGAAAGTGAGGCCTGGAACAATGGTTTCCTGGTGCCTAAACACAAGTAGGCTTTGGACTGGGCATTAAATTTCGGACAACAGCAGCAGTTTTGGCAGTGCTTTTCATCTCGTTTTTCTCATAGTACATGACTGTTGTCTGTTTCTCCATTTTTCTGGTTGAAATTGGTCACAATGAAAACGCTATTTGCTAAATAAAAGGGCACTGAGAACAGGAAAAATTTTACAATTTATGTTTAAATTACCTAAATCATTTGATCCTCCTCTTCTCTAAACAAAACTATATATGAAAGTTAAAAAATGAATCTGTATCCTCGTATATCAGCATCTGACTCTTGACAGGTGTTGTAATTATTTGTTGACAGAATGTACCACAAATGTGCTACTGACAATTATATATAATCTTTCGTATTCTCTACTTGCTTTGCACCTGTATGCCAAGTTTCCCCAACTGGATGGAGCTCCCAGTAAGCACTTCGCACTGTGTTGCAAGGTACGATCCATGTCTTATTTCTGATACCTGTTTTTAGAACTGTGCCTGGTATAGAGGACTCAAAATGTTTGCAGAAAGAACAGCTAAACAAATAAAACGTTATCTTTAGTTTCTTCTCCACCTACAAAAGTTGAGACATCACTCAATTTATCTGGATCGTATTCAGAAACCAAAACCAAGCCACAAAGCCACGTTTCTCTGAATCTACGTTGGTACTAACGAGGTGGCGTCACGGTGGGAGAGAAGTTCTCCTCTCCTTGGGCTGATGACTGTCACAGCTGAGACACCCAGTGGAGCGCAGTGTAAAGTAACCAACCCTCTCCAGGGGAGGCAGACATTTGCTTATTTGTTCTTGTTCCCCACCTACTTTATGACTGTAATCTCACTTCTACACCCATGTCATTCTATTTCTGGAGTTCTTTTCCATCAGAGCTCCTAAATAAAAATAAAAGAGGAAGGGAGAATTCCAGAAAGATGAATATTTGACTTCATGCAATTTCATTCACAGTGGCTTCAAGTGATCAAAGCATTCCAAAAAGTGAGGAAAAAAAACTAGAAGATATTAGAAAAACCACAACCAACTGTTTCTCTTGCCCAAATGAACAAACTCTAACTCAGTCTCAAAGACCTGGGCTGTGTTCACATGGACAAATAGCATGTGCTAAGATGCCCAGCATGGTTTTGGAATTCTGACCCCTCGTTGCAAGGGCAGATCTTTCAATTTTGCTCTGTACAAACCCCAGCATAAATTCAACAAATGTTTGCTGAATGTAAATCCAAACTGAACTAGAGAAAAACAAGAAACTTTAAAGTAGTCAACAACTGGACACTAGTTATGGGGAGCAAGCATATCAAAATCATCATATTAAAAATCCTTTCATCATTCTCCAATTTTTCTAATGTTCAAATCATCAGATTAATCATAATGCTCATAAATTAACACCAGGTAACAAATATCTTAATTTCTATTTTATGCAAAATCTTTTAAAATGTTAGTAATAAATGGAATACTTATAAATATAACTGCTGGTGCATGTTCAAGTGTGAAATCCACATATTAAAAGCCAGGCAAAATAAAAATTGACAGCTCAACCAAACCGAACCACATTTTAAAGTCATTTTTCACATAACTCAAGTGACATCATTGCCTTAACAAAGCTGAAAGCACGCACTACATCTGTGTTGGGGGAGCTGAGCAAACACACGTGGCCTGATTTATTTCCAGACTGTGAACATTTTAGTGCACTGCTAAAGGTGCTTTCTCTGACCGTTCAGCACAAGTGCTAAAGCAACATTCCCAGTTTTAGAGGCCTCAGTGAAAAGAGAGGTTAGTGGGAAAGTGCTCTACTGTTTCTATCGCTCCCAATAAAACTATATTGGAAATAAATTCCAGAGGTTTCTGTCTACAGGGGAGCAGAGAAGGTCTGCAAATAAAGCTTTAGGCAGAACACAAATTCCAATGGAAGTTTCGTTTTTCTCATTTCAGAAAAAGCTCCACTGACCTCAACTCTGAAGATGGATAGGGAGTGTCAGTATTTCATAAAAACAGAGTCACGTTAATTAATTTGAGCTGTCTATACTCTGTTCTCCTTTTCATAACCAGGGAGTTAAGCTGACAGACTTTGGAAAGAGAAGAAAACAAAGGGGGTGGTGGGGAGCAAGCCTTCTTCTCTTCCAGAACCAGAGCTAAATGTGCCCCAAATAATAGCAGAAGAACATCAGGGTCCCTGTCCTCTGTGAGGGCAAGGGATTTTGCCTGCCTTATTCACTGCTGTATTCCTAGCAGTGCCTGCATGAATATTTGCTGAATGAATTATAAGGATGAAAGCCTATTTTGTTATGCTCTTGCACAGCCCCTTACAGGCAGTCATGGGTCATCTTTGAAGGTGGCACACACTGTCAGGGTTACTGACATGGGGAAAGGCAGTTTCTGGAGTGGATGACTTCTCACTCTTGGATCTGGTGCCTTATGAAAGTGTGGAGCTCCTTGGGGTTGGTGCTGAGATGTCCAGGAGAAAGGGCGGAAAGAACAGCTTCTCATTTATTGATACTTTTCTAGTGCTGTGTTATTGTCTCTATTTTCCGGAGGGCCCAGCATTTCTTTGAGTATCTTCCAAGGGATGTTAACAGGGGTCCAGCCCCGGGAGGCCTGCCCTGCTATCCTACCTAGTCACTCTCTAATGGTCCTGTTTTTTTTTTTTTTTTTTTCTCATACAAGGGACTAATTTCTTATACTCTCATCTGTTTGCATGTTTTGCTATCCACAGCCTCCCAGTAGAATGTAAACTCCATGAAAGCAAGGATCTGAGAACTACATAACCAAATACCTAGAAAAGTACCTGACACATAATTGTCACTTAAATATTTGTTGAATAAAATAGTAATTGCCAGGCGCTTTCATAAGAGGTAAATAAGACAAACAAAATGCCCATCTCTTCTTGAGTTTATGTTCTGTGAAGATTAGGAAAAAGAACCTGAGGGAAATATGAGATTTAAGAGGTTTCTTTACTTCCCTATTTTCCAGAGTTTTTACTACGCTCTATGAACAGTGAAACCTGATGAAGAATCCTTCCTCCCCTCAACTGAACATCTGACAGCAGCAGTGTTTCTTCCCATTTACACTGACAGTGAGGAATACACTCCTGTGTTGTTTAGGTAATAAGCCCATTTAGTCTACACTTGCTGTGACGCTGGCACTATATGAAGACTCCTATATGTATGTACACATGGGTTAGAGTCTTAAATTGCCAGTGTGATAATAGCAGTGACAACTACAGAGAGATCCCCAATGGTCTGTGGAAGTAAAGGGACAGGACACTGAACTGAGTTCCAGCCATCCCTTCCTGCCTGATAATGCCCCTCAACTACCAATGTAGAAGGATTTGGGTTGATTTATTCAGTTTGAGAATTTCTGACCTTCTCAGTTTATTAATTTTGTAAAATGTTTGGCTAGCTGTATCTTCAGCTATTTTTTCTGCCCTATTTTCCTCTCTCTTCTTCTGGCACCGGATAGATGTGTGTTAGACCATCTGATATTATTCCACAGCTCCTGGATGCTTCACATATTTTTGTGTTTCACTTTGGAAAATTTCTATTAGTCCTTCTTCAGGTTTACTGATTCTTTCTTCAGCTAGGTCAAGTCTTCCCACAAACCTGCTGAAGAATTCCGTACCACTTATATCACATGTTTATCTCCAAGTTTTCCATTTGACTATTTTTCGAAAGTTTCTATCTCCTTGCTAAAGTTTCCCATCTGTTCAGGAATGCTGTCCACCTTTTCCACTAGGTATTTGTTTTAAATGTCCTATCTGATGGTTCCAACATCTGGTTCTTTTCTAGGTCTGGTTGACTGCTTTTCAACAGTGACTAGCCAGTCACTGAGAGATGGGTTTGGGTTATGTTGTTGCTATCTTTAACCTCAGTGTACCACAGGCTTCAGATTCTTCCAGTGATGGATTACTATTATCTTGTGCTTAGTGTGAGGACTGGAATACTGGAGAGTTTCTCTCAGTGTTCCCGCTTCACTTTCGTCTTTTGGCAATACCTGAATTCCTAACTACGTGGACAGTGGCAGGTGGTTCTTGCTAGCTCTTGCTCTTGTCCTAGCAGTAGAATCCTTTCTATTGCTTGCTATTCAGCACTAGGCTCTGGGAGGGAACATGTAGGATTCTCAGCTCTCCTGATCTGTCTCAATGTTAGGCAGAGTCAATGCATCTGAACTTCTGAGTTATTCCTGCACCCTCCCCAACTCCCATGGCAGGCAAATTCTGCCTTAAATCTGTGATAACTCTTGAACAAAATTTCCAGCTTAACCCTTAGTGGTAGCAGGGACCAAGAGGTTTCTCTGGCTTTTCCATGTGGACAGATGATCCAGAAGCAGTGGATATTTGTCTGAGTCCTACGGGTGAAGGAGAAGTTCAATTGCTTCTACCTCTCCCCAGGAAGCAATGGAACCCCCTGAAAGTGAGAGGGTTTGCTGTCTCTCCCTGGTGGCTTAAGACTTTGCTTAATATAGAAAAAGGTGCTAAGGAAGAAGGCAGTCTTTCATGCCTGTCTCCCAGAGGCACCCAATCAACTTTTGTATACCTGTGCTACTAAGGTGGGCTCTTGTCCATCTGCTGACCTACCTCTAATCTTTCTTGTAAGAAAACTAGTGGAGGCCTGTGAAAAAGAGCCCACGAGTGCATGTTAGCTGCCTCTGTGTTCTGGTGCTCCCAGTTACTTTACACTGATACTGTAGCCCACACCTGGCCTTTAAGAAATACATTAAAATTTTAGTTTATTTCCTCTTATGCACTTTGATAATGGTCAATATCTTCATCTCATGCTCTTTTAAAAGTGAAACAATTTGTGAGTCCTATTTCTTTTCAGAGATACTTGTCACTCTTTGGAATTTAGTATACTTGACTGTCTTACAAACTCAGTTCACTAATGGGTTCAGGAAAAGTTAAAATTTTGAAGATTTTATGGCCTTTACTCATAGTTATAATGGGAATGATAGTCTCTTGAGGATTCATTTTATTAAGGAAAGCAGGAGTTATCAGCCATGTAATATTTCTTCAACCTCTGGTCCTCAAAGATGTGAGTGAATCTTCTCCTTTTTTTGTGTTAAGTCTATTACAGTTCTAAATTTCCAAGATTCAGGTAATATCCTAGAAGGGAAATATAAATTCAGGCTGAGGCTATAGGGAAAAAGAGTAAGAAACTAAATTTAGCTGTGAGGTAGTCGCTGGTCATTGAAAGAGACAGACAAGATACGATTATGTTACGGTCTGTGAGGAGAGAGACATAACATAGCTTAAATGAAAAATCATGATGAGAATTTAGTGTGAGGAGTCAGTGGAGCTTGGAGAGGAAGACAGGAAAATCTGGCCAGGAAAGGTATCACAAAGCATGTAATGAACTGAGCCCTGAAGTAGTTCTCTATGTGGAGAGGTAGAAGGGGAGTATATTTAAAGCAAAAAGAAGTAAACAAACCATAGAAGTGTGTGGGGAGAGAGTGCCAAGAGATGGGGATTAAGAGCATAAATTTTAAAGTCAGACAGATCTGGTTTGCTGCTTCAAGACTGTGGTTTTAGACAGTTGGTTAAGCGCTTTGAACTGTGTTTTACCAGTCTGTCAAGTAGAAGTATCAATGCTTACCTCTCAGTCATTGTGAGGATTAAATGAGATAACTCACCAATGGCACTATCTGTCTAAGCACAACTGGAGCACATGTTGCTCAATTACTACCGGTAGCAGTGGTGGGCCCTCAATGAGCAGAGACACCAACATCCTCTGCAGCAGCACACATCTGGGATTTTTCTAGAAGCCTTATGAAGCCTAAACGGGGTCACTTGCTTTAGGAAAACAATTGCTCCTAGTAGCCTTTTGTAATCCTCTTTTTCCCTTAAGATACTACAGTTCCTATCTCCCCCTTGGCACAAAAACTAAAATACATATTTAAAAGTAGCTCAAGGAGAGAGTCCCTCCTACTGGAAATAGTAAGTAACAATTTATGCCTGGCAAGTAGGAAGAACTACTAATTTTGTCTGCTTCACTGTGCCTATGTGGGAGGAAAACCAGATAAAAAAAGTATGTGCTGAAAAAACACTCTTATTCACAGGGCAGAGTTAAACTCCAGTTCGTGATGCAAATATAGTGAAACACGGATATATTGTTCAGTAATGACTCCATATCTGTACTGAGAACTCAGGTTTGGCCCATGTCTATAACATTCTAGACTCGGGTTGTTGCTGTTTGTTTGTTTGTTTTTGTGTTGGGCTACCAGACCACACCAGATCTACCAGACGGGAGCACGAAGCAGTCTCTTCAGACAGTTAGTAACCCTGAAGAGATATGGACATTGCCCTCCTAGTGTTGCTAAGGATTAGCTCTATTACCTGACTTTTACTCCTCGCATCCTGCTACCTGGCCATGGCTTAACCACTTCTGAGAACAAGAACTCACCTAGAGAATAACCTCACATTTTAGCTTTTATCTGAATCATATTTAGGACTTGTTAAAACAGAGAATGCTGGGCCCTAGTCCTCGAGTTTTTTAATTTAATATCGGCTAGGGCCTTGTATTCAGTATTTCTAACATATCCAGGAGCACCCCTGGCAGACCGCTGCCCTCAGAGGTTTCTGTTTTCACAGAGCCCTAGACCTTCTAGTTACCTGAGTTGTGTGTGTTGGAAGACAGACCTCTGTCACCAGCTTATTGAAAGAACTGTGAGAATGAGAGAAAAGTGAATAAATAATAACAGGGTATGGGAAGGGCAGCAAAGAAAGAGTGATGACTTGTTCTTCCATCAGCTTTGGAGAGAGGCTGAATCCTTAAGGCTTAGCTTGGGGGCAGGTGGACAGAGCTGGCAGGTCAGGCTTTTGTCATACGTTCATTAGGCCCTGGGGACACAGAGCCAGTTCATCCGCACCCATCAACAGCGGCTCTACTCTACTTCCTACACCAGCATGGGCGGATGTCCTCGGAAACAGTCTCTAGGGACAATCACCCTGATCAGTCCCTCTCAGAACTAAAAGAGGTTATTATCCACATTTCTAGGTGCCTATTTTCAATGCCTTAGAAAGCAAGCAGCACTTCTGCTCTTCTCTTCATGAATATCCTGTACTTGATAATGGTAGCCTCATTTTTTAATCTACTCTCTTTATTTTTAAGGTCAGATATGAGAGAAAAATTGAGGGACGGTGAAAACCTGGGCTCTAGCTGTAGCCCTAGTTCTAATCCTTCCTTAGTTTGTAACCTCAAGCATTCAATGTCTCTTATCCTTAGGTTCCTTATTAATAAAATAAAAAGACTGGTGGAAAGAGTTATACAATTATTTTACAAAAGCCTTTCCAATTCTAAAATTCCATGATTTCTAAAGATTCCACATTCCGTTACAAATACAAAAAGAAGAATATCTGTATCTGAAATAGACACAATAAAGGAACTTTAAATTCTATTTGAATTATAATTATCCTTTAAGGTTGCTTAATTCAATATAGTAGCTTTTGACCACAGAGAGAACACTTTCATTACTGAAAGAGCGCTATTTAAATCCTGACTATAAAGACTATAGAGGTCTAGCCATAAATGAGTAAATGATTCTCTTTCCTTTTCCACTGAAGCACATTGTTTTCCCTCCTCCCTCATCCCCAGCAATAAAAACTTATTTAAATGTTTGCCTTAACCTTAATTTTATGTTATAGCTGTTAACCAAAACGATGCATCAGATATATGTAACCTTTCAACAAAATTCTATTTCTAGAAATATAAAATGATTTTTGCCAAGGAATGAAGTCTTTTGTAGTATGATAGCCTCTAGAAATCTTTAAAATAGTCTAGCTTCTCATCTGCCTAGAACATTTTAAGAATGATTCTGATTTTAAGCTAGCAAATTCTGTCTAAAATGTCACGTAGCTGAAGCACAGCTATCAAACTCAGTATCTTAACCCTTGCATTCCTGGTTTCCCACCCGTAGTTTTAAGAGATCTCCTTTTCACACTATGTGTAGGTTCTCCCATTCTTTCTGTAAGCGGTGTTGTCAACAACATGGGCTCTAGAATCAGACATACCTGAACTGAAATATTGGCTCTGTACTTTACTGGTTGTATACCTTAATGTTCAAACTCTAGGAGCTTAAAATTTTCTTATCTAATTAAAAAAAAAAAAAGTCAGTCCAGCTTGACTGCAACCTCATGAGAAAATTTGAGCCAGGCAACCCAGTTAAACTGCTTCTAAATTTATCATTTTCAAAAACTATGAAAAATAGTAAATGTTTGTTGTTTTAAGCTTCTGAAGTTTGGGATAACTAGTTATACAGAAAATAGATAACTAATATGTAAGCTCTTCCATGGGCATCTACCAGAATTTCCAACTAGTTTCTTAAAAAAATTCAAGAATAAGTATTAGGAAATTCCCTTGTGGTACAGTGGGTTAAGGATCTGGCACTGCCTCAGCTGTGGCACAGGCCACAAGATGAGGGTTCAACCCCTGGTCCTGGAAACTTCCACATGCCATGGGTGCAGCGCCCCCCCCCCACAAAGAATAAGGATTAAAAAAGTTCTAAGGACTGTTCAATAACACAAGAGACTAAAGAGAAGCAAAAATCAAATGATATTATGAATCTTGATTTAAATCCTGGTTTTAAAAATGATGGGTATTAAAAAGTGTAGGGACTATTAGGATGATTTGAATATAAATATGTTAGGTGATATTATGAAAATTTAAATTTCCTTAGATGTGATAATAATTCTGTTGTGTTGAAGAATGTTCTATTTTTAAGAGTTTAATGGTAAGTATTTTGAGAAAGCACTATGTCTATAATTTAATTTTGAATGTTTTAGAATAAAGCATAGATACAGAGATACCTAGAGGAATACAGATGAAATAAGTGGGGCAAATGTCAAAAAAATACATATAAAACATAGGTAGTGAATGTATTATTCTATAACTTTTATGTTAAAATTTTTAATTAAAATATTAGAAAACAATTTAACGTTACCCCCTGCCAGATTAGTTCTTCCTGTCACTAGATTAAAAAATTTCGGCTCAATGAGAACAAATTTCTACAGACTGTTGACCATCAGTTCAGAAGTTTGCATAATTCCAAAACAAATATATCAGAGGACCATTGTTAAATTAGTAGTTCCACTTAAAAGTTGCCCTGTTTATCCAATGCTTGTGGGAGGTTAAAAAATAAAAAGTTAATACTGATTCCTCTGACTTCTTTTCCTGTTTTCATCTTATTTTCTTCTTCATAAAAAGCAGATAGTTACTAAGTCCAAGAGGAATTAGTCCATTTCAGTATCCAGGTGCACAAACACGACCATAAGCTCATTTTTATGTAATAAATGAAGAACTTATGTGTTTGTACAAATCATGGGGTGGAGGACACAGTAGGGGAAAAAAACAGCAGGAGTACAAGGAATTCACATCCAGAAGCTAACTGAGAAAGGTCCTTTAAAACCAATGAATTAATTTGCAAGTTTAGTAAAATTTTGCTTCTCAGTGCAATACCGATATGGGAATATTATCTGGGTTTAAGTCCTCAATTTAAGAAAAATTCAGAGACTTTCTAATCATTAACGCATCTAAATTATACTTAAAAAAAGCTGACATAGTCAAAACAATAATTCAGCATCTATTTTTACATAAAGAACGTTTTATTTTTCTACTTGTACTGAGTTTTTTTTTTTGTCATTCATTTCTGCTTATGTTTTTATAGCAGAGTAAATATTTTTAAATTTAGTTCACATTTATTTTACTTCGCACCAATAGAAATTTGAATTAAAACTACCCTGATACATCGTGTCAACATCATCTGTTGGTGAAGCAGTGGCAGAGACAGGAACTCCTCTATATCAGGGTGGAGAATGGAAATGGCACAACCTTTACAAAGGGAAATGTGTCAACATCCACCAAAATTACATACAGCAATCCCACATCTAATAAGTACAAGTTCACCACTGGAGTATCATTTACAGCAAAGGAGTGAAAACAAAATAATCATACAGTCCTCAGAAAGGCACTGACTGAACAGACCATGGCATCTGTAAGCAATGGATTATCAAGACACCGTAGAAAGGGAAGAAAAATAACTCTATATACTAGTATGAAACGACTACACAGATATAGTGCTTTGTTAAAAAAAAAAAGGTGGGGTGAAAAGTATATGTTATTGTTTAAGAAAGAGGATATATAGATATATATTCATATTTGCTCATATTAAAAACTTGAATGTTTTAAAAGTTCCCAATGCAACAGGAACCAAAAAACCAAAGTTGAGGAGACAGAAATAGAAACTAAGCTTATTTGAATGTATTTTATTATAAGAGATTCAACTTGTATTATGTAAATATTTACATAATTATAAAAATTTTATAAGTATTTCCATAATTTAAAAAATTTACAAACATATAAACCATAAAATTATAAAGTATAAACTCTAAAAATTGTATAAAATTTTATAGTATAAAACTCAAAGTAAAATGAAAACAAATTAGCCAAAATAACCACATAGAGAAAAACCATTACAAATGACTTTCAAAAATAGTAACACTGCTATATATCACTACTGGGATATGTTACAAAGATAAGATAATTGCTTTTAAAAATCAAACTACTTTCAGTAATCATATTGACAGTAGGTAGTAGTGTTGATAATGTTATTCTGAAACTGCTGTGTATATACTGTAAGATAACATAATTATATGATATTCCAATTTATGTATCACCAGTCACTGAAAATAGTATTTTCAGCATGAAAGGAAACACAGATAGTGACATAGATTAGGTTAAGTAAAACACCTGTAGTCCTGAATCTGAGTTGGAAATACATTTATATTCAGTTATTGACATGTTTTATCTCTAAGATAAATTCTTATGATATCCACTGAAATGACCTAGAATTGATGACCAACCTAGTGGCAATGAATGCCCTTAGTGCCTAGATTACAGTCTTAGAGAAATTCCTGATTCTAGGCCCCCGGAAGTACAGAAGTTGAACCAAGAACATCTTGTCACACTAAAAACCACACATTTAAACAACCCGTATATCAAAGAAGAAATCAAAAGGGAAAAAACAGAAAGTGTTTTCAGATGAAAAGGAAAACACTACAAATCAGAATTCATGCTATTCATGGCTTATATTAGAAAAAGAAGATCTTAAAAGAACTACTTAAAATTTTAAGAAAAACAGTACAAACCCAAAACAAGCAGAAGAAAGGTAATAATCAAGAAAGACCAAAATAGAAATTATTGAAATAGAAAACAGAAAAGTAATAGGAAAAATTAATGAAATCAAGTTGTCTCTTTGAGAGTAATGATAAAATTGTTAAACTTTTGCTAGACTGATCAAGAATAAACAGTTAGCATTAAAAATTATAGTAAAAATGAAAATAAAACCAAGTAATATAAGTGCCATAACATTTCAACTTCCTGCTTTGTATTAGAAAATATCCAACATTAAGTAAATAAAGAATTATATTAATTTATAGCCCATGCATCATAGAAACTTGCCACGAGACCATTTTCGGTTCATCTTGTAGAAATTACTATTTTTTTTATCAAAAACTGAGGAGTTACTCTCAATGGAGAAAAAAAAAAGACCAAACCAAAAGTACACACATAGAAAATGAACTAGACAACTGAAGCTTGGCTGATCTTCATTATCCAGATGTTTTAGGCACAAGTGCTTTGGAAGCCTTGGAGGCTTCAAATTAGGGCTACAATTCTGCACTCTGCTTTGCACATGCACATATAATATTAAGATATTGTTTGGCAATAGATAAAGAACTCCTACAACTCATTAATAATGAGATAAATAACCCAATTAAAATGTTCTAAGTTTTAAATAGAAAATTCCCCTCCCCCCAAATAAACAAATGGCAAATAAACACGTGAAAAAGCTGTTCAACATCATAGGGGAAATGCAAATGAAAACCACAAGCTATACCTCTTCACACTCACCAACATGGCTATAGTCAAAAAGTTGGGAAGTAAAAAGACTTGGTCAGGATGTGGAGAAGTCAGAACTGTCACAGTGCTGGGAGGAATGCAGAATGGTACAGCTGCCTTGGAAAATATTTAGTTCCTCAAAAAGCTAAACATAGAGTTACCATATGACTCAACAATTCCACCCCTAGATATATGCAAGAGAAATGAAACATATGTCCACATAAAAACTTATATGTGAATATGCACAGCAGCATTATTCACAATGGCCAAAAAGTGAAAACAGCTTAAATTTCTATCAACTGATGAGCAAATAAAACTGGTATATCTATCCATACAATGAAGTATTACGACAAAGAAAAGTAAAGAAGTATTGATTCAAGCTACAACAGGGATGAACTATGAAAATGCCATGTGAACTGAAAGAAGCCACTATAAAAGGCCACGTAGTGCATGACTGCATTTAGATGCATGTCTGGAAGAGGCGAAGCTATAGAGAAAGAGAAGAAATAAGTGACTGCTTAGAGCTGGACACAGGGGAAGAAGGAACATGGGAGAGAAGGAAGAATGACAGCTAATGGCTGTGGGGTTGCCTTTAGGAAGGCTGCACAACTCTGTGAATACACTAAAAACCACTGAATTGCATACTTCAAATGGGTGAATTAAATGGTATGAACTGTATTTCATTAACACTATTTAAAGAAAGAATGTTATCTGGCCCCTTTTCCAACAAATTACATAATCTGGAGAATGAGTGTTTTCATTTACAAATGGGAATGAGATCTGTTTTAAAAGGTATATAGGAGAAATTCTAGAAAGCTGGTTTCATGACTTGAGGATAACTGTATATCAGTTGCTAAATAACAAATCACCCCTAAAACACAGACACTTAAAACAACAAATACTTACTTGCTCACATAGTTTCTAAGGGTCAGGAACCAGGGAGTAGCTTAGCTGGTGAGTCTGGCACAGGTCTCTGATGAGGCTGCCTTCAAGCTAGGGCTGTGATCTCTGAAGACTCGACTGAGGTTGGAAAATTTGGATGCAAGGTCACTCACGTGACTGCTGGTTGGAGGTTCCAGTTCCTCCTAATGCAGACCTCTTAGTAGGGCTACTTAGAACATAGATTCCCCGGAGCAAGTGATTAGAGAGATGGAGGAAGTGTGAGAGCAATCAAGACAGAAGTTTGGTCTTTCATAACCGAATCTCAGAAGGGATAAATCATCATTTTTTTCCACCTCCTATTGGTTATACAGATCAATTCCGATATAACATGGGAGGAAACTGCACAAGGGTGTGAAGTCCTGGAGGTAGGAAGCATTGGGGCCATTGTAGAGATTGTCTACCAAAATGACATTATGACAATAAACAGACCCAAAATCCCACATAAGCAAAGGCATGACCTTTACACTGGAAGGGGTTAAGGAGGATAACTTACTTCTTGGAAGTGTGATAGACACGCTCTTGGAGATGTCTTAAGAATTGAGATAAAAGTGTTTGTGAGAACCATTCACATCATTTTCCATTCTCCTGTGACTGAGTTATGTTAGCATAAAGAAACACAAAACCATAGAGCTGGGGGCTGGGGGAGGAAGTACATCAAGGACTTATTCAGTCATTTTCACTCTCCCCCTCCTACCACCACTGACAGGTAAGGCAAGAGTCCTCACTGAAGCAAAGTTAGGTGACTCTACCAGGGTCACCAGTGTTAGAGCAGAAATTAAAGTCCATTCCCTGTGCCTTCTCATTTATGCATCAGAGAATCAATGGCAGTGACTCGTAAGACAGATGACATGTTAAGTATGTGAGCATTAAATCAACAAACTTAAACTGCTGGTCGCTCCAGAATTGGCATTTCTTTGGGTGGCTTTTCGACACTACTATGTTACTTTCTCAGGCAGCAGTGGACTCTTAACCTCTTTCTCCTCCAACTGAGAGTTGACCTACTTAGCTAAGGGAAGAAAGGAATCTCACTCATTCAGCTCAGCTAATATTTATAGAATATCTGTTCTGTACCTAGTACTGAACATGTCTATGTGAAGAGCAGAAAACATGATCCCTTCACTCAAAAAGCAAGATGTCAAGCTGAAGAAAAGCCTACACCTGGAACACAAAGAAAATTAGATATCATGTGACATGGCAGCACAAGGATTTATTTTTTTAAATAATTTTATTTAACAAAAAACTTACTTATGATATAACAGATATATTGCAAGTCTACCTTTTTTAACCCCTTATGAGGTTAGTCCCATTTTACAGATGAGAAAAGTGAGGTCTTGAAGAGGTTATGAAAATTGACGAAGTTCTTACGCTTGGTTAAGAGGCAGGGCAAGATTCAAACCCAAGAAGAATGGCTCCAGGTCTGTACTTTATAATCATAAGAGTATGAAGGTTCTCAATGACAAGTATTCTGCTTCCATCATATGTCTTGTTTTAAGAGTTCAGAAGGAAGATCAATCATGAAATTCCAAAATTCCTCTGAGAAATCTTTCAAATTGTACAGGGAAAGGGATGATTTAGCTCAACACAGTAAGGATGTCTCAGGACAGCCTGCTAACCCTGTAGAGACGGGTAAGGAAAGGTGAATCAACATTCACTAATGAGGCAGTGCTTTCCTGGTGCCAAAAAGAAAGATAAAACTGAATCATAACTGCAGTTAGAAAACTGGGCTATAGTTGGAATGAAGAAATTAAAATGGATTCTCCTGTTCTGCAAGTGAAAAAATAATCTGACCCTGTCAAAGCTCACCAGAATGTGCAGAGACTTAATCTTCTAAAGATTTCTTCCCAGAATCATGCCATAAGAAAATAGCAGACTATACCAGGAACAGATGTGTTTGATCATTTTTAAAGAATATGAAAAGTAGTTTGAAGAGAATAAAGTGATGTGTGGGCCTGGGAAGCCTTTTCTTAATAAAGCAATGGATTCTATTTTGATAAAAATTTGCCAACTTTTTGCCACTTTAAAAAGCAGTTGCCATCTCTTTCCTTTACGCATGATTTTTACAGCTTTGGAAAATGCTCCTTGAGAGGAAAGAAGGTATCTTGTAGGCTGCTGGCAATCTTCATGTATTAAATTTCTCCTTTGTGTTCTGCGTATACCTTGAATCATCTATGGGTCTCTCAGTTAAAATCTCAGAAACTGTAGCAATAGGACTTATTTAGAGCCAACTGGGATGTAATACGAGGCAGCACAGTGAACAGTGTTTTTTTGCATAGGTTTTCTTCCCCAAGATAACAAATCAATATAGTTTACTGTAGTTTTGAAAAGGCCTAGGCCTAAAGATTTTTAAAAACTCCTCTGAAATATAAAGTTTTATTTAAAATCTAGTATCAAGGAGTTGCACCTAGGAATAGAAGTTTACAGAATTCTGAAAGAAAGTCTCGTAACTTCTTTAAAATTGACTTTTCCTTTAAATTCTATCAATTACCATAACTATCTTAGAGTCTCAGCATGAGAGTGGTTTTTATGAGGTCATTCAGCTTCTTTCAATGACCATATCTGTTAAGTTCACACTTATCACAGGTACAAGCAGTTTTTCATTCTGTTATGAAAGTTTTTTTTAAAGGCAGCCAGCAAGTTCTGTTGTTTCTACTGCTGCTGCTGCTTCTACCACTATTACTACTACTAATAAATAGCCTTCAAACACAATAGCACCGATTAAATGCTAGAGACTATATTAAGAACTCCATATATATGTAAAATACCCATTCAGTCTTTCTTACCTTATGAGGTAGGTTTATTTATTATCCCTGGTTTAAAAATCTACCAAAGATCACATGGCTAGTAATGGGCAGTACTGAGATTCAAACCTGGCAATCTGGCTCCAGTATCCATGCTCTTAGATGCTATATCATACTGTTTTTGTTTGTGTAATGCAAAGAATATTCCCTCATGATCAGAGACCTGGGTTTCCATTCCCGTATCTAATGCCATAATCAGCTGTGTGACCAAGAGCAAGATTCAACTTCGACTATATAATGAGCCAGGCTCAATGATTTGTTTCTAGTCATACAATGCTGTGACAATAAAAGAGGTACTTTTCATTAACACACTTGACTTTGCTGGATGAGTCAGGTTTAAAGCCTGAAAATGGAATCTATCTCAGGGAAGGAAAGAGGCAACTGATAATAACTAAGTCAATCTTCTAAGCATTTTCATTTATTTTCTCCCATCACAGTCTATGATGCAAGTATCTGATTCAAATTTTACAGAGGAAGACACTGAGACTCAGAGATCAGGTGATTTATCCAAGGTCATACAGAAAATCAGGATGGAGCCAGCACTGGAATTCAGCCAAAGCTCAAGCACTTCCCACTGTACACAATGTTTCCTGGGCACTGCCTTTCATCAGCAGCAATAAGCAGAGACTTAAAAGTAAATATATGTAAAGCACTGAGTACAAAGTCTTGCAAACAGCACACACACACATAACATACTGATTTAGAGATGAGGATAGACATAGGCGAATACTAACTTGAACATGCTAACAGACTGTTAAAACAAAACTAGGTACGGGAGTTCCGTTGTGGTGTAGCAGAAACGAATCCAACTAGGAACCATGAGGTTGCAGGTCAATCCCTGGCCTTGTTCAGTGGGTTAAGGATCTGGCGTTGCCGTGAGCTTTGGTGTAGGCTGCAGACGCGGCTTGGATCTGGCATTGCTGTGGCTGTGGCTGTGGCCAGCAGCAACAGCTCTGATTAGACCCCTAGCCTGGGAACCTCCACATGCAGCAGGTACAGCCCTAAAAAGACACACATACACACACACACAAAAAAAAACTAGGTACATTTTCTTGTAACTTCTACAAGGTAGGCTGAATACTAATAATAAAATAAGTGAATTTCTGGGAAAAAAGTTTGTATGACTTGACTTTGTCCCTAAGTAAACAAAGAAGCAGTACCACAAGAATGCCAATATATATATATATGTGGTATTTACAGACCACAGACATGAGCTCTTGTGGTATTTTGCTGCATGAAATAACTTCCTAGCAATAATTCAGAATCATTTTGTTAAAAGGAATCTTACTTTTTTCCCTAGAGAGAGTTTCACAAATAATACCAATGAATAAGGAAAGTCTCCTATAATATTGGCTACTCAAAGGAGGGCAGGAAAGTCTGAAACTATTATGCTAACTTATTAAATTCCTACTTTAGTTTGGAAATGGAATCACTTGCTCATTCACTGATTCATCCAACAAATAATAACTGGATACCAGGTATTATTTACAAGGCATTATTTTACTAACCAATGGCAGGGACATTAAAGGGAACATGACAGAAACTGTAATGCCAGTGCAGCGGGATGAGTGCCCAGACTCAAAGATACACAAGGTGCTCTAGGAGCATTAATATTGCTTAAGAAGGCTTAGAGGAATTCCTGAGCCAGTGCTGGACAGTGCGCTGTGTCTAGGAAACTGCAAGTAATTAAGAATGATTTAGAATTCAGAGTATGTGTAGAGATGCCTTTCGGTTTGCCAGATTTCAACAAGTTATAATTATGCAGTGGTAGGACAAGTAGAAGGGTTTAACAGACAATAACTTCAATACTCTTATTTTACTTGTAAGGAAACTAAGCCCTCTAATACAGATGCCCGGAGTCTCACCAGCAGGATAACTATTACACGAGGTAAGGTCATCCTTAAACAAAGAATTCAACACCATTGTGTTTGAGAGTAAAAACAGCTGAGTGCGGCCATCCTGGAAAATTTTCTTAGTCACTTGCTACACCAGCTGATATAGTATTTTCCCCTAACCTGGCGTTTACTCTTTATCAGTCGTTCCCAGTCCTATTAGACCTAATATCCTTTTGTTATATGTCAAGTCTATGCATATGCATTTACTTCAATTCCTCCTTTTCTATCCTGAAACAAAATTCACAGATATTTAACATAATTTCAGAAATGTTAATAGAATACCATAACAGAAATATAAGGGGAAATGAAAATATTTAATAACAAATTATGTATTTCAATATATATATGCTCATCATGACTATACTAAAAGACAATGAAGTAGTCAGATGCTCACACTTACTTATAATGAATATATTTAGATTTAGGAGAAGTAGGATGATAAGAAACCATCCCATGCAACAAGTACAAGAAAATGAAGTAAAGCCAGGTGATTTTCTGAAAGGGTTCCAAACAATACAAAGTGCAATTATCTCGATATGCAAGGTAGCTGCATTTCTGAAAAATTTAGTGTTTATTACAACTATATAAAAGCATGTAAAATACTTTGTATTTACATATAAAATAGAGTTAGGTTATAGGCATAGAAAATTATATAACATTTCTCCCCCTCTTCACAAGTATGCCACGTAAGAGACATTCGAAAACTGTGCAGGAGCCACACAATACCTGTCTGTCACAGAAACGTCCAACAAAACTTTACCTAAAACTGTTTGTTTTCTAAAAAGTATATAATAAATCTGTTTTACATAAATAGTAGAATTAAAGACTGATAATTCTACTTCCCCTAAAAAATAATTTCTCCTGAGTTTTCTAGGTAATCAAGGTCAAACTGTGATGATATAATCATTCTTTTTTAATCAGCACTAATGCAAAAATGTACTAATGCAAACAATCCCAAAGCCATTTATATAGAATTTATACATGGTATTATTACGTTATTTATCTGGCAGAAAATATCCCCCTAATTAAATTCTGATTAGGCATCTATTAAAAGTAATTTACATTTTCTGATCAACCCAATGACATGTATGATCTAGAGGCAGCTAGGGGAGCTGCTCAAGTGACAACTTCCATGAAGAAAGAGAATGGTTCTGAGGAAGAAAATACTAAGTTAAATAGGATGCTCGGACTTCCAGTTTGGGGTGAGTAGTTGCAAAACTATTACACTTAGAATAGATGAGCAATGAGGTCTCGCTCTACAGCACAGGGAACTATATCCAATCTCTTGGGATAGAATATGATGGAAGAGAAAAAGAACAATACATATGACTAGGTCACTATGCTGTATAGCAGAAATTGGCACAATATTGTGAATCAACTATACTTCAATAAAAATTAATGGAAAAATTAATGACTGAATAGCCATTCAATTTCTACATATTATGAAAGACTCTCTTAAAATGTCCACAGAAATAGTGTTTAGCCTCAATAGGTGAAATGGTCCTTTCAATAGATCTTTAGCCTGTTTTTCTACTTCAAATTTCTCTAATTAATTTAACCAATAATGCCTAAAAGAAATCAACACTCAATTTTTAAATAATTTTAATCTGGTTATCTTTCTTTGTATCTAATAAAATTGGTAAAAGTTTGCCTTCTACCCACGCACGGGCATCATCCTATGATTAAAAAGTAAGCAAAAGTTTGTGTATAACCAAACATATATAGTGGTTAAAATAACTCAGCTTTAGTATTCTGATTTCTAATTGTTTCTATAAATGAACTTTAACCGTGTATGGAATCTGCATGTTTGTGTGCTATGTGATGTAAGACTCACTTTTGAGTCAGTTTTAAAGCAAATGATCACCAGCTCTTATAAAAAGCTTAGGTCTTATTAAATAAACACGGCAGTCATATTTTCTGTTATTTAACAGATAATTTTGGTCCTGATAAAAAGAGAAATAAATGTCACACATTAAAAAAAAAAACCTGCAGCACATACTAAATGTGTAATACAAAGCTTTTCACTTACTTGGTACTAGGTCGTTTTTGCAGGGCTTTATCCAGGATGAGAGATGGAGCACTCCTCCTCCTTTCTGCTAGTGTTTTCATTTTCTGGTGAGGAAAAAAAAAAAATAATGAAGACCATGTGGCTTGTAAAGCAAGTAAATGCTAATTTCGAACCAACTCAGCGAGTTTTGTATTGCCTATTCTTGCCTCTCAAGGAGTTTGCAATCTAATTACGGAAATAAAATAATAAACATCTAAACTAGGATAGTCTCAAAAAAGTAGTACAGGCAGTGAGTATTTCTCATGGTTAGAGAATAAGGAGGTTAAATGTTGACCAGAGTCTTTGGGAAAACAGCATCATAACCATTATCATCAATTGCGGCTTTATTGCTTCTTTTGTGCCCAGGCCCTGTGCCAAAAGCAAGACTGGATTATCTCATCTATCCTCCCAAGTGTCATCAGAATAGGTTCTACTGGGTCTGTTTCACAGGCAGGGTAGGCTCCAAATGGGGCTTTAGGGAATAACAGAGTACGAAGAGATCGAGTAAAGGGAGAAAATAAATAATTAAAGCAAAAGATGGAGACTAGATTCTCACACATTTAATACACTTTTAAATATTTATACATTTGGGAATCCGTTCTTCTAAACAGATTTTTTTTTTTTTTGCTGTAACTTAAAGAACTTTTTCTTTTCTAAGTGGTATACAAACATAGGATTAATTAGATAACTCAGGTACTCTGTTCTAGAGAATCTAAAATTTGTGATGAGGTTTCATTCAACCTCAGTTATCCAAATAATTACTCTCTAAATTTTTCAATCTTACATTTTTTTAACACTTTTAGAGTTAGAGGGCCTGCCACTGGACATAAATGTATCAAATCTACAATGCAGTCACAAATAGCCATGTGTGGAGTTCAGCCTGTATCACCAAAGCATTCTTCCTGTTCTATGCTCTCACCCTTTCCTGGCCAAAAGTCTCACCCACTCCCTGGGGGCCTAGGCCAGCCATGCTTTGGACTGGATGCTGCTGTAAAAAACCACATAAAACCAACTGGCTCAGTATCTCATTACATGATTAGTAAAGGAACTGCTCCTTAGCTAAGAAAATAAAATCTGGATCCTAAGGAAGAGAAGACTCATCCAGTCAGAAGGGGACAGTAGACTTCTTGGGCATAATTCTTTTCCCCCAAACTCACTAAGCCCCCATGCATTTCTCCCAAGTTATTGCTGTCGCCGGTGCCATGGCCTCAGTGTTGCTGTTCCCTCAACAGCACGTGTGGAAACTGAATGTCCAAACCCCCTTAGCATAGCTCACACAACAGAAATAATTATATACAATGATAAAGGCCAGGAAACAAATGAATAAATACAGAACACCATACTTCTCAAACAGGAGTTATTAACCACAAATACGGAACACCATACTTCTCAATCAGGAGTTATTAACCACAAATCAGTTTCAGGGCAGGTTAAATTGCATAAAAAATTTGATATATGTATTTGGTGCCTTCCTTCTGAAAAAAAGCCCACATTTTTTACCAGATTCCTGGAAGAATCCATATTCCCTCTCAACTCCAGTGATTATGATAAACTATTATATACACTATAGCTTGTACGCCCTATCCTCCTGTTTCCATTAGTCACACCTCCTGGGAACATAATTCTCAGAATCTAACATCTTGAGGGCAGTTGTGAATGTAGAGGTTGCGGGGTGAAGAGAAATCTGGGAGGTGAGAATTTGCATTGCAGCCTGTCTCCAGATGAAGGGTCTCGATTCTGGAAGATAAGATGATCTTACTAAGAAAGGTGGCAGTTCATTCCGATGCAGATTTTCTGGAGGATTCTGTTTCACCTTCAGGTCTGGGTTTGATTCTTACTCTTTATCCCGAATCTCTTTATTCAGGATCTATTCACTATGCTTTGAGCTTTGAAATGAGTCCAATCCTTTAAGCTTGAGCTGGGTGGGTCCCCTTACCCTCGGTGTTTTGATCTTGAGGGTCTGCCTAGGCTATCTGAGCAGGGGCCCCATTCCTAGACCTATCTGGACAGTCTTACTTTTGCTGCTCCTCTGACACCACTGTCAGCAGATCCAAGCTCCTAAACAAGATCTTCATTAATGTATGATTTCTAATTCCGAGCTCCTTGGCTCTCAGGTTTACAAAGAATTTGGAAAGGGTTCAAGAGACAACCATAAAAATGATTTAAAATGTGGACAAAAGAAAGAGCCCCAAGAGAAGTTAAAATGATCTGAAATTCTTCTTTTGGAAACAGTAAATCTCCAAAGTAATGCAGAGTTCTAATGCAGAGGAGGGCAAGTATCTTCGAAAGAAGATAAGGCAAAAAAGAAAGGCAGCTAAACTATAGATTGAGAATCCAGGTTGATCCTGGGGAACGGTTCTTTAAGAAACTTACAAAAGCTGTGAACCTAATGATGCACATAACTGCAAGGGATTCAGAAACGCCTAACATGGATTCCTTAGCGATCCATGGACCCCCGATTTGAAGCCTTCTGATAAAAGGAAATGTTTCTGACAGTGATGGCTATTAATGTGAGAATGGATAATCAAAGAAGGGTGACAAATTTTCTTCTATAAATGTGCTTTTAAAAATAGGAGTTTCCCATGGTGGCTCAGCAGTAATGAACCCAACTGGTATCCATGAGGATGCAGTTTTGAACCCCGGCCTCGCTCAGTGGGTTAAGGATTCAGCGTTGCTGCGAGCTGTGGTGTAGTTCGCAGATGTGGCTCAGATCTGGCCTTGCTGTGGCTGTGGCTGTGGCTGGCTGCTGTGGCTCCAATTCTACCCTTAGCCTGGGAACTTCCATATGCCGAGGCTGTGGTCCTAAAAAGATTAAAAAAAAAAAAAAAGGAGTTTTTCAAGGAGACAATGTAGAGGACTATTTGTATATATAATAATTAGACTGCTTTCTTAGTTATAAAAGTGTCAGATATGCGAGGAGTCAAATGTGGAGTGCATCTACCTCATCTAGGGGACTCATATACAAGAGAATCAACCAAACTACAGGCAGAATATTAGTTTTGTTTGTGGTCCTATTTTTTGTACTGAGACTTCTTCCAGAACGAATGAGAGAGGCAACCTAAGGCAATTCAGACACTTCTCTGGGCCTCCATTTCCTTATCAAAAAAAAAAAAAAAAAAATTTGGACCACATAGTCTCTTAAGTTCCTTCTACTTTTGCTATTCTCATTTTATGTGTCCACCAAAGACTTCTGCTGGATATGGAAGAAAATAAACATTGCAGACACCATGAATTTAGAATTCATAGGATTCATTTCTCTTGTAAGTAATAAGAATTCTTAAGAGTTGCCAATATAACGAGAGCTTAATAAGTAGACAGGTATTAATTCATTCAAAATAAATCACTCTTTCTTTTGCTCCAAAGTATAGCAAAATGAAGAACCAATGGTGACTAAAGAATTTACTTATCTATCAAAGAATCTGTCCCAGGCAATGCAGACCTGGATTCTCTCTTTGTAACAACCGTGTGAAGAACGATACACGGAGGTAGAAGGAGACTTACTGATTTCTTTCTAAATGTATAGTAGTACAAACTTGTCAGGACAGGCTGAGGCTGTGCTTTATACCAACATCAGCACATTTCCAAGTTGTTCAGTGACAGGGAAAACCATGATTCTTCGCCTCATAGGGAACAGAAGAGAAGTTCAAAACTCTATGTTTTCTGTTAGCTTAAAAATACCTAAGTGCTTGATGTTTACATTGAGATGACCTCATAAATACTGGATGTCATTCTGAAACTGAGTATTTTTTAAAAAGTCATCTTGCTTTCTAAATTCATAAACTAAACATTTGGGAAAAATCAACTGCATTAATCTTTTGGAAATGATTTTCTTGATATTGTACCATCTACCTAGGCTTAGGTAGCCCCTCAAATTAAGTAAGACTTTTATATGAGCTGAAAAACAAACAAATATGAAGTAGTATTTATTTACTGCTCTGCCCACAAATGGGAAAGAGGAGGAGGAGCTTGGAAGGAATTGTAAAGGGGAATAAAAATGATTATATTTTAAAAACTGAGGTCTTTGTACTGATAGTCATGTACTAGAGTCACATAGCATGAAAACTAGATCTTTGGTTTTGAAGCTGTCTCCTCTGCAGCTATAGTCAGTATTAGAAACAAAGAAACCCTATTCTGCCAAAAAGTAAATGAAAAGAGGTCATAAATTAAGATGAGAACCAAATGCTTATAATTCATTTTTCTTTTATGTTTCAGTAATAACACAAAACTGAAGCAACATTACTAGCTAATCTGCAAGGTACTTTCCACCTCAACTCTTTTTTTAATCAGTTGGATGAACTAAATGTTGAATTTTCTGTGTTCCTAGCTTGCTTCCTATATTAGGCATTACATGAAGTTAAAGCATGTAATATTATAGCATTTCATATTATATCAATTATCTTTCTGCCCCTTTCTAGAGAGCAGGGCCCATACCTTGTTTCCAAACTTTCTCCAGTCCTTCAACAATTACTTACCGAAACTCTACTCTGTAGCAGGCCTATCTTTGCATTCCTAAAGCCTAGTACAAATCTAGTACAAACTATATACTCAATAAATGAAGGTTAATGTGAATTTCAAAATCCACTCATTCTCCACATCTATTCTACTGTCCCCAAACACACACACACAAAGAAATGCAAACAAACAAACTTAAAGGGCTTCTGCTGCAAGGCTGTCACTAAGGAAATGTAAGCATTTGCTATGGAGCTGGACAGTAAATAAGAGTCATCCCTGAACACTGCAAACTACAGCGTTGACATTTACATCGCCATTGAGCTAGAGGTAAACATTAGTCTGATCATAAAAGAGGGGGATGAGGGAACTGGGATGTAATCATTAAGGGGTACAGTACTTCATTTTGGGGTAATGAAAGTGTCCTCAAACTGACCGTGGTGATGGATGCACAATTCTAGGAATATACTCAAAGTTACTGAATTCTACACTTTGAGGTGGACAAATTGCATGGCATGTAAATCCTATCTCAACAAAGCTGTTACAATGAAAACAAAAACAAAAACAACAACTTAACTACCAAACCTCTAAACCACTGGGCTCCATCCCAGGGGACTGGTTTGGAGCCAGAAGCTATCATTTTCCTTATTCATATAACGGAAGTACAGTATTCCTATAATCTGAAGTATAATACATGCAAATGGAGATTTCTGTCCAACATCTGCTTTTTCTCCAACATGTTTTTGTCCAAAATGTTTGAGTAGCTCTCCGTGTGAACTCCTGGGAGGGCTGCAGAATACGCCCACCTGCCGCTGCGGTTTGCCACTACCTCTCCCTCCTCCTCCAGTGCTCTACCCAGTATTTTCACACTGTAAATTCTCATTGGCTGTAGATTAAATCAATTAATTAATGCTACTTACACCTGAGAGTTTACGGTGGTAATACAAGTGTGCCTGTGTAAGAAAATGAAGTTGTAAGCAGGTTATCGGAGAAAAAAATTTTGTTCTTTAAAAAAAACTCAGAAAACACTGTTTATATAAAAACCTATATGTAGCCTCTCACTGGAATTTTAACTTCATGTCAACCAGAGATACATTACTATTTCTGGAACCTCTAAATCACATAGTTAGTACTCACAGAGATTTGGGGGTGGGGTGCGGGTGGATGGAGCCTATCAAAAGAAAGAAACAGGATGAAAGAGTTAAGTCAGGTGACAATTTTTCATGTTTTGCTTTGTTCCAGTCACCGAATGAAGAAAATAATTCAAGCATTTCAGCTGAATTTGGGTCAAATGTGCTCTAGTCACTTTCAAACATTTAAAATTTGCAGAGCATTAAAGTAAGGGCTTCGAAGAAAGCTTTTAAGAATGCTAAGGTTTCAAGGATAGAAAAAATGCTTAATCAAATTTACAAATTAGCTTACTCAAATCTTACTATTAATCTTTGGTGGCTACTCTGTAAATTTAGTGAGCACTGAACCGTTTCTTTCTTGTCTTCCCTTCAGGCCTGCAGCATTTATTTGTGGTGACAAACCTCAAAGACAGTGGCCTTGCAAGGAAACAAGAAAAGTATTCTGATCCCTTCTCCTTGTTTCTATGTCCTATTATCATGACAAAGTTTTGGCTCCTGGAGGAGCAGAAGCTTCCTACTATTGTCACTCTGGTCTGTGAGGACTATGATTTTCTATTTACTCGCCATCATCCCATCTAGAATCAGTTTGAGCATTTAGTTAAAACAAATGTTAGCAAAGCACAGATTACCATAAAGGGATACAATTTCTGTGGTTAAGAAATGAATGTTTTCACTTTGGCTACCTTTGCTATTTCTATGAGACGAGCACTTTGAAATGTAGTAACAAACATGAGAATCTAGGTAATTTAGAAGTACGTGCACGGGGCTCAGAGACATTGGAACTAAATTCTGGGTGCTGGTTCTATCACTTTTCAGAGTCTTCTCTGTAAAGTGACATGACTGACCCACCACACAGATTATATACGTGGAAGTCCTTTGACAGGGAAAGCATCATGACAGTGTAACACACAGACCATTGCTTTCGAGTGCGTTTAGTACTACACGTAATACACACGAGGCTGGTAGAACTCCCTTCCACATTATCTGTTCCTCTGCCTCTATCCACCCTCCACCCCAAGCAGACTCTGGGAGTCCCATTGTGGGCCTTTGAGTTGGTTGGACTTTCCTCTTTGGCAAAGCCACCACTTTCAACCTCCCATCACGGCTCTCTTTCATCAGCACCCTGGAGCAGGAAAGGTCGAGCCCAGTGCTCTCTCCCCTCATCATCCCTTACAGGGGAGAGCTTCACTCGGTTTTTCACATCATGGTCCATATAAAGTGCTAGTGTTTCTACATCCATGACACACTGTGACAGGGGGGCTCTCTGGCTGCCCCAGTGCCCATCCACCTGCATGATGGCTACGGGGCCGCATGTATCAGATCCTGCTGGGAAATTCTGCCCTCAGAGCAACCTCTTGCTTTCCTGCTGCAGAGCAGAAGAGCACAGTGACCGAATTCAAAAGCATAATGGTAAAACACAGAGGTTATTAAATGAGAATTAAAAACAGTCCAAGGTCTGACCAGATGCAGGTTACACAAACTGTAACCTAGTCATATCTACTGTGGAAGCTGAGGTTCAAGACAGTAAGGGTAGAAGAGGAAATACAGAAGTCACTCTCCTATTTATTCAAAGTAGGACCCAGGTAAACAGGGAAAGAAAAAGGCCACCGGAGCAGTTGGGTTTTCCAGATCTTTGAAATATGAGCTGATGAGGGCACACACATTCCATTTTCGGAGCCTACACACAAGTTGACCAGACATCCAGAAACAGGTTTTACCTCTCAGTTGTGTCACGTGACAGCTGTCTGTCACAACGAGGTCAAGGCAGCTCAGCACAGCACTGACAAACTGATAGGGCTATTTCTGCTGCTGGTTGAACCTTTCTAATCTAAACTTGTCCTGGATAAAGAAAATCAGGCTGAAACAAAATTATCAAATAAACTGGGCTGTGCTGCCCACAAGCCCCATTATTGGTGGCTGACAAAAGGCAGTTTCCTCTGAACCCTTTCCAGCCTCCCACACTGTGGCTAAGTCTTCCCTGAGTGAACAAAAGCTAAACATCACCCCTCTCCCAGGCTGCTCCAGAAAACTACGGCTATGGCCACTACCAAATGCTTAATCAAATTTACAAACTAGCTTACTCAAATCTGTCTGTTCATCATTTGAGCATTATTCATCTGACTGAGCATTCACCTCGAAGGCTTTCTGCGCGTATTAGGGCCTTAGGGTCCACCTGATCTAGAACACCAGCGCTACCAACAGAACAGGAAAGCAAACTTTCCTCTCAATGAAAGTTTATTTTCAAGGGAGTCAGCAAGCTCAGGCTACTCACTATAGTGCTACCATGCAGACTGAGTGACTTAAATGACACATTTCTCATGGTTCTGCAGGCTAGAAGTCCAAGGTCAAGGTGTCAGCAGGTTTAGTTCTCGGTGAGGGTCCCCTTCCCGGTTTCCAAATAGCTGCCTTTCCCTCTGTGACTCTCACACGGCGGACACACAGAGAGAGCAAGCTTTCTGGTCTCTTGTCAGGGTAGAAATCCGCCCCCATCCTGGGGATTCTGCCCTCATGACCTAACTGTTTCCTAAGGCCTCTACCTCTAAATATTGTTGACCGCTGAAGGACAGGTCTGAACTGTGCAGGTCCACTTAACACGTGAAATTTTTTCAATAAAGAACATACTCTAATTCTACATCACATGAGGCTGGTTGAATGGATGGATGCAGAGCTGTGGAGAGAACGCGCTGTAAACTCCTAAGTGGATTTCTGATGGCGTAGAGTGTCAGCACCCCTAACCCCCGCATTGTTCAAGGCTCAACTGTACTATCACATTGGGGGTTAGGGCCTCAACCTAAGAGTCGGGGAGGGGCATAAACATTCAGCCTGTAATAGAGGGTTTCTACCAAATACTCTGGAGACTGAGGGGTATGAGTAATGAAACTCCATCAAATCACAGTAACAAAATGTCCATATATTTCTTCAAAGCGCTGTGTATGAGTGTATGTACATATAAGTGTGTATACACACATATATTTAACTTTACTATTATATACCTATTGGTTTCTGTCACACTATACATGTTTTAGTGGCAATTTAAGTTGAAGTCCAGTATACTTGCAGCTACTGATACCTTCCAAGAAGGCAAGTTTTATAATCACATGTGTTTATTACTTGCATGTGGCCCTATAAGGCACAAGATGACACTGCTTTGAAAAGAGCAGCCACGAAGTCCCGGATGGCAGGATAAGAGCAGTGAACGAGTTCAGACACCCAAATTATTGAAGCGGAAGTTTTCATTTTCTGAAAGTACAATCAGCAGTTTCACTTCTCCCAGTCTTGTCCTGCAGACTTTTCACCAAATCCCAAGCCAGGAAGAATGGTGAACTGACAGAGAGTGATAAATTGCTTCACAACAATCTTCACTTGAAATGCAAAAAGCAAAGAGTCACATATACCTACCGAGGTATATGTGACTTGAGAATTTTCAGTCTATAAGTTAAAAACTTTCTTTCTTAGACTCACCAAAAATTAAGAATTCCTTTTTATACAGATATGTAAAAAATGTGTAAAAATTAAATGTCTTTAATTTTCATTGCATGAAAGAATTTATTCTGTCCTAATATATGAATGTCAGAGTCACAAAACCTTTTTCTTTTGCCACATTAAAATGTACCACTGTGTTCACATTTTAAGTGAAAATAACTAAGGAAGTTAAGTTTCCTCCTATGCTCGAGATTCATGATATAAAATGTTTACTGAAATGAGAGAGTTTCAGCTGAGTTTCCCACACATGCTTTTCCATGGTGGAATCATCTGAGGCCTAGGATTCAGCACACCCTCCCGAACTTTGAAATACATATCTGTGAGTTTGGAGGATATGCCAGCCTTTGCACAGAAGCAGGCCTGGCGGAAGAGCTCCTGAAATATGAGTGGCTTATATAAATTCTCTGAAGATGACAGATACCAAGGCATAAAGATCACACATTTCCAGAGAAATCATAGCAATGATTATGTCCCTGATTATCACTATGGGTCAACATTTACTGTGATGGTTAATTTGATGTGTCCATTTGACTGGCCATGCACGCCTAGGTTACACCATTATATCTGCTATGCCTGGGAAGGTATTTCCAGATGAGACTAGCATCTGAATCCATCACCTCAGTAAAACGGATTGCCCTCCTCAAAGTGGGTGGGCATCATTCAACCCCCTGAGGACATTTACAGAACAAAAAGTGGAGGAAAGAGGAACTTGCCCCCTTTTTCCTGCCTCAGTGTCCATCTGGGACATGCCATCTCGTCTCTTCCTGCCTTCAGGAAAGGATGGTGGTGACTGACGGCCCTGGGTCCCCTACGGTGTGTTTCTCTGGAGAACCCTGACTGATAGATACACTTACCTAACATTTACCTCATGGCTTCAGGGAATGTAACATTCAGTGGTAGGTGGGAGAAGGGCGTGACTGCTTCCCAAAGAACGAAATTGCTTCTCAGCAGAAAAGCCTCTCCAATATGCTTTGCTCAAGCAGTAATAGAAAAACTCAAATCTACTCTCCCCTCCATGCATCTATCGTCTAGTTGGAAAAGGAAACAGAGTTGGAAGATCGGGGTTCAAATTCCAGCCCTGCTGGGCTTACCACAGAGAGCCTTGGCAGGGCTCAGTGCCTTCTTCTCTAAGAGTGAGTCCAGGAGTTCCCTTTGTGGCTCAGTGGTTAAAGAATCCGACTAAGAACCATGAGGTTGCGGGTTCGATCCCTGGCCTTGCTCAGTGGGCTAAGGATCCGGCGTTGCCATGAGCTGTGGTGTAGGTTGCAGACGCGGCTCGGATCCCGTGTTGCTGTGGCTGTGGCTGTGGCGCAGGCCGGCTGCTATTGCTCCTGTTAGACCCCTAGCCTGGGAACCTCCATATGCCGTGGGTGCAGCTCTACATAAAGGCAAAAAGACAAAAAAAAAAGTGAGTCCATAGTGCCTACCACATATTACGTCTAGTTAGGCATTCGCTTAAAGAAGTTTTTCAAAAATCTCCTTTACAATTCCATAGACTGCAAGCGGTACAATCTCATCTTTTTGTTCAAGTGTCTACCTTACAGTATTTGATATTTATGACCTTCAAGGGTGACTGCTTTGGGGGTTACTGCTAGGGACCAAATACTTGTGCCCCCTCAAATTCATATGTTGAAGCCCTAACCCCACTGTAATGGTATTAAGAGGGGGAGTCTTTGGGGGGGTGATTAGGTTTAGATGATGTCATTAGAGTGGGGCCCCTATGATAAAGTTAGTGCTGTTATAAGAAGACACCAAAGATATCTAATTCCACCTGCATCCCTCTCCCTACTTCCCTCTCCCCTCCTCTCCTTAGCTCTTTGGCCCTCTTTTCTCTCCTTGTCTCTCCCATGTGAGGACACAGTAAGAATCAGAAGCCAAGAAGAGAGCTCTTAACCAGGAGATGAATTGGCTGGTACTCAGATCACAGGAATTCATAGCCTCTACAACAGTGGGAAATAAATATCTATAATTTAAACCACCAAGCTTATGGTATATTGTTACGGCCACCCAAGCTGAATAAGACAGATAGCATTCACTTATTTGCATGTAGATGTTTTTGTATTAAATTCAAAGAAATAAAACTTTTTATTGCTTTACAGGTACTTCCACCTGGTAAGAATTACTAATGGCTTCTGAACTTTTTTTTGAAAGTCTTTTCATATACTTTCTTCTTTTGAGCCACAAAAAAACACCCATTAAACAGACAAAGAAACCAACTATAGCCGGAAGTTCACAGGACACACCAGTGATAACAAAGGCTGTTTCTGATCAATCTAATTCCGTTTTTTGAAACTTCCAGACTGCTCTGACTTTTGGCTAAGATTGTTTTCAATCTCATGTACCTGATTTTATGCCATTCACTTTGTGAAAAACATCAGAAAAGTGTACAGTGGGATACTGGTCTTAACCATGGGCATAATATTTCTCTCAATATAAAAGAATAAAACCAAGTCTTACTCACCAAGATGCTTCATTCAAACCTCAGCGCAAGACACACACATGGCTTAAAGTTGGCTCTCGTGGGTGTTCTACCATGAGCTGCTATAAACAGATTTGGACCCAGAGAATGCACAAAGAAAAGACAGAATGAAGTGTATAATTGCAGCTGCTACATTTTAAAATGCTGGAGCTATTTTAAAACCCTCTTGCTTTGACTGGTTTTCTAGGCCTGTTAGTCTCTTTTCCCTCCCCCAAACCTACCTTATTTAAAGACTTTTCAATTAGTATGGGAAAACAAATGGTCAGGGGGACTTGAAAATGACACAAATCATCCCTAACTAAAATTATTCTAATATTTGCTTCCATTTCATTTCACAAAAACTGTTCTGTCCAAATGTGGATATGCTCGAGGATGTTAACCAGAATAATTATCCAAGATTTTATCAATAATGCATTATCCAGAAGCATTATCTATATGCTGCTATTATATTTTAGAATTGCATTTTTAGAAAGTACTGTACAAACCTATTGTGCATTCTTTTGAGGACACCCCAGTTATGGAAAACCTTCAATTTCTGAAAATAGTCTAATCATCTAACAAATAAAGGTGGATGAACCAGCTAGGTGATACTTCTTAAGGTTAAAATAATAAATGTGACTCTAAAATAAAGAGACTGACTTCCTGTACAGCATCTACAAACTAGAGCCTCAAACACATCATGCTCTTTCCTACCTCAGGACCTTTGAATAACGGCTCCCACTTCTTGAAATCTTTTTATTGCAGGTTCTTTTTCATCAATAATAGAATTAAGCACCTAAGTCTTCCCTGGAGAGTGGTCAGGGAAGTGATCCTAATGCCAGAGTGGTCTGGCTTCACATCCACATTTGTCTAAATCAGGGTCATGTTTCTTCAGTAACAGTTACCATCATTTATTAATTTACTATTATTATTATTCTCTCTCAGTCTGTGCTGTCCAATACCTCGAAACACAGGTGGCAATTTAAATTCAAATAAATTACAATTAAGTAAAATTAAAGAAAAAAGAAAAACTGGCCTTCACCAAAATTAAGAACTCAATTCTTTGAAAGACAACTTTAAGAGAATAAAATGACAAGCCACAGAATGGGAGAAAACATTTGAAATTCACAAAAATATCACAAAGGACTTGAATCCAGGATATATAAATAGGTTTCAAAACTCAGTAATAAGAAAACTAACAACCCAACTAAAATTGGGCAAAATATTTGTATAGGCACTTCATGCACTATGGAGAACATGTTGATGACTGATAAGCATGTGAAAAAGATGCTCAATACTATTATTATTATTATTTTATCTTTTTAGGGCTGTACCCACGGCATATGGAGGTTCCCAGGCTAGGGGTCCAATGGGAGCTACAGCTGCCAGTCTATGCCACAGCCACAGCAACACAGGATCCGAGCCACATCTGTGACCTACACCACAGCTCTGGGCAACGCCGGATCCTTAAGCGACTGAGCTAGGCCAGGGACCGAACCTGCGTCCCATGGATGCTAGATTAATTCCACTGAACCATGATGGGAACTCCAAGATGCTCAGTACTAGTAATCATTAGGGCAATACGAATCAAAACCAAAATGAAATACCACAATATATACCTTCTAGGATTGTAACTGAGCAGGACTTCCTCCTTTATCCTCTGCTTTAACTCCTCTCTGAAGTACGACATGTGTCTTGTTGGAGGTTTACAGGAACATTCTAACCTGACCTCTGTGGATAGCTACAAGAACTGAGGTATCTGCACCAAAAAGTGTTCAACAACCAACCACGCCCCTCCCTCACCTTGCCTTTAAAAATGCTTTGCAATTTTGGTTTGGGGAGTTTTCTGGTCCAGACTCCGACATTTCAGTTTATTTGTCCTCACTATGCGTCAGGCACATGGACTTGTGCTAAAAGGATGGCTATGATAAAAAAGAGAAAATAAGTGTTGGTGAAGAGGCGCAGAAATTGGACCTAAATGCACTCTGGAAAATAATTTGATAGTTTCTTAAAAAGTTAAACATACACCTAAATTATGACCCAGGCATTCAACACCTAAGTATCTGTCCCAAAGAAGTGAAAGCAAAAGCCCATTTAAAGATTTGTACGTGAGTGTTCACAGCAACTTTATTTGTAAAAAAGTAGAAACCACCCAAATAGCCATTAAAAGGTGAATGGATAAATGGTGTGTTTTATTCACATGATGAAATACTACTCAGCAATGAAATAGACCACTGATATGCAAAAAAAGGATGAATATCAAAATAATTATATTGAATTAAAGAAGCTAGACAAAAAGATTACATAGTATAATTCCACTTACACGAAATCCTTGAAAACACAAATTAATCTAGAGTGACAGAAAGCTGATCAGTGGCTGCCTAGGAATGGGGAGGGAACAAAGGGATTAAAAAAGGCCATGAGAAAACTTTGAGGGCTGATAAATGTATTCATTATTTTGATTTTGGCCACGCTTTCAGAGTTTTACCCATATGTCAAAACTTACTGATTTATGTACTTTAAATATGTAGTTTATTGTTTGCCAGTTATACCTCAATGAGGTTGTTAAATAATTTTTGGCTCCTCAGTTGTACAAGCCACATTTCAAGTGCTCAAAAGCCACATGTAGCTAGTGGCTATCAAATTGTACACTGTAGACAAAGAGCAGTTCTGCCATCACAGAAAGTTCTAGTCAATAGCGATTGTCTAGGGGTCAGCAAACTATACACCAGGGATTCGCCTCCTGTTTTTCTCTAAATAAAGTTTTACTGGAACATAGTTAGGACCATTCACTTACATATTGCGTATGGTTGCTTCAGCACTACAGTGGCATAGTGGGTAGCTGCAACAGAGACATGGTCTACAGACCTAAACGATTCACCCTCTAGCCCTCTAAGAAAACGTTTGCTGAGCCTGCTCAAAATCGTAAACTTTGAACAAAGGAGCCATACCTGTCCCTGTTTACTGCTTATACTTAATGAGCACCTAATATGTAGCACTACCCTAGGCACTGAGGCAGCGGTGTTGAACAATACAGATAATGTCCCTATTCTCATGGTATTCACTATCTGGTGGGCGGTTCAGGTAACACAACAAGAAAGTAAATAATATATCCGGCAAGGATGAATACTAAGTTGAGAATAAAATAAAAGGTATAGAGCATGACTGAGGGGCACCTTCACTTAAGTAGTCAGGACAGGCCTCTGAGAAAAACAAGGATCAGAACAATACACCAAAGAATCAACACTGCAAAGAAGTGTGGCAGAAAGAGAGGGAAGTTCTCAGAATGGAATGAATTTGATGACTAGGTATATAAAAAAGAAGGCCCATGTAGCTTAAGAATACACAAACAAGGGAGAAAAGGCAGAGGAGGTGAGGAAAGTAGGGAAGACCAAGAAGAGGAGTCTGAATTTTATTCTAAATATGATACAAAGCCACTGTAAGATTTTAAGTGGGTGAGCAACATGCTACACTTTGAAAGATCACTCTGGTGCTTCTAATGGAAGAACAAAAAAGATATTACACAAGTTAGGGAGTTTCTGCAAAGGTTCAAGTGAGAGATGGTAGTGGTCTGGCTTGGACTACAGTGGCAGCAGTGGAGAAGATGTGGAGAAATCCAAGATGTGTTTTGAAGAGATAGTCGATTGACCTTTCTGATGGTTGTTGTAGAGTGCAGAAATAAAAGCCAGTAGTTGAAAACAAATCTAGATTTTTGCTTGGACAACTGGGACACAGTCACATGAATTACAGATATGAGGAGGAAATACAAACAATAAGAGCTGACACTAATGAGTGCTTATTACATGTCATTTTCACTCTTTCATATTTAACTTTCTAAACAATGTTGAGGAATCAGGTACTATTGTTATTTTTCATTTTACAAATAGAAAACCAGAAAGGCTAAGTAACTTACCTAGGTTAGAAGGCTAGTACAAACACAAGGTAGACTTGAACCCAGGTCATTTATACTCCAAATTCACCACACTGTACAAAATCACCTGCTTGACAGTAGTTTCTAGGAATATGAATCATCTTCTAGGCAGTGACAGTACCACTGGATTAACAGACTCTCAGGGTGACTAACTTAAGATGCTATTGTTTTGCTTGTCCTTTAAGGCCTACTTAAGATTCCCATATGTTCATAAAGTAAAAGATGTAACTGTCTCCTGTAAATACTTTTCAAAGCACATGGTCCAGCATTGTCTCTTGGACTCTCATTCTACAAATGAATAAACTGAAACAAGTTGTGATTTCTTCAAGATCACTGAGATAGTAATAGAACTAGGACTAAAAGCCAGATGAACCCATTCCATACAGTGGTCTGGCCAATACACTGTCCACTGTATGGAATGGGTCTGGCCGTCTAAAAATTTTGACGGTTGAGTAGGAAACACATTTTACATCCCTACTCAAAATACACACACACACGCACACACACACGTGTGTCTGTGTGTGTATAAATGTAACAGAGAAAAAGAAGTTACACAAAAAAGCAGTAAGTAGCACCCTTACTACTGTGTTAATATTTTCTTTTCTATTTCATTTTTAAAAGTGTTGACTGTAACTGGCAATTTAAATAACACTGACCCAAGTCTTAGTAATTAAAGTTCAACCACATAGTAGACTTTTTAAGAAATAAGTTTCATGACTCACGAGGACTACTAAGCACTAAAAAGGTAAGATAAAATATAAAACAGATCAATCTATTGAGTATTTGGGATACATGAAGATTGTGGCCCATAGAGTGAAATGGCCATGATCTTATGAGCTACAATTCGGAAATATTATTTTATATATTACTTTCTATTGCTATGGTGATATAAAATCAAAAAGACACGCCTACTAATATCTAAAACAGGCCGAGATGCATTTTCTTGAAAAAATTAAAAACAAAACAGAACAGTTCTTTAACCTCAATCCTGCCCTAATGGGACTTAAACAGCTGTAGAAAGACCAGATTGGCAAAAGCTATTTTCCTTCTTAGAAAGGAAAAGACTGGATTGGTTAAGGGACAAATCATTATGTTTTATAATTAAGGGCAGCATCTTAAGGACAATGGCTTAATATGCAAAGCTACCTTTCATGTACTGGGCAAGTACTACTTGATAAATGATCAAGCTACGTTCACGCTTTTTCTCTTTGCCAGTGTTCTTAATTACTGTCAGGAAAAAAAAGATGGAGAGGTATGTTCAGGAATATAAATATTTTTATTTCCCCCAGTTCTTTACGTTTACAAGACTAAAAAATGCTTTAAAACCAATGCTGATTACTCAACATTTACCTTCCCCAAATGAGGCGCTAACCTAGTAAATACACACACACACACACACACTCCCTCTCCTTCTGTCCCTGCATCTCTGAAGGGGAAAAGCGACAAGGACAAACCGCGGTCTCAATACATCAAAGACGGAGCCGGCGGCACTACAGCTGATACATCATCAAGTTCACCGACACTCCTGGATGGCTCCGCAAAAGGGTCGAGGTCCTTGGGAGCTCACACACACTTCTACACTCCACACTTAGCTTACCTCTTTTCCTGTGACCTCTAGTCACCCCAGGATGCTGGTGGCAAGACTCATGAAAGGTAGTTAAAAAACGAACAAGCTGGGAGGCTGCGTAGCCCTTTAAGGTTCCAATGATACAAATGTCGCACCTCAAGATAACGTCTTTAGGATGAGTTATGTGATCCCTCTAATCCCAATCTGTTTCCTCAGAAGCTGGAAGGGCACCACCAGGACACAGGGCAAATAACCGCCAAATATCAGAAGGTTTTGGGGGCGGGGAGGAGCGAGAACAGAAACAGATCGAAACACCCAAGGCAGTTCCTCCGAGAGAGCCGCCGGAGCAGCGAGGCCGGCAGTTCACCGCCACGTGCATTTGCAGAGGGAACCGTTCCAAGGAAACCTGACCCGCTGGCCGTTGGCACCGCTCGGCGGCTGTGTTTATTCGAATGGAACGCCACAAGTTGTATTCCGCATCCCTCCTCCCAGCTTTGAAAGGGACCCTGTGCGCCGTCCTCAAGCCCTGTGAACCAGCCCAGGGAGAAAGCCCTCCCCGCGACCCTCACCGCAGCCCACCCGCCCCACCCCGCCAGGTTTCAGGCCCAACCCGGCCTTCGCGGCCGCCGGCCTCGACCGTTAGCAGTCCCAGCACACCCACAAGGCTGACCACCGCCCCCCAGTCGTGCCGAGAGCTCCGCGCCGGGCGCAGGCATTCCCTTCCGCCCGCCACCAGCCACCAAAGAGCGCCAAGCGGCCGCCTCACTGCGTCCAGGTGAAGGGCTAAACCTGCGGGGCGCTGCAGCCCGCCGCCTACCTTCCTTCTTCGTCGCGGGCGCCGCGCCCGGGAGGACGCCGCGGCCCTAAAGACCCCGGAGCTGACTCTAAAAAGGAACGGTGAGCGCCTGGGGACCCCGGGGGGACCCCGGGGCCAGGGAGGGCGAAGCCCCACACCCGACCCGACCGCGTCGCCCGAGGGAGGAGCGGGGCTGCGGGTTCTGCGCGGATGGAAACTGGTAGGACCGCTGTCTGGTCCGCTTGGAGAGCGACTAAGACGGGAGTGGCCAAGAGCCGGAGTGGCCAAGAGCCGAAGTGCCGGTGGCTAGGGAGACGGGAAGGCGGGAACGGTCAGAGCCGAATGCTGCGGGCCGCGAGCTTCGAGCGTTAAGTTCCTCGGCGTTCGGGCCACGAGCCTCGAGCGTTAAATCCCCGAGGCTTCCGGCCCGCGCAGGGGTGGTGGGCGCGGAGGGCGCGCGAAGGGAGTGCGGATGCGGCGGCGGCGGGCGCGAGGCCCCGCTCGGTCCTCACCTTCTTGGTGCCGGGGCCGCCCGCGATCCGAGACACTCCGGTCAGGGAAGAGGAGCGCCCCGGCTGCCCCCCTAGAGTCTCCTGTTGAGGGGACATCGCTTCCATGAAGAGGGCTTTCGAGCCAATCCCAGCCCAGGAGGAGGCTACGCGGTCATGTCCGCGGGACCGAGGCCGGACGGGCGAGGACGCGCGGGGCCGTGGCGGCTCCAGGTGCGGGCAGCGCGCCTCCCGTCGGGGCCATGTACCGCCGCCCTCGCTCAGCACCACCGCTGCGGGGCGATTGCAGCGGAGACCGCCCGGCAGCGCCGCGGCCGCCCCGCCTCGGGCCCGCCCCTCGGCGCCGGGCTCCCCGCGCCGGGCCCGCCCCTGGCCGCCCTCCTCCGGCCGCTGCCCTCCCCGCGCCAGCCGGGCCTGCGTCGCCCCCGGCCGCGCGCCTACCTAGATAGGTATTAGGGCACCGGCCACCGACTGACCTTCTCCGTCCGCGCCTCCGAGTGGGGCCAGCCCGCAGGAGCTCACCGGCCGGTGTCACGAACCGGGTCCTCTAGCGCGGCGATGTGCGCCTCTCCCGCCGCCAGCCCCCTTGCACCCGACCCCATCCCTTTCCGCGGCAGCGCGTGCGGCGGCGCAGCCGTGGCGACCTCAGCCTGAACGGGGGAGTGGCAGCGATGCCTGTCTCGCTTTCGGTGGACCGCAGAGGGGTCCCCCTCCCGGCCCCTCCCCCGCCCAGGAGGGCCGGGGACCGAGTGGCCCGTCGCAGAGGGCCGCGGCCGCGCACGGTGCACTCCCTCCGGTTCGCCCGCCCGCGGCCCGCGGTGTAGCAGCGCCTCGCACGCTTTGCACCGGCGGTTTCCGCGGGCTGCTGGCTGCGGAGACGGGCATTCCAAACGTGCAAGCTCAATTAGGGAAAATGCAGGCGGAGCGAGGACTCTGAAATTTGGCTTAGCTTTCTAAAAGGCTACAATATGTGGAAGTGTTTATCAGATATCTGCGCCGAGAGCATAACTTCCTGTCAGCCCAAATAGTGGCAAATTTTTTTAAAGGCCAAAGAATAATCAGAGGGAGGGGATTTGGAGCCTACCCGGGCTGAGTGGAGGGTTGCTGCACTTGGCAGGACAAGTTGACTGGTGCGGAGGATTCGGTAGGTGGCATTCTTCCCTTGGAATCCCGACTGCATAAAGGGCGGATTGGCGATGAAGGACACCACTCTATGATACTAGCTTGTGAAAGGGGTTGTTTTGTTTTTTTGTGGTAAGAAGAAACAGAACGAGGTTCCCGCCGGGTTGGGCCTTTATCACGTCAGGTTGTAGAAGAATAGGGTTCTGGCCAGCTCTGTTCCAAGCAGAAGTTGCTGTCCAAACACACTCACGCTCTAGCACCACCACCAAACCCCGGAATTGTTTATTGTGGAAGTGATGGAGACAAAAGGTTCCAGCCCATTTTAAGCCTAGTCTATATCACATTGTTTAAAGTAGGCTTACACAAGCTTTGTAAATCACTTGCACACACACACACACACACGCACATATATATATATATATATATAAAATATGCACGTGTATGTATGTGTATATTCATATTCACACATGTGTATGTTTTATGAAGATATACACGTGTGTGTGTGTGTGTGTTTACATGATGTACACACACACCGCACACCGAAACACAGGTGTTAAGGCTATCTGCTGCTTAGATCCATATGCAGAGATAGGACATTGCACTCTAGAGTTTTTCGTGAATTTTACACTTTAAATTACGGGGGACTTTGCAGTTCTTTTCATTCCTTGTTGAAATCATGCTGTTATGATTCCTATCATGAATGGATGATTTCAATTTTCCTTACTATGCTTCATTTTTATAAATTTCAGTAATTTTTAAAAAATTTCATGTAATTTACTTATTATGTTTAAAGTTTATTTATTATCTTTGTCTTCCAGAGAGCAGGAATCTTTTTTGTTGTTTGTCCCAAGTGCCTAGAACAGTGTCTGGCACAATAAATGTTTGTTGGTTTGATGAATGAATGAGACACAAACTGGATATGAGATAGATCCAGAAGGGTCAGACTAGAGTTGATTATTTCACTCAGAGAGCCTCTTTTTATAAGGTGCTTCTTTTTAAGATAAATACCTCATGCGTCAAATCAGAGTATTACTTATATTGCATATATGGAAAGTCCACTTTCACATCTTAATTTCTAAGTTCTTTTATTTCAAAATCCATTACTTTTGATTTGCATAGAAAACTATCCTACCCCTCTCCTATAAGGAGTTTTGAGGGAGGTTTCACTTCCTAAAACAATTGAGTTTGCTCAGATTAATATGATCACCAGTGTAATGTTTTAAGAACACAGATCACATCACTCTACTTAAAACCTTCTTTGGCTCCTTGTCAACAAAATAAATTTCAGATGTCATGGTATGATATAACACTTGCCTACAATCTGACACCCTTGCCCCCACTTCTTTCTTTTCTCATTTCTTACCCCTTTCACCTGTCACCGTATCCTATAGACCTCTCATTGAACTATTTGCACTTCAAGAACTTGCCTTGACCTCTCACATCTTCACAACTTTGAACCTGCTGTTCCCATTGCCTGGGAACATTTCCTCCCATATTTTCAAACCTGTCTCTATACACTCACTTATCTAGTGCGGAATGCATAGTAAATACCCAATATATATTTGTTGAAATAAATCTTCAACACTTACATTAACAAATCAGGGAAATCTTTCTGACTTTGTTATTCATTACCTAACTACCTCCACACATCCACCTCACACACAGGGTTAAGCTCACCTTCTGTCATAGTAACAGATAACACTGAGTGCTTATTTGTTTCTTGAGTGCTTACTTTATACCAGCCACTATGCTAAACATTTTGCACATATTAATTTACTTAAATCTTCATAATAATCCTACAAGGTAGATGCCATCTCACCTCACTTTGCAAATGGGGAAACCAAGCCACAAAGATGTTAAATAACTTGTTGAACAGCTAGTAACTAGTGAAACCAAGCTTGGAACCTGGGCATCGGCTCTAGAGTCAGTGCTCTTAACCACCTGGCTACACTGCCTCTCCTTTGTGTGGTTTCTTTTCTTTATAGCGTGTATTACATTATACTCCTGTCATCTGTTTTACTTGCCTGTAAGCTCCTTGAAATTGAAGATTGTATTTATTTGTCTTTGTGCCAGGCATGCAAGTATGCTTTCAATGATTTCTTTCAATGACTTACCTCTGAATGAATGAAATATTAGAAACAATCATCTTCCTATAAAAGAAGATGCTTTGATGGGGGGGGAGAAAGAATCCTAGGTTAGTCCTTGTCATTTCCTAGACAGTAAAGCCATTTTCCCTGCACTGGGAATGTTATGTTGTAGGAAAGGGTGATGCCAGAAAAAAAAAGGGTGATGACAAGACAGTTGAAGGAGTGTAATGACCATGTCTGACATGAGCAGGATGTATCCAGAATATTTTGAAATAAACCATAAAGCAGAGTACTCAGAATAGCAACATTAAACAGCTGGGAACTACCAATAGCAGACCTTTAACAGGAACCAGTCTAAGAATGAAACTAAAATGTTTTGCCAGCCATCAGATTGACCAGCAGTGAATAAGTTTAGCTCTAAAGGGAAATGTCTGTGCAACTTGTTCGTTCAGTGAATATTTATTGTGTGCCTGCTATGTGCCAGGGGCTTGGCCTACGGTCAAGATGAGTCCACGGTATAGTCCCTGTAAGCCCCCAATGCACGTAAGGATCAAATATCCTAGAGCAGAGTTGCGAACTGATGGCCCACCAAGTAGTGAATTCAGGCATGTTTTTCAACATAAACACTTTTTTTTTTCAGACTTTGTTGCCAGTCTTAAAAATCAAGATTTTAGATAAAAATTTAGATCTTTCTAAAAAGATCAGAAAATATTAGCAGCACTCAGCTCAATTTCTGCAAGGCAATAGTCAACTGAAACTGAGTTATAGCTGTTGTTACATCTCATGCTCACAACAACCTTATGACTGTCATGTCACCAGTGTCCCTAGTGCTGGGGAAGATGGAAGATGAAAAACTGGCAAGAGAGGTAGAGAACAGGGCAGAGAAGAATGAGAAATACAGCGTGTGCGTTTTAAATCCAAAGCGGTAAGAGTTTTTCAAGAAAAGATCGACAGTGCTAATGTGAGATCAAGCCCTCTCTGAGGTGACTAGGAGCCTTGATAAAAGAGAGTATAAGAGAGCTTTGGACCTAATTATCAAGATAAGATGTGGGGCTTTCTATATCATGCTTGGTTAGAACCTCAAAAGAGGCTATTTCCTTAAAGACCGTAGTCCTATTTTTAAGAGTGGATGCTTATGAAATGGGAGAAACAGGACTTGGGGAAAGGAGGAAGGAAGAAATGGAGGATGTTAGGAGTTGAGGCTGGAAAAAGAGCTAGGGGCCAGACTATGAAGGACCTCAGATTCTATAGTAAAAATGTGGCTATTATTTTCTAGGGAAAGTAGTAAAAAGGAAACTGGCCTCTGTTGAGAGCCTGCCATGTGTTAGGTATACCTGACGTATATTATCTCAAGTAAGCTTGACCATCACCAAAGATGTGTGTATTTTTATAGTCTAAATATGAAGATGAGACTTGGAGAATTGTTGAGCAGCTTTCCTGGGTCAAACAACCAAAAAGTGACGGAGCCAGGATTTGAACCCAGATCTGATTGAATTCAAAGACTATAGGCTTATAATGTGAACAGTATTAGTAGTAGTAGATATCATTCATTGAAAGTTAGCTTTGAGGAAATAGAGATGAGGTAGTCAAACACTAAGCATTTTGTACACTACCAAAATATTCAAAACAACCCTAAAGACTTGTATTTTTATTCCCGCTATACGGAAGCAGAGCCTGAGCCTGAGATACCAAGCTACCTGTCAAAGATCACATGGCCATTGAGTCCAGCAGCCAGAATCAAACCCAGGACCCCAAAACTTTCGTTCTTACTGGCCACACATAATGGTATTGTCTTGTTTTTGTTCCTTTGTGAATGGAGAGCATTGTAAGTTGTGTTGTATCCATTTCATGTGAGATAAAACTAGATGTGACCCTGGAATCTTCCGCTTAGTCCATGGTAAGCTTGCTTACTGGTCAGAGGCTTAACTTACTCAATTTTTAAAAAACATAGTTTACAAAGCAACTTGATAGTTTAATTAGAAACAGCAAAAAGGGGGAGAAATGTCTGCTTTCCATCAAAGTTTAGGTTACTCTGTGAGCCAGACCAAATTAATTAACTAATCATCATTTGCTGTCTACCGCATGCCCCGTGCTCTCGCCCGTCCTTCCAGGGTAACCACAGTCTGGGACACTTCTCTCTCCCGCAGATCACTTCGGGTTTTTGAAAATTTTTTTCTCTTTGTTTTTCCGAGGAATTTCAATTGACTGCCTGTTTTTTAGCTTTGTCTACATGTTTATGTTATAATCCTCTCCAGGGATTTGCGGAAACGAGCGCTTTTAATTACACTCCTATTTCTCTGCTAGATCTGCTGCACAGTTGATTATTGTCTTGCTGATGTGGTGGAGTTAGGGCGCTCCGTGCATGAGTAGACTCGGTAAGCTGTGCAAGATTGCTCCGCTAATAAGTGGTGCGACAGCATTCTAGTCCAGTTGTTCCTCTCGAAACTTAAATTATTTCCCTTAAATGCTATTTAAATTATGAATGAAAATCACCTGTGGCATATTTGCAATATAAAAATAACAGAAAATGGTACTGGATTAAACAAAAATATAGCTTATTTATTAACAAGGCCCATGTCAAATAAAAAGAAATTAGATATGAACATTCTGAAAGAATTTTTACTTTAAAGCATATTTTCCAAGGGTTTGGGCTTGGCACCTGCACAATGTAGTATATGGAATGGCTGGCCAGTGGTATAGCGGAGGGAACTCTACCCAATATTCTGTGATAATCTATGTGGGAAAAGAATCTGAAAAAGAATGGCTGTGTGTACAGCAGAAGGCAATCCCAACATTTTAAATCAACTATACTTCAATAAAACTTTAAAAAAGCATGTTTTCCAAAGCATATTATGTATGACACTAATCCCTTAAGATGCTCTTAGAGGGAAAAAAAAAAAAGTGTTCCAGAGTCAAGATTTCTGTGGGAAGTACTGCTAATGTGATAATGTACATTAGTAAATCCTTGATAAATTCTGCAGTTAAAAAAACAAAGCTTGTTTAATCTTTTTTCTGCCCCTATATAGTGAACATGTTCATACAGTTTTGTAAGAACATTGCTAGGTGTGCACTGAATTTTAATGGTGTGGAGATGGGAGGATGGAACATGCGTTCCTGTGATCACTCCCTCTCCATTAATTTCTTTCTCCTGGCACTCGATGCACACAAGTCTTTACGCTTCGAAGGTAAAGCTTTATTCCCTTCTGTGTAATGACTTACTACTGTTCCACCACCCTACACCCCACCAACTTTCTTTTTTCCTTCATTGCTAGTTTTTGGAGAAAGGATTCCATATAAACTGCCTCCACTTTCTCATTGCCTTCCATTGTAAATATGAGTTGCCTTCCAATTTCCTAATGATCAAATGCAAATAACTTCTACAGTCAATTCAGGAATAATAGCAGTCACCTTAATACTTCAGCATAGCATTTCCAGGAATGACATTCTTCTACATGAACGCAATACCCAGTATCAAATGTAAGAAAATGAACATGAGTTCAGTAATACCTAGACTAAAGCTCACATTAGCATTCCCATTTGTTCCTCGAAGAAGTTGCTGTTGTTGTGGCTGTTTTTCTTTTTACAGCCACATCTGCAGCATATGGAAGTTTCCAGGCTGGGGGTCAGATCAGAGCTCTAGCTGGAGCCTACACCACAGCCACAGCGGCACCAGATTCAAGCTGCATTCATGCCCTACACCACAGCTTTTTTTTTTTTTCTTAATGGATTTTATTTCAGTTATAGGTGTACATAAATCATCACAAGTCAATTTTATAGATTTTGTATCCCAAACCCACAGTGCATCCCCCCACCCCCCAGTTTGTCTTATTTGAAAAACCAAGGTTTTCCAAAGTCTGTGAGTCATTGTCTGTTCTGCAAAGAGGTTCATTGTGTCTTTTTAGTTTCCACATGTAAGTGCCTACACCACAGCTTGTGGCACCTTAACCCACTGAGAGAGGGCAGGGCTTGAACCCACATCCTCATGGACACTGAATCAGGTTCCTTAGTCTCTGAGCCACTGAGGGTTGGCACCTCCGAGAATGACTTTTCGTAGCAAATGACTGGCCACGCTTGCCTTGGCAGCCATGACACTGTACTTCTCATTCATTCATTGATTTCCCAAATATATATCAATTGCCCAGTTGTGCTAGCCACCATCGTAAGCACCAAATGTACAAAATGAACAATTTAGGCATACTTTCTACTTTTCTGAAGCTTGCATTTCTGTTACTTGCCTATTTCTCTAAATTCTTTAGGTTACCTTCACTGGATCTTCTTTTCCTGCTCATGTGTTTAACATGTGCATCTCCCAATTCCTTGTCATTTCTTTTTTTCTAACATACGTGTATACGTGCAGACTCTCTCTCCCTCTTTCTGTTGAAGAATCATGACTTTTGATCCCATCCCACAAATCTTTGTTGAATAAGTGAATTTATGATTTTTCCTAATACTGGATATAACTATACCACTTAAACTGTTATTTTTATTCCAAATGTTCATTGTTATATGACCCACAAATAGAATGAGAAGGATTTTCCCCCCATGATAAATAGGTCTGTGTCAAATGAGGGAAATGCAGAATTTCAGGGGACCATATCATACATGTGAAAAAGACATGTAAACAATTGGTGAATAGTTACTGAGAGCTTTTCAATTTCCTATTAAGAAATGATTAGGAAGATGGCAGGTTAAAATTTACCATAAAATTCCGCTCTCAAAGCATATCACAAAATGAGTAAAAAAGGATTTTAAAAATCACCTACTGTTACCAGAGGAGGAAAGGACCATAACCTAAGCCTGCTTAAGCTTGAGTCTCAAGCATTGAAACCACCTTGGGAACTGCTTAAAATTATATTTGGATTTTTACCCCAAAGATTCTAATTTAATTGGTGTGGGATATAGCCTGAAAGTTAAGATTTTTTGAAACTCCATAGTTACAGCCAAGATTAGAAAACATTGGCATAAGTAGAGCATTTCAAAATACAGTTATTGAGGGGGTGAAAAGAATTCTGGAGAATGGTAAAAAATGAGCAGTAGGGCTATATTTCTTACTTCACCCCGAATCCAGTGGATAACTTTGAACTGATCAAACAGAATTCTCCCTAATATCACTAAATCTAGAAAGAAACAAAATGGGTTAGTATCCTTATTTTTTTCCCCTTCTTCTGATCAGTGATTAGCAAGAACTACTGCTGGAGAGAAGCATGTGATAATGCCTTTCTCTTATGGAAAGAAAGGCTCCAGAACTACAATTCAAGAAATGATCTAAAACTGTAAGGTTTTCCCCCACTAGAAGAGTGTACCACCTCCATCCCACCAAGCAAAGAATTCTGGTATAGAAAAACAGCAAAATCTAGAGATTGGATTAAGATGGAGGAATAGAAGGACTGGAGTTCAACTTCTCTCCCAAAAAACAACAAAACTACAGCCAAATGCCAAGCAACCCTCAACCAAATGGACTGTAAACTTCCAAAAGAGATATTCTACTCCAGAAGACAAAGAGGAGACCACATCAAGAGGTAGGAGGGGCAATTATGCGATAGAAGCAACCCCATACCTCCTGGGTGGGAAGCCCCACAGGCTGGAAAGTAACTGCATCACAGAGACTCAGCTACAGGACTGAGAGTTCTGAGCCCCACGTCAAATCCCCACGCCTGGGGATCAGGCACAGGGAGAAAGAGCCCCCGGAGCAACTGGCATTGAAGGCCATTGGGTTTGTGTGCAGGAGCTCCACAGGACTGGGGGAAACAGAGACCGCATTCTTGAAAGGCACACACAGACTTTCACGTGCACTGGGTCCCAGGGCAAAGCAGTCTCCACAAGAATCCAGGTGGAACCTGACTGCAATTCTTGGAGGATCTCCTGGGAAAATAGAGGTGACTGTGGCTTGTTGTGGGGGAAAGGCATTGGAGGTGAAGCTCTCGGGAACATTCATCAGCCTGCATTTCTCTGGAGGAGGCCATTTCTGGGAAAATCTGGTCCCTCCCATCAGCGCTGAGAAGCCCCAGGCAAAACAATAATCCAGGTGGGATCACAGCCTCACCCATCAGTAAACAGGCTGCCTAAAGGCCCCTCAGGCACACAGCCAGCCTCTAATCTCATCCAGAGACAAAGCCCCACCCATCAGAGGGATAAGAATCAACCCCACCTACCAATGGGCTGGCATCAGTCCCTCCCATCGGGAAGCCTACAGCAAGCCCGACCCATACCAACTTTAACCACAGGGGAGGCAAACACCAGAACTAAGAGAGGCTACAACTCTATTGTTGGCAGGAAGGTTACCACACCAAAAACCTATAAAAATGAAAAGACAAGAAAACTATAACTCAGATAAGGGAGAAAGAGAAAAGCCCAGAAAAATAGCTCAGTGATGAGGAGATTATCAGCTTCCCAGAAAGAGACTTTAGACTGTTGATGCTGAAGATGATGCAAGACATTGGAAATAGACTGGAGGCAAAGATTGATAATTTACAGGAAACACTGAGCAGAGAAATACAAGCTGTAAAAATTAAACAAGAAGAGATGCAAAATACAATAACTGAAATAAAAAATTCATTAGAAGCAGCCAACAGTAGAATACAGGAGGCAGAAGAACGAATCAGCGAGGTGGACATTAGTGAAATCACTAATGTGGAAGAGAAAAGAGATAAAAGATTGAAAGGAAATGAGCTGAGTCTCAGAGAACTCTGGGATGTTAAACGCACCAACATCCGTATTATAGGGGTGCCAGAGGGTGAAAGAGAGAAGGGGACAGAAAAAATATTCGAAGAGATAATAGCCGAAAACTTCCCTAATATGGGAAAGGAACCACTCACTCAAATCCAGGAAGTGCAACGAATACCATATAAAATAAACCCAAGGAGGAACACCCCGAGACACATATTAATCAAAATCACCAAAATTAAAGACAAAGAGAAAATATTGAAAGAAGCTAGGGAAAAGAAACAAATGACATACAAGGGAACCCCAATAAGGTTGTCAGCAGATTTTTCAGCTGAAACTCTGCAGACCAAAAGGGAGTGGCATGATATACTTAATGTGATGAAAGGGAAAAACTTCCAACCAAGATTGCTTTACCCTGCAAGGCTCTCATTCAGATTTGAAGGAGAGATCAAAACCTTTACCGATAAGCAAAAGCTAAGAGATTTCTGCAACACTAAACCAGCTTTACAACAAATCTTAAAGGAACTTCTCTAATGGATCACTGAAGAAATCAAAGAGGAAATTAAAAAATACCTAGAAGCAAATGACAACAAAGATACGACACTCCAAAACCTCTGGGATACAGCAAAAGCACTTCTAAGAGGAGAGTATATAGCAATACAAGCCTACTTCAGGAAACAAGAAAAATGCACATAAACAATCTAACTTTACATCTAAAGCAGCTATAGAGGAAAGAAGCCAGGTCATGGAAACAACCTAAATGCCCATCGACAGAGGAGTGGATAGGGAAGATATGGTACATACACACGATGGAATATTACTAAGCCATTAAAAGGAACAAAATAACGACATTTACAGCAACATGGATGGACCTAGAAATCATCATGCGAAGTGAAACCAGTCAGACAATTAGATAGCAACACCCAATGCTACCGCTTATATGTGGAAACTAAAGAGACACAATGAACTTCTTTGAAGAACAGACAATGACTCACAGATTTTGGAAAACCTTGGTTTTTCAAATAAGACAATCTGGGGGATCGGGGGATGCACTGTAGGTTTGGGACCCAAAATCTGTCACATTGACTTGTGATGCTCTTTGTACACCTATAATTGAAATAAAATTCATTGTTGTCACAAAAAAAAAGAAAAACAGCAAAATCTCAAAAGAGGTAGCAGAGAATGGAGAGGGTGAAAGAAATGACAACAATGCAAAAATACTATAGCACATGAAATCATGCATTAGATACAAAAGATAAGAGTCCTACCTAAATGAAAACAAAATAAAGGAACAAAATTCATAAATGTTGCATTCTTTTTTTTTTGTCTTTTTGCCTTTTTTTTTTTTATCTAGAGCCGCACCTGTGGCATATGGAGGTTCCCAGGCTAGGGGTCTAACAGGAGCTGTATCTGCCAGCCATCGCCACAGCCACAGCAACGTGGGATCCAAGCCGAGTTTGCAACCTACCCCACAGCTCACGGCAACGCTGGATCCTTAACCCACTGAGCAAGGCCAGGGATCGAACCCACAACCTCATGGTTCTTAGTCAGATTCCTTAACCACTGAGCCACGAATGGAACTCTATAAATGTCGCATTCTATAGAATAACTTAATGAGAGCCAGTATTCAGTGAACAAGAGCTCAGCAATGAAAAGAGAGGTTGCAGGCTTTTTTAAAAAAAATGAGGACCCAAACCAATGTCATTACAGAAAAATAAATTAGACACAAAAACTTAATTTTAAGATCAAAATAGCATCCTGTGTCCTTGGTGAACTCAAAATATTTAACTCCAAGATGTAGCCTTATTAAACTATTGAACTTCAAGTTTCCACTGTCATGCAAATTCCATGCAAGCAGGAATTTGTTTTGTTCACCATTATATTACCAGCACCTAGAGCCCTGTCTGGCAAGTAATAGGTGACTGATAAATATTTTGTTGAATGAATGCAAGGATGAAGAAAGATTTCTTCTCTCGGGGGGGGGGGAGGAAATTATTGAATTTCTGGTTCTATTTATGAGGACTTGAGGAGTTTTCACTAGATCTTAACAAGTAAAAAGCTGAATGTACTGAAAATTCAACCACCCTTCTTGGATCTATAAGAGAGGAAGACACAAGGCAAACAGCTGCTCCCAAGATTGAGAGGCAGGCAAATACAAGGAGCCCCAGTTTACTGAGCAGAAACTCACAAGTAGAAGCTACCACTGGAACCGGTGCCAGAATAAGAAAACCTGAACAATAATTGATTAATTGCTGGAGGCTCAATGCAGAGAACTCTGAAAATTAAAAACCCTGAGGAGACTCAGACATAAGAGAGGTCCCACATGTCTTGAGATTTACTCTCAGGAGCTCAACCAGGATCTAAGTATTGGAGAAAAATCCCCGAGGGCTTCTAGAAGGGAAAAGGGAAAATGAGTCATTCTGAAATAGGCCAGAGCATTCTGCTCTTAATAAGGTCTGCCTTATTAAGAAACTAGTTAACCAGAGGCTAGTCTGGTGAAGTATTATCATAGCCTCACTGACCAAGGGAAAGGAAATACCCAATTCTAGCCCACTCTGACCGTCCACTTTCACCTAAGTTGTGGGACGGGGTGGGGGAAGAAGAGTGAGGGATGCTTGTGAAGTTCACAGTCTAGAAGCATAGGTTCACTAAAACTGAGACCTAATCACAGGACTATAGAACATTTCCCGTCCCCACTCACCTCACCATCGCATTACTAAAGGCCTATTTACAGCAGTTTTTTTTACCCAGCATACCATATCTGGCTATCAAGATAAAGTTATCAGGCATATAAAAGGCAAAAAACAAAAAACAAAACAAAAGAAAAAACTGATTTGAAGAGCTAGAGCAAGCATAAGATCCAGACAAGGTAGGAGTGTTGAAATATCAAACCAGGAATTTAAAACAACTGTGATTAATATACTAAGGGCTCTAATGAACAAATTAGACAGCATGCAAGAACAGCTGGGCAATGTAAGCAGAGAGGTGGAAAGAACTAAAAAGAAATTCTAGAGATTAAAAAAACCCACCATAACAAAAATGAAGAATATCTTTTATGGGCTTATTTGCAGTTTGGACACTGCTAGGGAAAGAATCTCTGCACTAAAGGATATAGCAATAGAATCCTTGAAAACAGAAAAGCAAAGAAAACAAAGGCTAAAAACAAAAAAAAAAAGAACAGAATAACCCAGGACTGCAGGACAACTACAAAAGGTTTAACATACATGTAATGAGAATACTGGAAGAAAGGAACAGAAGAAATGTTTGAAACAATATGACGAGAATGTTCCCCAAATTAATGCTAGACACCAAACCACCAATCTAGGAAGCTCAAGAACACCAAGCAGGATAAATGTCAACAGATGAAACCCACGCATATTATTTTCAAATTACAGAAAATCAATGATGAAGAAAAAGATCCTAAAAGAAGCCAAAAAAAATTTACCTATAGATGAGCAAATTGAACAATTATATCTGATGTCTCAGAAGCCATGCTAACAAGAAGAGAGTGGAGGGAAATATTTTAAGTGTTGAGAGAAAAAAAGCCACCAACCTAGAATCTTGTACCTTGCAAAAATTACCACTCGAAGGGGAAGGAAAAATAAACATTTTCTCAGACAAACAAAAATTGAGGGAATGCATTGCCATTAGACCTACCTTGTGTGAAATGTTAAAAAGAAGTTCTTTAGAGACAAGGAAAATAATATAGATCCGAAACTTAGTTCTATATTAAAAAAGGGAGAGCATCAAAGAAGGAATAATTGAAGATAAAGTAAAAACTTTTTTTCTTATTTTTAATTGATGTAACATATAACCGTTTGTTTAAAATTATGATAGCAACGATGTATTTGGTTATGTATACTTATATATACATGCTTATATATAAGTGAAATAACAGGAGAAAGGAATTAGAATTTTGTGAAGTGGTGTAGTGTTATTTTAATGTGGATTTGGATTAGTTATAAGTGCATTTTGCAAATTCTAGGGCAACCACTAAAAAATGGTTAAAAAAAGTGTAACTGATGTGCTAAGAGAGAAAATGCAACCATAAAAATGGTCAATTAAAACTATAAAAGGTAGAAAAAGAGTCAAAGACAAAAATAAGAACAAAAAACAAGGGTAGCAAGTAGAACACAGTGACAATGATGGTAGACGTTAATCCAACTATATCAGCAATCACTGTCAATGATTTAAATACACCAATTAAAAAATAGATTGTCAGAGTGGATCAAAAAACATGACCCACTATTTTATTTGAAAGAAACCTACTTTAAATATAAAAATATATCCAGATTAAAAATAAATGGGTGGAAAGAAATATACCATGCTAATATTAATCAAAATAAAATAACTACATTCATTTCAGACAGAGCAAACTTCAAAGTAAGAGGAATTATCAGGGAAAAAGAAGGACATTACATAATGGTAACAGATTCAATTCTCTAGGAAGACATTACAGTTATTAACAGTATGTGCCTAACAACAGAGTGTCAAACTATGTGAGGTAAAAACTGATAGAACTGCAAAAATAAATGATGAATCCATTATCATAGTTAGAGATTTCAACACTTCTCTCTCAGAAAGGGACAGATCCAGCATGCAGAAAATCAGTATGGACATAGTTGACCTCAATAACATCATCAGTCAGCTTAATATAATTTACCTCCATAGACTACTTTATCTAACAACAGCAGAATACACATTTTTCTCAAGCTCAGATGGAATAATCACCAAAATAGACCATATTCTGGTCTATAAAACACACCTTAACAAACTAGGAATGGAGAAGAACTTTCCTGTTTTGATAAAGAGTATCTCTAAAAAACCTACAGCTAACTATATAATTAATGGTAAGAAACTCCGAGCTTTTTCACTAGCATCAGGTACAAGGCACTTCTTATCCCTTCTCACCACTTCTTCTCAACATCATACTAGATGCTCTTGCTAATGCAATAAGGCAGGAAAAGGGGAAAAAAAGATAATCCATAAAAGAAATAATTAATAAATTCAAGACTTCCGCTCTCCAAAATAGCAGTATCAAGAGAATTAGGAGACAAGCCAAAGTTTGGTAAAAATATTTGCAAAAGGCACATCTAATAAAGAACTATCATCCAAAATACAAAAAATTCAAAATTCAACTGTAAGAAAACAGACAACCTGATTGAAAATTGTGCCAAAGACATTAATAGACACCTCACCAAAGGAGATATACAGATGACAAATAAGCAGAAGTAAAGCATGATAAAAGATATGTCATCAGTGAAATATAAATTAAAACAAGGAGATACCACTACACACCTATTAGAATGGCCAGTGACAATACCAAATGCTGGTGAGGCTGTGTAGCAACAGTGACTCTTATTCATTGCTGGTGGTACAGCCACTTTGGAAGACCGTTTGGCAGTTTCTTGCAACACTAAACGTACTCTAACCATATGATGCAGTAATTGTGCTCTTTGGTGTTTACCCAAAGGAGTTGAAAGTGTATGTCTGCACAGAAACCTGCACATTGATGTTTATGGCAGCTCTATTCATAATTACCAAAACTTGGAAGCAGCCAGAATGTCCTTCAGTGGGTGAATGGAAATAAATTGTAGTGTGCCAGCCAATGGAATATTATCCAGTACTAAAAAGAGATGAGCTATCAAGCCATGAAAAGACACGGAGGAACTTAAATGCATATTACCAAGTAAAAAAAAGCCAGTCTGATAAGGCTGCATACTGTATGATTCCAAATATATGATATTCTGGAAAAGACAAAACTATGGAGACAGTAGAAAGATCAGTGGTTGCCAGCAGTGGGGGAGAAGAGGAGATTTCCAGTTATTATAAAGTGGCCAGATCAGGAGATGTTTTACAGTATGAGTCTGTGAAGCGATAGCCAAATGCTTGTGTTTGTGAATTAGAAAATAGAAAACTTTGGAGGAGTGATTGCTTTGGAATGGGTTATGTGGAAATAAGAATGTTCGATATGTGTACAGAAATCAAATTAATAGTCAGATTGCTTCAGGGACGAGCAAATCAATAAATATAGGTTTTATTTTTGTGTAAGAGACCAACATATCAGTTACTAATACTATATGCTCTGATTTTATTTTACTGTTATGAACCAACATTCTGAGGTCAGGGGCCATGGCAAGAAACTCTCACTGTTTTTTGAATTGAGTCTTTAGTTTCTTGGAGGGAATGATGTGCCCTCTAAGAGAGTCAGATAAAAAAAAATCTAAGGCATTCCTCTGAAAGTTTAAAAACACAAGACATTTTTTAAGAAGTTCTTTTTCGGAAGTTGCCGTTGTCGCTCAGTGGTTAATGAACCTGACTAGTATCCATGAGCACGCGGGTTCGATCCGTGACCTCACTCACTGGGTTAAGGATCCTGTGTTACCGTGAGCTGTGGTATAGGTGGCAGATGTGGCTCAATCCATGTTCTGTGGCTGTGGCATAGGCTGGCAGCTACAGCTCCAATTTATCCCCTAGCCTGGGAACCTCCGCATGCCTCGGCTATGGCCCTAAAAAGACAAAAAATAAAAGTTCTTTTTTGGAGTTCTCACTATGGCACAATAGGCTAATAATCCAACTGCAGTGGCTCAAGTCGCTGTAGAGGGACAGGTTTGATCCCTGGCCCAGTGCAGTGGGTTAAAGGATCCAGTGTTACTGCAGTTACAGTGTAGGTGGCAGCTGTGGCTTGGAGTCAGTCCCTCACCCAGGAGCTTCCATATGCCATGAGTATGGCCATAAAGTAAAAAATAAATAAATAACTAGTTCTTCTTCAAGCAAAGTAGTAAATTTTAGATTATCTGGTAATGGATCCAAAGTAAAGATAATCTCGGAGTTCCCTTCGTGGCTCAGTGGTTAACGAATCCGACTAAGAACCCATGAGGTTGCGGGTTCGATCCCTGGCCTTGCTCAGTGGGTTAAGGATCCGGCATTGCCGTGAGCTGTGGTGTAGGTCGCAGATGCGGCTCGGATCCTGCGTTGCTGTGGCTGCGGCGTAGGCCAGTGGCTACAGCTCCGATTAGATCTCTAGCCTGGGAACCTCCATATGCCGCGGGTGCGGCCCTAAAATGACAAAAAAGGCAAAAAAAAAAAAGTAAAGATAATCCCAAACCACAGTAAGCCAAAAAGAACGTGTTCATCTTGTTTGGTAGTACTAGTAGAGTTTAGTTATTGTTGTTCATTGTATGATATTCAGATTAATGTTGAAATTGATCTGATTTCCTAGAATAGTAAACGTTGACTGGTTGATTCAAGCAGGCAACTGGTCCGGGATTATAGCTTTTGCAACTAGATCTGTCTATGGGTAAGGAGCACTTAGCCTGGAATCTGTTGATGTCATTCCTCTCATTCCTAGGTTGGGATAAGAAAACCATTTTATGAAATGGCCATTTGAAGGGAGATTTTATAGTTGATTTAAAATATGAATCCTGAAAACTGTTTTCTTCCCAAATAGTCAAGAAGACCTACAGTGTTTATTCTAGGGAAAAACAAGTAGCTAGTCCATACAAATAATTTTAAATCTCCACAAGTATATTTACATTATTTTTTTGCAGTCACTGTATGTTCCTGGCATTTCCATGTACAATACAGCCAATAATTTGACCACCCAGCATTTTATTTAAACTGAAAACTTATCCTTAAAAATAGAAATTTAAAAAACACCTAAGATTGGTGAAGGGAGTCAAAAGTACAAACTTGTAGTTATAAAATCCCTGTTAAATCCTGGGAATATAATGTACAACATGGTAACTATAACTAATAATACTATAATTTATGTTTGAAAGTTTCTAAGAGATTAGATCTTAAAAGTTCTCATCATAAGAAAAAATTGTAGCTATATGTGGTGATGGACTTATTGTGGTGATCATTTTGCAACATGCATATATATTGAATCATTATGTTGTACACCTGAAACCAACATAATATTATATTTTAATTATATCTCAATTTTTAGAAATCCCCCACTAAAGTTTATGATTTCCTTGCTGGTACTTTGCTTTGGGAAACATTAGCACAACCCCTGAAATTAAGCAGAGACACTCCATTTGGAGTCAAAGATCCAAGTTTGCTTCCTGGCTCCACTTTCTAACTGAGTAAATATGGACAAATTACTTAACTGCTCTGAACTTCAATTCTGATATATTTAACACTTACCACAAGGGTTTGCTGGCTTTGCATATATGAGGGGTAGGTAAACGCATGTTGAATAGTGTAAAGCGCTACACAAGTGGTATTTATTGTTCTCTTTGGTTTAATATAAGTATGAATTTCCCTGAACCTTAGCTCTAGGCTGGGAGCCTTAGGTTAATTTTGCAGTTTCTTGACTCTCTGATAAGTCTTGTGATAGGCACTGGCTCTGTTCCTGAGAAGAGGGAGAGAGGAGGTAGAGAGGGAGAGAAAAAGGCCTGACAAAACCAGAGTATGCAAAAATAAGGACAAAACAATAGCAGTTCACTCCCCTGTAAATTAAATGTGAGAAGACTTTTCTTTCCTACGTGAGCTAATCACTAAGGCACTGAAAGCTGTCTCCATATTCCAATGATAAACTACTTGGATGTTAAATTACTGGGTGATACCACCGCTCAAAGAACAGGGCAGGGAGAGGGGAATGATGAGAAAAGGAAACGCTTATGCTGACATCCAGAAATGCTTTTGTAATCACCAAGGAATGGAAGGAAATAAAGTATATGTGAATGTTTAATGGGGTTTTCAACAAATTAAATTTTGCAGAAATGTGCTTAAGCATGTGGCATTGCTTAAGGGCTAGAGCCATCAGCTCAGGTGATCAGACACACACAGTGTGTAGCAGAGAAGGGAGAGAAATACACATTCATTTTCCAAGGAACATATGATGTCTGCATTAGAGCAGTAATCCATCTTCTTTTAAGCCCTCAGTTAGGAAGAAACAGTAGGCACCATCTACTCTAAATCCAGGGACAAGGTGAGAGAATGATGTTTTCTAGAAAGAAAACACCAAATGAAGATATTTGCAGTGCATCCCAGACTGTGTTGCTATGGGCATACTATTGCTCTGTAGGGGGACATTAAGAGGGGACAAGATAAAATTACAGCAGATACTGCATTTGAATGTTATCTTGACAAGAACAGCAGCAGGACTTAGCTTAACCAAATATAATAGTCTTTCCCAATACTAATGAAATACAAGTAGAGAAACTGGGGAGGGGGTTCTGAATTTAAGTGTTTTATTGGCTGATGCTTTACACATTTATTTTGTGTCTTGTTTACACAGGCACAGACACAGAATTGGAGACAAGTATCCTCCCACGTACACAATCACGTTCCACTAACTGTCATGGTCAACTTGCTGACCTTCAAGTATTCAGACCTAAGTTTAGGAAAAAATGACTGGAGGAGGGGAGAGAGAGGAAAAAAAAATAGGAAAGATTGGGAAAGGAGGTAAAGAAGGAAGGAGAGGGAGGGATGAAGGGAAGAAGAAAAGGAAGGAGAATGGGAAGGAAAGGAAATGAAAGGAGAGAACTGGTATGCACATAAGCATTACTTTGCCATACTTCTTAAGTATGTGAAGGATGACCTGTGATTGGAAGGTAGAAAAATATGAGGCCTAACGGCCTGGTTAGTTAGAAATAGACTATGGAAGAGAAGAACACGGCCAACTGCCTTATATCCTCTTCTGCATTACATTGTACAAATTGATAGGAATACCTTTTGTAACTACTATGGCGCCTTTTCTAAGGACAGAAATCTATTGCATATGAGTGGTTTATTGACTTAAAAGAGAAGAGAGGGGCTCAGCATAGTAAAATTTCAAGAACAGTGGTTTCCCAAACTGTGAATGTAGGAGGAAAGTAATTTGTAACAAGATGGGCTGACTTGATTGAATTGTCTTATACAGACTGATATGATTTGTATGCCACTGATAATTCTCTGCAAAATAAGTATATTCTCCTTTTTTTATATCTCACCACTGAAGACATGGCCTGGTATGCTAAAGATTTTCTTTTTATTTTATAAGTCTGTCCACCTGGTGGATTATACTATTATATTCCAGCCCATTTATCTTCAAAAGAAAAAAAATATTGTAATGATTGGTCATCTCTTAAAGCATTCCTGCTATCAGACCCCAAGTCTGGAGGTAGGAACAATGAGGAGGAAAAACCTCTAGCATCGTGCCGTCCTTCCAGCTGCGGTCTAGTGAAGTCCACCCTCAATCATTTACAGGCTATTGAAAACCAAAATCCAACTAAGTAAATTTGAAGATCTGATTGGCTTTATTTAACTATTCAAGGACCAGGCAATGTCCCATCTAGCAACAGAAGGGTGCTTTGTGTAAGGAGCTACAAGATGGAAAGATTTTATGGAAAGAGGGTGGGCCAAAGTTGTTGTTAGCAAAAGAAAAGAAAGGGTTATTTGGGGCCAGGACCTCTTCTTTTGGGGGGGAAAGAGAATGTGGATTTTATCATGCAGTTTAGCTCACTAGTGTGGATCAGGAGATTTCAGATTGATTGTTTTAAAGGTTACATGTCTGGGAGGGATTGAAACTACAATTTAGTCTTGGTTTGCTCTGGTCAGGGGCAAATCAAGTACATTTTGGGCTTTTAATTTCTTTTTAACAAGGCCTCGTGCAAGAAAAATCTATCCACAGGATGGCTGAGGAGCTGACTCTACTCACTCAATGTTTTTCATGAAATGTATTAAATTTGCTACATTTCCTTCAGGTATACACTCCGATGCAACCAGCCTAGGCGGACACATCTACATCTCTACTGCCATGGCTCCTCTTCCTGTCGCTAAGTTCTACTACTTTTCTGTCATTCTCCAAAGGTAAAGACTCACCTCCTACCTCTCCCTTAGTTTCCATACTAAATCAGTATGGAATACTGAAACCTGTATCTTCTTCCAACTCCAACACACACACACACACAGACACACACACAGACACACACACACACACACACACCCTTCTTCCTCGTTCAGGCCTTTATTATCCGTTGTTTGGATTCATACAAGTTGGTCTTCATACCTCCATTCTTGTCATATTCCAGCCATCCTACCAACAACATAAAGTCACATCCCTGTTGCAGGTCCCTATCCCAGAGAAATAGACTCTGAGATGCTGAGATCTGTATGTAGGAGAGTTATTGGAAAGTGCTTTCAGAAACATCTGTGAGGAAATAAAGGAAGAGGGATTGGGTAGATGGGAGTGTAAAATTGCAGTAGAATTGCAACGGAGGCCTCAACCAAATCCACAGGGAACTCTGAAAGGCTGGACTTTCAGAGATGGCTGCAGTTGAGGCAAGGGGGCTTGTAATCCCACAAAGACCTATTATTAGATGTGGGCTGCCTGTGGAGAAGCAGGCATAAACTTGGGCAGGGTAGGTGTCTTCAGCCGTCATGCCCTCCTCAACCTATGGCTGTAGCCCTTGGCCATTTATCACCAAATCTGAGCATAAGAGTATCAAGAAATATCCCAGTTGATCACCTTGGGCTCTAAATAGAATGGATATTGTCCTGGAGAATGGCACTTAATCCTTGCAGGATATCACCTCTGAAAGCCCTCAATTGGTAATATTGGCTGACGCCTTGTGGACAGGAAAGGTAAACCCTACTTGGAATATATGGCAATTCTAGTCAAGATGAATTGCTGCCCCTTCCAGTATGGAAGAAATCCACTGGAATTAATCTAAGAGGCTAGTTGATCTCTTCAAGTGATAGGGACTCAGTATAGGTTTCTGTTGTTGGCAGAGGGGACCTTTTGCAGTAGTAGTAACTGAATCAACTTTGGTGATTGGGAGCTTATACAGTTGAGCCTATGACGATCCTCTATGGTTTTTTTTTTTTTTTTTAATATAAACCAATTGTACCAGCACCTGTTTTTCTAGTGGCAAAGGTAAGCTGTCGTCAAATGGCTAGGCTGTTCTGTCTACTTGATTTTTACGTGCCTCTTCTGTGGGTGCATGCTTTCTGGTGGGCAGTAATAGGTGATACAACCATCCTCATGCTTTGTACTTTCTCCCATTTGTCTGTCCACATGCCTCTTCCCCAGACTTGTAAACAGTCTTTAAGTCTTTCTCCTCCAGGCCCCTGATCAAGCAGCCTGGTCATTCATCACTGCCCATGAGCTTGTGTTCTTTCCTTGGCCCACTTCTCTCTCCTACAAAGTGGATGACCACTACACTACCCGAAGATCCCCCATCACTAGCTTGCTTATGTTCTCTGGTTCTGCTCGTGCTCAGTTTCAATAGTACCACTTCCCTCTTAGGGTGGATTAATTCTGGGAAAGCTCAATATTGGTAAGCCTGACTGAATGACCTGGCTTCATAGCCACCTACTGTTTCATAGCCAAATCTCTCTCTCTCTTCCAGGGCCCTGTAATACATTGGGAGCTGATTGTTGAAAGGCGTATACTTTTGTATTATAGCTGGCATGACCTGGGCTCTACCTGTGACTCTCCTACGGCTGCCCTCCATAAACTCTGTACGATGTCTTTTTTCAACAGAAGTATCATAGGGTCTGCTGGGTTATGTGAGTCATATGGCCCAAGTGGTGAGGCTGTTTACACCACAGCCTGGACCCACGTAAAGCATGTTCTTGCTCAGGTCTCGCTCAAAGCTGGCAGCCTTATGGGTTACTCAATAAATGGTCAGAGCGGTATTCCAAGTTGGGGATTATGCTGCCTCCATAATTCAGAGACAGAAGTTTTGTGTTTCTTTTTTCATGGTCAGAGGGACAAGTTGTAATCATTTGAACTTTGATATCTTAGGCTTCCCCATTAGTCTCCTAAACATTTCACTGCTCTGGCAGGTATTTGGATATTTATAGAATTTATCATCAATCTTTAGAGTGCATATATCTTAGCAAGGCCTCCAATGTACTTGTTAGTGTTCTTGTTTGTTTTGTTCAATTAACGTGATTTCATCTGACCACAAAGTGGTCATACTTAACCTTTAATTGGTGATTAGTCACCCCAAGCTTCAGCCATCCTGTTCCACATAGACCTTGTAATGAATTCTTCCCCTGGACTTTCAAACATCAGGATTTGTATGCACCAGTGTAGTTCCTTCTATTAGTAGTTCATTCAGATTTACTTTTGGTGTAAATTTTAATAATTGTACCCCTGCAGCATGCCCAGGGCTATCCATAACCCCACCTTCCACCAGCGGAGATATGCTGTCATTTCTTTGGTTAAATAGATAGGAGTGAAATTGCTGTTGTGTAGTGAGTGAGTATCTAACTTTATAAGAAACCGACAAGCTATATCTGAATTAGTTGTAACATTTTACATTCCTACCAGTAAAGTGTAAGGATTCTCATTTTTCCACACCCTCACCAATATATTATTGTCATTAAAAAAGTGAGTTATTCTAGAGGATGTGTGGTGGTCTCATATTGGGTTTAATTTAAATTTTCCTAAAGTTAATGACGTTGAGTATCTTCTCATACGCTTATTGGCTATTTGTATTAAAGTTCTTCAGAGAAACAGAAATAAAAGGGAGGTATATCTGTATATGTCTCCTATTTGTATATTTCCCATGAATTTTTGTATACATATATATACAATCTTCATATATATACACAAAAAGACTTATTATAAGGAATTGGTTTGTGTGGTTCTGGAGACTGACAAGTCCCAAGGTCTGCAGGGTGATATGGGCTGTCTGGGAACTCAAGAGAGTTGATGATATAGTTCTAATATGAAGGTTTAGCAGGCTTGAGACCCAAGAAGAGCCTTTGTTTCAGTTTTCCCACTTCATGGATGTCCTACTTTGAAGGCAACTGGACTAGAGGAATTATCATTTACTCAAGGGAGGGTCAGCCCTTCAGCTGCTTAGATGAGATCCACCGACAGTAGGGAGAGCAATCTGCTTTATTCAGTCAATAAGTTTAAATATCAATCCTATCCAAAAAATACGCTCACAGAAATAACCAGAATAATGTCTGGGCAAATACTGGGGCACTGCATGGCCCAGTGAAGTTGACACATTAAAAAAAAAAATCATCACACCATTTATATATCTTCTTTTGTGAAGTGGCACCTACTCAAACATTTTGCATATTTTAAAATTACATTGTTTATTTTTATTACTGATCCTCACCAGTTCTTCACTTGCTCTGGATATACTATTCCTTTATATATTTCAAATGAAGTCTATGGCTTGTTTAAAAATTATCTAATAATATTTTTTATAGCAGAAGATTTTTTAAAATTTAAGTTTATTTTATTTTATTTGTATTGAAATACTATTGACTTACGGTATTATTTTCAGATGTACAACATAGTTTTTTGATATTATTATATATTATGAAAAGATCATCACCTTAAGTATAATCACCACACAACGTTACCAAAATATTATTAACTATGTTCCTTATATTGTGTGTCTCTCTCTTTTTTTAAGGGCTATACCTGTGGCATTTGGAAGTTCCCAGGCTAGGGGTTGAATCCAGCTGCAGCTGCCAGCTCACACCACAGCCACAGCAACATGGGATCTGAGCTGCATCTGTGACCTACACCACAGCTCTTGGCAATGCTGGATCCTTAACCCACCCTATGTTGTATATCCTCATGACTTTTCCTTTCTTTCCTTTTTTTTTTTTTTTGGATGTGCCCATGGCATGTGGAAGTTCCCAGGCCAAGGATAAAACCTGAGCCACAACAGTGACAACACCAGATCTTTAATCTCTAGATTACCAGGGAACTCTGACTTACTTATTTTATAACTGGGAGTTTGTAGCTCTTAATCTTCCTCAGCTATTTCGCACATCCTTCCAGCCCCGTCCCCACCCCTGGCACCACCAGTTTGTTCTCTGTATATATTTCTGCTTCTGTTTTGTTATGTTTGTTCATTTGATTTGTTTTTTAGATTCCACATACAAGTGAAACCATGGTAATTGTCTTTCTCTGTCTGACCTACTTCACTTAGCATAATATCATCCAAGTCTTTCCGTGTTGTTGCAAATGGCAAAATTTCATTCTTTTTATGGCTGAATAATATTCATATTATTCACAGCCATAATATGTATATTTTTTATATCTTCTTTATTCATTCATCCATTGATGGACACATATGTTGTTCCATATCATGGCTACTATAAGTAATGCTTCACTGAACATAGAAGTGCATATTTTTTTTGAATTAATATTTTTATTTTCTTAGGATAAATACACAGAGATGAAATTGCTGGATCCTGTGGTACTTCAGTTTTCAATTTTTGGGTGAACCTCCGCACTATTTGTATGGCTGTACCAGTTTACATTCGCATCAACAATGTGTTGAGTATTCCCCTTTCTCCACATTTGCACCAACACTTGTTATTTTTTGTCATTTTTATAATATCCATTCTGACTGAGAGGTGTGAAGTGATATCTCATTGTGGTTATGATATGTGCTTCCCTGATGATTAGTGATATTGAGCATCTTTTATGTGTTTGTTGGCCATATGTCTGTTTAGATCTCTTGCCCTCTTTTTGGTGGGGTTGTTTTTTTTTTTTTTTGATATTGATATTTTGGAGATTAGTCTCTTGTCATTTGCTTCATTTGCAAATATTTTCTCCTATTCTGTGGGCTGTCTTTTTGCTTTATTTATGGTTTCCTTTGCTATGCAAAAACTTAATTATAAGGTCCCATTTGTTTATTTTTGTTTTTATTGTTATTACTCTAGGAGGTGGATCTGAGAAGATATTGCTGTGATTTATGTCAAAGAGTGTTCAGCCTATGTTTTCCTCTAACAGTTTTATAGTATCCAGTCTTATATTTAGGTCTTTAATCCATTTTGAGTTTATTTTTGTGAATGGTGTTAGAGAGTGTCCCAGTTCCATTCTTCTATGTGTAGCTGTCCAGTTTTCCCAGCACCACTTACTGAAGAGACCATCTTTTCTCCATTATAAATTTTTGCCTTCTTTGGCATAGATTAGTTGACCGTAGGTGCTTGGGTTTATTTCTGGGCTTTCTGTCTTGTTCCAGTAATCTGTATTTCTGTTTTTGTGCCAGTACCATACTGTTTTAAATGACTACAGCTTTGTAGTGTAGTCTGAAGTCAGGGATCATGATACCTCTAGCTTTGTTATTTTTTCTTAAGAATGCTTTAGGTAAATAAATAAAATGGGATTGCTCATATTGCAAAAGCACACCACCTGCCATCTCCATGTGCCTTCTTCTTTGTCTTTGGGTGTAAGATATCATTTTTGGAAGTTTCCAGTCTGTTTTGGTGATTGTGGATCAGCAGTTGTAATTTTGGTATTTTTGTGAGTCCTTCTCTTCTGCCATCTTGTCTCTGAATTCTCTTTCCTTTTTTTGTGTGTGTATCTGTTATATATTTTTGGTTTGTGGTTACCAAACCTTAAACATGATATTTTTAAGTTGACAATCTCTTAAGTTCAAACACATTCTAAGAACTCTGCAGTTTTACTCACCCTAGCACATTTCATATTTTCGATATCACATTTTATATCTTTTTGTTTGTATATCTCTTAACTACTTTTTTGGGCATACATAATTTTACTATTTTTGTCTTTTAGCTTTTATAAGTAGTTTATAAATGGTTGATCTACAACCTTTACTATATCTTTGCCTTTACCAATGAGATTTTTCTTTTTATAATTTTCATATTTATATTTATGACATTTTTTTAAACTGCTTAGAGAAGTTCCTTTAACATTTCTTGTAAAGCTAGTTTAGTGGCACTGAAGTCGTGTAGGTTTTTCTTGCTATAAAACTCTTTATTTCTCCTTCAATTCTGAATGATAGCCTTGCTGGGTAGAGTATTCTTGGTTGTAGGTTTTTTTTCCTTCATCACTTAAAATATATTATAGCACTCATTTCTGGCCTGCAAAGTTTCTAATGAAAAGTCCCCTGATAATCTTATGGGAGTTCCCTGTTCTTACCTCGTTTTTCTTTTGCTGCTTTTAATATTCTCTCTTTTATTTTTAATTTTTGCCTTGTTAATTGTAATGTGTCTTTGTGTGTACCTCTTTGGTTTCATCTTGTTTGGGACTCTCTGTGCTTCCTGGACCTGGATTTCTCTTTTCTTTCCCAGATTAGAGAAGTTTTCAACTATTACTTTTTCAAATAAGATCTCTACCCTTTTCTCTTTCTTTTCTCCTTCTGAGACCCTTATAATGGGGATGTTAGCATGTTTGATATTGTCCCAGAGTTCTCTTTAACTATCTTAATATTTTTTTAAATTCTTTTTTCTTTTTTTATGTTCAGCTTGGGTTATTTTCACTACTCTCTCTTCTGGTTCACTGATATGTTTCTCAGTATCATCTAATCTACTCTAGATTCCTTCTGGTGTATTTTTTTTTTTTTAATTTTAGTTACTGTACTCTTCAGTTCTGTTAAATTCTTCTTTAGATTTTCTAACTCTTTCTTAAACTTACCACTGTATTTGTCCATTCTTCTCCAGAATTCATTGAGCATTTTTATAATCTTTACCTTGAACTCTTAATCAGGTAGATTTCTCATCTCCATTTCATTTAGTTCTTCTTCTGGGGTTTTGTCTTGTTCTTTTGTTCAAAACATATTTATCTCTCTAAATTTAGCCTAATTCTCTGTAGTTATATCTGTGTATTAGTTAGAGCAGTTACATTCCTGATCTTGGAGAAGTGCCCTTATGTAAAAGATATTCTGTAAAGCACACTCCTCTCTGGTCACCAGAGCTATTCATTCTATGTATGCCTTCATGTGGGCTGAATGGGCCCTCCTGTTGTTGTGTGGCCAACTACAATGGGCCTGCTGGCAGGTAGGGCTGGCCCCTGGTCTGCTAAGTTGCCAGGTCTTGCCTTGTACAGTGGCTGCTGGCCTGTTTGTAGGTGGGCCTGAGGCTCCACGGGCATGACTGCTTGACTTGGTTATTTCCACGACTGATTCCAGCCTGCTGGTGGGCGACTGGGTCCCTGAATGACTGCCTATTCTGCCTAGAAGGGTCCAAAGTTTGATGCCTTCCCATTGGTAGGTGGGTAAGCTCTCAGGGCTAATAGACTAGGAAAATAATTCCAGAATAGTGCTTACCAGCACTAGACTTGAAGCATGAGAGGTTTTGCATGCACTCTTTGAGTGCAGAGTCTCTGTTTTCCATAGCCTTCTGACTCTCTCTGTATCCATGTCCTTGTGGCTTTCAGAGCCAGACTTTCTGGTGGCTTGTCTTCCCAGTGAAAGACCCTAAGCTGGGGATCCTCCCTTGGAGCTCAGAGTCCTTGATCCTTGGGGAGAAACTTTGCAATTGTGATTATTTTCCTTTTGTGGGTTGGCTACCTGGAAGTGTGGGTCTTGACTATTCTGTATCTCTGCCTTTCTTACCCATGTCATTGTGGTTCCTTCTTTTTATCTTTACTGTGGAAAATCTTTTCTGCTGGTCCACATTTCATTCTCATAGATAGTAGCTCTGTAAATAGTTGTAATTTTCGTGTGGCTGTGGGAGGAGGTGAGCTCAGAGTCTTCCTACTCTGCCATCCTGCCCATACCTATCCAAAAATGTTTTAAATTTTCATGAAGTTATTTTAAAGAAAATGTTTTGTTATGATTAGTGCTTTTGCATTTTGTCTAAGAACACTGTCTGAATCAAGATTGCAAAGATAATCTTCTCTTTACTTGTAGAGGCTTTGTAGTTTGTAATTTGATCTATATCAAATTAATTTTTGGGTATAATGTAAACTAGAGAAGTGGAGGTTGTGAGGGTGTATTTTTTTTTAATATAGTTATTGCATTGTGTCAAAGACCTTCCCCGTTTAAATTGCATTGATATATTTGTTAAAAGTCAAATGATTATGGGAGTTTCCACTGTGGCTCAGTGGTAACAAGCCCGACTAGTATCCATGAGGATGCAGGTTTGATCCCTGGCCTTGCTCAGTGGGTGGAGGATCTGGTGTTGCCATGAGCTATGGTGTAGGTCGCAGACATGGCTTGGATCTAGTGTTTCTGTTGGCTGTGGCATAAGCTGGCAACTATAGCTCCACCTCGACCCCTAGTCTGGGAACTTCTGTGTACTACAGGTGTGGCCCTAAAAAGCCACACACGCACACACACAAAATTATATCTGTGGGGGGGTTATTTTTGGATTCTTTAATAGTTACATTGATCTAATTGTCTATCATTATTTTATTTAAAATATTGTTTTGGCTATTCTAAGTCCTTTTTTTTTTTTTTTGGCTTTTTGCCTTTTCTAGGGCTGCGTTCATGGCATATGGAAGTTCCCAGGCTAGGGGTCTAATTGGAGCTATAGCTGCTGGCCTATGCCAGAGCCACAGCAACGTGGGATCTGAGCCATGTCTGCAATCTATACCACAGCTCACGGCAGTGCCAGATCCTTAACCCACTGAGCAAGGCCAGGGATCGAACCTGCAACCTCATGGTTCCTAATCGGATTTGTTAACCACTGAGCCACACGGGAACTCCTAAGTCCTTTTTATTTCCACAAAATTTTAGCATTTTTATTTCCATAAAGTTTTAGCATTAGAAGCATTAGCATTAGCTTCTCATTTGCTTATTTAAGAAAAAAGGGCTACAAGGATTTTTAATTCAGATGGCTTGAACCTGTGAATCAGTTAAGGAGACTAGAATTGATCTTTTAATAATCTCAGTTCTTTCAATCCATGAACACGATATATCTTTACCTTTGTTTAGGTTTTATTTAATTTTCTGAGAATATTTAAATAGTTTTCCTTCTATAAGTCTTGTACATATTTTTTTGAATTTACCTCTAAGCATTTCACATTTTTATGCTATTTTAAATGGTACAATTTTTTCATTTTTAAAAAATTGACTGTGGCTAGTATATAGAAATGCAATTAATTTTTGTGTTTTAACCTTGTACACTATAACCTTGATAAACTTACTAATCAGTTATGGTAGATATTTTGTAGATTTATTTGGATAGTTTATGTAGCCAATCATTTCTGAAGTAAAGCAGTTATATTTCTTTATATCCAACATTTATGCCTTTCTTTATTTTATTACCTGTTTCATTGGCTAGGATCTCCAAAATTATACTGAATAAAAATGATAAGAGAGGGAGTTCCTGTCATGGCTCAGCAGTAATGAACCCTACTAGTATCCATAAAGATGCAGGTTCGATCCCTGGCCTCGCTAAGTGGTTTAAGGATATAGCATTGCTGTAAGCTGTGGCATAGGTCAACGTATGTGTCTCAGATCTGGCGTTGCTGTGGCTGTGGCGTAGGCTGGCAGCTGTAGTCCCTGTTTGACCTCTAGCCTGGGAACTTCCATATACCACGGGTGCAGCCCTAAAAAGATACACATACACAAAAAAATGGTAAGAGAAAACATTCTTTTCTTCCCTCTGGTCAGGAAAGAGTCCAGTATTTTACTATTTATTATGATGTTTTTTGTAGTTTTTTTGATAGATGCCCTTTATCAGACTGAGAAAATTTCTTTCTGTTCTTGATGAGAGGTTTTTTTGTTAAATTTTTTTATATTGATTTCCAGTGTTCTGTCAATTTCTGCTGCACAGCAAAGTGACCCAGTTATGCATATATATACATTCTCTTTTTTCACATTATCCTCCATCATGTTCCATCACAAGTTAAAATCATAAATAATTAATTTCATCAAATGCTTTAAAAATCTTTCGAGGTGATCACATAGTTTTCTTTTTTATTCTTTAAGGTGGTGAGTTACAATTATGGGTTCTACCAGTAGTGAACTAGTCTTTTTTTCCTAGAATGAATTCCACTTTATCATGATTTATTATCTTATATATTACTGAAATTTAGTGCTTACCTCCATTATTATGATTGTAGACAACAAACCACAATACTATTTTCAGTGCTTGTGATATATTCACCAATAAAAATGAGATGTTTCATATTTCATAACAGTTAATCCAGATATCTTGAATATTATTATTATTATTATTATTATTATTTGTCTTTTGTCTTTTTAGGGCCGCACCCGTGGCATATGGAGATTCCCAGGCTAGGGGTCGAATCAGAGCTACAGCTGCCGGCCTAGGATAGAGCCACAGCAACACCAGATCCGAGCCGTGTCTGCGACCAACACCACAACTCACGGCAACACAAGATCCTTAACCCACTAAGTGAGGTCAAGGATCGAACCTACAACCTCATGGTTCCTAGTCAGATTCGTTTCTGCTGCACCACGACGGGAACTCCTTGAATATTATTTATACTCACACTGCATTGATATTTTAGAGGTGGTTATTAGATGCTCTGCTATATCATATTGCTCAATGAGTTAAAAAGGAGTAACTTTTATTATAATATCATAAATCTATTTTCTTATATTTGATAACTGTTTCAACACACTTAATTTTTTTCTAATACTCTAGATTTTATTTTATACATTTAAAAACATTATCCTGTGAAAGAGTCCCTAGGCTTATCAGACTGCCAGAGATGTTCATGACACCCAAATTTAAGAAACTCTGGACTAGAGCTAAGCATTTCAGTCTTTGTCTTAAAACATATGGGCCTAGATGGGATCACCTAGAGAGGGTAGACCGAGAGCATTAGAGAGTGTAAACAGAGCAGATTAGAGCCTCATATGTCTTCGACACTGAAAATTTGGTGGAGGAGAATCCTACCAGGCAGAAGGAGGAATATCAAGTGACTGTGGCATGAAAGATGCTTAGAAGAAGAGATTCAGTAACCACATCAGATGCTCCTGAATGGCCACAAAAGATGAAGATGGAGAACTGAGACACTGACTAGGTTAGGTCACTGATAAGTAGTAGGAACAAGAACACAATTAGAGGAGGCTGAGAAGTGAATGAGGCACAGGTTAGTAAAGAAAAGAGCATAGATAACTCTTTTGAGTAGTTTTGCTGTGAACGGAAGTTAAGAAACAGTGGAGCTACTAGAAGTGTGGTTGTCAAGGGAGTCCAGTTTTTTTTTTCTTTTTTTTAAGATGGGAGACACTAAGACATGTTTGTATGTCAGTGGGAATGATCTATTAGGGAGGAATTTCTGTAAAAGGGAAAAGGATGAAAGTGTAAGGAGGTTGGCAGAAGGATCACTACGCAGCGAGGTGTTTCTTTTCCTGTTGGATTTATATTTTTCTATGAAGTATGAGGCGAGATCCTTAGGTGTAAAGAGGAAGAAGAATTAGAGATTTAAAGAAAGAAGAGCAGGTTTGAAATAGATGCCCGGGGGAGTAGAAAGTTGTATTTCCTAGGGAAATAGAGCAGGATAGTTTTCAGGATAAGTGATTTATTTAACCCTCCAGTCTTCGACACTTGCAAATAACTCTTATTAGGTTTTAGGACTGTCTTCAGCCACTGTTGGCAAGATAAAAGTTATAAATTACTTACATAGGCAAAACACAGTCCTGGAATCCTTTCTTGTCTTCCCCATGTTAAGGATTGTATGACTGGGGGAAAGGACAGGAGGCAGGACTGTACCACAACAGATGACAAACAGCTCTTTTCTAATCCCGCCAAGTCAGAATCTGTAGGCAAGAGCTTTGTCATCCAGATTATTTAAAAATACTAGGAATGTTCAAATGCTTATACTAGTCTAGTATCACAAGATATCTCTAAACCAAATTCCATCACGTCCCCTCTGCACCACTTGCCCACATGTTGGTTACTTAATCTTTTGGCAGAACTTTCCACTTATATCTGGTTATTTAACATCAGCCAGTTTCAGTGTGTGGACCATCACTCCCATGTAATGGACTGAAATGTCCTGAACACTGGCTTTTGACAGTTCTAAATTAACAAGAAGATGAGAGGAATTATGGAGCCAATTTAAAAAATGCATCTTGCTTGTTAGGAGTGATATGAAAAGAAATACATGACGGGAAAGTACATGACGATTTAATGGTGTTTTGGGAAAAGAAGTCAGTCTGTTTGGGGCAGCGGTTCTTCTTTTCAGGGGATGGCTGGTTAAGGCTTTGGTTGTTCCCACCTAAGTTTAATTTCTGGAGAACAAAATTAACCTAACAAATGTGGCTTACCGTAATCAGCAGGGGCATCTACTTTGCCAATGTGGCTGTTATCTCAGGGCCCCATATGCTTCCCTCCCTGTTTCATCCTTATGAAATGTGATCTCAAAAATCTATCACTGGCTTGAAATCTTTTCTTTCTTTCTTTTTTTAATGGCCACACTCAAGGCATATGAAAGTTCCTGGGCCAGGGAATGAATCCTAGCTGCAGCTGTGATATAAGCCACAGAGGCAGCAGCATTGGATCCTTTAACCCACTGCGCTGGGCCAGCGATCGAACCCTTACCTCTGCAGTGACATGAACTGCTGCCTTCAGATTCTTAACCCATGGCACCACAGCAGGAATTCCTGGCCTGAAATCTTTATCTAAGGCCTAACCTAAGCTTACCAGAGGTCGGTGGTATGAGTTTGGGGAGTCAGTTCTCTGGTTTCTAAAATGGACCTATGTGTGTGGTTAGATGCTGTTTCTAGGAGACACAATTTCTGTATCACAACCAAAATATTAGGGTTGAAATGTCCTCAACTTTCATCTGTTTCTAGAATTTTGGTTTCACTAATCAGTAATTTTTTTTTTTATTGCAATGCTAGGAGGTGGGGAACAGAAAAAGTTGCCAATTGTTTGATTTTGCCAATTAAGAGTAATACACTAAACAAGCACCACCCCAATATTCATCTACTAGCATGCACTTTTTATTTTTTAAAAGAAAACAATTTGATACAAAAGGACATGATGACATAGTCTCAGAATAGTTCCCAGAAAGACTGTTTGGGAAGTTTATGCCCTACCTTGTCTGCCACACCCTCACACACTTGGCAACCATGACTCTAATCCCATCGTGCAGTAATATTCTGCAATATCCCATCCCAATGGCCCAAGGGTTTATGTGTAAAAACTTTTAAAGACAGAGAACACACTATTTCTATAAATCCTCTTGAAGATTATATTAGGTCTTTTAGTGACCATATCACATTTTCTTTGTGATTATGTGGCAAGTGCTGCTAAATGCTTGGGATAAAAAGATCCAAGACAGTTCCTATGTTCAGAGCTCACAAACTACGTGAGAGGTACATATGTAGGTAATGAAATGCATGTGGTAGGAACAATTATGGAACTCAGCATAGTTGGTGTTCACTAGGGATCGAAGTATGGGGTGTCTGGATCAGTAAGGTTTTCTGGATATAGCTTTTTAAGCCCGTGTAAGTGTAGGAAGCAGCATAGAAACTTTCTGGATATAAAGAACAACATATGCAAATAATACTCAGCGCTATTTATGGAGCTTACTGTGGGCCAGGCACCTCATATACACTACTTCAACTGATACCTCGTAACAGTCCCAAGAAGTAGATGTTAAATGCTTATAACTTACCAAGTTCAGAGAGCTAAAGTAACTCCCCTCCCCCACCACTGCCACTCGAATGTGTAAGGAATGTGTAAGATCTGGGTGGGACGGTAAGCCAGTTTGAGTTGCCTAAAATCTGTGTTTTTAGTATCTGAATACAATGTGTCAAGGTTTTATGGAATTTATGAAGTACCTAAGGCCACTAGTTTGTTTTCTCTTCCTATATGGGTGGCTGGTCTTCAGTCTGAAAAGTAGAACTTTGCGTTAAGCATCATCAATGCATTTTCTTAGTAGAGGTCTAGTAAGTATTATTTAAGTAGATGGTCCAGAGGAAATGAAATTACAAAATCATTTGTTTGCTTTGTCTTCAACATTAGGTATAGTTTTCTTCACTTTCAGGTTTTTTTTAATTGCAGTAGAATGCATACCATCTTAGTCATTTTAAGTGTATAGTTCAGTGGCATTAAGTGCATTTCTATCATTATGAAACCATAAGCACTATCCACCTCCAGAACTCTTTCAACTTGCAAAACCGAGAAACTATACCCATTAAGCAACAGCTGCCTATTCCTTCCTCCCCCAACCCCTGATTTAGTTTTCAAGTAATGTATTATTTCTAAATATCAACAAACCAAAAAACAAAACCATTTTAAAGGTGGCAAAATAAAAAAATTATTTTTATCCTGGCCTTGTGGACATACTTTGTTATACTTGAATTTGGGAGCTAGATTTTAACTTTCACTTTGTCGCTTTGTTCTCTCTTCCATCAAGTCACCTATAAATTGTTGTCAGTGGTGGTGACGGAGGTGGCGTGTGTGTGTTGGTCACCTGTACATTGGTAAGTAGCATTGAAGAAATAAATGTCCCAGGGACTGCTACCTCACTGTAATGAGGTCCTTTGCAGGGAGAATCATGCAAGCTTGAGGTCCTCAGAAGAGCCAACCCTCAGAGGCCTTGGGAAGGCTTCCTCCAAGATTGTAGGCATCACGGGCTCTAATGAAGGAAGAAGCATCAGCTGGCTTGAAGGCAGGGGGACCACTTTATTCTCTTTCTGTCCCTAGAGGTACTTTGCACTGTGTCTGGCCTATACTAGATGTTCAGGAGCATGTTTATTAAATCAAAATGAATACAAACTAGGGACCATAACAATTAGTTCTTTTGAAAAGCATGATGACTTTCTTATTTAATATAAACTGTTGATTCTTTAATATTGAAATTAATACCAAAAGCACTGTATCTCACACCTGAACAAAACTTATCCAACGCACCTCTTTTCTCCATAAGGCATATCACAGCTTTCTTGCCCTTAGGAACACCAGTCATCACTTTAGTGCTATGCTTGGAGGCTTGTTTTAGATAGAAGAATCACCACCAGAAGAACTAAAATGCAAAAAACATGACACTAGGTAGACAGTGAAAGGACAATTGTTTAGAGTATGGAAGCTGAAACAAGAAGGCAGAATGTCACCTAGCTTGACCTCAGTTGGGAACATACACATTGTGCAAATTAAAGTTTTCATTTCTCTGTGCCTGTCCACAAATGGCTGCAAAAGCACCATAGGTATTGATCTTGGCATTACCAATGCATTTTAGTGAGTTTATTTGTGAATTCACAAACACAGAATCTGCAAATAAGGAGGATCAACTTTTTTTTTTTTAAGCACACGTGGGGCATTTGCAAATATTGACCACACTTTAGGCAAAAACAAAACAAAACAAAAAGCCCTCAACTATCAAAGGATCAGTATTACACAGATTATCATATCATGTGTCTACAGGGTAATTAAAGTGCAAACTAATCTGATTCCTCAAAAACCTTAGGAAATACTTAAAGTTGAATAATAATAAAAATGATATAATTAAAATGTGTAGCGTATAGCTAAAATGGTGGGCATAGAGACTTTTACAGCTTTAAATATTTTCATTAAGAAGGAACTAATCTAAAGAAAGTAGATGTAGTAGTTCCCTCTGTGATCCTGATCCAGTTAAGGATCCAGCATTGTTACAGCTGAGGTTTATATTTGATCCCTGGCCCAGGAATTTCCATATACTGCAGGTGCAGCAAAAAAAAAAAAAAAAAAAAAAAAAAAAAAAAAAAAAAAAAAAAAAAAAAAAAAAAAAAAAAAAAAAAAAAAAAAAAAAAAAAAAAAAAAAAAAAAAAAAAAAAAAAAAAAAAAAAAAAAAAAAAAAAAAAAAAGGTAAAAGTAATAAGATAATAAAAACAGAAACTAGAAAAACAGACTATAAATATATAATAATTCAGATAAATACAATAAAAAATAAACATGCCTCTGCTGAAACTGATCATGAAAATATGGTAAACCAGACAAAATCTTAGGACGAGAAAGTGATTATAATACAGTATAGCAGACTTAGTAAGAGAGTAATATGTGTACATTTTTCCTGTAAAATTTAAACATGAAAAATGATTATATTTCTCAAGGAGAAATAGAAAACCTAAATAGCCTTGTAATTAAAAAAAAGAAAACTCCATCAGTAATCAGCAATCTTCCTAGCTTGTAAACATCTCACCAGATGATTTTATAAGTGAGTTCTACAAAATTGTAAAGAAAAGATAACTTCAGTCTTTTATAAGGTCTTCAAGATGATAGAAAAAAAGAGAAAAATTCCCAAGTCATTTTGTAATATTAAATAACATTGGTATTAAATTTGTACAAAGAGAATAAATTAAAAATAAATAAAATGCCAGTGCTCTTTCTTTCCCCTTTAGAAAACTAGAATGCTACTTATTTTTACTTATTATTATAGTCTTTTAAGACCCCTTCTCTGCTTCTCTTTGGAGCTCACTGGTATCATACGTGATTTTGGTTGCAAGATTTCTGAGTTCCATGTCTTTAATCCACTGAGGAACTTGAACTCATTGGGAGCAGGCAGATGATTTCTTACAATCTCTGTGATCTCACATATTTTATTCTTTTCCATCATGGAGATAACTTTTCTTGAAAAAGCAGAAATAAAATAGAAATTAAGCTCCATTTTCTCTTTGTTATCCATCAACATTATACTATCATTCTTAAGTTAATGTCTAAAATTATATTATTAATTATTAATAATAACAACCCATAGTTTAATGAAATCCAAAGAATGATCACATACTTGGCCTGAAATAGTTATTGCAGTTTAGCTAAGGAGTATACTTGATAAAAACTTGAACCAAAACCAAATAGGACAGATGGTTTCATTCATTTATTCAACAACTATTTATTGGTCATCTGTTGTATATCAGGAATTATGCTAGGCACTATGGACAAAGAGTTTTGTCTTTCTGTCCTGGAAGGGTGCACAATTTAGGGGGCAAGAAGGGGGTGGGATGGGAGTTAGAGAGGTGGGATAATTCAGTACTAGAAAAGAAGGTGATAATTGTCAAGAGTCAGAATGAATCATGAAAAAGGATTGATTTCCCTTCTTTGACAGGGTTTTTGGACTAGTAGACCCAGGGAGTACTATACAGGGAATGTATCCTGATTTTAGCAAATCCCCATAGTTTCTTTTTTTTTTCTTTTTTAAAATTATAGTTGATTTACAATGTTTTCTTCAGTTTCTATTGTACAGCAGAGTGAACCATCCACACAGTTCCCTGTGCTGTACAGTAGGACCCCATTGCCTATCCATTCCAAGTGTAACAGTTTGCATCCACCAACCTGAAACTCCCAGTCCATCCCACTCCCCCTGGCAACCACAAGTCTATTTTTCATGTCTGTGAGTCTGTTTCTGTTTTGTAGATAGGATCATCTGTGCCATATTTTAGATTCCACAAATAAATGATATCATATGGTATTTGTCTTTTTCTTTCAGACTTATTTCACTTAATATGAGAGTCTCTAGTTCCATCCACGTGGCTGCAAATGGCATTATTTTGTCCTTTGTATGGCTGAATAGTATTCCATTGTGCGTATATATATATATATATATATATATATATATATATCATCTTAATCCATTCATCTCTCCATGTACATTTAGGTTGTTTCTATCTCTTGGCTGTTGCGAATAGTGCTGTGATGAACATAGGGATGCATGTATCTTTTTGAATGCGTGTTTTGTCTGGATATATGCCCAGGAGTGGGATTGCTGGATCATATGGTAGTTCTATATTTAGTTTCCTGAGGTACCTCCATACTCTTTTCCATAGTTGTTGTAACAGTTTACATTACCACCAATAGTGATACCCTAACATGGTGCTTCATTAAAATATTCTGGTGAGCAAAACAGAAAAACATGGACTGAATAGCACAGTAGTTACAATGCACGATTGGTGGCATATCAAAAGGGTGATTAATAACTGGGTACTAACATGGAGGAAGTCTTTCCTGGTGCCATGGGGCTCTGTCCATGAGTGTCCTCCTCACAAACCTAGTGAAGATGTGGATGGTGTGTTCATGAAATCTGTAGGTGACACAGACCTGGGAGGGAGAGTTAGGGCAGGGATGACACTGATTTACAATATTTCTAACAACTCAAAACAATAGGCTTAAAGCAGATGAATCAAAATGCAGGAAAAAAATAGGCATATAAAATTTTTGATTGCATGGTACCAGAAGGAAAAGACTTGAATAAGCAATACTCTGTATGACAAAATTCAGAAGTTTTAGTTGACTTCAAGCTCAATTTTAGCTGGTAGTTTGATATGGCTAGTAAAAAGTTAATGCATTCTATGCTATGCTAGTAAAAGTAAAATATGAAGAAACAATTGTGTATGCTGCTAATTTAGTAAGTATCAAGCTATGTTAAAACTATGTGTTTAGTGTTCCTCCCATTAGATTGTGAAATTCTTGAATACAGGGATTTTAAATTGTTTATTTACTTATTCCCAAGATTTAGCTCAGTTCTTGGAATATTGTGAATGCTCAGGAAATAATTGTTGAATGACTAATAATTTTGTGTAGAGGCTGCTCTAATCACTTTAATGTAACTTTACTAATTCAATTCTCCCAATATACCTACTGAGGACAGTACTATTATTATATCCATTTTATAGATGAGGAAATTGAGGCCTCAGTATGTGGTTTATGAAGGGGCACAGAAAATCAGTATACACAAAAACTTTCAAAATATCAATATAGAAAATAGTTTTGAACTTCTCTTTTCAAAACTTTTTAAAGACACAGTAGCCGAAGGTCACAAACCTTTAAGTGTCAGAGCTGAGAGTTGAACTCCTGAAGTCTACCTCTTAAGCCTAGATTCTTTTCCACTTTGCTTTACTAAAGTGTGTACATAATATGCTGTTGGACTGCATGACTCAGAGCATAATAAAGTTCAGAGGTTAATAGATACTTTTCCTTCCTTCCTCCCTTCCTTCTTCCCTCCCTCCCTCTTCCTTCATTAGCCTTTTATCCAAAGAGGAGGCGATTTAAATTGGCTAATAAAGATAAATGTAACAAAATGAAAAAAAGTGAGAGTTCTAGCTAAGGGAAAATAAGAACAGGTAAATAAGACAGAGTCATCGTAAGGTAAGTACACAAAACACATACGGTAAGGTCCTGTTTCCATGAAATTCTCTGGGACTGTCTAAGTCCATATTTATAGCTCCTTTCTCTCATCTTCTATCGCATTTCTTGTCTGTGTGATACATTTGGCACTTTATCATAGACTTCCAATAGTTTTGTGTATGTAGTCTGTCGTCCATATCTGTGACTTCCACATCCCTGGCTTCAACCAATCTCATATTGAGGATTACGTATACAGGGGTTTCCATCATGGCTCAACAGAAACAAATCTGTCTAGCATCCATGAGGATGCAGGTTCGATCCCTGGCCTGAATCAGTAGGTTAAGGATCTAGCATTGCTGTGAGTGGTGGTGGTGTAGGTTGCAGACACGGCTTGGATCCCATGTTACTGTGGCTGTTGGGTAGGGTGGGCTCCCACTCCAATTCTACCCCTAGCCTGGGAACCTCCATGTGCTGTGGGTGCGGCCCTAAAAAGACAAAAAGAAATGAAGAAGAAGAAGAGGAAGAGGGAAGAGGGAAGAAGGAAGAGAAGAAGGAGAAGAGGGAGAAGGAGAAGGAGAAGAAGAGGAAGAGGAAGAGGAAGAGGAGGAGGGAGAAAATGTATACAAAGTGCTGATTGTACTGTGTTGTTTTACATAAGGGACCATCTGTAGATTTTGGCATCCTAGGGGGTTCCTGGAACCAATTCCTCCAGATGCCGAGGGAAGATTTTACAACTTTTATCCCCCATCAAGATTGTGCACTTTTGGGGATAGGGACCTTGTCATATTATCCTTCATGTTATTTTCACTTCCTTTACAGTGCAAGGTTTATAGTAGATTCTGTGTAAACACCTATTGGATTGAAAAGACTTTCAATTATTGGGAATTAATCCATACCTACTTCTGAACTTTCCCCAGATCCTTGTTTCTTCTCTTTCTCTTTCTGGCTTCCTGGACATCCAGGCAAAGTTAACCATGTTTCTTCAGTTCTCCTGCAAATAAAAGTTTTCTTTATATTTCTACTCTAATATGTTACCTACTACTTATATGTCTTTTGCCTCCATGAGTTGTGAATTGTTTGTGGATATATTTTATTTATGCTCATATTCTACTATGAGCTCAATTCCTAGTAAATATTAGGATTCAGTAAATAAGTATGGTAAGGAATAAAGAAGAAAAGGGGAGAGAAAGAATTTTTTTTCCTCTTGCCATTTGATTGCTGATCATCACCAAAAAGATAATAGGAGACAAAATTTAGGTGACAAATTTTGCATCTTGAAAGAGTCTTAATGAGGGGGAAATAGTCGACTTTACTTGCTATAATGAGATTTTGGAATTTGTGTCTTTTGCTTTTCTACATCCCCTTTCAATGAACAGCCTGGTGAAGTAAGAGTCTAGAACCTTACTATCTGGGTTCAGATGCTGCCCCTGTTACTGAATAGCTGTATGACCTCAGACAAGGCGTGTATTTCTCTGTGCCCCAGACTCATTATGCATAAAACTGGGTTACTCAAAGCACCTAACTCACAGGGTCACAGTGTGAATTAACTAAATATGTATGTCAGAAATAATTCAGAATGGTGCTTGGCACATAGAAAGTACTATAGAAGTGTTTGCCATTATTGTGACCACTGTTTTTGAAAGACTGAAATTCTTGTATTGTTAAGTTTGGAATGCCAGATACTATTAAAGCATCAACTTCCCTTTTAGAATAATTGGAAATACTCCAGGACTTGCTTTTAGCCAGAGTGCTCTGTAGCTCCTGAAGTGATGCTGGTCACAAAGCAATGCTCATAGAAGATAATGAAGTACCACATGATTGCAAAGTCAAGAATGTCTAACCCCTAGAGACACCCAAAGGAACTTGGTTTAGATCTGTCCTATGCTTGAGAGCTTAATTGGTATGAGGCAGGCAAAGGTCCAGCTAGTGGGTGGCCCAGGCAATGGAGAGGAGATCCTGGGGGTGGGAGGATGGCCCCACAGAACACCCGACTCAGCTGTGACATTCCTGACAGCTGGACACAGGAGCTGGCTCTAGGGCCTGAGTCCAAGTTTACAAATTCCCAAGTTAAAAGTGATGAAACAGAGGCAATTGAAGCCATGTCACATTTTTATACTTATAACAGCAACTTAACTCAGTAAAGCCTTTTGAGATTTATAAGTACTCTGTCCAATATAAAAATCTCAGTAATTCACCTGTGAAAGATAAAGGGCAGATATCTTCTTTAAAAATTAATGATATATGGACAAAACTTCCCTTGAAAAAGATACATGCACCCATATGTTCATTACAGCACTATTCATAATAGCCAAGACATGGAAACACATGTCCATCAACAGATGATTAGATTAAGAAGATGTGTGTATATATATATATATGTGTATATATATATGTGTGTGTATATATATATATATATATATATATATATATATAATGGAATACTACTCAGCCATAAAAAAGAACAAAATAATGTCATTTGCAGCAACGTGGAAGGAACTAGAGATGCTCATACTGAGTGAAGTAAGTCAGAAAGGGAAAGACAAATACCATATGACATTACTTATATCTGGAATCTAATATATGGCACAAATAAACCTTTCCACAGAAAAGAAACTCATGAACTCGGAGAACAGAGTTGTGGTTGCCAAGGGGGAGAGGGAGGGAGTGGGATGGATTGGGAATTTGGGGTTAATAGATGCAAACTATTGCCTTTGGAATGGATAAGCAATGAGATCCTGCTGTATAACACTGGGAGCTATATCTAGTCACTTGTGATGGAGCATGATGGAGGATAATGTGAGAAAATGAATGTATATATGTATGTGTGACTGGGTCACTTTGCTGTACAGTAGAAAACTGACAGAACACTGTAAACCAACTATAATGGAAAAAATAAAAATAATTTAAAAATAAAAATTTGTGACATAAAAATAAGTATTAAGAGGATGATGGAGGATAATGAAATTCACTTATCACTCCCAAAGTCATCTCTGCTCTTTCTCCTCATCCAGTGGATACAGTTTCTCTTAGAGAGCACATCTGGGTCTACAGGTTGAGAAACAAATTAGGGAAAGTGGAACTATGAAAGGGTCATCTCAGCTAAAGAGGAAGAGTAGTAGTGGTCCCAGAAGCGTGGCTCCAGTGTTTAGATTTCCCCACCCTTGGTATGTTTAGAAAGTTATGGCAGACACAACTCCCCTGGTGTTATGGTTTGCTGCTTCAGCCCCACCCCAACCTCTAATTGGAACCCACTCCAGATTCCCCCCTTGAGCAAGCTGCCCAGCACTGCCTACTGCCCAATACAGATACCCTATTAGGAAGTGGTAGTTGAGGGGAAAATATGACAGCAAAGTCAATTCACCTTAATTGAATTAAATGCAATAAAACATATTTACTGAGCTCCTTATAATACATATTACATAAATATGCTAATCCATATAAATGAACTGGGTTCGGGATTAGGGATGCAAAGAAATTAATATAGCGTATTATTCCTGCCTTCAAAGAGCTCACAATTTAATGGGTTATATTTATATAAAAGCATTAAGAGCCAAACTGTAGGGTGTCATATTAGAGGCATAAGTAAAATGAGCTATGAGAGCACAGAAGAAAGTGATTTTTACTGATGTGGCAAGACAAATACCCTGTGATACAGTATCTCACTTAATCCTGTGAACTCATCAAGGTGGGAACTATCCTCTGAGAGATGGCGTAACTGAGCCTGAGATAGGTTGCCCAAAATTAGGCAGGAAATAAGTGAGAGAACCTAGACTTGACCTCAGGTCTTCTGAAGCTAGAACTTGTTTTCTATTCCATACATCTTGCTAATAGTACTAACGATTGAGAAGCTGTAAACGTCCATTGTAGGGCCCCTGAAACCCCATACATTCTGTGTGAAGGCAATACCTTGTCCTTAGAGGGGTCTGGGTGTACCCTAATATTACTCATACAGTGTGAATTACAACATTTCAGTGGACTTGTACAGCTGGATTACAATAAAGGCCATACTTGGAAGATATAAATCCATAATTCCAATACATTCGATCAGACAGAGGCACAGGAATGGGTCTGCACCCTGCTCTCACATGATGCTTCTGTATCTGCAACCCCTGGGGTGTCCCCCAGCACTGCGGCAGGCCCAAGAAGTGGTTTTCTCAGGGACAACAAATTAGTTCTGTAGACTATTCGCGCTCACCTTAGGAAGCTAATGCTTCTAAGTGATGCTCAGGCAAACTGCCAATTGTTTTTTGCTTATCATTAATGTGCTTCTGAGTTGGTTACTATGGTTACAGGACACTCCAGAGTTGGCTTTCACTCAAATCAGAGGTCCTATCTTTTATCTATGGTGAATGCTGCAGTCTGACCCAGCATCCCAATCTGTTCCCATCCAAACAGGGACCCTAAGACTTCATGTTGGAGTCGTCAAGGGTAGGGGGTTGGGAGGGGGGACCTCATTTTGTTTTGTTTTTTAAATGTTTTATGATGTACTTTTAAAATTAAGTAAAATGCTACTAGCTGAAAGGAAAAGAGGATACTTATTCCTAATAGGAACTTGGGACCCACTTCAGGTGAGGACCACTTACCTCAAATGATGAGCACATTACCTCCAAGGGGAAAATGCATTTTCTTTGCATTACTCCTCCAAAGTAATCAGAATTCAACAGAATTACTCTCCTCATCACTCCGTACTGGGGAATCCCAAATATCATGATTGGTCTCAGCTTTGTCCACCATTACCCAAGGCAGAATCACCACCAGCCCGTGAAATTACTTCACATGGTAGCAGGATGACCTTTAGAACTGCCAGCCTTCAAAAAAGTACCTGGAGAAGCCCTAGCCCATTCTTCTGATCAGCTGCCTGGCTGCCTTTGCTTTTGATGCATTAAACATTCAGAGGGCACCAGCTCAGATGCAAGTTCACGAGCTTTAAAACAAGCATGCACTTTCCACATCTACAGTCAGCTACCCTTCTGCTCAAGCTACTGGGACAGAAGGTTGGAGGTTGTTGGTAAAGCTGATAACACACTCCTGTCCCCTTTTCAAGTTGCCTTTGACATTCTTTCTTTCTTTTTTTTTTTTTTACTGACTTAATGCATGTAAGCCTTATGCGGGACAGGTGAGGGACCCACTTAGAAAGATTGTTCCTAAGCCCCATCACCAACTTTTTGGTCATAATAAAAAAAAATGCTCCTTCTCATGATATATTTTATTTTGATTCATCACCATTTGCAGTGGCTTCATTTTGTTCTCTCTGGAAAGGATTATGGAGAATTCTTTTACTCTGGGTCTTTAAAATAGGAGCCCTTTATTCTGCTCCCCTAAAACCCAGGCAGCAGGCAGCTCTGGCAGGCCCCCAGAGCAAATAATGACTCGGTATTTCAATATTCATTCTGAGCACTGTCTATTCCCCAGGGCGGCCAGGCACATGGCCCTCTGGAAATCAAATAGCAATAAAATCCAGTTTGAACTGGTTAAAGTTAAGATCTTTCAGAGAATGTGGGCTTGTTTTTTTCTACAAGAATAAATCTGACCACACCACTGTCTACATCTTCTCCTCAAGGACAGCAAGCACAGTTGTCATCTTCAGGAAAGGATCCGACTTAAGAAAAAGAGCTCAAATTAACTATTTGATTGCTTGACAACCAAAATGTTCCCCAGAGCCAAAGTCACAATATGGATACCTGATGAGAAAAGAATAGGTAACAGTTCTTAATGGCTGTAGCTTGATTTCAGTTGGGGAAAGTTTAATTTAGTGCTTGTGTGGGTGGGCATGTGCAAATTTGCAGAATAACTCGCATTAACTGTTTATTTACTTGTCCTTTTGGAATTTGGCTTGCAGCCTGGCAGCCAGTCACTGGCCAACACTTAGCAAAAGTGAGGAGTAAGGAAAGTTTATTTTAGACAACCTTACTGCCTCTTTCTGCTCCTTCTTTCCACATCTGTGGCATCCCCTCCCCCAGATGCCTCAAGCTATTATGTTCACTCACTCTCTCTCTCTCAAAATTTGCTCTGGAATGAATCTGAATAACTCATTTGTTCTAAGTTATGAGACATCATCCCAGTGGGACAATAATGTCTTTTTTTATTCAGCGGTATTAGAAAACGAGGCATTCTGCATAAATAAAATTTCTAGATAAACGAAGATTATACTTTTAAGTGCCAATTAAAAAATTAATTGGCTTGGATATTGCACTTAAAAATGCATTATGTGTATCACTGTCTTCATACGCTGAGAGTATTAAAAATGATCATTGACCAGTTGTGCAGCATTTTACACATTACATATTACTCTCATTTGCTCATTGATTTCGACACCTTTTTTTTAGAAGGAAGAGATTGGGTTCATGTTTGTAGGATAGGAATCATTGTTTCAAGTATGAGTTGCTAGATGAATTACTCTCATACCACACTGCAGTACAGTGCTATCTTTCACGCCCATTCATGAGGACATCATTTAGTCCTTCCCAGTCTCCACTTGTTTGCAGTGCCTTCTGGGTCTCCATGCTTGCCACCTCGGTAGAGTCAGCTTCTCTTTCTCATTGCCGGAGAACCTGTATCCAGCAGTTTGGACCATCCATCCTGGCTTACTATTGCTCCTTCAGCTGACTGCTTCTCACCTCCTGTGGGCTGGGAAACCAGACGAATTAGCTTATTAAAATTGTGTCTTTGGACCAAACAAAGTCTCCATTAATTTCAGCTTGGCTTTCAGAATGACTTTATTTCCAGGATATAAAGCTTTAAAACGTTCTTTGACCACATCTTCTCAGACCATGACCCTATTCTGGTTGTTATAGGGTTCCCTGCCCAGACTGGACCTCGTTGTGAGCTATGCCCTTGATAACTTTGATTAGAATTGCCCCAGTCTCTTCACTCCTGAGGAAGCCTAACCATCAGGTTACTCCGATCCTGCCCCCCGGCCTGGTGAACATTCCTGGGGAAATTCAGGAACCCATGTTAAACAGGACATTATAATTTTAAAAATTTCGTAAAAGTAATGCAGTATTTATAGAAAGATAGGAGATGAATTTTGAAATGATTCCTTCCCTAATAAAGGAATTAAGTCACTAAACACCTATGTTCCCTGGTCTCTTAACACAAGCTTCATTTGGCAGTTTGGTGTATTTCCCTCCAGTCCTTTTGCTATGTGTGCACATACTTGTGCATGTGTGTTTGTATGGATTTATGTAATACCTTTAATTTTGTGTTCATTTTCAATTATGTTTATATCATTGGCGTATTCCCTTGCTATTGTATAGTCTTTATAATATACTCATTACATTTCATAATTGCATAATATTTTGTCAAGCAGTTATACATATTTTCAATGTTAAGCATGTCTCTTTTATTAGATATCTAGCTTCTTCATTATGGTTTGTGACACTGTAAATAACACTGCAAAAATCTTTTTGTATTTACACATTTTCTCTCATTAGGATTACTTCCTAATTAACTCTTAGAGTTAGAATTACAGATCAAATTGGAAGAAGATTTAAAAAACTTAAAGTCTCTAGAATCTTAAACTTTTCTTTTACCATAAATGTTATCTTTTCCTATTTAACGTATCGCTAATTAAACTTTACCTTGTGTCTACTTTGTGTCAGGGACTAGGAAGACCCCTGAGGAACACAACATGGTCCTCACCCTCAAGGAATCCTCAGTTCAAAGTTATCCTGTGATAGGTGCCGCAATGAAGTATTTACTTGGTGGTGACACAGAGGGGAGAATGATTTACTTGACAGAGGAGATCAGCTATTTGCATTAAATTTTAAAGAACAAGCAGGAATTCACCCAGCAGGGGCACAGACCTTGGAGAAGCATGTTGTACTCTGAAAACTAGGAACACTTCATTTTCATTTGAACACTCATTTTCATTTGAACACTGTGGAGGATCAATAAAGTGAGAAGAGCTGATACAATGTATTATTGTGTTCAGTATGGAGTAATACTTGTAGCCATCATTTCCACTAATCTTCAGGACAACCTGTGAAGTAGGTATTATTAGTCGCATTTTACAGTTGAAGATTACTTAGTCACAGAACACATAAGCAGCGGAACCTGTATTTGAACTCAGATCCACCTGACTGCATAGTCGGTGCCCCTAATCAGCATGTTTTACTATCAGATAGATGCAAAGGGGAGCGTTACAGAAGTTAAGGTTTGCAGGGACCAGCTCATAGAAGTCTCCATAATTCCTGCTAAGGAGTGTGGCTTTTTTTTTTTAGTGCAACAGGCCTGATTAGTCCCTCCTCTGTACTCTTGTCACACCTGGGCATGTTTGTTACAGCACTTATTATATTTATTTCTAGAGTCTGTTTGCAAGTATGTCTTCTCTATTAACCCAAGTTTCTCAGGTATAAAGATTATCTCTTATTTATATTTATCCTCTCAGAAATGACAAACTCAAGGCCCTGGCCAAGTGCATAGATAAAATCAGTGTGAATGACTGAATGAAATATTGAATGAATTTGTGAATTTTTAAGCCAACCTGCAGCAGGCTCTTCCTGGCTTGCAATTGCCAGTCATTTCCATTTTTAGGAATTATCTGAGCTTGCTGTTAAACACAACCATTATTAAAAGTTATATAAACTTGATTAAATGCATTGTATCAAAAGCAAATGTAATATGTTGTCAAAATTCATAGCTTCTTGATTATTTTACTATTGCATATGCTCTTGAGTTTATTTCATCTAGTGCCTCTGAATGGTGGAAATATTCTCTGGTAGTGAGTTTCTTTTCAGACTCTGCATTCAGATTGGTGACTAGGTCCATTGTGCTGACCTTCTCTTCTCTTTTGAAACTTCTTCTTAGCTTTTGTGATATCCATTGTTCTGATTTCTCTGTTTCTCTGACCATTCCTCTTTCCTTTGATTGTTCCCATCTATCTTCCTGTCTCTTAGAAGTTCTTTCTTTGCTCTTCTTGAATTATCTTACTTTTTATTTCACCTACTTTCAAAGTGTCAACTTCTATCTCTGTAGAAATGACTTTCCCATTTATAACTTCAATACCAGCTTCTCTTTTTGGCTCCAAATGCATATCTCATTTCCACCTACCTGCTGGGTATCCCAGTCTGGATATTCTAGAATAATTTTTGAGCTGTGCCCATTGCATGCCTGAGACCAGCCCCTCCCACCACTCCCTTGTGGCCTTTCTGATTTTCATAATCAGGTTGATTGCACCTTCTTCATTTTATTTAGTTACCGCCATGTTTGTTTCCTTCCCCTCACTCCCCCTGACATTTTCCTTAAAGTCTTCATCTGATAGTAGACTTCCTTATATTCTCTTTTCTATCGAATACTGTACGGATAAGATAGCTTGGCCACACTTTGCCTTGTATTGCAGTTATTCATGTACTCATACTTCTTAGACAGCAAGTCCTTTAAAAGGCAGGAAATAATTTTTAGAGTTCTTGGTATTCCTTAGAGCATCTAGTAGTATTATACATAATAAATGCTTTATCTTTATTCATTGAACTTAATTGAGTAAAAGCCTGAGGGAGCTCTCTTATGATTAAATTGTATGGACTTCTTGAATATATTTTGGTGTCTTAAAGGCTTCCTTTGACTAAATTCAAGTTCTTGGTTAGGCCTTGCATAATTAATATTGACAGATAAATAACTTCAAAGTAAGAGTTTGAAAGCCATAAGCAGAATAATGGCCCCCAAAGATGTGCACGTCCTAAGCCCCAGAATCCATGAATATGTGGTTCTACGTGGCAAAGAGACTTTACAGATGTGAAGTAAGTGATCTTGAGATGAGCAGATTTTACTGGATTTCCCAGTTGGAGTGTGCCAATATAATCACCAGGGTCCTTAGGAAAGCAAGCAGGTGGGTCAGAGTCAGAGAAGGAGGTAGACAACAGAAGCAGAAGTTGGAGCAATATGGAGTCAGAACCCAAGGATCGCACAGGTCTTCTAGAAGCTGCAAAACACAGGGAAATAAATTCTCCCATAGAGCCTCCAGGAGAAATGCAGCTTGGCTGATACTTGATTTTAGCACATTGAAACTAATTTTGGACTTTTGACCTCTAGAACTGTAGGATAATAAAATGTAGTTTTAAGCCTCTAAGTTTGTGATACCTTGTTACAGTAGCAATAGGAAATTAATATATGAGATCTTGCTGGAATGTCCATTTTAATAATAGACAAAGCCAAGGAAACTGATCATCTCTGGCTCCTGGTTCCTCAGGTTGCAACTGAGATGTTGGCTGGGTTTACAGTCATCTGGAGGCTGAAGGGAGCTGGCGTAACTCCTTCCAAGGCTGAGGTTGGTGCTGGCCGTTGGCATGAGGCCTCTGTTCTCTCCATGGGGGTCTCCACATAGGGCTGCTGGAGTATCCTCATGTCATGGTGGCAGGTTTCTTTCAAATCATGAAATCTAAGAAAGAAACAGATAGAAGCCTTCCTTTTTATGATCTAGACTCAGAATTCACATAGCATTACTTCCATTGTGTATGATTTGTTAGAAGTGACTCACCAAGTCTGGGACATATTAAAGGGGAGGAGAATTAAATCCTACCTTCTCAAGGAGGAGTATTTAAGAATTCGGGGACATATTTTAAATCCACCATATTATGCCTTGAGCCTCATAAATGTTTTGTAAAGTAGACATTATTATTCTTATCCCCATTTTATGAATCAGGAAAGTTGAGGGAGTTCCCATTGCGGTTCAGCGGTAATGAATCCAACTAGTATCCATGAGGATGGAGTTCAGTCCCTGGCTTTTGCTCAGTGGGTTAAGGATCTGGCGTTGCCATGAGCTGTGGTGTAGGTTGCAGACACGGCTCAGAACCCTTGTTGCCATGGCTGTAGTGTAGGCTGGCAGCTACAGCTCCGTTTTCGACCCCTAGCCTGGGAATTTCGAAGAAGAAGAAGGAGAAGGAGGAGGAGGAGGAGGAGGAGGAGGAGGAAAGTGAGGTTTAGAGACCTTAGGAGATTTGCAAAATCTAATTTTTGTGACTTTGAGTTGACCTACCAAGACCCCTTATATGTCCTTGGCCGTCCTAAGTGTTAAATAAAAAGCAGACCACTATACTCTGTGTTCCCTTGGTGTCTTTCCTTAGAACACTCTGCCATTCAAGCCCTTTGCAGAGGTTTTAAGTGATGACTATTTTCTCATATAAAAAGGACAGCTTGAAAAATTCACGTTTGTAGACAGAGATAGTACTCTTGACCCTAATAGGAGGACATGCACTTAGAGTCACTTTTCTGGAAGTCAGATCTCTGCACGTACTGTCTCATCCACGGTCTGGGGGTGTGGGGAAAGCTCAGGATCCGTGGTTAGAAGACTTTGGTTTGAGGTCCAGTTCTCTTTACTTACTGACCCTGTAACTCTGGCAAGTTATGTAACCTCTTCCACTCTCAGTTTTATCTACCTCTTAGGGCTATTTGTGAAAATTAAATGAGGCAGTCAGGGTACATTTAATTTTTTAAAATATAAAATTTCTTACTATATTTTTAGGTATTTATTACAGTAATAACAACAACCAAGATGAGAAGATAGTTAGATGTAATAAAAATGGAGATTGTATTTTGTATAAAGCTAGCTGGTGCCTCTGGGCATTTTAACCATAACTCTGTAAGGAAGAAATCTCTCTCAGTGTGGGCTTTTCTCTGGAAGTAATTCCTAAAAGCAGGATTCAAGTGCACGTACCATCTTTGGGAGTTGATACTATGAAACATCAACAGGGGAAAAGGGAATCGATAAAGAAAAGGGAAGGCAGTGGTGGAATATGTTATTATACCAGCTACCCAAGTAGACGATTGATGCTTAGTCCCATGGGAAAGTGGCAGGGAAGGTATAAGCCACTGGCTTTGGAATTTTCCCACTTGAGTGGTGGAGGAGCTGGAGGAACTTATGCATTCGTTCCCATTACCCATTGCTTGAAGGCTGGTGGGGTGGGGATGTTAATTCCTGGTACTTCTAGCCTGCCTAATGGAGGGGGTCAGGGCGGGGGGTAGGGGAGTGGGAGCTATAGAGCAGGATTCTGGAAACACACACACACACACATCTAACCAGCTGTAATATTGTGATTTATAATAAGAAATATACATTTGTTCTTTGTAATTATTCCTGGTACAGAAATCCTAAAACCACTGGAATTTACTACATGATGAGAGTGATAAAGCTTAAGATTCTTTGAAGGTTTTTTTGTTAAGTTAGTGAGGTGACTTTTGGAAAGCACCTGAGTAACCTAGGGTGGGGATTTGGCGAGCTTTTGGGTTGGTGAACACTGGTGATTTGAGGATAGTGGTGTGCCCTCCACCTGTAGATCTGCCCTATGCATCTCTTCCATCTCATTGATCCTGAGTTACATACTTTTATAATAAACTGGCAGCATAGTAAGTAAATGTTTCTCTGAGTTTGGAGGAGTAACTCTACCAAATTAATCCAACTCAAGGAAGGGGTCATTGGAACCTTTAATCTGTAGTCAGTCAGTCAGAAGCACAGGTGACATCCTGGACTTGGAATTGGCCTCTGAAGTGGAGGGGGGGGCAGGGAACAGTCTTGTAGGACTGAGCCCTTAACCTGTGAGACCTGATGCTGTCTCCAGGCAGATAGTGTCAAATTGAATTGAATTGTAGGATGCCCAGCTGGTGTCTGAGAATTGCTTGGTAGTATAAGAAGTATTTCCCCTAAAAGGAATGAATTAGGAATCATATTTTTATCCATTATTTATATCTGAGTTTCATAATAACTTTGAGTTATTTATGAGCAAGTGTTATTATTATAAGCCAAACTCTACAGGTGAGAACCTAGCACTAAATTTTGAAATAGAATGGCTTATTTAAAAGGCAGAAAATAATTAATTCTTTTAATCTGAAATGCATAAGTTACAGAAAACTTATAATGATAAAAGCTAATAAGTAGTTACTTAAAAGATAATATATTTAACAATGCCTGGAAACTGGAAGAAAATTCCTTTTTATTTAGTAAAGGGCATTTAATATAAACCTTAAAAAATGGTTATATATGTGTTAATTGTTCTTAGATTGTTTTTGTAAAACTTTTGCCACATTTCCAGCATTTTTATGGAAGCTTAAGAGGAAAAAATTATTCAGTAAGCTTTTTTTCTTACTGAGGCAAATAAATAAATAAAGATGAAACTTTGTGCATGCCTCTGAAACCCAGATAAGTGTTCCTTTGTGACTCTCACCAATATAGAAAAATCTATTTAAATTTTCTCACTTCCCCTTTCCTTTCAAACCTGATCCAGTTAACCTTGGCCCCCACCTCCTCCTTCCCCAGTTATAAAACCAAGCGGAATGTTTGTACCGAAGGGACAAGTCTGTGCAGTGACTCAGAGGAAACAAGCATTTATAAGCCATGTTTCCCTAAAGCCTCAGCACAAACATGGCCGTGGCCCAATTCCAGACTGGAGGAGGCGGGACTAGGTCGTGTGCCCTGGCAAAGCGCAGTGTTGGAGGGGCCTAGCCAGAATCAAGTTGGGGCTGCAGGAAGCCTTGAGGCAACACCACACCTTGGAGATCTTTATCTCTGAGAGTCAAAATAAAAATGGCTGAAAGGAAGTCAGACAAAGAAATGTTTGGGCTTTGCTGCCGTGGTGTATTCTCTTTGAATTTGCAGTATAGTTTGGCCTGGCTGCAGCTTCCTTGCTGGTGAATCCCTTTTTTACTATTTTCATGAGCTGTTTTCTTTATGTACCATTTTGCCATAGAAACCCAGGCTGACCATACCTGCCTAGAATAGAAAGGGTTACAAGGTGAGTTTGGTTTGAGCTCTGAAGTCAGTCAGCTCTAGTTTTGAATCTCAATCCACTACTTTATACTTTCACTTGACAAATACTTACTAAAGATTTTTTTTGTGCCAAGCATGGTTCTAAGTTCTGAGAGTGAGTGAGCTGGCAGGATAGATGAGGTCTCTGTTGCCTTGGTCTTCCATGCTAATTGGAGGAAATAGGAAAAAAAAGCCCCAGACCTAGAGATTATTTCACAGTGATGGCAGTACTGTCATGAAAATCAGTCAGGAAACTGGCCTGGGTGAAAAGGGAAGGCCTTTGTAAGTTGGCGAAGGAGTGACATTTAAGCTGAGATCTGAACCAAAAGACAGAGCCAAGAGGATAAGGGCACTCCGGGCACAGGCTCACAAGATCCCAAAAGAGGACTGACCTTGGCTTGTCTGAGGAATGAGAGCCCGTGTGGCTGGAGAACTGTGAGCGAGGGAAGAGTAGGACTGGTGAGGCTGGAGAACATGGCAGGCGCAGGACGGCCACTCCCACAGAGGTGGGCCTGTTCCCCTTCCTCTTGAATCTGGGCTGGCCTCCGACTCCAGAGTGTGGCAGAGGTGGTGGTGTGCAAGTTCTCAGCCTGTGCTTTAGGACGGCTGACACCTCCCTCTTTGTCCTTCTGTGGCTCTAAACTGATCACCTGCTGGAGAGACCACCTGGAGAGGCCCTGAAAATAAACACATGAAGAGGACGGGGCCCAGCGGAGCCCAGCCTTCCAGCTGCCCTTTCTGCCAAGGTGCCAGACAAATGGGAGAAACCATCTTGGATCAGCTTAGCTGCCAGCTGACTACCGTTAAGTGACTCCAGTAAATGCTTCACGAGACAGAAGAACCATCTGGCCGAGCCTTGCCTAAAGTCTTGACATACAAATCAAGAGATAGAATTCAGTGGTGGCTGTTTGAAACCCCTGAATTTTAGTTTAGTGTCTCAGCAAATGATATCCAGGGCAGAGAGCTAGGCTGAAGCCAGGTTCCTTGAGTCTGAGCCAGGATAAAGGGTTTGGCTTGAGATGGATGAGCTGTCACAGGAGGGTTGAAGCAAGAGGTGTGAGGGGTAGGGTAAGAGGTATAGGAGCCACATTTGAGAATGCTTGAATTTGTTTATTTATGTTTTGGTTGCACCTTCGGCATGTGGACATTCCCAGGCCATGGATTAAACCTGGGCCACAGCAGTAACCCAAGCTGCCTCCGTGATGACGTTGGATCCTTAACCCACTGCACCACTAGAGAGCTCTAGGAGCTACATTTTAAATTTTTACTTTGACTGCTGTTTGTTTCTGGTTTTCTAATGCTTTGGCTTCTACAAGAAAAGAGAACTCTGTGTTGGTTTCTTTAACTGTAAAATGAGAATAATAATAGTACCTACACCATAAGATTATTTGAAGATTAAATAATATAAAATCATTAACAGTGGTGCCCAGCACCTGGCTGATTGGTATCTGCATCTATTACCATCTTTCTGGCTCAGCTTCAGATTGAGGAGACTCTAGCCACATCAGCTGTTTCAGGAAGCCCTTAGGAGTACTGTGTATGTATTCACATCCTGGTTGGTACCATTCCAGTGGATGCCTCTCATATCCACCAGCAATGGCTAAAGAAGCAGCCATTCTGGATCCTCCACAGCCTCCTCTCCTTCTCTGACGTTAGTCGTGTGCATCGTTCGAAACAACAAGCCATATAAGCCTGACTAGATAATGTCCCAGGCCTTCGTAGTCCTCTGCTATGACTGCTTTGTCCCCTCCAGCCTGGGATGTGCCAGGCCACTGCCTCTCAGGCTGTCATTTGGTGGACTCATGCTCAAGGGGTGCAAACAGTCTCAGATCCTCCCCCGTGGAGAAGAAACTGCCCAAAGAGTGACTCCTGGATTCCTACAGAACTTGCAGTAATAAAAGTATGTGATATGATATATTATGTTATCTTATCTGATTCAGTGATACCTATTACAAGATGATTGGTCTACCCACAAATGGACAGTGAATGAGCCCACTCATTGACCCTCCAGGTAAGCTCTCGACTTGGCATCTGCTGCCATCTGTTTCCCTAGTTTGTCCATTAGATCAGTTTTTCTCAAGCCTGTGTTGGAAAACATCAGTTCAGTTTTTCAGACGTGCCCTATTGAAAGGAAGGTATTCTTGGTTAAATGACTGCTCCTTTCCATCTCTCCACTTCAGAGACTCCTAACACATACTATATATAAGAGACACTCCATCAAGAAACAGGGTCACTTGGCTTTTTTTTTAAAATATGTACTCAAAAATATTCAGTCACATTTATCCAATCCAATAATATTTTTTATTTTATAGTGATTTTTATTTTTTCCATTATAGCTGGTTTATGGTGTTCTGTCAGTTTTCTACTGTACAGCAAGGTGACCCAGTAATCCAGTATTTTGTCAACCTATTTAGTTGTGGAAGCGTTCTGAATTTCTGCTATGAAGAACAGTTTGGGAGATGCTACATTTAGTTCCTTTCCCACTTATAAGGACTGTAAGCTTTATTTATTTATTTTATTTTATTTATTTATTATTTTTCCATTATAGCCAGCTGCACAGCATGGTGAGCTGGTTACACATACATATATGGATTCATCACAAGTGATTAGACATAGTTCTCAGTGCTATACAGCTGTATCTCCTTGCTTTTTCATCCCAGAGGCAACAGTCTACAACTATTAACCCCAGACCCCCTGACCATCCCACTCCCGCCCCCACCCTCTTGGCAGCCACAAGTCTGTTCTCCAAGTCCTTGATTTTCTTTTCTGTAGAAAGTTTCAATTGTGCAGTATACTAGATTCCAGATATTAATGATGTCATATGGTATTTGTCTTTCTCCTTCTGACTTACTTCACTCAGTATGAGGGTCTCTAATTCCATCCATGTTGCTGCAAATGACATTATTTTATTCTTTTTTATGGCTGAGTAGTATTCCATTGTGTATATATATCACATCTTCCTAATCCAGCCATCTGTCGATGGACATTTGGGTTGTTTCCATGTCTTGGCTTTGGTTTTACCCTGCTTATTTCAGTTATACGAAACAGAATTGTTATTATGCCAGAACTGTTTGTTCTTTTGGGTGTTAGTTTTATTGCATAGTGAAAATAGAATGCCTGCGTTTGGGTCCTGAATTCATTACTTATAGCTACTTAACCTTAGACAGATTACTTATATATAAAATGATAATGATAGCATTTTCACACATCCAATATCCCCCAAAGAAAAGTTATTGGAGAGATGTAAGCCTCGTGTTAGCCAACCATTTATTCTAAGTACTCAAGAGTTCTCCAGTTCATCAGTTCTTACTATGTTTAGGAGAGCCATGCGTGGTGTAGCCATGCATGGAATCTGCATTGATCCTATTTTCTGAATGAGGACTTCAAAGCATATGGGGATTTTATTTTTATGTTTCTGTCGTTGGAAACAGAAAGACACAGGCTGATTTTTCAGGGTGGAGGAAATCGTGATCAGGACCTCTCCAGGATCAGCAATCACTATTTTTTTTTTAATTTTATTATAGTCTGTTTACAGTGTTGTCTCAATTTCTGCTGTAAAGCATAGTGTCCCAGACATACACATATATACATTCTTTTTCTCATATTATCTTCCATCGTGTTCTACCCCAAGAGACTGGATATAGTCACTATTAAGCTTTTTTTCTGTGGGCAGTTAAAGCCAGCCTAAAAGAATGGGAGCAGCAGCCCTTCGTTTCCAGTCCCCAGGGAGTAGATACAAACGGGATTTTTTGACTTCACAAGGGAAAGTTAAGACCAGCATTTTGTCTTGGAAGTCGAGAAGATCAGACTTGAACTGAATAGTGATAAACTATAGTTTATCATAAATTAAAGTTTAGTAATAAAACAAAGACATGTTATATAGGTTCCCATGATCTCACTCTATATGCCAGTCTTTGTTAAATTATATGTATATTATCAACAGGCAGCTGCACCAACAGGAAGGATTCTGCCTGTGGGAGAATATTTATAGGACTGTCCTTGAAAACTTAAACTTATCCTAATGATGAATGTAGATAGTACAATAATTTAATAATCACCTTTTTGACCTTGAAGTCTACTGATTTAGAAGCAATAAGCTTTCAGGCACATCTTTTGACTAATGTTATGATGGAAGAGATTTTCTAATGTAAGGCACAAGCGCTCCTTACAGAACTGTTACTGTTGTTATTATCATTATTTTGGGGCTGACTTTCTTGACTGCATTATCTCCATCCTTGAACAGAACACGATTTTGTTATAATTGGAAGGAGCAGGAGTCCTTGGAACCTCATTTAACACTCGAAGTGCAGATCTGTGCCAGTCTTGTTCCCACCATGTCTCCAAGGCTGATCTCATGTGCCTGGCGTTGGAGAGTCTCCGGGAACATTTATTGGATGAGTGAATGAAGGAGTGAGTGAATGAAGGAGTGAGTGAATGAAATTTTTCCTTCTTGGATTATCTAAGTCAGCTCTCTGAAGTTCAAATTGCTGGATACTTTTTCGGTCCTCCGTTCTGCGCTGGCACTAAGGATTGCTTTTTTTAAAAGTAAAAACTCAATGATGAGCCTTTTTTTAAGAGCAACTCTTTCTAGAATCCAAAATATGATGCAAATATGAAAAGATGGCCTCTTTCCTATCCATTGCTATCTTCTTCAAGCCAATTTCACATGTTGCCAAAAGCAAGAAGACAAGTATCTCTTAAACGCAATGCAGACAAATTGCCTACTGCTATTTAATGAAAAAGAAACAAAATCGATCTTACTTTGTACTTTCATACAAATAAAAATATTTTTAAACCCTCAGGCCAGAAAACTTCCCTAGGATAATATTGGATGATCGCTTGGCATTTTTTTCTTTACAAAAATATCAATACCAATTCTCTAATACATGGGTTTTTTTTTCTCTTTTTTGCAAAATCAAACCGTAAAATAATTGTTAGCACCTATAATATATATAGCGCTTGTTTTGCTAGAGGTCTTCTCAAAAACTTGTACTCTAAGATATATCTCAAAGTGAATAAAAATAAAGTTATAAAAATATTTCTATTGGCAATATATTTTTTTCCTGCTGTTTCACTGAATCAAAAGAGTGATAGAAAAGATTCACTGGGAATGCATTTGTTAGTAATTTACACATACTGTATCTTGGAATATTTTTCCTACAAATGACTTTATACTGGGGATGAATCTTCCTACAGCTTCTAATTCAAACCATGTGTCCTGGGTTTATTATTAGGATTCGCTTTCAACTATCTTGTTTGAAGGACAGGGAATAGATTAAAGATCTAATACTAATGCAACGTAATTATGAAAAGAAGAAATAAAACCAAGAGAAAGATGTTGCCATAGACTGATAGCTATTGGCATTTGGCTTATTGCTCTGAGTATCTTATGAATTCAGCTTAAAAATGTTCTTTATGAGAAAGAATCTTTAAAACCACAAGCAAAACTTTATTTCCCAGCTTTTACTGTGTTGTCATCCAGAACATAAGTAACTCATCAGCTTTCGAGAGCGAGTCTTGTTCTTCCCTTCTTGGTGTGTGTGTGTGTGTGTGTGTGTGTGTTCCAAATTAAAGTAATTACTCTATTGCTTTGAAAAATACAGAGTATAGAATTTATGTTTGAATTTATGTCATGAATTTATGACAAAGTGTGGGAAGACATACTGGCTAGATGTACCAATAATCTTATTTATTTAAAGTGATTTTCTCTGTAGCTATTTTTCTATCCCTCATCCTTTCACCTGGAAAGCATACATGAGCCTTCCTTAAAAATATGCCAGCCACTCATTTGCTGAAACCCCATTGTAGAACCAGCACTGTCATGGGCTCTATGAAGCATCTCGGTGCTCAAAGAACTCATGGTCTATTTGGGCCTAGTGGACTTATAAGGAGGAACGCTGGTGAACTGAAGTGAAATCATGCAAAGCCAGGTGTCTACATAAAAGGCAAATGTTAAAGATCCAGATGATGCTGAAAGATGTGCTTTCCTACTGCTGTGCCCTCATTCATGCTTTTTCCACCACCTGGAATACCATCTTCTTTTAGAAACTCTACCAATTCTTTAAAAACTGGCCCAGTGCCAATCTGTAAGAAGCCTTTCCTATTGCTTTGTATCAGAATTGGTCTTGGCAAAGTAGTACATCATTTTTTCCCTCCAGTGCTAATCCTGTGGGAGTTATCATACCCAGGTTCGTATTGTAATTGTTTATATACATTAGCAAAAAAAAAAAAAAACCAAAAAACAACCCCTTCAGTTCCTGAGAGCCAAAAGTAGGTCTTTTGAATCTTTAGATACTCCATAGCATGTCAGGTCATTTCATCCATTCATTGAATATGTGCCTAATATACGATTATTGAATAGATGAGTGAATGATCAAATAATTGAATCACAGGGATTTATATAAAAGCTCCAAAGATATTGGTGTTGTGTATTATGGTTTACCAAGACCTTTCCAACACATTATCTTGCTTAATCTTCCAAGGTAGTTATTATCATCATCACCTTACAAATTAGTTGACCAAGGAACAGAAAAGTCAAGTAACTTTTTTAACCACACACAGCAAATGAATGGCAGAGCTAACATTCAAACTGAGGTCTTTTGTCTCTAACTCTCGTGCTCTTTCCATTCCTTTATCCTATTTCCTATAGTAATTCATTCTGTATTCACTTTAGGGTTTATCTAAATGCATTTTAAATCTTCAATATCTGTAGATTGTAAGCAGTTTGAGGAAAGAATGTTGAGATTGTTTTTTTGTATTCTTAAAGAAGTAAGCAACACCTCGTTTTTATACATTTTAATGTGTCTTATGTTTGTTGAAGAACTAGCACTACTAAAGTTGCATCAGATGTTATTCGTCTAAGCTTGGGGCCTCTTAAGATAATAAGGCCTCCTTTTCTCTCCAGAAAGCAGTGTTTGGTTCTTTCTCATCTTATGTCATGGGTATTTCTTTCAAAATATTTCTTTCAAGTATCAAACTGATGTCCATAAGTTAAAATGCCTGCATATTTAATACATCAGTACATTTTGTTATAAATGAGGCTCCCTGTTAACAGCTTTTCTATTTTTTATCACAGTTCTATAGCATTCATCAGAGCAATGGATACTTATGCATGTCTTACAGTTTAAGTTTGGGGTTTTCTTATAGTCAACTGGCTGCAAAGTAATATCTCTCTACCCAAAAAATGGGCTGGCAGAGTGAAAAATGGATTAACTTGGGAGTCAGAGGATGTGAGCCATCTACCCTTTCTTATGTTTAAACTAGCTGTGTGATGCTGGGCAAATCCTTAATATGTGTGGGTCTTAGTTTGTTCATCTGTGAAATGAAGCGATTTTAAGCCTGATCTCTAAGCTGTTTCCAGCTGTAGCATTCTAGGATTCATTTGATCTTTTATTCAACAAGAAATCCCTATGCTTCATAGTGGTTACAGGAGGAGTAATTTTATACAGTTACAACATCTCTGCCACTGACTAGCTATGTGAGAGTAAATAAATTACTTAATCTCTCCCTTGGTTTTCTCGCTTGTAAGACAGTGATACTAATAACTATGTATAAGATTTTAAAAAGACAGTTTATGAGAAAGAGCTTTATAAATTTCAATACACTGTACAAATATCTTTGGGTGTCTGCTACTCAAACACAGAATGCTACTTTGTGATATAAACAATCTGAAATTATCAAGGATGACATAATTCTCATTGTTCTTCCTACACCAGTTTTTCATTATTTATTGTTATATACATTTTAATAAATACACAATAATATACATAATGTATATGTAAAATTTGAAGCAAAATAATAAAAGTGAACATTTACAAACCCACCATCTATCCTAAGTCCTAGAATAATCTCAACATAATTGAAATATATTGCCAGAATAGTCAACATAACTGAAACAGCCTTGTATGTTTTTCTCTGATGAAACCCCCTGCTTTCTCATTGGAGTTTGTTTTTAACTTTTAAAAATAATTTTATGGATCTCTGACCAGCACATTCTTCAGTTTTGCCCTTTTTGGTTTTATAAAAATGACATCATATTGTAGTCTAAAACTTCCTGTTTTCCCCACTTAATATTATATTTTATTATTAAAATTATAATTTTAATATATTGATATTAGTAGCTTAAAGCATTAATCACAATATTATATATTAATTATATATAATTTAAATATTAATATATGAATCACATGTGCTTTATGTCCTTGTTATATAATTTTCATATTTACATGTTATATTTACATGTGTTAATATATAAATTACACTATTATGATAATATATATGAATTATAATGTAAATATTGTGGCTTAACAATATTAAATATTATAGCTTGCTATTGCATAATTTCCATTCTGTGAATATGCCACACATTATTTATCCATTTTCATGAAAATGAACATATGGATTATTTGCAGTACTTTTACTATTAAAACCATAAAATCAAAATATGCACAAGCCTATGAAGAGTCTTATATTTTCCTGGGGCACGTGAATAAGGATTTATCCCCAAAGAAAAAAAAAAAGAATTTGTGCCCCGTCTACTCATGCTTAATAAATATTCTCCTTAATATTTATCACTGTTTAGGATTATGCACACAAGGTATGTCTTGATAATTACCTGGGTCCACACTGCAATATAAGATTCTGTGTTATCAATACTGTATTCCCAGTTCTCAGAAAAGAACATATAGCAAGGACTCAGAAAATAATTGTTGCATGAATGAATTAATGAATGAATACACGAATACAGTTTTGTTGCTTGTTAAGTAAATTATCCTTTTGGGATTTCCTGTTGATGTAGCAATCAGTGTGGAATATTAGAAAGACAATGAGCACACACTTTTGGGTTCTGATTCCAGATCTGCCACTAAATTTGGCCAAGTTACTCAACTTTTCTGATTCTGAGTATCAAAATTTACAGAAAGGAAATAATAACAATTTCTGGGTATTGTACAAATGTTTTATAAACCTTGAACTTATAAATGTATGCCAGTTGTCATTCCTTACTGAAAAAAATCCCACATACTTTTATGGAGATTCCAAAACAATGAGCACAAGATAAAATTACTTATTTTGTATTAAGAACTTCTGAGGTAGGGTGAGAAGCCATAAAGAAAATAGCAGAGTGGAGAAAATGAGAGGACTGGTTCCCAGTCTAATCTGATATACTCCCTTTGTTGGATGTGCTGCATCAAGCTTTGGCTGCAAAATCAAGCTATTTTTAACGTCAAGAAAGCATAAAGAGTTCCTTTTTAAGTAGGGCAACCAAGATGGTGTGTTACCGTTTTCAATCAGCTTGCCTAAATGAAATATTCATCTTTTGCGTCAAAATAAGAAGATATATATAGATATATACAGATATATATAGTTGGGCACTAAGAAGGGATGAAATCTGAGAGTAAATCCTTAAAAAGTCCTGGATATAAAATAACTGTAGCAGAAATATCCGTTATACTGAATTAAGTTTCTGTACTCTAGAGAACTGATGCTTTTTTCCCTTCTATCTTGGTCTCACATGGTCAGGCAAAGGCAGAGGTGATGATGTCTGAAAGAAGCTTGTCATCCTCTTGGGTCCAGAGCCATATAATGGAAAATATCCCTGGGTTTGGAGTTGCTCAACCCTGTGCTGTCCAGAGGTAACAGTGTTGGCCTTTGTTTCATCATCTGTAGATGATAGTTGTGAGAATTAAGTAAGATAATGTGGGCAAAAGCTGTTTGTGAACTGCAGAGGACGATGTTAATGTTATGAGATCTGAGTTCTGAGATTTAGAGCCTCAGACTGAAACCCAAGGCAAAGATGTGTATTTGTGTTATGAGAACTAGATAAAGATGTAAAGGAGCAGTTTAATTTTGCCCTCTTCTGTCGCCCTCACCTTTTATTCAATGTTCCTTCTGAGCAGACTGGGACCTGGGAGCTGGGACCCTTTGTTGTAGTGGCTCCAGTGCTTGCACCTAGACAAACCTCTCCTGGAGCAACAAAATACAAAGAAACTATAAGAGGCTAAAAATAACTGTGTGCATGGGAAGATGGAGCAAATTATGGGCAATAAGACACAAAAACATCCCCAAACCTAAAAAGACCAACTGCCACTTCTGAAGAGCTGGGAGCAAAAGCAAGTACTATGTGTGCCCCCTGCAACACCACCACCAAAGGGGTGGGCAGACCACCTAAGCCTCTCCTCTGGCCAGACTCCTGGACCTGCTCCTCCCTTCACTCCCTATAAGGAACCAGCCTGCTCCCTCTGAGTGGGTGAGCTAGTGCGCCAGGGAACCTGTTGTTTGTTTTCACTCCTCCTGCTGCAGCAGGGGCCTCAGTAAAGCCTTGCCTGAATTTCTTGCCTGGCCTCTTAGCAATTTCTTGATTAAGGAGGCCGAGAACCCAGGTCCTCCCTAATGCTGTCCCATGTGTGCCCAGTACTTGTTGCTCAGCTGAGGGTCTCTTGAACCCAGACCTGGAACCGTATGCCCCTGTGCCCTATACGTCCATCCTGTGTCCCCTTCAGTTTCAGCTCTGCCCTTTCCTTTCAGAAATAATACCAAGCTCTAGCAGAGTGGGAAACACAAAGATTATTTGGCTTCCTGTTCATTAAGAGCCCCAAGTCCTGCATTTTGCTGTGATCTCTGGATGAGATTAATATGATCACAGAGACCCACTGACAAGACCGAGGAAGAAAAGGACGACTGGGAAGCTTTACCTTTTCTACAACTTGCCCTAAAGCGTTTTGACATTTTTACATATGCCAGGAATCTCTGGAAAAACCACAGACCTCTCTCAACTTTTGACAAGGTCTGGGTGACACAGTTAATATGAGATCATTGTTAATAGACGCTCACGGAGTGGTGTTTAGGTTTTAATTCTGTGTTTCACAGTCACAGTGAGAATTTAAATGGATGGGTTAGGAAAAGAAACTTAGTATATCCCTTAAGGGGAAAAAAGGTGTTTCCATTTTTTTTTTTTAAATTAAATGTGAATTACCATGCATGGATTGGAGCTGGAATTGAAAACCAGCTCTTGTAACTCTCTCTGACTGTCTCAGCTTCTCTCCCCAGTCTTCTCCATTCCCCTCTCCATTCTTTCCAGGTCAAATCCTGGAGGAACTTAGCTTGGCTGGCTTGGCTCACTATCAGTACCCTGGGTGAGGCTCTTTGAATTAATCCACCTAGTGGGTTTCTTGTCCAGCCTACCTATAAGCAGCAGCCAGTACTTGGCAGAGAACAGCCTGGCTTTGCCCTCCAGACAGAGCTGAGGGTCTGCAGGTTTCCAGTAGAAGAGAAACATGACTGACAGATTGAGGACATGTAAGTGTCAGGGCTGTAGGAGCAAGAGGGAAGGAATTTGCTTTGAGCAGTTCAATGTGTTAGTTTGAGGGTCCCCCCACCCCCAAGTCTCAGAGTTGCGCACCGCCCGTAACCTCCCACCTCTACTAAGAACATGACTGCTTCTGTAGATGAGACACAAGTCTCTCTCTCTCTCTCTTTCAAATATATAATTCGATATCCCAAAGACTCTGAAAAGGAGTAGGCAAAGAGTTGTGGTCTGGGGGTAGGTTGGGAAGGCCCTTTCATAAGGGCAAAGAATCTCAAAAAATTTCATTTAAGAAATTTTCTAATTTGAGGTATTGAATTTCATTTCCCATTTCAAAATCCCAAATCCATTCTGCCTCTTACAAGCTGTGAGACCTGGAGATATTTATTTCATCTGGATAATGGGAATAATGCTAGTATCTACCTCCATGCTTTTATGACGATTAAATGAGATAGCACATGCAAAGTGCATAATGCAATTCATGGCACATGGCAGGTGCTCTGTATGTTTTAGCTTTATTTTTTTTCCGGTGCTATTATTTGATTGCTTTATTAACTCTCCAAGCATGCCATTTAATCAACATTTACTGAGAGCTTATTCTGTGTGAGCTACTTCATTAAGGTACTTGAAGCACCAACAAATAATTTAAAATTTTCAAAATTTGAAAGTTTAAATTATCTGACTTATACTGCTAATTATTTTTTAATCAAAGAATTTCCCCACAAATGCAGAATTCTAGGATATCAGCGAGTTTTGGTATTGCTCTAAGCCTCAGGCTAAAAAAAAAAAAATTAAACAATTATAATAATGATCTATGTAACTGAGATGGAATTGCTTGAAAATAAATTTCCAGATAGTGGTCAAAGTTCATAGTATTTAAGTAGACTGGGAAATTATGCCAAGAGAGACATTGTCAAGCTTCAGAAACATACACGGTTTAAAAGTTTTGAATCTATGTAATATTTTGGTGACATTTCTTCTTAAAACAAACATGTTTTTTGTTTTTTTTTTGCCTTGAATTAAAAATTCTGTGCTAACTCATATCCTCCCCAAGTACTCCTTGCCCTGCAGTAACTTTATCAGTGTGTGCACAGGATAGGGAAAAAAGCTAAGGAAGTAGATTTCAGTTTCAAGTTTCCAAAGCATTATTATAAATAACAACCAGTATTTTTGAACAATGGTGTTTTCTCGTTAATTTAAATTTTTGCTTACCTGGGAATTAACTGAAATACCCCGTTCATTTTGACTTATGTTAAAATTCACCGTAAGAATGTGAACATAAGTGACTCTTTCTTAAGATAATTTGGGGTGCTAAGTCATGAGCAAAAATGTCAGTTCTCATGTAGGCCTTCAAGAAATGTTCGTTAATTGTACTAAATTATAGATGTACGTAGTGTAGAGGAGGTATGTTAGTTCCAGGACATGCTTTAGGGCCTTTTGAACACTTATACAGCAATCCACAGTAAAAAAAATATATATATATATATTCTGTATTGCAACTCATTACCAATAAACACACATATCCGTATAAATAATTGAAAGAAAAATTTTGCAAAACTATACCTGGTAGCTGTAATGCATTCTGATTGTTTTTATAATATTCTGTTCTATTTCCTTTTAAAGAAAGAATGCTATCTGTGACCTACTAAGTTGATTTCATGACCGTTTCAGTGGACTATGACCTCTAGTTTGAAAAATCCCGTTTTGAAAAACAAGGGTCTTTTTTTTTTGTGATTTTACTTATAATTCTTTTTTTATTATTTTTGCATTATAGCTGGTTTACAGATTTCTGTCAGATTTTCCAACTGCACCATGTGGTGACCTGATTACATGTACATATATGGATTTGTCACATGTAATTAGATATAGTTCCCCGTGCATTACAGTTGGAGCTCCTTGCTATTCCATCATTAAAGCAGTAGTTATCCCCATTCCCTCCCACCCCTCCCCCGCCCCCTTGGCAACCACAAGTCTGTTCCCCAAGTTCGTGATTTTCTTTTCTGTTGAGATGTTCATTTGTG
>PVHT020000034.1:11128066-11240973 GCA_004024745.2 Catagonus wagneri | reverse complement strand
CTCCTCTTCCCTAACAATGGAGGCTTGCCTCCCCTGCGGGACCAGGCTTCCTCGGTTCCCTCAGTCCTGGTTTTGCTCTCCACAAATCCTAGAATATCGCTGTTCCTTGTCCTATTCCCGCAATCGCCGCGGCCACCGACCTCTGCCCTCTCGCAGGGACTAACCTTAGGAACCTGTGTCTTAGCTCCCAGGCACCGCCGGCGCCTCAGGCTGTGGTGTCTGCGCCAGTATTCAGGTCTCTAACTCCGATTTTCCTATCTCAATCCAGCTGCTGCGTTTTTCTCAGGCTTTGATGTCCCTCTAGTTCCGATGGTCGTTGATCCGCTGATCGTTGTTTAGGTTTCTTCCCAGGAAACTTCTTTTTCATAGCTCCCTCCCTGGAGTGCTGGTTACGGTCCTAATTGCTTTTCTCTCTCACCTTTTTTTTTTTTCTTCACTTGTTCTACCCAGTTATTTCAAGGGTTTCTTGCAGTTTTTGGAGGTTTAAATTAATTGGCATTCAGATGATGATTTGTCCAACTTGTTTTATATTTAGATGCGTTTTTTGATGTATTTGTGGTAGAGGGTGAGCACGACCTCTTACTCCTCCGCCATCTTGCTGCAGTCTCCTGAAAAACAATGGTCTTATATCAACATGTTTTGTTGTCATTTAAGTAATTCACCAAAGTATAGAACTCATTTATTTTCTTTAACTTTAGAGAAATAGAACCCCATTTCTTGTTTAACACTACTTTTAAAATTTGGATTAGATAAATCAGCTTTTGGTTACTATTATTTAAACAACAGCCTATTTCTAAAGATCTGACCTTAAAAAATTTGCTAAATTTAATTTTTTAAATTTCCAAACATGAGATAATTAAATGGTTGATGAAAACCTTGGAAAAACAAATTCTTAAGAGGATTTCAGCCAAATTATAACTTTAAAATACCTGACGTGGAATTAAGACTTAAAAATTATCTAAGAAAGAGCACCTCATCAAGCCAATGAATCGCTTGAATGCCTTCTAGAGTCCTTTCTTCTGTGGCTTATTCATTTTTGCTTTTTCTTGAAATGAGGAGTTATTTCTGTGGTATCCTAGTACATTTCCTTCTTGTGGGGCATGCAGTGTACGTGTTCTTCAAAACAATTTCTTAATACAAAGAAACTTAGTATGTCAGATCCTAAGATTTAGAGAACTTAAAACCTCATATTAAAATAAAAATAGGAGTTCCCATTGTGGCACAGCAGGTTAAGAACCTGACATAGTCTCTGTGAGGATGCGGCCTTGCTCTGTGGGTTAAGGATCTAGCTTTGCCTCAAGCTGTGGCATAAGCTGCAGACGTAGGCCGGCAGCTGCAGCTCCAGTTGGACCCAAGCCTTGTTTTGACAGGAGCTGCTGTAAAAAAAAAAACGGAAAAAAGAAAACAATGGCTTCTTCCACTTTTTTGGGCTCTTTGTTTAAGAGCTCAATTTGCCATGGGTGGGGAGAACAGAGGTGGTTTTTAAAAACGATGATGTGTCTAGTTGTCAAGTTCAGCAGTGTTCTATCAAGCAGGCAAGCTCCCAAGTATTTGAGTGCCTACTAGAGTTTTAGCGAAACCCATGCTTTTAAAACTATTAAATATTAAGCTGTCTCGGTATGCATTGCAAAACCTCAGATTTCTTTTCCTGTGGCTGCATGTGGTTCTTTACATAGCCCTGGTGGCCCTCTTGTGCAACCAAATCCAAACACTCCAGACACGGCGTGTTTCTGGTACCAGAGGAAGTGGTGGGGCAGATCTGACGGCTTGTGGGAAGCAAATATTCAGTCCACTTTTATTCCCAGGCCTGACTCAAAAAGCCTGTGTGATTTAAGGAATTACCCCCGCCATACTTCCCTGTTCCCAGAGAGTAAAACCACAGAGCAGCGGGGGCTGTTGTGTTTGCACCTGTCTGGTGTCTGTGACATTGCTACCGTCACCCTGAGTCACAGGGCACTAGTGACTGTCTTGTGGGCTGCAACACTGTAGAGATCAGTGACTTAAGGGCTGCAGTACGTTGATCCCCATTCAGATTTCAGTTGCGCCACGCGGGCTCTCTGACTCTGGATAAGCTACTTGAATCCTCCAAGTACTAGTTTCTTTATAAAATGGGGACAATAATACCACCGAGTAAAGCTGTTGAGAAGATTAATGAAAACTTTAAAAGGAGCTAAACATAATAAATGCTTATTACATGCCAGGCACTGTTTTGAGCACGTTTTTACATTACATACATGAACTCAATTATTTTTCTTTTTTCCTTTTTAGGGCCACACCTGCAGCATATGGAAATTCCCAGGCTAGGGGTCAAATCAGAGCTGCAGCTGCCGGCCTTCGCCATAGCCACAGCAACGTGGGATCTGAGCCACATCTGCCGCACACGCCACAGCACATGGCAATGCCGGATCCTTAACCCACTGAGCAAGGCCAGGGATCGAACTTGCATCCTCATGGATACTAGTCGGGTTCTTAACTCACTGAGCCACAATGTGAACTCCTCAATTACTTATTTTTTACGTTAGACATATAAGCTCAGTTAATTCTCATGGCAACCCTGGGATAGATGTCATTATCGTTTCCATTTTCCAGAGGAGACTGAGGTTGGTTTGCACAGGATGACACAAGTGGGAAGTGGCAGAGCAGGGATCTGAATACAGACAGGTTGATTCTAGAATTTACACTCTTAACACACAGTGTTCATGTGGGAAATTAGGGACTGCTAATTCTGCTGCATCCAAAATTCACTCAATGAACAATTTAAAACCTTTCCCAGTGCCAGTTGTGTGCAAAGCTCTGTGCTAGGAGATATGGGAAAGCAAAAAGAAGGTCTTCTTGTCATATATAATAGGAAAGAAAAAATCCACCGGCTTTGTTGTAATGGGGAGAAGTCTATGGAGATTGCTGTAGGAATGTGGTGGATGGCAGGGACTGGGAGTTAGTGCTGGTGGCTGCTGATTGGCTGAGGGTGAGGTGGCGTGAGGAGAGAGGTGAAAGATGCTGCTGAGATGTCAGACTCCTCGGAAGATCGAGAGAATGGCGATACCATTAATGGCATGTGGGAATCCGGAGGCTCTGGGGTGGGGTGGGAGATGAACATCATACAGGCAGTACTTGTCGTCAAACTGAACATGGAACAAACGTATTTGTTCCTTATTATTTCATTCCACTGATATTCACTGAGCATCTGGTTTGTGACATGGGCTCATAGGCAGGCTCTGAGGTCCTTCCCATCCCAGAGTTCACATCAACTGTGAATTGGGGGGTGGGGGTAAAAGCTTTAAACTTGTTAGTCTTTTAAGTATTAGCTTCTTCTCATTCAATTTTATTTACTGACTCCTCACATTAGTAGTTCCTGGGGCGGGGTACACACGGAGGTCTGGCTGCTACAACTGTCTTAATTTCTAAGCTAGAAATCAGGATAACAAGCTATTAAATAAAAGAAGTTCTACCTCCCTACTTTGACAAGACCACCTCCCAGGGACTTGGAAGGCCAAGTGTGCATTTACAACTGTTAGTGGGCTGGGAGTTCTGCACGGGAAAACCGGGGTTTAGAGAGAGAGCACCACTCCACCGCTCACCTTCCCCCCTGCCTCAGGCCACTCAGTGGGGAGCCTCAGGAGCAGGCCTGGCACATCTTGGCTGCTTGTTTCAGCTTTGTTCCCCTCCCACACACCAGCAGCCACTGCTTTGGCATCCCTTGGATCTCGTCCAGTCTGCGCTCAGCAGGGCTGACCCAAGGAAGAGGCTGTAATTAGTTCCAGAAAGGCTGAATCTTGAAGTGAAGGGAATTCTAGAGTTCCAAGACCTGGGCGTAGGGGTGGGGACCCAGGCTCTGGGTGGACGTGTGCTCTTACTCCGTGGACTTTCAGCCCAGTGGAGGGGAGTGAGTGGAGGAGGCCAGAATGCAGCCTCTGCAGTGTGGGGCCGAGGGCAGGACCCCACTTGCCTCGTGTTCAGAAGTACTACCGACCAACTGGAATCTTGTGATTTGTGCTTTCACATTTCTTCAGTGAACAGCACATATATATTCCTACAGGATCAGTATGATCACCGATCTACCTTCTGATACCTGTCATAAGCTGAAGTTTTCAAATATTTATTTTTGTAGACTTTGCTAGAGAAGAAGGTGAAGGAGAAGAAAAGGCAAAAAGGCATTCAGGACTCTGGTCTTAATGAGGGCAGCTGCTGTAAAAAGTTCTCAGTTGTTTAATAATCAAACCAAAGGAGGGCAGATGCTGCTCACTTTACTATAAATTCTGCAGATATTGTCATTTCACATAAATCCAGGGAAGCCCCTAATTTGCATTTTGAAATTTTTAGTTTACTGCAATTATTTCTCACATGATTGCTCCTAATAATTTCCTATATTTGTAATTTGTTTCCTATTCCTGGAGTTGTTTCACAGCAGCCCCTCATTAGCTCTGTGGATCTCAGTCTGAAAGTCAGAAAGTATCAGGGCTTTTTTTTAATGTTATCAATGAGGACTCTGCGAATTCAATTCAGTTCAGTTCAAAACCATGCATTTCATCCTTTATGTCAAGAATGTATTTGACCCTAGAAAGAACTAAATGAATAGGCCCTGGTTGCCACCCTTAAAGAGCTCACACACTGGTGGTTGAAACAGACACATAAGCATATTGATTATAATTAAAATCTACTGTAGGGGAGGAGAGCAGACTATAAAGTTGACACTCAGCTCTGGGGGAGTCGGAGAAGATTTCCCTGAGGAGCTGGCATTTCAGCTGGGTCTTAAAAATGAGTAGAGTTTGAGACAAGGGAGATGATTATTATATCCATTTTCCTTTTGAATTATTTATTTTCCCTGCACATATCCAATTCATGGGGTGTCTGGATTTTTTTTATGCCATTGTTCATTTGGGATTTTTTATGCCATTGTTCATTTGGGTTTTTCTGTTTTCTTATTGTTCAGCCCAGTGTCTTCCATATGGCACAGAGTTTTGTGTATGTCTCAGTGTTATCATCTATAAAATGGGAAACTAATACCACCTACTTAAAAGAAATAATGCATCTGAATGCTCAGCCCTGGTCCCGTGTGTGCGTTAGAACCGTGTTTGACTGCATGTCACAGACTTCAAACTCATGGCTTAAACAAATTGGGTTTGTTTTCCCGGGAACATCCTGAGGGGAGCAACATGGGACTGGTGTAGGGCCTGTAGGATGTGCCAGTGCCGCAGCTTCTGGAACTTTCTCTCAGCCTTTCTTAGCATCTGGTTTTCTTTCTTGTCCTTGTTGAGTCATGATTGCAAGATGGCCACTGTGCCTCTAGCCTCATGTCCAGTTCAGGAGGAAACAGAAAAGAAGGAGGAAGGGAAAGGTAATGCCTTTAACAGGAAAGCAAAACCTCATCCAGAAAGCTCTATCAGACTTCTGTTACGTGTCCTAGGCTGGAACTTTTCTTGAAGCTTCCTCTGGCTGTAAGGGAATCTGAGAGGGCAGATGTTTCAGTTGGGCATTTGGGCATCATAAGCAAGATTGGGGTTCTCCTGGTAAAGAGAAGGAGCGTGGATATTGTGTCAGCAGCTGGCAGTCTCTGTGGCAGGCAGCACGCAAACGTTCAACAGTTGGTCTTACCATGAGAAGACAATGAATGTTTGCTTTGTTGGATTAAACCTCTCCAATGCCATTCTAGCCCAAGTCACCATCTTCTCTTGCTACAGGGAAAACTTTCTACTTGATCTCCCTACCTCCACCCTGGCCTCTTTCTAATCCCTTTCCACCAGGAGTCAATGTGATCTTTTCAAAATGTAAATTGACCTAAATGTAAGAGCTAACACTATGGAAACTCCCAGAAGAAAACAAAAGGTAAAAGCCTCATGATAGTGGATTTGGCAAAGAGTTCTTGAATATGACATCAAAACATAGGCAATGAAAGAAAACAATAAACAAATTAGACTTTATTTAAGTTAAAAACTGTGCATCAAAGGACATAATTAACAGGAGTTCCTCTTGTGGTTCAGTGGGTTAAGAGCCCGACTAATATCCATGAGGATATGGGTTCAGTCCCTGGCCTCGCTCAGTGGGTTGAGCTATGGTGTAGGTCACAGATGCAGCTTGGATCTGGCGTTTCTCTGGCTGTGGTGTAGGGCTCCGATTTGACCCCTAGCCTGGGAACTTCCGTATGCTGCAGTTGCAGCCATAAAAAGAAATAAAAGAAAAAAAGAACATAATTAATAAAGTGAAAAGGCAATTATGAAATGTGAGAAAATATTAGCAAATCAAATATCTGATAAGGGGTCCATATCCAGAATATATAAAGACCTCCTGAAACTCAACAACAATAAAACAACCCAATTAAAAAAGAGCAAAGGATTTGAAAAGACATTTCTCTAAAGATGATAAACAAATGGCTAACAAACCCATAAAAGGATGCTGCATTTCACTGATTATTAGGGAAATGAAAATGAAAACCACAATGAGATAGTACCTTACATGCATTATGATGGGTGTGAAAAAAAAAAAAAGGAAAATAACAAGAGCTGGTAAGGCTGTGGAGAAATTGGAACCTGTATGCACTGTTGGTGGGAATGTAAAATGGTATATATAGCCCCTGTGGAAAAGAGTATAACAGACCTCAAAAAATTAAAAATAGGATTACTTATGATTCAGAAATTCCATTTCTGAGTATATACCCAAGACAATTGAAAGCAGAATTTTTAACAGATATTCATACCATCATGTTCATAGTAGCATTATTCACAATAGCTAAAAGGTGGAAGCAACTCAAATGTCCATAGACAGAGGAATGTATAAACCTCATGTGGTATATATGAACAATGGGATATTATTCAGCCTTAAAAAGGAGGAAGATTCTTACATATGCTGCAACATGGGCGAAACTTGAGGACATTGTGATAAGTGATATGTTAAGTCACAAAAAGACAAATTCTGTACAATTCTACTTATACGAGGTATTTAGAATAGTCAGGTTTTTAGAGACAGAAGGTGCATTGGTTATTAGCCAGGGTCTGGGGGAGAGGGAAACAAGGAGTTGTTGGTTAATGAGTATAAAATTTCAGTTTTGCAAGGTGAAAATGCTCTGGAGAGTGGCTGTATAGTAACGTTAATATACTTGCCATTAATGAATTGTACACTTAAAAATTCCAAGACGGTAAATTTAATGTTATGTGTATTTTGCCATAATGAAAAGAAAAAGTCAGATCACACCATTCTTGTGTACCGTCTCCTGGTATCTTCTCATTGCACCAGAATAAAATGCAAATGATCTCTCATGATCTATAGGTCCCACTGGTTTGTCAACTGCCTACTTCCGTGACCTCATGTGATAGCAGTCTCCTTGCTTGTTATGTTCCAGTGTCACTGATCTCATACATTAAACTTGCTAAACTCACTCTTTCTGTAAGGCTTTTGCTCTGCTTTTCTCTTTGCCTGGAACATTCTTCTCTGATTTCACACAGTTGGCTTCTTCGTATCCTCCAGATCTAAGCTCAAATACTTCCTCTTCAAAGAGATCCTTCCCCTCACCTGCCTAAGGGTGCCTTCTGCCACACCTTAGTCACCATCGATCATATTGCCTAGTTTAATTTATTCAGAGCCCTTTTCACTTTGCAAAATTATCTAGTTTAATTTATTTAGAGCCCTTTTCATTATGTGAAATTGTCTAGTTTGTTTATGACCTGTTTCCTTCTGCAGAATCTAAGCTGGATGAGAGCAGAGACTTTGGTTTGTACTCTCAAGACTGACGCATATAAGCACTTAGTAAATATCAGTTAAACAAATCACTGAATTCAGTAAATATTTACTGGGTTTTCATTACATTCCAGGCATTTACTAGGAACTGAGCATAGACAACTATTATGTGATCAATTTCATAATGATCTAGCAGTAGGCTCTACCCTTTCCCAAGACTGGAGTCTTAAGGGCCACCACCTACTGAGGACCTGCGTTAGAGGGAGAGCAGAGCTGAGTGACATAGGGAGGCCCTGATGGCTCAGTTAAGCACTGCATCAAGGTTCACATGAAGTTAGCATAGCTGAGGCCTCTAGATTACCTTGTGTGTTTAAACCAGTTTGAGCTTGGTTTCTATTCCTTACAAAGGAATCGTTACCTATCAATACATAACAGAGTAGCAAAGAGCCACACACTCTTCATGCATTGTTGATGGATCACAGTACACATGTGAGATGATAGAGACAATTTTACTTTCCAGTTCCTCTGAGGAAGGACAGAGCATTTATTTAAGTTGGAGTAAACTAAGACAGATAGGTATAAATGAACCTTCCCCATATGTTAAAGGGAAGAATCTCCTTATTAACCTAGTGAGAGAATATGGAGGAAGAAGAAAGGAAGAGGTGATGTTGGAGGTACAAGATGCAAAATTAACCCAACCTCACAATCTCCGAATCATTGATAAAGTTTTTAAACTTACAAAATACTTGGGTGCAGGTGGATTTGTATTGGGGGGGCAGGGGTGGAGGTGGGATGTGTTCCAGGGACTGGGCTTTGTGCCCGAGTAGACATGCTGTGGAATTGAGGTAGTAAAATGCAGAGGCAGAGAATGTCCCAGAAGTCACAGAAAATGTGGGGGAGGTGCCAGACTCTCACCAGTGTGTGGATTTGGGCTCAGGTTATGTTGGTCCAGATCTGCCAGGAGCAGAGGCTCAAGATGATATCTGGTCTACACACATATATTTTCTTCTACTAAAATAAATATATTCTCTGTAGACCACATTTCACTTATGTGTTGATATGAATATTTATGTATATACACATTATAGCCTTTTGATTTTATATATAATTTTTAACTTAAATTTTACACAGAACTTTACCTCTGAAGCCTTTCATGCTATTTTAGAAGTTTCAGTGTGTTTTATACATTTCAACCTATTTTAGAAGTTCTATAATTGTCACCGTGTTGTTATGATTATACCCACTTACAATGCTTTCACAGGAAATTGTTTTCCTTCTAAAAACATGGCCCAGTGCCAGAACCTGATATAGATAATCTGAGCCAATGGTCAGTGTCAACTCCAGAAAGAAATGTTATGAATTTCTAACATATTGTATAATCCAGCCTTTCTGAAATGACTAATGCTGTTTTAAAAGAAAGAATAATCATAGTGCATGCTGCGCTCCCCATGGCTTTTCACCGTTGTGGATCAGAAGAGAGACACTGGCCAGATCTTGGACACAAGACAGAATCAAACAGGACCTAGGCACAGAATTGTGGTCCTCTGTGCAGAGTGGCTGACAGGCTGTAAGAGGATGGTAGTTAGGGATGCTGGTCATAGCAGCCTCACATCCTTTTTATTCAGTCCTTTGGCATTAACTGCGTGCCACAAAGCCTGAAAAGATGGAGGAAATATGTTTTCCATGGAAGTGGTAGAAAGCAGTTCAAGCTTTGGTTTGCTCCTAGTTTCCTCTTTAAACCTTCTTCCTCTTTACACCTCAGTTTCTTCATCTGTAAAATAGTGGCACAGCCATTCTGGGGTATCTGCAGGGGATTGGTTGCAGAGGTCCATGCAGATACCAAAATCTGCAGATGCTCAACTTCCTTATCTAAAATAATGTAGTACCGTCTGCCCTCCGAATCCACTGGCTCTGCATCCCCAATTCAACCAACCACAATGGACATTTTGAAATTCCAGTTGGTTGAATCTGCAGATGCGAAACTTGCAGATACGGATGGCTGACTGTAATTAATACCCATCCTGTAGAGTTGTAAGGATTAAATACCGATAAAGCATTGCAGGGGCAGGAGGCAGTTAGTATTTAGGGGCTGCTCAATAAGAAAAGCTATTACGTGTTATTAGTATTCTCCTTAGTGCATCAATGAATCATTGGTGTGAAAAAGCAAATATATGGAAATAATGGGGGGTTACAGTAAAATCAAACAAGGTATAGCTGAGTCATCTGCACAAATACTACTCGCATCAGGTAGATGATTATTCTGCGTAAATGTTCTGATTTTTGTCTCATTGTTATAGCACCTTCCAGTAGGTACAATGAAAACATTTTTAAAAATCACAATTCTCGTAGTTCCCATTGTGGCTCAGTGGAAATGAATCAGACTAGTATCCAGGAGGACACAGGTTCAATCCCTGGCCTTGCTCAGTGGGTTAAGGATCCGGCATTGCTGTGAGCTGTGGTGCAGGTCACAGATGCACCTTGGATCTGGTGTTGCTGTGGCTGTGGTGCAGGCCTGCTGCTGTGGTTTCCGATTTGACCCGTAGCCTGGGAACCTCCATATGCCATGGGTGCGGCCCTAAAAAGACACACACACACACAAAATCAAATTCTTTTCTTCTTTTTTCTTTTTTTGTCTTTTTGCCTTTATATAGAGCCGCACCCGCGGCATATGGAGGTTCCCAGGCTAGGGGTCTAACAGGAGCTGGAGCTGCCGGCCTTCGCCACAGCCACAGCAACGCGGGATCCGAGCCGCGTCTGCAACCTACACCACAGTTCACGGCAACGCCAGATCGTTAACCCACTGAGCAAGGGCAGGGATCGAACCCGCAACCTCATGGTTCCTAGTCAGATTTGTTAACCCCTGAGCCACGACGGGAACTCCAAAGTCAAATTCTTATAATTACTTAGTTTAGCTCTGAGAAATCATCATGATATTGATATGTTAACATCATAATTTTATGTACCACCAACCTCCACTTCTGCCTGCTTTCTCCCCTCATTTTATTCTCTCTGCCTCATGTTGATTGGGCTTTAGAAAGACCAAAGTTGAAACACAGGCAATTGCTAAACTTTCTGGATCTTTTTCCTCTTTAAAAATGGGGTACTGGGGAGTTCCCGTCGTGGCGCAGTGGTTAACGAATCCAACTAGGAACCATGAGGTTGCGGGTTCGATCCCTGCCCTTGCTCAGTGGGTTAACGATCTGGCGTTGCCGTGAGCTGTGGTGTAGGTTGCAGACGCGGCTCGGATCCTGCGTTGCTGTGGCCACAGCTCCGATTAGACCCCTAGCCTGGGAACCTCCACATGCCGCAGGTGCGGCCATAAAATGACAAAAGGCAAAAAAAATAAAATAAAATAAAAAATAAAAATGGGGTACTCCAATTCAGCTACACCATGTTGTAGGAATTTAGTAAGAAAATGCCTCAAGTCCTTAGTGAAGGATTGGGTAGTTTAAAAGTAGTTAATAAATGGTTGTTTTTTAATTATTGAAAAATTTTGCTGCATGCTAAACAATGTCAACATTCTAGGCTTTCAGAAGGTTTATTAAATCCAACGTACCCAATAATCTTGAAAGTATAGCTATTATCAAGATATAGCTTATAAACAGTCAGATGTTAACAAATTGAGCATTGGTTGGATCCACATTTTTTAAATCATGGTCTAGGGTTGCTGAAGGTCTCAGAAACTCTTACGGTGGGTTCCCAAGATGCTTTGATGGGATCTGGAAGATCAAATTCTCTTCTTAATAATTGTGGCATCATTTGTTCTTTATACTCTCATTCTCTCAAGAGTTTTCTAGAGGCTACATGACATAATTATATCACGAGATTGAATGGAGAAACAGATATTAGCTCTTCTTTTAAGCCATTGCAAAAATGTAAAGCAATGTCACTCTCCTCACTAAATTTTTTGAAATACAATTATTTTTGATAAAATGTTATTTGTGTTAACATGTAATTGGCTTATTATTGATATTTTAATGAATTAATAAAATAATTTAAAACTTCTCAGTCCATTTCTGATATGTAAATCTTTTTTTTTCTTTTTGCCTTTATATAGAGCCGCACCTGCTTTTTTAAACTGCAGGAATAATTATTAGTATATAATATGTATTATACATATATAATATGTATTATTCTCTTATAGTATTGTGTGTCTCTGTTTTATCAGCAAGACAAGACTGAGTGATCCTTCAAAGCAGAGACTGAGTCTTAAGATTCTTTTGCAACAATTATAGTACCTGAAAAGGAGTTCAACATGTTGTAGGGCACTAAATAAACACAGATTTAAATGTTGTATCTTTCTTTTGGAAGCATTATCCCATTAATTCATTCTCATTCCATGTTAAAATGCTGAAATGTCTTTGTTATTAAGTCATGAGGCAAGTCTAGAAGGAGCTGGAAAATTCTTAATATCAAAATATTTAGTTATTCGTGCAGTTTAAAAAAGCAAAAATAAGCTTCTGCAATCAGATGGAGATGTTTATTACTTAAAAACAAAACAAAACTTTCTCACTGATTCATTAGCTGACAGATTTCACACTCTGTGGTGCTAATTGCCTTATTTATGGCTGTTTTCTATTTGAAACAGAAGTATTAAAGGGAATGCAAGACCAGACTGAGGCTATCCTGAAGGATGGTTGATTTTCTGTATCAACTCCCATGCTCAGATGACTCCTAGAATTACTGACAGCTCAAGTTTATGTAATTGTTAGCCAGTTAGGAGGCTGCTAGAGTATCACCAACGGGTGAAGCTCAGGCTCTGACAGGCCAGTGGCAGTGGATATGAGAGGGGGGTCCAGTTTCCAAATCTGGATTCAGATTTTTGACTGAACAACAAAATTTGTTGATGGCTGGGTGTGAAGAAGAACAAGCAGTTGAGGTTGAAGCACAGATCTCTAGGCTTGGAGGAAAGCAATTTTTTTTTTTTTTTTTTTGCATTTTTAGGGCTGCACCCACAGCATATGGAGGTTCCCAGGCTAGGGGTTGAATCAGAGCTACAGCCACCAACCTACGTGAGAGCCACAGCAACACCAGATCTGAGCCGCATCTGCAACCTACACCACAGCTCATGGCAACGCCAGATTGTTAACCCACTGATCGATGCCAGGGATTGAACCCGCAACCTTACGGTTCCTAGTCGGATTCGTTAACCGCTGCACCACTACAGCAACTACGGAGAAAAGGAATTTGCAAAGACTATCCACAGAGTCAGTGACAGAAGGAACAGGTTGAAGCATTACCAAGTCCAAACTTGTTCTGCTTGGTACACGTCAGACCAATAAATTGGGAGACCAGGTGTTGGGCCAAGGAATAACGGCTTTTTTTGGAAAGCCAGCAGACCAAGAAGATGGCAGACTAGTGCCCTGAAGAACCTGAGTTTTTACCTGATTTAGAATGCAGGCTTCTTTTATACTAAAAGAGGAGAAGGTATGGTTGGTTGTTGCAAACTTCTTGGTGTTGGAATCCTTTATTCTTGCAGCTATGCACATGGGTCAGGTCATGATGTTCCTGTAAACTTTTGATGAGACAAATGTTATTCTCTGTTCTGCAACTTTTAACTTCAGTATGAACTGGACTCTTAAAGGTCAGAGCCAGGAGAATAGGCTCTCCTGTATATTTCAGGCTCTAGGTAACACTCTTTTACACAGGGTCCAGAGCCAGCCTGACTAACACAGACATCAGGGCACAAAGGTTAAAGTAAAAGGAACAGATTTAACATGGAGTCAGATTTGTATCAAACTGAGCTTGTAACCATCTGCTATAAAGTTTAATAGACATTTAGTAAACACTGTTGATTGGATCCTTCAGCAGTGTTCTCAAAGACAAAAGACAAGGACTGGATAGATCTCAACTCCAACCAGCGACCTTTAGGCAGGAGGTCCACTGCTCACTCTCTCATTTGTGACAAGCTATGCAACCCTACAAGTCCAAGTTTCTCTGTCTTTAAAAAGGGAAAAGACACTACTTATTTCATAGTTTTTGTGAGAATTAATTAAGTGCATGAAAACTTTGTGGAAGTCTAAAATGTGGAATGAGTATTTTTGTCAGAAAGAAAAATACACATTTCTTCCTCAGTCTTTTCTGTGTGCGGTGTTTTTTTTTAAGTTTTCTTCCAGTTTTATTGAGATATAATTGACATACAGTATTGTATAAGTTTAAGGTATATAGCAAAATAATTTGACTTACACATATCATGAAAAAACTACAAGTTTAGTGATCCATCCATCCACCAATTAAAGAAAAAGAAATTCTTTTTGTGATGAGAACTTTTAGCATTTACTCTCTCAGCAACTTTCATAAATAACATACAGCAGTGTTAATTACATTTATCATATTGTACATTATACGTCTCTAGTACTTATTTTATAACTGAAGTTTATATCTTTTAACTACCTTTATCCAGTTCCTCCGTCTCCTACTCACTACCTCTGGTAACTACAGATCTGATCTATTTTTCTTGGAGTTTGCCTTTTTTTTTTTTTTTTTTGAAGAATAATTGACCTAGAACACTATGTTAGATCCTTGTTCTGCAATACAGAGATTTGAAATTTCTATACATTTCAAAATGATCGCCAGGATAAATCTAGTTACCATCTGTCACCATACAAAGACACTGCATAATTATTGACTTTATTCCCCACCCTGTACAGTTCATCTCTGTGACTCACTTATTTTGTAACTAAAAGTTTGTACCTCTTAATTTCCCTCACCTGTTTCATTCCTCTCCCAACCTCCTTCCCGCTTGCAACCACCTGTTTGTTGTCTGTATCTATGAAACTGTTTGTCTAGTTATGTTTATTCATTTTTCTTGTTTTTTAGATTCCACATATAAGTGAAATGATACAATATTTTTCTTTCTGTGTCTGACTTATTTCACTTAACTTAATACTCTCCAGATCAGATCCATCCATGTTGTTGCAAATGGCAAATGTTGTTTTTTTACGACTGAGTAGAATTCCAATGTATATCACATATTCTTTATTCATTCATTTACTGATAGGTATTTTAGTTTGCTTCACTATCTTGAGTATTTTAAATAATGCTTCTGTGAACACTAGGGTGTATATATCTTTTCAAATTAGCGTCTGTATTTTCCTTTGGAAAAATATCCAGGAGTAGAATTGCTGGATCATATGGGAGTGTAAATTGAGGAAGTGACATTTAAACCAAGAGTGCACTAGGGCCCCCTTTCTTTACATCTTCACCAACACTTGCTATTTATTGTCTTTTTGAAAATAACCATTCTGAGATGTGTGAGGTGATATCTCATTGTGGTTTTGATTTCCATTTTCTTGATCATTAGAAATATTGAGCACCTTTTCACTTATCTTTATCTGGCAACCATTGGTATGTATTCTTTGGAAAAATGTCTATTTAGGACCTCTAACCATTTTTAAATCAGGTTGTTTTTGATTCTGAGTTGTATGAGTTGTATTTTTTTAATTAATTTTTTATGGCCACGCCCACAGCATATGGAAGTTCCCAGGCCAGGGATTGAATCTGAGCTGCACCTGTGACTTGCACCACATCTGTGGCAGTGCCAGATCTCTTAACTCAGTGCACTGGGCCAAGGATTGAACCTGCATCTCCACATTCACCCAAGCCACTGCAGTTGTATTCTTAACCCACTGTACCACAGGGGGAACTCCTATATAAGTTGTTTTTATATTTGGGTTACTAATCCCTTATTGGAGATATCATTTTCCAATATCTTCTCCCACTCATTAGGCAGCCTTTTCATTTTGTTGATAGATTTCTTTGCTGTGCAAAATCTTTTTAATTTAATGTAGTTCCATTTGTTTATTTTTTCTTTTGTTTCCTTTGCCTAAGGAAGGATATCCAAAAAATACTGCTAAGATCTATGTCAAAGAGCTTACTGCCTATATTTTCTTTTAGAAATTGTATAGGTTCAGTTATTATGTTTAAGTATCTAATCAATTTTAAGGATTTTTGTTCTTGGATGATAAGAATCAGTATTGTCAAAATGGCAGTATGATCCAAGGCAATCTACAGATTCAATGCAATCCATATCAAATTACCAATGGCATAACTAGGACAAAAAATTTTTCAATTTGTCTGAAAACACAAAAGACCCAGAATAGCCAAAGCAATCTTGAAAAAGCTGGAGGAATCAGGCTTCCTGATTTTAGACTGTACTGCAGAGCTACAGTAATCAAAACATTATGGTACCTGCACAAAAACAGAATTATAGATCAATCAAACAGGTCTTTGGCCAATTTTGAGTTAACTTTTATATATGTCATAAGGTAAAGGTCTAACTTCATTCTTTTCCATGTGGATATTCAGTTTTTCCAAAATCATTTGTTGATGAGAGTAATTTTCCCCCATTGAATTATCTTGGCACCCTTGTGGAAAATCATTTGACCATGTATGTGAGGGTTTTTTCTGGGCCCTCTATTCCACTGGTTTATATGTCTGTCTTATGCCATATCATACTCTTGTTGATTTCTGCAGCTTTTTAATAACTTTTGAAATCAGGAGGTATGAGACTTCCAGCTTTGCTTTTTTTTTTTCTTTCAAGATTTGGCTCTTCAGGGTTTATTGAGGTTCAGCATGAATTTTAGATTAGATTTTCCTATTTCTGCAAAAGAATGCATTAGGAATTTTGATAGAGATTTATTAAAACTTTAAATTTATATGTGTTATATTTATATCTTAACAGTATTAAGTCTTCCAACCCATGAACATGAGTTGTCTTTCCATTTGTGTCTTCTCAAATTTCTTTCAGCAATATTCTGTAGTTTTCAGTGTATGATTATTTTGCTTCCTTGGTTGTATGTATTCTAGGTATTTTATTCCTTTTTGTACTATTGTAAATGGAATTGTTTTCTTTTGTTAGTGTATAGAAAAGCAACTTATTTTTGTGTGTTGATTTTGTATCTTGTAAATTTGTTCAATTTGTTTATTAGTTGTAATGATATTTTTGTGGACTTTTTTGGTCTGCAAAAGAGATCATGTGGTATGCAAACAGAGATCACTTTTATTTCTTCCTTTCCTAGTTGCATGCCTTTTATTTAATTTTTTTTCTTACCTAATTGCTCCACCCAGAGCTTCTAGTATTATGATGAACAGAAGAGGTGAAAGGGAGCATCCTTTTTACTGAATTTAAAAACTATTCCATGTCAAGGGGAATAGGAACATATGGCAAACTTATTTCAAAGGAAAATCTTGAACCTGATAAAAATCAGAGGAATTTCTTTAGAGACATTCTTAGACTCTTGGGTTACTTTTCACCCTCTCTTGTGTTCCAGCAGGGTCAGTGACCTAGGCCATAATCACATTAGACAAATATTCATGAAAGAAGAGACACTATCTAAACACTGAAGATTTAGGGAACAAGGTGGCAAGGTTCCTGCTTTCACGAAGCTTATAGTTTAGTTTGGGTGGTAATGAGAAATAAACTATAATCAAATGAACAATAAGAAAAATTGTGAAAGTGATAAGTTCTATAGAGAACATACAGCAGGGTTGTTGGATAGGTAGTGACTAGGAGATGGATGAGGACATCTTATCTGAAGAGGTGAGCAACCTTGATGTAAATGAGGAGAAGGATGCAGCCATGTGAGGACCTCAGAGCAGCGCTCTAGACAGAGGAATTTAAGAGCAGTCTGAGGCAGCAACAAGTTTTGTGTGCTCCAGTAAGAGAAAGAAGGCCAGTGCAGATGGGGCAGAGAAAGCAAGGACAAAATCACTGAAGATGAAGTCAGAAAGGCTGACTAGAGCCAGATCGTGCAGGGCTTCGTGGCCCAAGGTAAGTATTTATTCTTAGAGTGATGTGATTTGGTCTAAGTTTTAAAGGCATCATCAAAGATATTGTCCTGTAATTTTCTGTTTTGGTAGTATCTTGGCCTGATTTTGATTTTAGGGTGATGGTGGCTTCATAGGATGTCTTTGGGATTATTTCTTATTCTTCAACCTTTTGGAAAAGGTTAAGAAGGATGGGTATAAGTTCTTCATATGTGTGGTAGAATTCACCTGTGAAGCCATCTGGCCCTAGACTTTTGTTTGTAGGGAGTGTTTTTTTTTATTACATATTCAATTTCATTTCTAGTGATGGTTCTGTTTAAATAATCTACTTCTTGATTCAGTTTTGTAGGTCTGTATTCTCTAGAAAGCTGTACATTTCTTCTAGGTTGTCAAATTTGTTGGCATATAATTGTTCATTGTATTCTCTTATTTTGTATTTCTGTGGTATCTATTGAAATTTCTCCTTTTTCATTTCTTATTTTGTTTATCTGAGTTCTTATCTCTTCCTCTTGGTGAGTCTGGCCAGAGGTTTGTCAGTTTTGTTTAGCCTTGCAAAGAACCGGGTTTTGGTTTTAGTGATTTTTTTCTATTGTTTTTTGAATCTCTATTTTATTAATTTCCTCTCTGATCTTTATGATTTCCTTCCTTCTTCTGACTTTAGGTTTTGTTTGTTCTTCTTTTTCTAATTCTTTTAGGTGGGTAGGTTAAGTTGTTGAGATTTTTCTTCTTTTTTTAGGAAGTCCTGTATTGCTATGAACTTCCCTCAAAGGACTGCTTTTGTGGCATCACATAGATTTTGAATGGTTGTGTTTTCTTTATCATTTGTCTCAAGGTATTTCTTAATTTCCCTTTTGATTTCCTTGTTGACCCACTGGTTTTTCAGTAGCTTGCATACTTTGTTATTTCTTGGACTCTTGTAAAGTCTGAGGTAACAGATAGCCTTCCTCAATTCCCCTCATTTTATCTCTTTGTTCACAAGCTACAACACTGATCTGGGAGCTGGGAATGAGATGTATATTAGGGATGTGACATTCACTTAATTTTCCTCTCTTAATTTATCCCAGTTTAGCTTTTGTTCAACTAATTAAGCAAATATTATTCAGTGCCTACTTAGTGTTAAGCATTCTGCTGAGGATATGGGGAAACATGGGCTAGCAGAGAGACATAATCCCCTCCCTTTTGAAACACAAATTTTTTTCCTAGAGTTTATTGATTTATTTTTCATTTTTTTAAGTCTTATTGAAGTAGCATTGATTTACGATGTTGTGATAATTTCTGCTGTACAATAAAGTGATTCGATTGTACATGTACACACATCAATTCTTTTTCATGTTCTTTTTCCATATAGATTATCACAGAATATTGGGTAGAGTTCCTATTGACCAGTCATTCCATATTACCACAGTGTGCATATACCAATCCCAAACCCCCAGTCCATCCCTCCCACACCACCTGTCCCCTTTGGTACCATAAATTTGTTTCTGAAAGACAAAAATTATTGAGGATAGAGGTATTGCACAGATGACTACTCAATCTACCTCTTAATTATAGTTGTATTAAATACTAAGAAGTGAAAGTACAATTATCATGGACCATAAAACTACAGACCTAATCTAGTCCAGAAATACAGAGAAGGTTTATTTGAGGAAGTGGCATTTAAACCAAAACCTGTACAATGAAATACCTGAATTAAATATTTCATGAGTTTCTATTTAGCTTTGAAATTCTGTGACTATACAGAATTGACCATACATCAACCAGTACTGAAATTCTTACATTAATATCTAGGCACAGTGATGGGTTGTTTTTTAAGGTATTAAGTCAATTTTTCTTCCCTTCTGCTTTAAATAACAAAAGTTCAATTTTAATTAAAGTTAATACACATTACTATTGCAGTGAGATACTGGCTAAGGCTGTCACTTAGAAGAAAAGCATGCATCTTAGGGGATCAATTTAGTGTAATCACCATATTTCAGGGTTTGGAATCCTTTTTGCGTTTTTGAAAATAGTAGGCTTTGAAACTACATCCAGAGTTGATTAGCCTCAAAGGACAGGCTTAAACCCAGTCAGCCCTCAGAAATTGCTGTTGGGGCCAGAGGAGAACTTTTCAGTGGCCAGAAAACTCATGCCCGGGATCTAAGAAGTCAAATTCTCAGTGTTAAAATGCCTAGAAATATAAAATAGTAATCAAAAGCCAGTTAGGGGAGCAAAGAACCAGTGCAAAGGGAGGTAGGTAACAAAAACAATACTGCCTTTGGGGCTCCACTTCTGTACAGTCCATGCATTTCATTACTCTTCCTCGAACAAGGTCTTTCTTTAGACAAGTTGCCAAAAAAAAAAAGCCCAGGGTCCCAGCCTAGAACACCAAACACTGTTCCCCACAAGTACAAGGATTTTAAAGGCATGCTGTTTGTATGTCTCTGTACTTGCTCCATGGTTTTCCTAATTTCCTATATACTCATTCTTTTTGGCCTGCTTTGCCTCCTCTGTTAACCCTAATATAACATCTCCAGTCCAGACATTGAAGGGATATGACTGAGGAAAAAACACACGCTTGTGGTGATGGGGCATGCATTTTGAATCTGAAAGATTCAAGGCAGAAAATTCTACTGTGGAGGTTCTCTCTGTGTACTGGCGAAGATGGAGCAGCTGTAAAATATGTCATTTTCTGGGTTTTCTTCTTTGTGACCCAGTCACACTACTCATTTTTATACTAAAGGGAGGACACTAAAGTCTTTATCTGCAGAGATGGATAGGTTTTTTTTTAGGTTTCTGCTCCTCTAAGGCTGATACAATGCACCTTGGAGGAACTGGCCACCAACAGCGGGAGCATATTTCTTCCTGGACATTTTCTTATGAAATCTTGGAAGACTATATCTTATTCCAACTGTTCACTGATTTTTGAATCTTTCTTACAATTTGCTGATTTCATAACCCAGTGATTGAATAATCCCATACAGAAAACTCATTGCCTCCTAAGCAGGTGACTCATTCCATTCTTTGAATGGCTCAATCCATATACCCAGCGAATATCTGTGTCCCTACAATGTCTTCTCAGTTGCTCCTGTTTTATTCCTTGTACTCTGCTCAAACAGGTATGGATCTGGAGTTTTGGCCCACTTTATTATGTGGCATTTAAACAACACTGAAAGCTTCTCTCCTGGCATAGTGATGTATAAAACAAACAACCCATGCACACAAATTGTGTAAATAGTAACTTCCTGGTCAGTTAGAAAAATTCAATGAAAAGCTAAACAAAAGCAGAAGCAAACAAAAAGCACCATAAAACCAAAAATACAGCCTCAGAGTTGCTGCAAGAATGTGTTTCTCTCACTGCAAATATTTCTTGCAGAAAGACAATGGTGGGGAACCCTATATTCAATCCCAAAACCATGCATGCTAAGTGCCAAGCACAGGGACTAATGAAGCCAGGAAGAGAAAGAAAAGTCATGTGTGGGCAGTAATTATGCTGACTTTAGCTGCTCTTCTTGGATCAATGGTGAAAGCAATAAGTGAGGTGCCCTTCATTAGAGAGACAACCAGAGCTAATGCCTTTTTAAAACCAAACAAGTTCTCTTTCACATCAGTAGGGGTAAAAGCATATGTTTAATGAGAAATAATGAGCTGTCCTCAATGTAGAACATCCTATGAAATTGCTCGCACCTAAGGAAAACTGTCTAAACACAGAATGTACATTAATTATAGCCATTAAAACAAGAAAGTACAGGAGTTCCCGTCGTGGCGCAGTGGTTAACGAATCCGACTAGGAACCACGAGGTTGCGGGTTCGATCCCTGCCCTTGCTCAGTGGGTTAACGATCCGGCATTGCCGTGAGCTGTGGTGTAGGTTGCAGACACGGCTCGGATCCTGCGTTGCTGTGGCTGGGGCGCAGGCCAGTGGCCACAGCTCCGATTAGACCCCTAGCCTGGGAACCTCCACATGCCGCGGGTGCGGCCATAAACCCGCGGCCATAAAATGACAAAAAGCAAAAAAAAAAAAAAAAAAAGAAAAGAAAGTACAGAAATATAGGCAATGAGTCCTTGCATATTAAATGTAGTTCAAGAAGGTTCATTTTTTCTTTGCATTTTTAAAGCAAAGTAGGTCCTTAGAACTAGAGGGGAAATATTTGCCTTATAATGCCAGTTTTTTTGTTTGTCTGTTTGTTTTGCTTTTTAGGGCCAAAGGTTCCCAGGTTAGGGGTCAAATCAGAGCTACAGCTGCTGGCCTACGCCACAGCCACAGCAACGCAGGATCTGAGCCACGTCTGTGACCTACACCACAGCTCATGGCAATGCCAGATGCTTAGCCCACTGAGCAAGGCCAGGGATTGAACCTGCAACTTCATGATTCCTAGTCGGATTCATTTCCACTGCGCCACGATAGGAACTCCTATAATGCCAGTTATTATTAATTTTTGACCAATTCAGTTGCTCCCAGGATTATGCTAGCTTTTACTAAATAAAGCACCTATGAGCCATTATCCTTGCACCATCCCATTTAATCCTCCCTCAACCCTATAAGGTAATATAATACTTTCCCCATTTTATAAATGTGGAAACTAAAGTTTTGTGAAGTTAAGTAAATTGCTCAGATTCAAACCATTAGCAAGTGACAGAACCAGACTTTGGACTCAGGTGAAGTGCCTCACAGTTGAGGCATGAAGGTCCCTGCCCCACACCCAGTTGGTGAATGAGGAAAGGGGATCAACAGAGAGGAAGGCAAGATGGTGACATTGTATCTCTCTTAAGGGAAAACCTGTTATCTGGAAGAAATAACTTCTGAGATGAGGCTGGAAGGACAAATAGATTAAAAAAATCAAGTGGTGGGGAGCTGGAACGCAGGAAGAAGTGCTCTGTGATACATTCATGTAGATAGAGTACCGTGAGGATGGGGGTGGAGGGGAGTGATGTAAGAGACTGTGTGTTCCAGAGATGGTTGCAACAATATCTCTTACCCTACATGCTCTTCTACAGCCTTTCCACTCCCCAAACACCGGGTGGAGTCTAATCTCACATGGAACCGATATAAAGTGATGGAAGTGACAGTGAGTGCTTTCTGTGGCTTGGTCACAAAGGGTAATACAGCTTCTGCATTGTTAGCCAGGATATGCGCCTTTGGAGTCCTGAGCTGCCACAGAAGACATCCAATGGCCCTAGGGTTGCCAGGCTGTGAGGAAATCCTGGCCATATGGAAAAGCCATTGGTAGGTACTCTGGCTGACAGTCCCAGATAAGGTCCCAGCCAACAGACACATGACACCATCATAGACATCAACCACTAGACCTAAGAGTGGAGATGCTTCGAAATAATTCCAGTCTCCTGCTGTTACCTCCCTCCAACCCTTTAAGTCTTCCCAGCTGAGTCCCCAGACATCGTGCAGCAGAAACAACTGTCTTCGCAGTGCCCTGAGTTCCTGACCCAAACAATGGTTATTTTATGCCACCGAATCTTGGGATCACCTGTTATGCAGTTGTAGTAACTGGAGCAGGTAGTTGTATTGTACAAAGAGTTAACCAAACATGTCTAGAGTTCAGAAGAGAGATCTGGACTGGAAGTTTAGTCCCTGGAGTTTTCTGTATGGTGGATGATAGCCGAGCCTTAAGAAGACAGGAGATAATCCAGAGGAGTGTGTAGAATTAAACTAAAAGAGGGCTAAGAATGGAACCCTGGGATATTTTGACATTGAAGAGGCAGAAGAAGGACAAGGAATAAAAAGAGACCAAGAAGGAGGCATCAGAAGATGGAACAAAACTGGGAGAGAAGGTTATTAAGGAGGGCGAAGGATGAAGATGTTTTAGGAAATACAAAGAGATCTGCACTCTCAGATGCTGCAGGGAGAGCCCTGGAAACGTGACCATGGGCTTAACAATAAACAGATGCCTTGTCCAGAGCAGTTTCAGAGAGAAGTGAGGATAAAGGGCAGAGTGGGATGTGGTGAAGTGTGGGCATCTTGCATAGTCAGTGCTTAATCAATATTTGTTGAATGAATGAACCTGAGGTGATGAAATGGAGACAAGTTGGTTACAGATGGAAGAAGCTAGAGACAATGGACAGAAAGTGAAGATGCTGGGAGTCTTGGTGAGGGAGGGGAGGAGAAGAAGATTTAGTGCTGGGGTTGGGGGGCGGGAAGCTGCGATATGCTGCTCTCCCAGTAGTTGGGGTGGCTTATGTGGAAGCCCCTGCATACACCCATAGTGGCCAGAGCGTCCTTAATGTTCCAGCCTGGGGCTCCTTCCACCGTAGCACATCACTGCCTGTGTGACCATGATGTGGGTGAGCTGCCAACACTTCCCAGAACACGCGAGTCTTTTGTTTAACAAGAGGGTGGGTGTTGGGGGGAGGAGAGAGCAGTCAGCCAACTGTAAGACAGGTCACAAACTGTGGACTAATATACAAGTGCCATGGAAAAATTAAAAACATCTATTCTGACAGCACCCTCCTTCTTGCAAAAGCCTATAACACTTTATAATTCAGATTTGTTCCCCCAGTCACCCAATCCAATTCAAACATGCTGCTTCCTTTGTGAATATACTGCAGGGCAATCCTTTCAAGCCAGTTATGTTCTGATTTTTCACTTACACCCAGGTTCCAAACCAAAGACTTTTCATTGACTTTACAGCTTCTATTGTTTTTTTTCCTTTTGGCTGCACCTGCCTCATGTGAATGTTCCCAAACCAGGGATTGGAACCCTTGCCACAGCAGTGACCCAAGCCACTGCCCTCACAATGCTGGATCCTTAACCAGCTGTGCTACAAGGGAACTGCTTCAGTGTCTATTTTATATCGTTAATTTAAGCTGGTTTTGAGGTAAATCTGCCTGCCACAGATTCCTGACAAGTGGCTTAGGGATGAGTTATGCCAACTACCTGATGTTTACGAAGTAGGGGGAATCCTTATCTGAATATACATTATGCTACATATTAAAGGGATAGTGTTTTAATCTGGCTACTCTTTAGGCTCACTGATTCTCTGTTGGGCTGAGGTCTGTCCTGGGCTGGAGAAATTCTAGGTCAATGGAAAATTATGAAAGCTTGAAGCAAGCTAGGAAAATGAGTGAACTATGGATCTTTGCCAAATCATGTGCCCTAAGAGGCCAACTTAGAAGAACTAAGATAGAAAAATCCTTTTAAAAAGAATCGTTCAAAGTACTAATGTCTTACATTTGTTTGCATGGAGATAGATTCCTCCAGGCTCTTATATCCTGAAGCAGCTTCTTGTGAGAGAGAGTTCGAATCTCTATTAATAGCAAATAATCAGTTTGTTCTAAAGAAGACCTAGCCTCTGAGTCTTCTCCATGCCCTGGGACCTTGTTTGCTGATAAATGCCCGAAACTGGTGTCCTCTTATTCTGCCACTGAAGCCAAGTAAAGAAGCTGCCAACAGCATGCCACGTCTCCTGGCAAATTGTCATGAGACACAAGCATTTCCAAATTTGCCTCTCCCTGTCTCCCCAAACTTGTTATTCAAAAGAACACAGAAATACTCCAGATCGTCTTTTCCCATCCTTAACAGGTATTAGTGTACAAAAACCATGTTTCTTCACATATGGTCAATGGTTTCATTCGAGAAGAGTGCTCAAATCTAGGAGTTGTTGGAGTAGCCTCCTTTGAAGACACGGGTTCCAGAAGGGGCTTCCTAGGGTGGACACCCAGTTGAGACAGAGCCCAGTCTGTCGGTAGCGGTGAGCTTTCAGGGGCACCCCTGCAGAAGCCTTTCTTCCTTCTTCCATGGTGCTTGTGATGGTTACTGTTATGTGTCAACTTGCCTGGATATTTGGTTCAGCATGATTCTGGGGTACAACTGTCAGAGTGTTTCTGGACGAGAGTAAGTAGATGGACCTCCTCATTGTGGGTGGGCTTCATCCAATCCTTTGGAGGCCTGAATAGAACAGAAAGCTGAGCAAGAGAGGCTTCACTCTCTCTGCCTGACAGTCTTCAAGATGAGACATCGTCTTCTACCGCCTTTGGCCTCAGACTGAAACTGCAACTTGTACCATCAGCTCTCCTGGTTCCCAGGCCTTCGGATGGCAGATGGTGGCACTTCTCAGCCTCCACAGCTATGTGAGCCAGTTCCTTAAAATAACCCACCCATCCATCAGTCAATAAGTTGGTAACTAAGTAAATAAGTATCTCCTACTAGTTTTGTTTCTCTGGAGAACCCTGGCTTATACAGGACTGTTGTCATGCTTTTCCCAGCCCATGTGCAGGCTGTGACAAAAGAGGGGGATCCTGGCAAAGACAAGGTGTCTGCAGTTGCACTTGGGAGCAAGTGTTTCAGTCACAGCAGGCCCCTCTTTCCTGACAATGAGTGGGGGCCTCTCTTCCTGTCACTCGGATGGTTACAATGGTGGGGACCATCCCATGGTGCCATGATCAGCCCCCATCCTCCCTCCCATCTTTCTTGGGTGGTTTGATGTGAAAACTCATTTATAGGGAGTGCCTTATAAATGTTTAGAGAAAATGAAAGCAGAGAGCAGATGACCAACAAATTGATCTTCAGAGCAATTTGAATTTCTTGACCATCTGAGTTTAATTGTCTAGCTTGCCAATTATTTAGGCTCTTTAATGCTAACTTCTCTAGCTGCTCACCTGCTGGCAGGTTATTTTAGTTCTAGTGAGCAAGTCGGCTGGAAGAGGGTCATGGGACATGGAAAGGAATGCGGATAGAAGTGTTTGGGGTTACTGCTTTCTTCTTTCTGGTTTGATGAGATTGAGACACAGGCTTAGAGACTGTTCCTGGGTTTTCAGGTGACTTTTACTAGGTGAAGAAGATGGAATATGCCCCACTTCCCCAGCTCAAAAAGAGCAGTTCCCATTCCTATGCTGTCACAGCTTAGGAGGCATGTGTGTTAACAAATATGTTAAAAATGGCAACAGGTTGGAGTTCCTGTTGTGGCTCAGTGGTTAACAAATCCGACTAGGAACCATGAGGTTGCGGGTTCCATCCCTGGACTTGCTCAGTGGGTTAAGGATCCAGCGTTGCTGTGAGCTGTGGTATAGGTCGCAGACGTGGCTCGGATCCTGCATTGCTGTGGCTGTGGCATACCTCCATATGCCCCGTGGGTGCAGCCCCTAAAAAAAAGGGGGGGGCAACAGGTAATTTTGCATCTGCAAGATGGGCTTGGGAAGAGGTGGTGGGAGTCTGCAAAGGCAGGATACTTTTTGTTGTTCTTGTTTGTGTTTTGCTTTTTTTTTTTTTTTTGGGTCATGCTCACAGCTTGAAGAAGTTCCTGGGTAATGGATCAAACCCGTGCTAAGCAATGATCCAAGCCACAGCAGTTACAATGCTGGATCCTTAACTGCCAGGCCACCAGGGAACTCCCAGGAAGGATATGTTTTAAAAATATGATTCAGACACTCCAATGCTTGTTTAAAATTTATTTTAGACAGATGAACTATTTCCACAAGAAAATTTGAATAAACTTTGTGATAATGATTAGACGGGCACAAGACGATGCCGTAGAGAAAAATCAAAATGAAGAGTTAGGAGGACTGGGCAGTGGTCTTGGTTGGGCCCAGGCTTACTGTATGATCTCTCCTCCCTCTGGTACACCCCTTCCTCCTCCAGTCTTCAACTGTCATGGTGTCCATGAATACAGTGAGAAGTGTAGTTTTCAAACTGTCTGCAGGGATGAGGAGAACGTGGGTGGGAGCCTGGGTCCCTGATTCAACTAGAGAAGCTCCATCTTGTTCAATTTCATATACACACGAGGCTTCCATGCAACTTGAAGAAGTTCCCATAGCTAAAAAGCTTACAAAGCTTTGTTAGATGATCTCCAAGGTTCTTCTCAGCCATGGAATTTTGCGCCATTATTTCAGGACTCTTCACCCTGATTTGTCCATGGGTGGGGAGGGGAGGAGACACACCTAAAAGTACTTATAAGTGTCTGTGTTGATGCTGGTTCATTCATTCACTGTGTTTTGCTTGTTCATTCACTCATTCTGCTCCCCACTTTATTCCCTCTCTAGAAATCACCGTTGCATTTTTAATAGTTCCTATCAGAAACAAATGGTTAAATGTATCCTAAGTATTTTCTTTGTGGTTTCCCCTCCCCTACCCATTTATTTTTTTAAATGTTTGATTTTATTTTGGAGTTTCCCAAGTTCCCAGGGTAGATGTTATTTTATTCAGAGAAAACATACCAGAGATTTCCAAGTCAAAGATAAATGTTTCGATTTTTTTCTTACCATTTGGCATGCTTTTTAGCCCAAATGAGAGACAATTCACTGAAACTTCATCTCCTGAACTGAAAGTTACATTTTGTGCATATTATCTCACTGGGAATAACTAAGCATCCTCATAAGCCTTCTCTCTTCCAGGTGGAGTTAATCAAAGTGCTAGGTCTTGCTAAAGGACAAAAATCTAAATCTTTTCATATCTACTTTGTGGCTTTGCATGTGTATGTGCGTGTGTGTGTGTGTGTGTGTGTGTGTGTGTCTAATACCTTATGAAGCTTTAACAAGTAGAAATTCTTTAATCCTTGGTGTCTCAACCAGTCTTCATTCTATTGGAGTTTGTTTCTTTAGTGAATATACAGTCTGCTAAAAAAATGAGCCAGTTTTTAGTGTCCATAAGCCAGGTCTGTGTTCTCAAAGGGTGCCTTGAAGCTGTACTGACAAAGGACATTACTACCTAAAGAGTAAGACAACTTTTTTATTATCATGGTTGGTACTGTGAAAAAGTTTCCTAGGAGAAACTCATAAAGAAAAACACTAAACTCTGTTCTCTGGTCCTTAAAATGATTTTCATTTTTGCGTCTAAAATTCTATAATGCTTCCCTCACTAACCAGGGCACGAAGTGGGAAAGATCCCTTATCTGTAGCTAGTGAATCCCATTCTGTCTGCTTTCGGTAATTTTTTTTTTTTTTTTTTTGATTTTTAGGGCCAGACTCGCGGCATATGGAGGTTCCCAGGCTAGGGGTTGAATCGGAGCTACAGCTGCTGTCCACAGCCACAGCCACAGCCACAGCCATGCAGGATATGACCCGTGTCTGTGACAACACCACAGCTCATGGCACTTAACCCACTGAACAAGGCCAGGGATCTAACCTGCATCCTCATGGATCCTAGTCAGATTCATTAACCACTGAGCCATGAAGGGAACTCCTCAGTAAATATTTTTATAACTAAATTTTTTAACAGATGCCTAAGATGAAAGTCACATAGCAAGTATATAGTCAGGCATGGCCATTAATAAACCCATTCATCTTTGTGAGGTTCTCCCTTTATTATCTCAGAACCATTTCCACTGTCATCAGAGGTGGTGGAGAGCAACACTTTATTGTAAAGCCAGTCATCAGCAAATCAATTTAAGGGAAGGCATTCCCATGCTGTATGTACCTCTACATCTATGTGTGTAGGTATATAGGTATGTATATACGTAAGTACATATATATGTATCTATCTACCTGTCTGTGATGTGTATATCCCCTCACTCTACTGTAAGCCCCAGGAGTACAGGGATTGAGTACGCTCATCCCCACGTGCCCCATAAGCTTAACCGGGAAATCAGACCATTTTCCCTGGATTTGGAGTATTGCAGCCATTCTACTCCCTATCCCCTTTCCCTCCTTTAAGAATTCTGCTAGCACTTAACTGGAACCAGACTGAGAGAGGTTTGGACTTTAGCAGAATTATCTGGAGTCTTGCTTTCTGGAATCTGGACCATATGGCTGCCTAAGAGTTCCAAACTTCTGTTAGGCCAGAACACAACAAAGCAAAAACAAAGAAACCGTATCTGAATAGAGGGTTAGTTCACTCTGGTCTAAGAGAGATTGGTGGCTACCAAAAAACTTACAACAGGATCTACTAAAAAAGACAATAGACAAACTTAAAACAAAATCTTGCCCCAAGAGAAGAGAAGCACCTTTCTCCCCGCCACCCCAACAATGGAACCCGACAGCTCTCAGGAGGGGCTGTGATATCATGATATCTATTCCTGGGACTAGAATCTCATTGAATTTACTGCTTTTTCAATATTTCCCCTAAATTTTGGTACCTGAAGACTAACTGGCCAGTTAGCTGAACTTTTTTACTGAGCCTGAACTTGACTTTGAAGGTCTAGGGAGGAAAGGCAATGCAAGAATGGATCTGTGAAGACCTTCCTGGTGTGACCTGGCTTGTTTAAATTTAAGCAACAGGGCAGAATCTTTCAGCAGCCCCTTCTGCTCTGGAGGATTCATCTCTCTAAGGAGTCTCCTGATAGAATGTGGCTGGTGCTCCTTTGCCCCCAGAAACAAAGTCCAGCTCCTTCATAGAACTTTCAGGCTTCTCACGACCAGGGCTCAACCTACCTTCTTGCCTGATTTCACCCTTCCTACATTCATATCCCAAAGGGAACGGTTCATTATTCCCCACAGGCTTTTATTCTCTGTGTACCACACATCCCTTGCACTCATCACCCCCCACACACTTCTGGATAACTGACTCTGAGACATACACAAAAGATAGTTTCTTCCCTCTGTGTGTGGGGGGGCCTTTGCCCTATTCTTCATTCTGCCCTACAACTCTCACTTTTCTATCTCTGCATTTCTAGATCCTACCTTTCCTTCAAGACCCTTGCCAGAGTACTAGTGGATGAAACCTTTCCTGATTCCCAGGCTCATATTAACCCACCTACTCACCTATAAGCTGGAAGTTCTCTTCCTCATCTGGAGTCTATTACTCATGGACATGGTTTATTTTTCTGGGCTAATTCTGTGTTTGTACCACCCCAGCCTCCATCGAGGTGTGTTCTCTGCCTCTCTCTGTGTTGTTCCTTGCCCCAGGATGGGATGCTGATCCTTAAACACTTTGTCAGCTGGCTCTTTTGTCTGCCAGCTTCCATTTGGGTTCAGCCAATGGGAGACCCTGGCAGGAAGATCATTTCGGGGGGAGAGCCCTTCCCTCTCTCTCCCTGTGTAGCACTGGATCTCTGCCAGTAGCTGCCTCCTTCCAAGATCACAGCTCCTGCCAAGTGGCTCCTCTACTCCTCAGCTCTCATCAGATTCCAGTCTCACTCTTTCCTCCCCTTTCTTCTTGAGCCACAGAACCAGTAATGGTCACTCCATCACTTCTAGATGCCTCGGCAGCCCTTGTTCATTTCTGTAACATACTCACATGTCTCTGTATAGTCCTTTCCTTAAAGTATTTTCATCTGCACTGTCTAGATTAAGGTATGTATCCTACTGGGACCCTAAATGATAAACTCCCTTACCAGATATTCTTCGGGAAGGTATTATTTTCATGGCACACATAAGGGCTCGGGAGTGAGGCTTTTTGAGTTGAGGTCTGTCCCTCCCTAGTGTGGAATATTGGACACTCCCCTCCCCAAACTTTGTTCCCATTTCAGAGTTTATGAAATGACAATCTTACAAATTTGTTTTGAGGTTCAAATGCGATCTTATATGGAAAAGCACTTTCAGTGTGTCTTTGAACAGGATTCAGTGCTTTTACGATTCATCTTTCAGTCCTTCACGATGTAGTAAGTACTTAACAAATGAGCTGTTTTTTATAGCCCTGTGGGATGTGTGGAGGGAAGAAACTATCTTTTGTGTATGTCTCAGAGTCAGTTATCCAGAAGTGTAGGAAGCAGAGGATCCACCTATACAGGCTTTGCAGTAGTTGAAGACCAACACGTACAACACACAGTCAGCAGAGACCCTAAAAGGGGAGTTTCTGGACAAGATCTTCTTTGTTCAAATATTCTACAGTCGTCCTGATTTTTAATCTACCGAGAAAGACTTGTTACAAAGATCCATTTTGAACTTAAACTAAACGGTGGGGAAGTGATGGAACGGGAAAGACTTCTGAATGTTGACTTGGGGCCTGGGATGAAACCAGCATGGCTGTGGGGAAGACTGAGATGTAATCAAGCACTGAATTCTTTAGGGAAACCCTGGGACTTACTACAGACACCTCTTAGCTACCCTGCCTCGGTTTTGGAGTCACTGGCATCCCTAGCTGTTTTCAGATCATGTGCAGTTTTCTCCATGAGTGTGCAGAACAAACTTTGGAAAGCTGGTACAAGTTCTCCATCATGTTTAAAATGGGTATTTGAGGACCATGGTGAACATGTGAGGGTGTCAGTGAGTTTTCATCAGAATATGGGGTGTAGTGGGTTGGACAGTGACCCCAGAGATATGTCCATGTCCCAGTGCCCAGAAGCTGTGCCTGTTACCCTATTCAGAAAAAGAATATATGTGGATGTAATTGTTCTCAGGATCTCAAGTGAGCCCTAAATCCAAGGACAAGTGTCCTCACAAGAGACAGAAGAGAGCAGCCAAATGAAGAGGAGGTGAACAGGCAAAGATTGAAAGCCAGAGGGTGCCAACCACCACCCAAAGCTGGAAGAGGACAGAGATGTTTCTCCAGGGCTTCTGGAAGGATTAGGTCCTGCTGACACCTTGAGTCTGGGCTTCTGGTCTCCAGAATCTGAGACAATAAAGTTTTTGTTGTTTGAGCTACCAAGTTTATCATCATTTGTTGCCCTGCATATCGGGCAAACCGTGTTTGCAAAAATCCCAGAGGAAAATCCACCTAAGGTCATTAGGTGTCTTCAAATAATTTGGACTATGGAAAGTGACAGTGTGGCCTCCTCAAGGGGTCCAGAAACTCCAGACAATTACTGCCTCTCTCAATCTTTTGGGTAAAAAGGAAAAGGAAATCAACCCAATTCTCTCAGAGCAGAAGAGAATCAAAATAGGAGTTCCTGTCGTGGCTCAGTGGTTAACGAATCTGACTGGAAACCATGAGGTTGCAGGTTCGATCCCTGGCCTTGCTCAGTGGGTTAAGGATCCAGTGTTGCCGTGAGCTGTGGTGTAGGTTGCAGACGCGGCTCGGATCCCGCGTTGCTGTGGCTGTGGCAAAGGCCGGCAGCTACAGATCCTGTTAGACCCCTAGCCTGGGAACCTCCACATGCCACGGGTGCAGCCCTAGATAAGGCAAAAAGACAAAAAAAAAAGAGTATCAAAATAGTGCAAAAGACATCGGGAATGGAGAATATGACATATTCCACTGCCAGAGGTGTTTGGAGAAATGACAATCCTATCATTTGGTAAAGGTGGCTGAAGCCACCTATTTGAATATGTTTCATTATAAAATAGTCTTGGGACATAAATGGCTGTGCTGAAAAGAGCCGCTGAGGAACACCTGAGGTGAGAGACCAAAGAGCTGTCCTGATGGCGTTTGTGGAAAAACGCTACAGAAAACTCAGGGAAGCGCTAAAGTAGTGCCTAATCAGAGCTGGAGCCAGGTGGACTTGGCAATTTATCATCTGTGTGGGGAAAAAAAAATCCCAAACCCGTTCCATGTGAACGTTTTTGTGCTTTTTGGCTTGGAATCACTGTTCCGTGCAGCATTCCCTACTTCCAGTGGAAAGCTAGGAAACTGTCCATCATTTTACACCATCTCTGCCTCCCTCTCACAAACCAAAGATAATGCCTGGGGGAATTTATTCCGATTCCCCCTATAATAGTTTATCTTTGGTAAACCTCAAATATTCCTGTGATTGAATAGCAATGCTCTGTAACAAATCTTCTGCGTCAGCCCACGCCTCTTCTATTAAGACTTCTCAGTGTCAGTGGATTCAGAAACAGAGCCTTTGCCGTCTTCCTTTCTTTCTCTTCAAAATTCAAAACTATAGGAGTTCCTGTTGTGGCTCAGCAAGTTAGGGACCCAACATCTCTGTGAGGATGCGGGTTCGATCCCTGGCCTTGCTCAGTGGGTTAAGGATCCAGCATTGCCACGAGCTGTGGTGTAGGTTGAAGACATGACTTGGATCTGGTGCTGCTGTGGCTGTGACGTAGGCTGGTGACTACAGCTCTGATTCGACCCCTAGCCTGGGAACTTCCATATGCTGTGGGTGCGGCCCTAAAAAAATTTTTTTTTAAAAAATGGAAGACACAGCTCGGATCCTGCATTGCTGTGACTGTGGTGTAGGCCCCAGCTGTAGTTCTGATTTGACCCTTGGCCTGGGAACTTCCAAATGCTGCAGGTGCGGCCATAAAAAGAAAAAAATAACTTCAAAATTATGAAGTCTTCTGGTTTCATAACATCCTCATTTGGGATAGAAGCACACAGAACACAAATTGCAACTTTTAATGGGTATTGAGAATGGGGTCACTAAGTCTATTCCCCTCATAGGGGACTAGCCAGCTAAGGCCCCAAAGACCATGACTGGTATTAAGTACAGAGCGGTCACCAAGAAGTAGATCGGAGTGAAAGCTAATGTGGAACCGCATGTTTCTGGAGGAATGGAAGGTTGATAGCCAGAAAAGAAGATTTCCAGGCATCTAATCTTGAGAACTTAGAGCAGAGCAGTGGTTCAGGGGCCACGTGAAGGACTGGGAAGCCAAGGAGCTTGAAGCAAAGTGGGAATGGGACGTCCAGGACTCCTTTCTATTTGGTGCTAGCCATGCAGTACTGGTAGTTCAGCTCCACTTAAATGAGCCAAGTTGGGCCAAATAGGACAGATTTTGACAGTTGTTCTATCCTGTTGTGTCCAAGCCCACCCAAGTGAGAATTGATGCTCCTTTTTTAACTCGCTAGAGCCCCTACTGTATCAAAGACTGATGAAAGTTTATTAATTAACTTTTAAACAGTAAATGATGCCTAGTCTGGGAACTAAGATGATTAAATTCATTTCAATTTCATTTCAGTTCTTTAGGAATTAATAATCTATATGATAAATTTAAGTTAAGGGACATAAATTAATCAGAACCACCAATGTCAGACCATTTACTTTTCATGTCAAATCATAGGTGCCCATTGATTGCTGTTTTCACAACAGTACCCTTTGAAGTTCTTTTCCTTTCACTTTAAATTCTTCTCTTTTAAATTCTTACCTGTCTAAGTAATGGTCAATGAGTCTTAACTGGTTTTTAAAAAGAGCCAAATCTCTCTCAAACCTCTGGACTAAAATGCTTCGTGTAACACTGAAGGATTCCTTTACTATTGCTCTTGTTATCTTTGCCATATGTTGTGACCATGATTTTCTGAGTACCTTTGAAATGTGATCACCTCTGGGATATCAGAAAAAGAAAAAAAATCGAGACATCTCGTCGACCTAGCCTAGTTCCCACAAGGTCCCCCTGAAGACACTGAGCATGCCTAGGTCCAGATGGGGATGCATAATCTGAACTGCCGGTGAGAGCAGGAATGAATAGATCAAGCAACAAAGAGAAGGCAGCTAAGCAAAATGATGCATGGCATCTAGCAGAGAGAAGGCCGCAGCTGGGGTGCGGTGAAGCACCACGCGCCGTTACAGCTGGAAGCCACTGTGCAGATGGCAGCTAATAATACAAAGCAAGCGTAGGATCAGATTTACTTCTCTACACAGGATTGCACCACAAACACAAAGAAAAGAAAAACGCCAAACCCCATTCCAGGGTGGGGGTGGGTGGCTAACACTTTAATTGTCCTAGAAAAAGAAATTTAATGAAAAAGAAACATTTGGAGCTTAGCTGTACTTAGGAGGATTTCACAAAGAGCTACCTACAGCAAAAAGCTTCCAGATATTCGCCAGGTTTCGTATCCCAGAAAGCTCTTGCATCTGAGTTAGCTACTAAATCTGGAGAAATCTATTTAGTAGCAAACCCTTCACATGGGAGGAGAGACCCTCATAACAGTCATTATAATATTGGCAGAGGTAGTGGCTCCTTAGTGAGTAGTGGAGACTATGTGGTATTCCAATATTTAAAACATTATTATTATTATTATTATTATTATTATTATTATTATTATTATTATTAGGCCATCCAGACTTTGGGGTTGGTAGATGCAAACTATTATATTTAGGATGGATAGGCAGTGAGGTCCTGCTGTACAGCACAGGCAACTATATCCAGTCTCCTGGGATAGAACATGATGGGAGATAATATGAGAAAAAGAATGTACATATATATATACACAGGTATATATATACATATATATACATACACACACACACATACATATATATATACATACATACATACATACATACATATATATATATATATATATATGTATATATGACTGGGTCACTTTGCTGTACAGCAGAAATTGGCACAACATCGTAAATCAACTACACTTTAATTTAAAAAGTTCAGTAAGTGTCATGGAATACCCACTATGCACCAGACTTTGGGCTTGGAGACATGGTCTCTCCTTTGAAGAGCCTGCAGACTGGAGCAGGAGACAGACAGAATAGGATCATAGGGAGGTTTTCTTACCTTGAGAGGAGATACAATGTGGATAATAAGAGAGCAGACCCCCTCGGCTACATTCCTGGGTTTGCATCCTGGCTTTTTCGCTTCTTAAGGTGGGTTACTTAACCTCTTCGGACCTCAGTATCCCCATCTGTGAAAGGGGTATAGTAATAATACCTTATAAGTTGGTGAAGAAGATGAATGAGTTAATACACGTAAAGCACCCCAAACGTGGCCTGACACAGAGTGAGCATGTAACCGTTAGTCTGATGGAGAGAGAAAGGAATGTTCTGGAAATACACAGGAGGAGTGGAGTGTCTGTCGTGCAGGAGGCAGAGAGGGCTTCCTGTCAGAAAGTGACATGTCAGTGGGGAGCCTACGGGGTGGGTGGGGCATTTGGAGCCTGAGGAAAGAGGGGGACACGTGCACGTGCAAAGACTGAAGCAGGAGTGTGCCAGCCCACAGCCCCTCCGATAATTTAATTCTCATGCTGCCTGACTCATTTGGCAAGGAAAACAGGTTCACAAGTTTGCTGCCTTCAGCAGATGACATATTGTAGTTTCTCCAACCACCTCTCTGTGAAATCCTCCCTCATGGATTTGGTTTGCTGCCCTCCTTGCTGTGTTTCCACACCCCTTGATGACACTAGTCACATGACACTGTGATTTGTGTACTTATCCATCTCAACAAGACTGCAGCCCCAGGGTGGCTTCTGTGACATAGATTCTCATACTCCCAACATCTAGAACAAGATCCAGTTTGCAATGCAAATTTAAGGAAAAAAATCGAGTGAATGATATAGCTTTGTGACCGAACAGGTTCTCCTTTTTCTAATTTTGTGGTCCTTCACCAGAACCCAATCTTAGAACCCATTTCTAAATGTTCTATCCTTTTCAGATACAGCATTTAACCACTGCATTATTCTAGGATATGATTTTCTCTCCCAAATCTGTGGATATGATTTTCTCTCCCAAATTAAGCAGTGAGTGAGTATATTCCTGCAACGAGATAAGCATTATGAAAGAAAAACAATTAACAGAATGTATTTAATACCAACAAGTCTCAAAATGCCTGAAAGCTGGACATTCATGAGGAGGCTCTCGCTCACTCTGTGGCAGCTGTGCTAAAGGCAACCTCACATCAAAGCCCCCTGCTAACCAACCCCATATTTGAGATCCTTCTCTCAGCATCCCTTAGGTTGCCTCAGTTAATTCTCATTCATGGATTTTCCAAGGGTATGGCAAGGAGTCCATGGACAACCCATTCATGGATAACACTTCCTCACCTTTGACTTCTGGGTCCTTCTCTGGCCTCCCTCCTCTTAAGGCTGGAGGTTGGGAGTTTAAACATGGACAGCACTGCTGGCCAAAGAACCTTTTTCCCTAAAACCACTCAGCACCTTTACACAGTTCCCTGAGAGGACATCTGAAGTCTAGGGATGACCCCAGTGCGTAACTGCAAAGCCCTCCTCCGCATCATAAGTACCGGATCTTGTGAAGTGGGAATGGAGCACATATTTGGCATAGATGAGGACACTGAAGCTTAGTAGGATTAAGTCATCAGTCCAAGGCCACACAGCTACTAAGTGGTAGAGTCAAGTTCCTATGTGTGTCACCTGCAGAACCCAGACTCTTAAGCGTTATGCTGTGCCCTGCTTTTGACAAGGGACTGCATCAGAGAGTCAAAGCTCCAACACCTCAACATCCAAAGCCTAGGTGAATGAGTGAAAACCACACGTGATCTGGTTGCTTCATTTCCCTGTGGCCCTTTCTGGAAGAGGAAGAGTGAGCAAGTTCTGATTTTTCTAGAGTCTTTTCCTTGCCAATGGAAGGAAAGTAAGTGTCTCCCGAGACCTGTTGTGACAAAATAAGTAGAGCTTAGGGATCAAAAATGGTAAAATGATAAATCTCCTGAAAGAGTTCTAGAAATAGTGAGAGTCCTGACTTGTTATTTTCACTCAGAGTTTCTAGCAGTTCTTTCCTTTTTTTTTTTTTTAAAGGACATTCCTTTAAGCTAATCATTTCAGCCTTGATGCCTGAGGATGAGTCAGGGTAGGTAATACTTCCTGACCTTTGACTTAATGCACTGGTGGCACCACATACATTTTTACCATCTCTGAACTCTGTTAGGAATGGCTACACTCACATCAGCTAAGGAATGCTTTATTCACCTATGAACCTTTGCTCAGAGAAAGGAAATTCTCTCAATACATATATAATTCTGCATAGTGAAAGTCATGGAATATCATTTAACTAAAAGCCATAGGCCTATTGGAAAGAATCACCATCTGATCAATGGAAGAGCTGACTATTCTCTACTCATTTAGTCATTCATTCTTCTTTTTAATAATGATTTTTATTTTTTTCCATTATAGCTGGTTTACAGTGTTCTGTCAATTTTCTACTGTACAGCAAAGTGACCCAGTCACATATACACGTATACATTCTTTTTTCTCATATTATCATGCTCATCATAAGTGACTAGATATAGGTCCCAGTGCCATACAGCAGGATCTCATTGCTTATCCATTCCAAAGACAAGAGTTTGCATCTATTACCCCCAAATTCCCAATCCTTCCCTCTCCCTCCCCCTCCCCCTTGGCAACCACAAGTCTGTTCTCCATGTCCATGAATTTCTTTTCTGTGGAAAGGTTCATTTGTGCCATGTATTAGATTCAAGATATAAGTGATATCATATGGTGTTTGTCTTTGTCTTTCTGACTTACTTCACTTAGTATGAGAGTCTCTAGTTCCGTCCATGTTGCTGCAAATGGCATTATTTTGTTCTTTTTATGGCTGAGTAGTATTCCATTGTGCATATATATACCACATCTTCTTAATCCAGTCATCTGTTGATGGATATTAGGTTGTTTCCATGTCTTGGCTATTGTGAATAGTGCTGCAATGAATATGTGGGTGCATGTGTCTTTTTCAAGGAAAATTTTGTCCAGATATATGCCCAAGAGTGGGATTGCTGGGTCATATGGTAGTTCTATGTATAATTTTCTATGGCACATCCATACTGTTTTCCATAGTGGTTGTACCAGTTTACATTCCCACCAACAGTGCAGGAGGGTTTACTTTTCTTCGCACCCTTTCCAGCATTTGTTGTTTGTGGACTTATTAATGATGGCCGTTCTGACTGGTGTGAGGTGGTACCTCATAGGAGTTTTTTTTTTCTTTAATAACAATGAATTTTATTTCAATTATAGGTGTACAAAGATCATTACAAGTCAATGTGATAGGTTTTGTGTCCCAAACCCACAGTGCATCCCCCCCACCCCTCAGATTGTCTTATTTGAAAAACCAAGGTTTTCCAAAATCTGTGAGTCATTGTCTGTTCTTCAAAGAAGTTCATTGTGTCTCTTTAGTTTCCACATGTAAGCGGTAGCATTGGATGTTGCTGTCTAATTGTCTGACTGGTTTCATTTTGCATGATAATTTCTAGGTCCATCCATGTTGCTGTAAATGTTATTTCATTTCATTTCTAGGTCCATCCATGTTGCTGTAAATGTTATTTCATTTCTTTTAATGGCTGAGTAATATTCCATTGTGTGTATGTACCATGTCTTCCCTATCCACTCCTCTGTCGATGGGCATTTAGGTTGTTACCATGACCTGGCTTCTTCCCTCTTTAGCTGCTTTAGATGTAAAGTTAGGTTGTTTATGTGAGCTTTTTCTTGTTTCCTGAGGTAGGCTTGTATTGCTATATATTTTCCTCTTAGAACTGCTTTTGCTGCATCCCAGAGGTTTTGGAGTGTCGTATCTTTGTTGTCATTTGCTTATAGGTATTTTTTAATTTCCTCTTTGATTTCTTCAGTGATCCATTGGTTGTTTAGTAGCGTGTTGTATAGTCTCCACGTGTTTGTATTTTTTGCCATTTTTTTTCCTATTGTTGATTTCCAGTCGTATAACATTGTGGTCAGAGAAGATGCTTGATATCATTTCAATTTTCTTAAAGTTACTGAGGCTTGATTTGTAGTCCAGGATGTGATCAATCTTAGAGAATGTTCCATGCGCACTTGAGAAGAATGTGTATGCTGTTGCTTTTGGATGGAATGTCCTATAAATATCTATTAAGTCCATCTGATCTAATGCTTCATTCAGGGCCTGTGTTTCCTTATTGATTTTCTGTCTGGGTGACCCGTCCATTGCTGTAAGTGGGGTGTTAAATTTCCCCGCTATGATTGTGTTATTGTTGATTTCTCCTTTTAAGGTTGTTAGCAGTTGCCTTATACATTGTGGTGATCCTATGTTGGGTGCAGAGATATTTAAAATTATTTTATCTTCTTCTTGGATTGATCCTTTGATCATTATGTAGTGCCCTTCCTTGTCTCTTAAAATGTTCTTCATCTTAAAGTCTATTTTGCCTTTTAGGAGTATTTCTACTCTGGCTTTATTTTGATGCCCGTTTGCATGGAATATTTTCTTCCATCCTCTCACTTTCAATTTGTATGTGTCTCTAGAAGTGAAGTGGGTCTCTTGAAGACAGCATATATATGGGTCTTGTTTTTGTGTCCATTCGGCTTGTCTATGTCTTTTGGTTGGGGCATTCAGTCCATTAACATTTAAGGTAATTACTGATATATATGTTCTTATTGCCACTGTATTAACTGTTTGGGGTTTTTGTTGCTCTTTTTTTTTTTTTTTTACCCTGAAGTTTTGATATAGGAGTCTATATACAAATGAGTTTGTTTTAAGTTGTTGGTTTCTTAATTGCACGTGCATCTCCAGTGACCTGCATTTGTGCTCTCTTCTCATGATTTCTGATTTTGGTAGCATAATTGTGTATGGATGATTTAGTATCTTTACTGTATATATGCCTTTCCTGGTGAGCCTTGTCCTTTGTGGTGTTTTTGTTTCTGGTTGTGGCCTTTTCTTTTCTGCCTAGAGAAGTTCCTTTAAGATTTGTTGTAAAGCTGGTTTAGTGTTGCAGGAATCTCTTAGCTTTCGCTCATCTGTAAAGGTTTTGATCTCTCCTTCAAATCTGAATGTGAGCCTTGCAGGGTAAAGCAATCTTGGTTGGAAGTTTGTCCCTTTCATCACATTAAGTATATCATGCCACTCCCTTCTGGCCTGCAGAGTTTCAGCTGAAAAATCTGCTGACAACCTTATTGGGGTTCCTTTGTATGTCATTTGTTTCTTTCCCCTAGCTGCTTTCAAAATTTTCTCTTTGTCTTTAATTTTGGTCATTTTGATTAATATTTGTCTCGGGGTGTTCCTCCTTGGGTTTATTTTATATGGTACTCGTTGTGCTTCCTGGATTTGAGTGAGTGGTTCCTTTCCCATATTAGGAAAGTTTTCGGCTAGTATTTCCTCGAATATTTTTTCTGTCCCCTTCTCTCTCTCTTCTCGCTCTGGCACCCCTATAATACGGATGTTGGTGCGTTTAACATTATCCCAGAGTTCTCTGAGACTCAGCTCATTTCCTTTCAATCTTTTATATCTTTTATCTTCTGCATTAGTGATTTCCACTAATCTGTCCTCCACCTTGCTGATTCGTTCTTCTGCCTCCTGTATTCTACTGTTGGCTGCTTCTAATGAATTTTTTATTTCAGTTATTGTATTTTGCATCTGTTCTTGTTTAATTTTTACATCATGTATGTCTTTGCTCAGTGTTTCCTGTAAATTATCAGTCTTTGCCTCCAGTTTATTTCCAATGCCTTGCATCATCTTCAGCATCAACAGTCTAAAGTCTCTTTCTGGGAGGCTGATAATCTCCTCATCGCTGAGCTGTTTTTCTGGGCTTTTCTCTTTCTCCCTTATCTGAGTTAGAGTTTTCTGTCTTTTCATTTTTATAGGTTTTTGGTGTGGTGACCTTTCTGCCAACAATAGAGTTGTAGCCTCTCTTAGTTCTGGTGTTTGCCTCCCCTGTAGCTAAAGTTGGTATGGAGGGGGCTTGCTGTAGGCTTCCTGATGGGAGGGACTGATGCCTGCCCACTGGTAGGTGGGGTTGATTCTTATCCCTCTGATGGGTGGGGCTTTGTCTCTGGATGAGATTAGAGGCTGGCTGTGTGCCTGAGGGGTCTTTAGGCAGCCTGTTTACCGATGGGTGGAGCTGTGATCCCACCTGGGTTATTGTTTGGCCTCGGGCTTCTCAGCGCTGATGGGAGGGACCAGATTTTCCCAGAAATGGCCGCCTCCAGAGAAATGCAGGCTGATGAATGTTCCCGAGAGCTTCACCTCCAATGCCTTTCCCCCACCACAAGCCACAGTCACCCCTGTTTTCCCAGGAGATCCTCCAAGAATTGCAGTCAGGTTCCACCCAGATTCCTATGGAGACTGCTTTGCCCTGGGACCCAGTGCACGTGAAAGTCTGTGTGTGCCTTTCAAGAATGCGGTCTCTGTTTCCCCCAGTCCTGTGGAGCTCCTGCACACAAGCCCCACTGGCCTTCAATGCCAGTTGCTCCAGGGGCTCTTTCTCCCTGTGCCCAATCCCCAGGCGTGGGGTTTTGACGTGGGGCTCAGAACTCTCAGTCCTGTAGCTGAGTCTCTGTGATGCAGTTACTTTCCAGCCTGTGGGGCTTCCCACCCAGGAGGTATGGGGTTGTTTCTATTGCATAATTGCCCCTCCTACCTCTTGATGTGGTCTCCTCTTTGTCTTCTGGAGTGGAATATCTTTTTTGGAAGTTTACAGTCCATTTGGTTGAAGGCTGCTCGGCATTTGGTTGTAGCTTTGTTGTTTTTTGGGAGAGAAGTTGAACTCCAGTCCTTCTATTCCTCCATCTTAACCCAATCTCAAAAATGGTCTCCCTCACAGTAGTTTTGATTTGCATTTCTCTAGTCATTCATTCTTAAGGATTATGTAGGACCTTATCTCTAGAGCTACCTTCTCCTCCACCCCTATGCTTCCTTTTTTACTCTCAGAGAGCTTTGATTAGAGGAAAAGACCCTGTTCTAGTCTCCTAGAGCACATGGACTTCATGCCAAGGCCTAACCTCATAGCAGAAGGACCTGGAGAGGCCTAAAGCAAGAAGCTGCCTCGATAAAGCTTGATAATTATTCATCTGTATTAAACCTGACTGAAGAAAAGGATTTTAGGCAACCAAATGGCTGTACAAACTCTGCCCTTGACCTAGGAAAATAAAAACATTCTGCTGGTAGTTCTCTTTCCCATAGTGCTTTTCCCTACAGTAAAGAGGAAAATGAACTTCAAAGACCTTGGACCTGTGTTCAAGAACTTTATCAGAAGGAAATTCTGTAGGATGTGTTTCTTCTCTGTGTTTATAATTACCAGTCATCACATTTTAATTAGAGGCCACATTTGTTTAACATGCCAGAGCTGCAAATTTCTAAGATACAGAGATAAAACTTAAACTCCTTTAAAAAGCATACATAAGATTTGGAGTTCTGTTCGTGGCTCAGTGGTAAGGATGACTAGTATCCATGAGGATGTGGGTTTGATCCCTGTCCTTGCTCAGTGGGTTGAGGACCCAGCGTTGCTGTGAGCTGTGGTGTAGTTTGTAGGTGAGGCTCAGATCCTGTGTTGCTGTGGCGTAGGCCAGTGGCTACCACTCCGATTTGACCCCTAGCCTGGGAACTTCCATATGCCGCAGGTGCGGCCCTAAAAAGACAAAAAAAAATGGCATATATAAGATTTGATTTAAAAGAGTCTAATTCTAGAGCAAATTTTAAATTTTATTTATTTTTATTGAAGTGTAATTGATGTGTGACACTACAAATGTATTACTTTCAGGTGTACAAGATTTAATAATATTTGTACATACTGAAAATGATCACAATAAATCTAGTTGACATCTGTCACCACATATACTTAAAATTTTAATTCAAGATAGATATCTTACATAATTAAAATTATTTACCTGGAAAATTTTGTCTACCTTTAAACATTGATCGCCTTTAAGTGATTTTTTCCTATTTATACATCACATTTTATGGATATCCCCTAAAATACCTCAAATGTAACAGAAAATTCTCAAAAGAAAATCTAATAATGAGTCCCCATGCTTGAGTAACATGCTTTCTAAAACTGAGAAAACTGGATACACAATCTGAAGTTAGGTTACATTCATATTTGGGTAAATTTACATTTAGTTTTTACAGTTTTCATGCTACTTTGTGGTGTGGCATTTTTGTTGAATCCATTTCATAGATGAGAACTCAGAGGCCTGGAGAACTATATAATTTGCCCAAGATCTCACAGCCAGTAGGTGGTAGGGCCAGGATGTCAGAGGAGGCAGTCTGGTTCTAGAATCTGAGCTGGAAGCCACTGTGTTCAGTGACTTTATCAACATCAGGCTTCCTCTCTCCACTCTACCACCAAAATATTTGAAATTGTGTTTCGCCCAGAATATCTGGACTGAATTGCCACATTGCTGAAATACTCACTTTAAGAGCACAACTGAACCTATCTACGAAATGAAAATAGACTCAGACATAGAGAGCAGACTTGCGCTTGCCAAGGAGGAAGGGGAGGGAATGGGATGGTCTGGGAGTTTAGGGTTAGTAGATACCAACTATTACATTTAGAATACATAAGCAGTGAGCGCCTACTCTGTAGCACGGAATTATATCTAGTCTCCTGGGATAGACCATGATGGAAAATAGTATAAAAAAAAAGAATATATATATGTATGACCAAGTCACTTTGCTGTACAGCAGAAATTGGCACAACATTGTAAATCAACTATATTTTAATAAAAATTAAAAAAATCTGCTATTATAAATTGGCTGCTCTTTATTTTGTTTAAAAACTTATACTGCAAAAGTAATACACACTGTACACAAAAAGTCAAATAATACAAATGTGTTAAAAATTAAAAGTAAAAAGCCATAGCCTGATTTTTAAAGGACTCTCCTATTACAGGCGATGAATTTGTTTGTTTATCTATGTCTTGTAATTTATTCCCAGTGATTATCTGATAACCTTGTTCCCTTTAGCTGCTCCTTCTCATCCGCCCTCCTTCACTGTTTCGTACTGACTGGGCTGCTTTTGGCAGACAATCCAGGATTCCCTGCTGATGCTGTGGCTAAAATGGTCACCCTTTTTTGGAAGGTCCTGCAACCTGAAGACATATATGTTCTGTATACTTTGTAGCTTTCCTCACCACGTGAGACAAAAAACAACCTGAGGAGCACATACAGTCAGACTACATCTAGAAAGTGTCAACCATTCTAGGTAAAGGGAATTTGCTCAAGTTTTGATGAATTTAGCTGGAGATTTTTGATATTTTAGAACTGGATGCCATCTCATAGATAATCTAATTCAAGCTATTATTTTATAGATGGGAAAACAGAGACTCAAATAAATGCAGAGGGCAGCAAACATACTTTGCATCAGACAGATCAAAGTTTGAACCCTGGCTCTGGTTGCAAGGAGCTGGCTGTGCAGTCTTGACAATTTCCCTAACCTTTCCCAAGGTCACTTGTCAGTTTCCTTTTCTGTATAATTTCAGGGATTATTGGAGTTCCTTTTCTGGCCTAGCAGGTTAAGAACCCAACTGGTATCCGTGAGGATGCCAACTTGATCCCTGGCCTTGCTCAGTGGGTTAAGGATCTGGCATTGCCACAAGCTGTGGTGTAGGTTGCAGATGCGGTTAAGATCCTGTGTTGCTGTGGCTGTGGTATAGGCCCAGAGGCTGCAGCTCCGATTCAACCCCTAGCCTGGAAAGTTTCATATGCCGCAGGTGTGGCTGTAAAAAGAAAAGAGAAAAATTTCAAGGATTATTATACTTTACTCCACTGACGCTTGTCATCACTCTTTCTAATCTAAACCACCACAGTCTCTTGCCTCGTTTCTGAATAGCCTCCTGGCTTTTACTTCTTATAATTTGTTCTCCATTCAACACCCAAGGTGAACTTTCATAAAATATAAATCAGGTCATGTCACACTTAGTCCTTCAAAGACTTTTCAGTAGTTTCAGAATAAAATCCTACAAATCCTTACATGAGCTGACCCCTGTCTTTCCCGAATTCATATCTCTTCTTGGCTCTCCTCCAGCCATATAAGAAACATTTCGCTTCCTAAAAGACACAAAATTTGTTCGTTTGACAGCTTTGCATTAGCTGTTCCTGTGACTAGGGTGCTGTTTGCCTGGTACTTCCCCAGATAACTCCATCTCATTTCTCAGGTCCAAACAATTCCCCATCCGTAAGCTTACATATTAACCTTTGTATATCATTTTACTCTTTAAATTCTTTTACGGCATTTATCATTATCTGCAGTTATCTTGCTTTTTAAAAATGTGTTATACTCTTTAAATTCTTTTACGGCATTTATCATTATCTGCAGTTATCTTGCTTTTTAAAAATGTGTTAAACCTTAAATTCATTTCTTCCCAAAATATAAGATCTTTGTGGACAAGACCCTTATTTTTCCAGAACAGTGTCTGACACACAGGAGCACGTCTCAAGTGACAGATATTTTTATTTGTAACAATAATAGGGCACAAATATCAAATGCTGGAGAAAAGGGAACCCTCATACACTGCTGAGGAATGTAAATTGGTACAACCACTGTGGAAAACAGTATGGAACTTCCTCAGAAAACTGTATATAGAACTAGAAGGCCCACTCTTGGACATATATACAGACAAAGCTGTCATTCAAAAAGATAAATGAACCCCTATGTTCACAGCAGCGCTAGTCACAATAGCCAAGACATGAAAACAGCCTAAAAATCCATCAACAGATGAATGGATTAAGAAGATGTGTACATATACACAATGGAATATTAGCCATAAAAAGAACAAAATAATGCCATTTGTAGCAACATGGATTCAACTGGAGATTCTCATAACAAAGTGAACTAAGAAAGAGAAAAAAAATACCATATGATATCACTTATATATGGAATATAAAATATGGTACAAATGAACCTATCTACAAAACAGAAATAGAGTCATGGACATAGAGAACAGACTTGTGGTTGCCAAGGGGAGAGGGCAGGGAGTGGGATGGACTGGGAGTTTGGGAGTAGTAGATGCAAACTATTACATTTAGAATGGATGAGCAATGAGGTCCTACTGTATATCACAGGAAACTATATCTAGCCTCTTGGGATAAAACATGATGGAAGACTATGAGAAAAAGAGTGTATACGTATGTATAACTAGGTCACTTTATGCTGCACAGCAGAAATTGACTCAACACTGTAAATCAACCATACCCTAACAAAAATCAATTTAAAAAGAAATATAATTGACATGTAACATTGTATAAATTTAAGGTGTAAAACATAATGATTTGGTACATGTATTTATTTTGAAGTGATCGCCACAATCTAGTTAACATCCATCACCTCACATAATTACAAGTTTTTTTTTTCCACATGAGGAAACATTTTAAGATCTAGTCTCTTAGCAGCTTTCAAATATGCATCCAGTATTATTAACTAGAGTCACCCTGTTGTACATTGCATCCCAGAAATTACTTACCTTATAACTGGAAGTTTGTACCTTTTAACCACCTTCCCACTATGCCCACCCACCACCCCGGCCTCTGGCAAATGGCAATCTGGTCTCTGTATCTATGAGTTCAGTGTTTTTCTTTTCTTTTTTTTCCTTTTTTTAGGATTCCAGGTATAAGTGAGACCATATGGTATTTGTCTTTCTCTGCCTGACTTACTTCACTTGGTGTATTGCCTTCAAGGTCTATCCCATGTTGTCACAAATGGCAGGATTTCATTCTTTTTAATGACTGTCTAGAATCCCACTTTAGACATTTATATATACATTTTCTTTACTCATTCACCTGTTGATGGTTGTTTCCATAGCTTGACTAATGCTGCAGAGAATATGGGGTGCAAATATCTCTTTGGGATAGTAATTTTGTTTCCTTTAGATTTATACCCAGAAGTGGAATTAATGAATCATATGATAGTCCTATTTTTAATTTTTGGAGAAACCCCCATACTGTTTTCCATAATGGACGTACCAGTTTACATTTCTTCCAGCAGTGCACAAGGATTTCCTTTTCTCCACATTCTTACCAGCATTTGCTATTTCTTATCATTTTGATGGCAAAAATCTTCTCACTAATCTTAATAACTAAACCTGTTTCCTGTGCTCTTTATGATCAGTAAAGAGGATGCAGGCTTAGCCTCAGAACTTATTCTGGGTCTTACATTTATTATTTCTTATCAGCAACTCAGAGGGCAAAGACTTCTCTCCTCCCTCCTACCCTGCCTTCATTTATCCTATTAGCCCTACCTTACTCAATTAGGTGCATTTTGGGCAGAGAGTGAAAGAAAGGACATTTGGTTGTGGAGCAGGAGTTACTATATTCTACTTTCAAATACAGATGAGGTCAGTACCACTGATGGTGCAGCCTCCAGGGGGGCTCTCTGCACATCTTGGATCTCAGATGCCCAGCTCTTCCTGCATCCATTAGGATCATGATTAAGCAGGGAGCTTGGAATCGAGACTCTCAGGACTGGGAGGATGATGGGGGTTAGTGACCAGAGTAGAAGATAAGGGGGGCAGGGATTGGACCAGATCAGCATTTGGTAATGAGAAGGTAAAACAAGGCTCTGGGCACCCCGGAATTGAATTTCATGACCTACCTCTCAATTCTTCCAGGGGCAGAGCCCTCCCACGGCAAGTCGGTGGCACTTCTCCAGTCAGATGCAGAAAGCCGTTTTCAAGCCTTTCCTTCCCTGACCCCCTCAGGTTGGGCCGGAGCCTTTCCCACTTTGACTTCAGGCCAAAAAAAGACTTCCTTTGGAGTAAAATCACACAGAATGAACTCAAAGTTATTGCAAGCTAGTCCCTTCCTAACTATTCTCAAATACCCCAGGACTTTTTGACTTGCTGTTTTCTCATCCTGGAAGAGACTCCTGTTGATACTTTTCACATCGAGGCTCCCAAAGGTCACCTTTTATAAGAATCTTCACTGACCTCAATCTTAAAGGTTCTGCTCTATTATTTTCTTTGCCTTTTCATCCTTCCTAGTATTTCTCTTACCCAATAACAAAATATGCAGTATGTCCACTTCTTTAACATCTGTCTCCCCCTTTAGGCTCTATGTTTCATGAGGACAAGAATCACATAAGGTCTGGGGAATCCCCATTGTGGCACAGCAGAAACAAATCGGACTGGTATCCATGAGGAGGCGGGTTTGATCCCTGGCCTTGCTCAGTGGGTTAAGGCTCTGGTGTTGCCATGAGCTGTGGTGTAGGTCACAGATGCGGCTCTGATCCCATGTTGCTGTGGCTGTGGTGTAGACAGGCTGCTGCAGCTCTGATTTGACCCCTATCCTGGGAACTTCCATATACCACAGGTGCTGCTGTAAAGCAAACAAACAAAACCAAATGCACACGCACAGGGTTCATGGCAACAATGAGGATGGAACAGAGGGCAGTACTGGGGACCAGAGAGGGGAGGTGCCTAGAGAAGGCCTCCGTTTAAAGTGGAGTTCAGATCAGGTGGAGAAGGGGAGGCTGGGCAACATGTCAGTCTGACTGAAGGGGGAGGACGGTCCGCAGGAGGTTTCTCCTGTAACCCCAGCTCTCTCACCTTCTGTCTTGGTCCCCACAACTTGTGATGACCTGTCAATACCCTCTCTCTATGATGCCCTGAGCTCTGACTTGTTCGTGACTCTACCAGATCTCCTTTGTGGGGTCAGTGCCTCAAGTCTCCTCCCTTCAGAGCCCTAGTTATTGCTAGAGGACAACATATGCTAAAGGGGTTATCAAAACCTCCAGAAAACATAAAACAATCCAGACTGTTACCTTTACCCGCACCCCTCCGCAATTACAGAATGCCTGAGCCTTTGGAAGGCCCAAAGATGAGGCATTAAGAACAAGGATTCTATTGCTCATGTTATGCTATAGTGAGAAGAGGTTTAAGGCAGCCTTAGTTGTGCTTCTCTATTGACAACAGCAAACTCCGAACAGGAGTTATAATAACAGCTAACACTTTCTAAACACTAAGTTCTCAGCAGTCTAATTGTCAAATAGTCACAAGGACTTTTTTTTTTTTTTTTTTGAGGTAGGTCTTCTTCTTTAGACTTTACCCACGAGGCTCAGAGAAGTTAACTGGCACAAGTGGTCAGAGTTTTAATCCAGGTCATTTGGCTCCAGGATCCCTGTTCTGCTCTTGTGAAGGACACCAGTGACCAGCTCCCAGGCTGGACCCTAAGTGCTCAAGCACTTGTGCTCTTAATTCAAGTAAATATTTCTGGCTAAGAACAAGCCTAATTTTAGTAACATCTTCAATTTCTGGAGAACTGATAGAAGGAGTTGGTGCGGCTTCATCTCAAGGCCAATCCAATTTTCCACATCTTAAATCCAAACAGGCTTGATGTTTCTCAGACCATATAAGGGTATTTTGGATGTACTCTGAGTGCTTCCATTTAACTTAATGTCATCTTCTGGTTTCAGAAGGAATTATTTCCGAATAATCTCAACGCGAGTGTTCTCTTGCTTTTCCGCTGAGAAAATTGAGTCTTAGATCACGTTGGAATTATCTTGCTTCTCAACCACTTTCAGGTGACACTCCAATGCAAGCCCTTCCGTCCTGTTTCATGTCTTTTCACCTGAATAATGTGAACCTAACGTTTTCATCTCCAGGATAAGAAGTAAAAATCACTCTATAGTTTATCAGCTTTTCACCAAGCTTATTGCACAGGAAAAAAATCACACTCTACAAATCTCATTTCCTCACTAGTTTTTTTTTTTTTTTTTAAACAGGGGTTGAGGGAGACGCATTTTTCAAAACTGTGAAAATCAGAGAAGCTCTGTATTATTTTTGCAGCTTCTTGTGAGTCTATAATTGCTTCCAAATAATTTTTCAATTATGAAATACACACAGTATGTTAAAAGAATATGTGTAAATCAATGGTACTTTAATAAAAGTTTTTAAAAAGAGTAGGTAGGGTTTAAAGTGAAAGTCTTTGTGAACACGGGTGTCCCCTCAACCCAGTTTAAAAAGTATGACATCTGCAGTGTCTTGAAAGTCCACCTCCCGTTGTGCCACTTGCCCCTTTCCAGTTACATCTTCTCATTTCTTACCCAGAGGTACCACCTTCCTGACTTTTGTTTCCTATATTCTTATTTTTAAACTGGTTTACCGTAATTATTTGTAATTCGATAATTACAAATTCGATAATTTACTGGATATTTGAATTTCTCTTTTACTAAGCACCTGCTCAACTCTATCACCCAATATTTCTACTATTTTTTGCCCCTTTCTTACTTATTTGGAGTGTTTCCCTAAACAATTTTGTAAGCGTGTTAGTTCTTATCAATGGAATTGTTTTGCATTGCAAGAATTTTTTTAGTTTTTTTTTATTCAACATTATAGTCCTGAGATTCCTCGATCTTATTGATGTAATTTATTTATTTTTTTGGTACTGTATGGTATTTCAGTGTATGAGTATACCACAGTATATTTATCCAATCTATTGATGATTAACATTTGAGTTGTTCCCAGTTCAGTGAACAAAGGTCCTCTATATATTCTTGTACATATGTTTTCTTTAAATTATTGGCTGGACCTCTTCCATCTTTTATTTTTTAATTAAAGTATAGTTGATTTACAGTGTTGTGCCAATTTCTGCTGTACAGCAAAGTGACCTAGTCATACATATATAAACATTCTTTTACTCGTATTATCTTCCATCGGGGCCTATCCCAAGAGTTTAGCTACAACTCCCTGTGCTATACAGTAGGACCTCACTGCCTCTCCATTCTAATGTGCACAGACAAGAGTTTCCCTAGCATATATATCCAGGGGTAGAATCCATGGACATAACATAAGAATGTATTCAAATTTACAGGGTGTTTCCAAACAGAAGTTCCAAGGGTATTATTCCAATTTGCTCTTCCACCTGTAGTATCTAAGAGTCCCGATTGCTCGAGAGCATCACCAACACTTGAAATTGTCAGATTTACTTTTTGCCTTATATGATACATGTGGAACGATGTCATATTTATCCTAATGTATGCTCATCTGGTTGCTAACAAAATTGAGCATCTTTTCAATAATTTACTGGATATTTGAATTTCTCTTTTACTAAGCACCTGTTCAACTCTATCACCCAATATTTCTACTATTTTTTGCCCCTTTCTTACTTATTTGGAGTGTTTCTTTTTGTATATCTTGAACATGAGCACATTGCTTGATATATGTGTTGCAGATATCTTCTCCCAGCTCTGTGCCTTACCTTTCACTCTCTTTATGGTGCCTTTTAAAGAGAAATGTTAAAAATTTAATGTTGCTAAATTTTCTAATTTTATCCAGCTTATGCTTTTATATCTTATTTAAGAAATCCTTCAAACCCGAGATCTTGAAAACATTTCCTTGTATCATATTCTCAAAAGTTTAAAGTTTTGTTTTTCATGGGTATATCTTTGATCCACTTGAGCTTGATTATTGTGGATGATACTGTTCCCGCAGAAACATTCTTGCCTCATTACAGAAGGAATTTAGAAAGGAGATGGAAATTGAGAAAGTAAAGTGAGGATATATTAAAGTGAGAACTATGCCCTCAGAGGGGAAGCAGGCAGACAAGTGAACAGCAGGTTAGGAGGGACACACAAATGAATGGGTGGAATATTCATTGTGAGAGAGGGGCTTAGGGTCCGGTGTATTCCCTTATTTTCATTCCAGCTCCACCTTCCTGTGGGAGGGATTTTTGTGCTTATTTAATTTTGATCAGAAGTGTCATGGCATCAATGTATGATGGGTACTTCTTATATCCAAGGCTAATTTTATTATAATGAGGGCGTAATGAGCAACAGGTTACATTGGGACTCTATAGAGACTTGCTCCTTTTTCCACCTTTCTTTGTCTACATCCAGGGCACTTACTTATAACCCTAAAGTGCTTAGTTTCCTATCAGTCTGGAGGTTCCTGCTTTTCTTTGTCTGTCCATGGACTGACGTTTACAAGATGCGTGGTGGGAGCTCCCACTGTGGCTCAGCAGTAACGAATGTGACTAGTAGCCATGAGGATCCAGGTTCGATCCCTGGCCTTGCTCAATAGGTTGAGGATCCGGCATTGCAATGAGCTATGGTGTGGGTCACAGAGGCAGCTCAGATCCCATGTTGCCTTGTGGCCCTAAAAAGCAAAAAAAAAGAAAGGCATGTTTTCCTGTCACCTGGCTTGTGCTACACTTTCTCTGCTCATACTTAGCTACCTGCCTGCTGTAACATTAGCAAGTAAGGATCAAGTTTTGCTTTTCCCCTGTGGGGAACCAGTTGTCCCAGTACCTTCCTCTGAAAAGTTAGAAAGTCCACCCTGCAATTCTTGTAACTTCAAGGTGGAGTTGTTCTTGAAGATGCTCCACTCTAAAGGCAAGTCAGATAGGAACGCTCATTACACAGAACAGTGCTAGCAATGGCATCGTCATCCTCGTGTCAATATTCTGGGCCTGACTTATACATAGCATCAGAAGAAACACCTTTATGAACATCCTTAGCCTTCAATTTACCCTTTTGAAACCCTCTTACCCTACCTGTTCGAAGTATTTCGTTTGTGCATCTCTTTTGATTGGTGAGGAAGAACTCATGTGAGGTAAAACTAGAAAGTTAACTTGGATCTGAATCTTGTACAAGTCATTGCACATTCTGGAGAAGGGGGCGCTTGATCACAGGGCACCTTGGGGAGCTTAATTTGGCCAAGACCCAGGAGAAAATTGGAGATAGGGAGCTCAGGTAGGATGTTACTATAATAATCTAGGAGAAGGATACAAAGGGCTTAAACTGGAGCAATGAGAAGAAAAGAATAAACATGGGAAGCATTGAGAAGCACAGCAAACAGGCAGAACTTGGGCATGTGGAATGAGCATAGCCCACCTGGCATTTGCTGTCCTCTTTCTTTCTTCCCAAGGAATTCCTTCGGGAATGTACCTCGCCGATGTACTTGTTCTGGGCTTCAAGGGAAAAGGAAACTGACTCCATCCCAGCATCACTGAGAGGGTCCTGGTTAGCCTGGAACCAGATCCTATTCATCCCATTCCCTCTGGGGGTGATTGGTTTAGAAGTGGACATGGGTCCCATTCTAGCCAGAGAAGTATGATATACTCTGTCCTGGAAAAAAGGTTTTCATTTTTTTCTGAAGAAGGAAATACTATTAGATGCGTTCCCTTTATTTATTATGTGATCACAGCTGTGATATAAGCTATCCTAAAAAAAGTTTTCATTTTTTTCCTTAAGACAAAATACTGTTAGATGTGTTCCCTTTATTTATTATGTTGTCCCATCTGGATATAGTACCTGAAACGATGGTAGCTGTCTTGTTACCAGGCAAAGCACAGAAGATGGCAAAGCCAAGGGGATTCAGAGAAGTGAGGATAAAGTCACCTGATCTCTACAATTCTTGTCATGTGAGAAAAGACGCTTGCTAACTGCTAAAGTTTGCTAGAATCGGGACCTTCTGTGACTGGAAACTGAAGCCATCTTAATGTAGTAAGTAAATGAGATGAGAAGTTCAAAGTAACTATGAGATCTTGGCCTGGGAGACTCAAGGCGTGGTGATTCTCTCCCGTAGTAAAAATGATTGGACCTCAGAATCTGACAGGTCTGGGTGCAAATTCCCATTCCACCACTTACTATATGATTCTGGAGAAACTGCCTACTGTCTCTTACCATACTTGTTCTTTTCCAGGAGTCTAATGATTGTACATATCCTCATAGGGTTAAGGCGAAGACTTAGGAAGGTGATGAATATGGAGTACCGATCACTAGCAGGCACTCTTTGAGTTGGGTTTCCTGCTTCCCAATTCCACATCTGTCACATGGGTCCAGAGGAGGAATTTCTTCCTAAGCCTACTAGCCTGTGGTCCCGGACCCCGATCCTTAGCACACGGCCTACACAAAATAAGGGATTCATAAAGACGAAACTGAAATAAACCCAAGTTAGGAAGCACAGAAGGATAAAGGTCATGGTTTTATGTTAGGAGAGGACTGATGGGCCAGGCTGGGAGGTAGGCCAAGCACAGCTCTGTAAATGCTTAGTTTAACAGCATGGTGGTAAGTCAGATGGAACATCAGTAGGCTGTTTTTTTTGTTTGTTTGTTTAGCTGTACCTGTGGCATGTGGAAGTTCCCAGGCCAGGGATCAAACCCAAGCCACAGCAGTGACAATGCTGGATCCTTAACCTACTCAGCCACTGGGGAACTCCCCCAGCAAACAGTTTTAAATGGGAAGAATTGAATCAAACACCTCTTTGTCCATAGCACCATATCTAAGTGGTTTTAATATTGATTTTAGGATTTCCCATTGTGGCACAATGGAGATGAATCCTATTAGTATCCATGAGGATGTGGGCTTGATCCCTGGCCTCGCTCAGTGGGTCAGCGATCCAGTGTTGCTGTGGCATATGCCGGCAGCTATAGCTCCGATTTGACTCCTAGCCTGGGAACTTCCCATATGCCGTGGGTACAGGCATAAAAAAGCAAAAAAAAAAAAAAAATATATATATATATATATATATTGATTTTAAGTGGTATTGGGAGGAGAAAAGGGACTATAAGAGTGCTAAACCTCACATTTTTTAGTTGGAATAATAAGGGATTAAGAGAATTAGGATTGGAGTTCTGTCTAATGACCTCTAAATCTGTCAAGGAGAAGCAAACATTTAATTCCTTTTTAACATCTTGTAAAAGAAGCAGTTTAATGTCCTCATTAAATTGTATGGGTGGCTTTGCACCACACAGAACCAACTTTAGTTACTCTTGTTCCTGCAGAAGCCCAGTTACCAGTGTTTGTGTAACACGTGGCAGGAAGAGATCTGGGTACCAGAAGAGAGGCTCAGTGTGTGGCAATAAGCACAGGCCCGAGGGAGGCCTCGGATTGGTGTTTGTGGTTAAGGCCCTCGCATTCAGGCTTTTCATGGCCTCTCTCAATACCTGGAGGAGCCAATCTAATACAGTAGTTATATTATACATCCAGTGCAACTGCAGTAAATACACATTGACCTCATTTGCTCATCGCTTAGGTGTAGAGTTTCTGGATTTAGAAAGACAAATTGAATACCAAAACAAATTAAATGACAGTTTTGAATGCTGTAAATCATATTTCCTGGTTGCAAGGGCTTGGGTGGTTTTTCTGCCAACTGCATAATTCTCATTTGAAAAACACAGATGCAGGTTGGCAGGTCCCCTGCTATCCCAAACATACTGTTAGAAATGCAAATATAGTTATTTGAGTGACCAGATGAAAGCATGATTTCTCACCCAGTTTGGCTCTTGTGAATGCTGACAAGATCAGAGTGCCTGGCCCAGGCCTTGGATCTCAGTTCTTTCAGTTGTCGGTTGAGAGGAGAATTATGGAAATAAAAATTTAGGAAGCTAGGGCAGAAGTATTGTCACTTTTCACATCTTCTCTCTCCTTCTCATGATTAATAATGAGAAGAGAGATGTTGGTTAACTTGCTTCTGTCCCGGGATGGGGCCTTTGTGTCTTCACAAAACCATGGCAAGTACCCAAGCAGTCTTCTCGTTGCAGAGACTAGAAAACCTCCCACTTCAGATGTGAACTGTAGCTATCATCTGTCACTGTGCTTTACAGGGAGTATCTCATCTAATCCTGAAAAAGCCCTGGCAGCAGAGACGGTGGTTATCACCAGGCTGCAGATGAGGCCACGAAGGTGAAGAGGCCTTAAATACTTCATCCAGTGTGGCATGACTAGTTAAGTGGCAGAACCGAGACTGGAACCTCAACCCAGCTTTCTTAGAGTCCAAAGCCAACATTCTTAACCCTGAGCTTGTCCGAGTCTACTGCCCAGTGAGTATGGAGTGTTGTAAAACTGAGCAGGCAAAGAACTGCAGGGCCTTTGGGAATTTTGAAGGGCTAGGAGACAGATGTTTGGAAATGTGCCATGGGGCTTCCTGAGTGATGGAGCTGTAGTCACAGGGTTAGCCTAATAAAAAGGTGGCCTTTCATTCTTTGCACAGGAACATGCAAGCTCATCACCTGCTTGGCCAAAGTCCCTACAGAGTTAGCCTGATGAGACCTTAAGTGATTTGGAGTTTAAGAAGGGTCACAAAACAATTCAGAACCCACATCCAGCACCACTCATTCTTAAGACCCAATATATTTTCCTTCCCAGGACCTGCTTTTCTTATTTTATTGTCAGTCACAGCATCGGATTCTCTTTCCACCTAGACCACGATAGAGTATATTTGGTTCTCCCTTTCTGGCAATCAAGAATTTCCTTTTGTTCATTCTCTAAAATATGAAGATCTTGCAGGGACCCTTTTAATCATCCTAGATGGGGTCCTTTTCACTTATACTCAGGAAAAGGAGATTCCATCTTTTTCTTTGGCCTTCTGTGCTCTGGTCAACAGAAATTCATCCTGAGTTTGTTTTCCTGTGATTTACGCTCTTTTCCCTCTTGTTCTTGTATCATTAGTTGGAGACTGGCTATATGGAAGAGGGGGTGGCTGGAAGAGATGGGGGTGCCTTGTGAATATACTGAGTCTTGACTTGAGCTCAGCTTTGTGGAAGCCGACAGCTGCTCTGCTTATTCTAGAGAACATATTCCTTGCCTGTCTATTTTTATACCCTTGGAACACTAGGAAGCCTGCGTTGGAAGGGAGATGATCTCTCTCAAGAGACTGAGCAACTTGGAAAATAATAGGGGCTTTCAAGTATTTCAGGTGCCTAGAAATTGCTCTTTCAGAAACAGTCTTTTGCTTTCGAAACAGTTAATTGAAGAGCGTTTACATTCATAACACTACCAGAAATCATCCAACCCCATGTGCAGTTGTGACAGCTGGAAAGGATTTTTCAGTCATCTTCATGCATCAGACCCCATGAAACCTTTGTTGCCCCCCCACCCCCGTAAGCCTATAAAATACATTTTCTTCTGCTGACATTGCAGCCTGAACTTTCCATAGCAACTTATTCCCACACCACCTGTTAATAATGCCAAGAGTAATGTATTTAACTCCCTGCATACTGTGCCAAAATGTTTATACAATTCAGCTTATTTCAGAGCTTAAAGCCCAGACATAAATCCTAAACTAGCTGCGTGCCTTCCAAACACTCAGGAAGCTGGTTGCAACATTTTTTGTGGGTAGAATTGGGAAGATGTTTCCCAAGTATTTTTTAATAAAAAGTAGGGTACTCCTTTGGGGCTACTCTGCTCTTTCAGGGTCCTCAAAAATGAACGGTTTTGCAGCATGCGGTAAAGTATGAGTGCATTTTTTTTTTGTCTTTTTGCCTTTATCTAGAGCCGCACCCGCGGCATGTGGAGGTTCCCAGGCTAGGGGTCTAACAGGAGCTGTAGCCGCCGGCCTTCACCACAGCCACAGCAACGCATGATCCGAGCTGCGTCTGCAATCTACACCACAGCTCACAGCAACCAACGCCGGATCCTTAACCCACTGAGCAAGGCCAGAGATCGAACCCGCAACCTCATAGTTCCAAATCGGATTCGTTAACCACTGAGCCACAACGGGAACTCCAAGTATGAGTGCATTTTTTAAAAAACCATTTTAAAAACCAAAGAAATGTACAATATTGTGTTCATTTCAGGTGATGAGTGAATCTTTTCAGCTAAATATCAGCTTTATTGACAATGCTCTTAAAAATCAGAACTAAAACTTGTAAACCTAAAATTTGTTAATATAAGTACCTGAAAATCTTTATCATTCATCATCTGGATTTCTAATAATATGAACTCACATTTATTTGCATTTCATTGTTTATAATTGTACTTTGTATTTATCACTATTCTTATGAAAATTCTGTCCCATACAGATAAAAATCTACATTTTCCTGCTGACAAACCTAAGACTTCATACTAGGAATTGATTATTCTAAGGTCACACAGCTAGTAGGTGATGGAGTTGGGATGTGTTTGCCTCTGAAGTCAGAAATCTTTCCACTTAAACCAAAACTTTCTAAAATGGTTTTCTGAGAATATCACATGAGGCGCTTTCAGAAGGTGTGTCACAAAAGGATTGCTCTGGGATTGTTACCTTTGGATATTTGATAGTCTATTCTTCTCCTGGAAATTCACAGTGTACAGGAATACTAAAGGCTCTGAGAAGTTCTGCAATAAAGGAATCTGCTTAGTTCTGTGCAGTCCAGCCATTTCCAAAATTATGTGAGCCTGGGGCACTTTTTTCTTAGCACATCTACTAATGCTCAGAGGCTCACGTTCTGTGGAACACAGGTGTGGGAGATAATGGACTCTGCCATGACACTTCTCAGCCACCCTGAGTGCCCCAAGGGCCAACTCTCCTTTCCTCTTCACTTGGTTTCCAACTGTCTCCTAAAGAAAAAATATATAAAGCTATCCTATCTCCCCTCAGCCATTCCTTACTTGTTCTCACAGGGCTTCTCCCTCTTGGGAATACTTTAATCTGACTTCCTAAATGGGATAGTTCCTCTCCCCTTCTGCATATTTTGAAATAAATAACAAATAAGGCATGGATTGATCAAAGCTCAAATGGTTTATTCAGATCTCCAGAGAGTCACACGTCATATTTCCATCTTAAAACCTTGACTCAGTCCAGCAGAACTTTCTGCTTGAGCAAACATTTTCTTGAGACCCCCACATAGTGACAAAGCCAAATGAATTGGACTCTTCTTTCAGAAAGCATTTGATATCATGTACACATGGTCTAAATCTAAAATGATGTCACTCCTGGGTAAATGGCCCAGTGAGTAAAGAATCAGTAATTCCCAAGAGTGTGAATAAAACTTTTTCCTGAAAGACTATTTTTCACTAACTACTGAGCACTCAAAGCTGAAAAAAAAACTTGCTTCCGATAAAATACTTAAAAAACCCCTTAAATTACAATTGGAATGTTCGGTTTTCTCCCAAATCCTTAGCATTGGGTCGATGTCACCAGGAATTTTGAATCATTTACTAATTTATTTCTTTTCGTTCTACAACTTCTCCAGTTTTTATTGTACTGATCAGAGGCTTTATATTATGTAGACAGTCTTATTATTATTAGTTGGCTCCATGCCAGGGCCCTTTAGCTGTAAATGTTAATTACCTTTTATTGGCAAATGAGTAGGATGGAAACTAGGCAAAACCAAGAAGGAATAACTATGTTCTTCTTGAAAGAACTTTAAAGTTAAACTTGTAAATTACTATTTTAGTCTTCTTGGTCTTTTCACTGTTTTCCATCTAAAGCTATCGTGTTTCTTTTTCAAGACAACTCATAACAAGATTCAAAAGTGAAAGCTCTATTGATAACACTTGTATGTGGAATCTAAAATATGGCACAAGTGAACCAATCTACCAAACAGAAACAGACTCACAGACATGGAAAACAGACTTGTGGTTGCCAAGGGGAAGCAGGGAGAGAGTGGGATGGATGGGGAGTTTGGGGTTAGTAGATGCGAACTATTACATTTAGAATGGACAAGCAATGAGATGCTGCTATACAGCATGGGAACTATAGCCGATCTCTTGGAATAGAACATGATGGAAGATAGTATGAGAAAAAGTATGTGTGTGTGTATGTGTATATATATATATATATGTGTGTGTGTGTGTGTGTGTATGTATATATATATATATATACATACACACACACACATACACACATATATATATGTATGTGTGTGTGTGTGTATATATATGTATGTGGCTGGGTCACTATGCTATATAACAGAAATTGGCACAACATTGCAAATCGACTCTAATTAAAAAACGGAAATCTAAAAAAAAAAATGAAAACTCTAGAATCATGGTTTGGAATATGCAGCACAGAAATATCAATAGAAATTGTAAGCTCCAAGCGACAAGAGACATTTTCAAACATCCGGGAGAGAAATGACCTGGCAAAGTAGGATACCAGTGATTTGGATCCAGAGACACAGATAGAAATGTCAAAAACTTGCAGCTAAAGATAAAATGAGAAACTAAAGGAAAAGTTGCTCCTCTGGACTGGATTTTTTCCAGGTCAACAACTACTGAGTCATTGAGGCAAACAAGAGTCCAAGAGTTCCTGATTGCCTGTGACAGGCCTCTCTTCCCCAGATGGAGTTGGTGTGCTGCCCTTGCCAAGAGCACTGACTCGGCCACCTCCGCGAGGCGTGGCCGTCAGCTCTGAGGAGCTCAAGCAGAATCTGGTTGCATCTGCTTGTGTTCCTGGTCAGCGTTCATTTTCGACCTCAGAGCAAAGGGATATGATTTAAATATGGATATCTCTTCAAGTTCAGTTAATCCAGAAAGTTTGGAAAAGGCCACATGCTGCGGAGCAATGATGCTTGTCTTATACCAAGAACAAAATTAAACGTTGTCGATCAGCTGGACTATGGAAAAGAAGTGATCCAAGTCACATAATATACTGTTAGCCTAACTACATGCTATGATAATCACCATGATCATCTCACCATCAGGGTTGCAATGATTCCGGAGTAATGATGAGGTTGTGCCTTGCTTGCCAGACTCTCTGGGCTGATCAGAGCGATCATCCTTGTGATTAAGGGCATCGCTGAGTTTTCTCTTCCTTGGTTAGACCTGAATTTGCCCTCTCTTTTGGAGACAGCAGCATCTGTGAACACGGTTTTCCTTGAAATGGGAGTTTATCTTATTTTTTTGTTGTACAGCTTGCCGAGAAGTCTGCTGTCACAGAATCCCAGAGCCAGCAAGGTCCCTGAGGGTCACTGAGGCTGCGTGTACATGCGGCACACAAACAGGGTCAGGACGGTCACATCTGGCCAGTGCAGCTCATTTATACAGCTGTGATACAGAAACATCAGTTCCACCATGCATGCTGTGCCAGGCTCCCTACAGAGCGCTGGCCTCAAGGGCATGTGAAGGCTTCCATCCACAGCGCTGGAGTCTGCACACCCCGGCTGCTCCTGTGAGGACCAGGTGACACCGTACATTATGCTTTGGGAGGAATCAGCACTTGTGCCCTCAGAATCTCCCCATCTGCTGGCACGTTGCCTGCATTTCCAACCATTAGAGTCATTCCTTTGGCTTAAGAGTCATTCTCTTTTTTCCCGTTAGTACAAAGAACCCCTTTTAATCTCAAAATATTTTAAAGACTTCCCACATAATCATATTTTTAGTTTCTGGTGACTGAAAAAAGATGCAAGACAAAAACTGCTAAAATCTCAGTAGTGCTTTTACATGGATTCATATTTAATACATTTTAATAACACCTTAAAATATTTGAAAAAGTCACGCATATCTATGAGTTATATTGTCTATTAAGTTTAGAGATAGAACTCTGTAAATATATTGTATTTGTGGATCGCTACATCTACCTCCTTACTCCCTACTCTCCCACTCCATGTACTCCATGCTTTATCACCAAGATTTATGGCCCATAGAAGGGAGCCTCTGAGTTAACCAGAATTTTATAAGCTTGTGTTCTCTGGAGCATTGTTTTATAGGGTTCAAAATAAGTGTGCCAAGAAAAATAAGCTTTGGAAAAATGCTGGGTTATACAAAGTCACATAGATCTTTTTACTGCAGGCCTTCTCAGAGCCTTAACTACTGATCTGCATTTTAAATCTCTAAGATTCTAGAATTCACTGAACTTCTCAAGCCATGGAACATTTTTCTGGGCTTCTCTGGGAACAGTGTTCTGAAGAATACCACCTTGTTTTTATTTTTTGACCACACCCATGGCGTGTAGCCACCCATGGAAGTTTTGGGCCAGGGATTGAAGCCACAGCACATCGATGACCCAAGCGACTGCAGTGACATCACCGGATTCTTAACCTGACACAATGGAACTCCTGAAGAATACCACCTGAGGTTAAAACATTGTCTCTAGAAAATCTGTTGAGTATGTATATAGCCTGGGAGAGAAAGGCTAGTAAGCTGTTTGCTTACTAGGAGGCTGTTACCAAGACTGGCTCCTAAGAGAACTTGCTGAGTTGCCAGGGGGAAATTCTTGAAAGAATAGCCTCCCGGCTATTTCTCCTTTAAGGAGCCTGAGACTGTGAAAGCATGGCTTCTTGTCTCAAGTGACAGTCACTTAAGGCTGTGCTTATTTTCTGATTAACCCCCCCCATAATAAAAACCTCAGAGTCTAAGAGAGCAGATGGCTCTGGGCCCATCATAAAAATCAAGTAGCACAGAAAATGGAAACATTTTGGTACCACTGGGATAAGTGGCTGGATATTATATAAAAATGGGGTCTGTAGAGTTTCTGTCTTTAGGCTGGGTCTAGGTTTTGCTGGTTGCTTTTGCATGGCATTTGGTGTGCACTTCGGTGTCAGGGTGAAGGGGCCTTGCTCCATGACAGCATGTGTGTCATGCATAGATGGGGGCTGGCCAGAGACCCCCCCTGTGACTTCTGATGTCCCTAAGTCTGAATTCCCCTCTAATGAGCAGGCACCTCCTCTCTTGACATCAGCTGAGCCCCAGATTGCACCTATTAGAGTTTCATTACTCTTTACACTTCAGATTTGAATTCCTGTTGAAATTCTGACCTTCCTGGAGAAGTTAAAAATGTATTAGTCTTTAGCAACCTTGATGTGACACTGAAAACAGAGTTGATGCAGTTGGAGGCGTGTGTGGAAAGGTGACAGTGTTTGGGTACCAGGGACAAGCCCACTGGAGCCACCTAAGAGGGTATCTCTTGGTAGAGACCCAAGGGACCCCCAGGGCAGCTTGTTTTGCCCCAGTTAAGTGGCAAAAGCTTAAACAGCCAAATCTGTGCAGTAAAACAAAGGGCAGACCATCTGTGCTTGCAGACGCAGCTAAACCAATGTGAGGGAGAAAATAGGAGCAATTACTTAGACATTTTAAAGCCTCAAGCAGTTCTTCCTCAGTCAAGTAAATACATCAGGTTAGAGTGGTTTGGACTCGAGGTTACTAGCAAAATGGCTTCAATTTGTCATTCTTCCTTCACGTGGAGACGCTGTTAATGAGCACGTCTCTGCCACTCACTTATCTCAGTGGAGACATAATTTTGTTTTATAGCCCTTTCACACGACATCATGTTGATCAGTTAATAATTTAACAAGAACCTCTAGCCAGATAGTAAAACAAATGTACACCATAACACATCACTGTAGCTTCCTTTTGAACCATTCAGAGGGATAGGCATAAAGTCAAATTACAGAACATCTGTGCTTCTTCATCATCTTATTATAATGTGATTTTAACTTTCCATGCAATTAGAATGGAAATCATCCCAATTAGAAGGTTTGAACCAATGTGGTGCTCCTATTAAGGTGTTAAAATGTTCCTTCTGTCAAACAGGGACAAAAATGGATTCCCTTTGAGATTTTCTCCATTAAACCAGTTTCCTAATGACTGCATGCTATTTAAATAGCTTTGACTTCACTTCTTATCTCAAATGGTGCAGTTCAATTAGCCTGTAAAAAAATGTAAGTCTCTAGGGACAAATCTCACAATAAATCCAATCTATATAAGAGGACACAGTTACCTATTAGAATATTCTTGGTAGTTCCCACTTTCCTTTTCTTTCTCTTTATAATCTCAAACTCAATTCCATCTATTTTCTGAATATGAACTATTATAATCAATATTAATAGCAGTGTCAACAATTTCTTAAGCATCAATTAGGTACCAGGCAGATTACATATATTGTTTTACTTAGTTATCTTAATAATAGTCCAATGATAGAGATAGTATCCATAGTTTTTAGATAAGAAAATGAGATTGAGAAGTGATTAGAAGGTACTGCCATTTATTTAATTGGTGTCCGAAATGAGATTTAACTTTGGCACTTCATATCCAAAGTCCATTTTTTTAAGTCGATTTTTTGTCTTTTTAGGGCTACACCTGCAGCATATGAAAATTCCCAGCCTAGGGGTCAAATCGTAGCTGCAGCTGGCAGCCTATGCCACAGCCACGCCAAATCCAAACTGTGTCTGTGACCTATACCACAGCTCATGGCAGTGCTGGATCCTTAACTCACTGAGCAAGGCCGGGGATTGAACCTGCACCCTCATGGATACCAGTTGGGTTCGTTATGGCAGAACCACGACAAAACTCCAAAGTTCATGTTCTTAATCACAGGGCCTATCCTAGTCTTTGCTGGCCTTTAAACAAAATTTATTCTATATAATTATCCTTTCCTTTAGTTAAATAGTGTAGGATTAAAATGCAATTCTTCTTTCTTTATTATAATTTATTAAAAAAATACACAAAACTAGAGAAAATAATATGAGGTCACCATAAACACTTAATGCCATATGATCTCCTTTCACCCTCAGGGCTCTTCTTGGTGCTCCCTTTGGTCAGACATGATCTGAATCCAGGGGAAAAGGGATCCCAGATAATTAATACAAGGACTGACAACTTTTTTTCTGTAAAGCGGCCAGAAAGTTAATATTTTTGGTTATGTGGGTCCTGTATAATTTCTGTCCCATCTTATTCTTTGTTTTTTCTATATGACTCTTTACTCACCAGCTTTTCCGAGGTATAATTAACAAATAAAATTGTAAGATATTTAAAGTATACAGTGTGATGGTGTGATATACACACTGTGAAAGGATTTCACCCATTAAATGAGCACATCTGTCACCTCACAAATTTACCTTGCGTGTGTGTGTGTGTGTGAGAACATTTAAGTTTTACTCTCTTTAGCAAATGTAAAGTATACAATACAGAGTTATCAGCTATAGTCACCAGGTTATACATTAGATCCTCAGACTTTAATCATCTTATAACTGAAAGACTGTACCGTTTTACCAAACCCTCCCTGTTTCCTCCAGCCCCCAGCTCCTGGCTACCACTCTTCTACTCTCTGTTTCTATGAGTTCAATTTTTTTTTTAAAGATTCCACATATAAGTGATACTATACAGTGTTTGTCTTTCTCTGTTTGGCTTATTTCACTTAGCATAATGCCCTCCAGTTTCATCCATCTTGTCACAAAGGACAGAATTTCCTTCTTTTTGTTAAGGCTGAGTAGTATTCATTGTATATATACCACATTTTATTTATCCATTCGTCCATAGATGGATACCTAGGTTGTTTCCATTCCTTGACTGTTGTGAATAATGCTGCAGTAAACATGGAAATTACAGATTTCTTTTCAAGAAAGTGGTTTCATTTTCTTTGAATATATGTCTAGAAGAGGGATTGCTTGATTATATGGTAGTTCTTTTCTTTACTTTTTAAATATTTTTTAATGCTGCACCTGCAGCATATAAAAGTTCTTGGGCTAGGGGTTGAATTGGAGCTGCAACTGCAGGCCTATGACACAGCCATAGAAATGCGGGATCTGAGCCGCACCTACAACCTGTGCTGCATCTTGCAGCAACACTGGATCCTTAACCCGCTGAGTGAGGCCATGGGTTGAACCTGCATCCTCACAAACACTGTCAGGCTCTTAACCCACTAAGCTGTGACACTATTGCCTGGTAGTTCTATTTTTAATTTTTCGAGGAAAATGTATACTCATTTCCATGGTGGCTGTACCAGTTTACATTCTCAACGATGCTGCACATTGTACACTGTTATATTCTTGACAATGTATAAGGATTCCCTTTTCTCCACATCCTCATCGCATTAATTATCTCTTGTCTTTTGGATAATAGCCATTCTAACAGGAGTGAGATGATATCTCACTGTACTTTTGATTTGCATTTCCCAGTTGATTAGTGATGTAGAGTACCTTTTCATATACCTATTGGCCATTTGTATGTCTTCTTTGGAGAAATGTCTACTCAGGTCCTTTGCCCACTTTTTATTTTGGTTATTTTTATTTATGGAGTTAGCTATTGCTATTGAGTTGTATGCGTTCCTCATATATTTCGGATGTTAACCGCTTATCAGATATGTGGTTTGCAAACATTTTCTCCCATTCTACATGTTGCCTTTTCATTTTGTTGATGGTTTCCTTTTTCATGCATAAGACTTTTAGTTTTATGTAGCCCCATTTGTTCTTTTTTCCCATTGGTGGGAACTCCAAAAAATCATCACCAATTCAGTGTCGAGGAGCTTTTGTTCGTGTTTTTTTCTTCTTATGAATTTTATGATTTCAGGTCTTGAATTTAAGTTTTAATCCAGCTTAAGTTAATTTTTATGTAAGGTGTAAAGTCAGAGTCCAGTTTCATTCTTTTACATATTTCTGTCCAATTTTCCCAACGATGTTTGTTAAAGAGAATAAATTATTTCTCCATTGTATAGTCTTGGCTCCTTTGTCATACATTAGTTGACCATTTATGCATGGGTTTATTTCTAAGCTCTCTATTCTGTTTCATTGATCTGTTCTTCTGTTTTTATGCCAATATCACACTTTAGTACTATAGCTTTTTTCATTTTTTAAAGTTTTATTGAAATATAGTTGATTTACAATGTTGTGATAATTTCTGCTGAACAACAAAGTGATTGATTTATATGCATATGCACATCCATTTTTTTTCATATAGAGTATTACAGACTATTGCGTAGACTTCCCTGTGCTATAGAGCAGATACCCATTGGCCAGTCATTCCATATACCACAGTGTGCATATGCCAATGCCAAACCCCCAGTCCATCCCGCTCTCCCACCTATCTCCTTTGGTAACCATATGTTTGTTTTTAAAGTCTGTGAGTCTGTTTCTATTCTGAAAATAAGTTCATTTGTATCCTTTTTTAGATTTCACATATAAGTGATATTGTATGATTGTTTGTCTTTCATAGTCTAACTTTACTTAGTATGATAATCTCTAGGTCCATCCAGTGTTGCTGCAGAAGACATTATTTCATTCTCTTTTATGGCTGAGTGATACTTGATTGCATCTTCTTTATCCATTCCTCTGTCAATGGACAGTTAGGTTGCTTCTGTGTCTTGGCTATTGTGAATAGTGTTGCAGTGAACACTGGGTGCATGTTTTAGTGCTATACCTTTGTAATTGAGTTTGAAATCAGAAATGTGATGTCTCCAATTTTTTTTTTTCTCAAGATTGCTTTAGCTATTCAGGGTATTTTGGTTGTTTCATAGAAATTTTTAGTTTTGCCATTTCTATCTCTATGAAATGTATCATGGGATATTTGAAAAGGATTGCACTGAATCTGAATATTGCTTTGGATAGTATGTACATTTTAACAATAGCCATTTTTTCCAAACCACGAACCCAGAATGTCTTTCCATTTATTTGTTTCTTCTTCAGTTTTTTTCAGCAATCTCTTATAGTTTTCAGTATTCAGATCTTTCACTTCTTTGGTTAAATGTATTCTTAAGTATTTTTATTACTTTGATATTACTATAAATGGAATTATTTCCTTAATTTCTCTTTCTGATAGTTTGCTGTTAGTGTATAGAGATGCAACTGACTTTCGTATGTCAGTTTTGTATTCTGCAACTTTACTCAATCCATAGATTTAACGGTTTGCATGTGTGCGTGTGTGTATAGTCTTTAGGGTTTTCCACATTTAATTTCATTTGCAAACAGACAATTTTAGTTCTCCTTTTAGATGCCCTTTATTTCTTTTTCTTGCCTAATTGGTGTAGTTGGGATTTCTAGTACTACGTTGAATAAAAGTAGAGTGGCTACCTTGTCTTGTTCCTGATCTTAAAGGAAAGCCTCTCAGCTTTTCACCATAGAGTATGGTGTTAGCTGTGGGATTGTCATATATGGCTGTTAACGTTGAGGTACTGTCAGCCATGTCTCCATTTTCAAATTTCTTATTAAACTTATGCCTGCTGTTTTACAGCATCTATAAATGATTGTTTCCTATAACCATTATTTTATGAGATTTGTAAACCGGTGGTATTTTAACTCCATAATTCTTTCTGCATTTATTTATTTGAATTATTCTGTAAAGACTTTCATTTCCTTCTTAATTTGGTTACCTTGAGGTATAGATCAAACTGAAACTATAGATTATATTGGAAACTTAACTCTTTTCCTTTATCAGTTTTAACTTAGTGCTCCAGCAGTCTTCAGTAATGATCAATGAGCTTTTAAGAAAACATTGCTTTAAAATTTAAAAACATTTATATTTATTTAAAATATAGAGAAAAATCCATAATTAAAAAAAATTTTTATTAAAGTATAGTTGATTTACAGTTTCTTCAGTTTCTGTTGTACAACAGACTGACCCAATCATACACAGTTCCCTGTGCTATACAGTAAAAATCCATAAGTTTAAAATAAAACATACACAGTATATCAAATCATTGCAGCCATCATTCTTTGTGGTCCTTACATTATTCCATTTTAGGCAAATGGGCAGTTTTTAAAAAATTAAAGTGTAGTTGATTTACAGTGTTGCACCAAGTTCTGTTGTACAGCAAATTGATCCAGTTATACATTATATACACTTTTTTTCTCCCTTATATTATCTTCCATCCTGTTCTATCCCAAGAAACTGGATGTAGTCTCTTGTGTTATACAGCAGGACCTCATTGCATATCCATTCTAAATGTGATAGTTTGCATCTACTAACCCCAAATTCTCAATTCATCCCAAATGGGTACTTTTTAATGTTAGCTTCTGTATCTTTTTTGTGTGTTTGTGCCTTAAAACAGTAGAAAATTCATTCTCTTGATTTCTAAGGCCAAGAGTCAATATGTAGGCACTGTTGCACCATCTCCAGAGGCTGCAGGGGAAATTCTATTCCTGGCCTTTTCCAGCTCCTTGTGGCTTCTGGCATTCCTAGTGTTTGTGTTCCTGTCTTTATGTGACTTTCTTCTCTTCTCTGTGCAACTCTTGTCATGTGGACACTTGCCCTTGGATTTGGGGTCTACCCAGATCGTTGTGTGTTCTTTAACTTAGTTACATCTGCAAAGACGCCTTTTCCAAATAATATCACATTCACAGGTTCTGAGGATTGGGATGTGGACTTATGCTTATGCTTCTGAGAACGACCATTCAACCCACTTCAAATGTCTTTTTGTGATTTATTTTGTGATGATCGATTAGTAGAAAAAAATAGTGTTTTTGAAAACTTTTTAATTTAATATATTCAATTTTATCTCTTACAGTATAGTTGATTTACAGTGTTGTGCCAATTTCTGCTGTACAGAATAGTAATGAACCATTCACTATGTTTTTAATGTATTACAAGCTATAATATTGCAAATATAGGAGCACCAATTAACATTTTGCTTTATGTAAACATCACACACATTAAAAGTTTACTAGTGACCTAAGAAACATTAAATTATTAAATTACTGGTAATAACCACATTCTCAGAAAAAAAATGTGTTAGTTTTGCTAGTTCAGTTATTCGGTTTCCTGCTACTCTTTGGTTCTATATTTGTATTTGTGAAGATGGAAGAAGTAAGTAGTTTAAAAAAATACAAGAATGAATCAAAGCATTTTACTCCCATTTGATAACAGGAACTTGAATTGGCTTGTCACTGAGGATTCACTTCTACTGTCTACTGTAAATTTCATAGTCCCATGGTGTCCACCACTTTTACATAATAGAATGGCTTATCCATTCTGTACTAGCACAAAAAAGTGGGAAGATATAGAAGCATCAGATACATTTTCTGTATAACTTTTGAAGCAGAAAAAGTAGAGAAAATGTGAAATTTTTTGTTTGAAATCCTTATGCTTCTGTTGCAAAGAGTTCCCAATTCTAAGAAAACTCTTGATTGTGTTGATTGTATTATAAGCATTCAGACAGAGGCACTTTGTGTTGTCAAAAGCTTCACGGCCTTGATCAGTATCATCACAGTGACTGCAGTGTGGGCTCCTGTGTCCTTCTGATGGCTTTCCTCCCTCCTGTCAGAGCAATATACTTTGGGATCATCTTGTGCATCTGTGCCCTACCTCTGAAATCAGAAATTTCTCCCAGCAACTCTTGTTCCTTTGGAGAGGAAATGCTATTGAAAGACTACAATGTGAGTGTTGGAGATGGTCACTCTCTTGGGTTGTCATTGTTTATAGGCTTTATTTCTCTTAAAAGTAAAGTGTCTGTTGTTTATTTTCTATGATATTGGGTGAACATGTCTTAATTGTCCAGGCACAGTCTGAGTTTATGTCTATTCACCCAGCACAATTATTAATGGTGCCCCTTAAAGATATCCCAGTTTGGGTAAGTTATATGGCCACCCTACTTATGAATGGCTTAATATTTTGTTTTAGTGGGCACCAAAATGATGTTTCACTTAAAATCCTTTAATTTCACTAAAATATGCCTTGGTGTTGATATCTGAGTCAGTTTTCTCAAATATATGGTGTTCTCTTTCAGTATGTAGGCTTCTTTTATTTCAGGAAAGCTATCTTGTTTTACAGTTTGTAAGAATTGTTCTGTGCCAGTTCCTTTGGGGATTCTCACCATACCTTTTGATTTTCTTTGTTCATATTTTATGTCTATTTTTTTACAGTCTTATTTTTCTTTCTTTGATTTCTTATCTTCCCTCAGTCCTTTATTTCTCTTATTGTCTGCTCTCTCTGTTGTCTAGTCTCTTGTGTGTCTTTTGGTTTAGTCTTAATTCTGAGGGTTTTTTTTTTTTAACACTTTTTTCCCTGAACCCTGACAGAACTTTTTCATATCCTTTTGGCTTTCACTCATCTAAATCTCTTGAGATTTTACTTCTAGGTTATTCTAAGTTTTCATAGTTCCTGTATGGTTCTTATTTTTATATTAGCTCTTTTGCAGTGTTAAACCATAGTTTTCATCAGCTTTGTGGCCTTTTTTTTTTTTTGGATGCCTTCAATAATGATTTTTTTCCTGTACAGTGTCCTTATATGAGGTTTAATTGCCATCCTTTTCAATTTCTCTTGTTAATTTGAGATGCACCCTTTTATTTTTTTAGAGGGAGATTCCTGTGGGGTCAGGTCAGCATGGTTTCCTGGAGGAATGGCTCTAAGGCTCCCTTTTCTGTTGTTACCGTGACTTCTTGGAAAATACAGGAGTTCCCATTGTGGTTCAGTGGTTAAGAACTCAAAATAGTGCCCAAGAAGATGTGGGTTCAATCCCTGGCCTCACTCAGTGGGTTAAGGATCTGGCCTTGCCGCAAGCTGCAGCATAGGTCACAGATGCAGCTCGGATCTGGCATTGCTCTGGCTGTGGCCCAGCAGGTACAGCTCTGATTCGCCCCCTAGCCTGGGAACTTCCACATGCTGCAGGTGTCACAGTTAAAAAAAAAACAACAACAAAAGAGGAAAAGAAAATACAGCGTGTCATTTCTACAGTCCTACTTCTTGGGACTCTCTTCTCTCAAACGTTGAATCTGCTTTCCATTTTTCACCACTGTTTCTATGGTGCTCATTTCTCTCTTCTGTAACCACAGTGGTTTCCCCATCCCCTGAGTAAGATCTCATTCCAGAGGGAAATACCATGGGTATTTCTGAAGTTCTTGTGGGTATAAGCTTCCTAGGCTCTTCTGATTTTCTCCTGGATGCTTATGATGTCTTCTTTGACTCATGGGCTCACTAGAGTCTATGTAGCTTTCCTCCAGTTTTACCAACTGGCTTTTTCCATGTTTGCTTGCTGAGGATTGCACTCAGAGTATGGTTACCTCCTTTCGGAAATGAGCATTTGATGCAATTTCTGTGTTTCAAGTTTCTTAAGACCATTGGGATCCTCTTTTCTGTTCCTTCCACTGCCTCCAAAAGTCATAGCCCAACAACTGTCCTGAGCAGATTCTACTGTTGATGATGGTTTGGCATTAATCACGTGTACTCCGGGGTTCAGCGGAATGCCATGTCAGCTCATTTTGTGGAAGATGCTGCCTTTTTATTTTTAAATCTCACCATTCTAGCTTACCCATTTTCTTGGGTTTCACAAGAATATTTAGGCATATTTAAATAGTATGTTGACTTAATGATTTTATTCTGGCTGGGAATTTGAGGTCACTTAAAAAAAAAAACCTGACCTGACACAGTTAGATTTGGAGGCATAGAAAACAAGACAGGACCTCAGAGAATTCAACCCTGTGCCACATGGGGAAAAATCCAGCCTGAGTCAGGAATTAGCTTTCCACACCAGGAATGATTATCTGCAGCTGCCACCAACGCTTAGGCAAAAGAGTGAGAAGGGCACAATTTGTCCCCAGCTGCCTTTCTCCTACCTCACTCACCACAGCACCTGGCCTACTGGGCATGGGGCTTGCACCTTCTGAGCCCTGCTGTTGTGGGTTGTCATGGGGCAGACTGTAGGGGGTGCAGGCCATGTGCCCAGTCAGATTAGGAGGAATTAGGAGTGTGGGAATAACATATACACACTACTGTATAAAATAGATAATCAACAAGAACCTACTGTAGGGCACAGGGAAATCTACTCAGTAGTTTGTAGTAACCTATATAGGAAAAAAGAACGGACATATACGTGTGTGTATGTGTGTGTATATATATATATATATATATATATATATATATATATATATATATATATATGATTCACTTTGCTGTAAACCTGATATTAATACAACAGTGTAAGTCAACTCTACTCCAATAATTTTTTTTCTTTCCTCAGAGCCTCACCCATGGCATATGGAAGTTTCCAGGCTAGGGGCTGAATCAGAACTATAGCTGGCAGCCACAGCAATGCCAGATCCGAGCCACATCTATGACCTATACCACAGCTCACGGCAATGCCTGGATACATAATGCACTGAGTGAGGCCAGGGATCAAACCCACATCCTCATGGACACTATGTCAGGTTCATTACCACTGAGCCACAATGGGAACTCCAATAAATTTTTTTAAAAAATTAAAAACTTCCAAAAAGGAAGAGCTCGAGTTGGATGAAGGTAGAGGGACAGCACGTGTGAGCCCAGGTCTGGGCGGAGGCGTCCACAGGCAGAGCCAGCAGTGGCTCTTGAGGGGTTAATGAAGCAGGTGCCTGAGCAGCAGGAGGCCCCTGACAGGCAGTGGTCCAGGGTGAGGCCACTCAAGCTCCTGCTCGCTCCAGGCTTGCCTACCAGGTCTGCTGCTCTTAAAATGTTGCTCAGCAGGACTGTGTCCTTTGACAACACTGGGAAACATAGTGGAGCATCTCTCTACTTGGAAACTGTTCGTAAGTTTGGTCCCCATTGTTGGAGCTGCCATTCTCGTTATGGTATTTATTGCTGTATAAGAATTATCTCACGTCTAGCACTATTATGATTTGAAAATGTCCACGCTCAGTCTCTGAGGGCAGATGAAAGCCATTCAAAACAAGTGCTCTTAACTACCTTCTCCTTTCCTGAAAAGGGCTCCATCTCTGCATAATCCTCTTCATCCTGCTAGGTCAGAAAAGAAAAAAAGGGGGGGCGGTGGTCTCCTTCTCACCAAGGCTAAAGCTCAAGTATTCTGGAGAAAAACTGTCCAGGAGATGTCCAATGGAAGAACATCAAACATTTCTACCACTTGCTAAATGCTTGTTATTCACCAGGCCCCATGCCATGAACTTCACTCACACTATCTAATTTTCACCAAAAACTGTATGGTTGGGAGTATCTGTAAGGTCTAGTTGTAGGTAACTTAAACCACCCTTGTTAAGTAAGAAGGGATTTGATACAAGGAATTAAGTGCTGACAAAATCATGGGGGTGATAGAGGAGCAGGCTCTAAGCTAGACCTTCAGAAATGACTTCCGGTAAAACACGGAACTCACCCTCCTTTGGGAACCGCTGTCTATAAGATGCTTCTCGTAGGCTGTCATACTGGCGTCAGGAAGCAGGAATACCCTGCCTTAGCTGTGACCCAGGCGCCAAGACCAGCTACCACATCACACCATCGAAGTGGATGCCTTTAATTCCCCCTCTCCTAAGGAGCCATGGAAATGCAGTTTTGGCTTTGAGGCTTCAGTCATACAGACAGGCACACTGTGAAGGCTGGGAATCCCTTTCACTGATGAGGAAATGGAAGAGAGCTTTGACTGGAAGAGCTAGTCATCTTCCAAGAACTGGAAGACCCAGGATTTAATCCAGATCTAATGCATGTTCTCAACCACTTCACTCTTCTGACTGCCTAACGGATCTGTGGACAAACAGGTGTAGGAAAGCCTCGTGTACAAACATGATCAGGACTTTCTCGACCGTGCTGCCTAATTATCAGATATTGGTCCTACCCCATTTCTTTCTCTCCCATTAAACTGCTCAGATGTAGGAGGGATCTTTTAGCACCTCATAACTTATGGAAACCATGGCCCCAGCTTTCAGTCTGCTGTACATGAACAGGTTCAAGCTTTGAATTATACTGGGTTCTTTCCAGAGGTGGCAAATTATATTGCTTCCATTTGTCAGAGGAAAGGAGTTATTTGTGTGGGCAAAAATTGAGTTTGACTTAAGACATTACAATGCAAGAACTTAAGACATTACAATGCAAGGACTGGTTCCTTCTGTAAATGGGCCCAAGAAAGTCTAATGGATATCAAAACTCTCCAGAGCATTCATTCATTCATTCACTTCCTCATTTGTTCATTGGCCAAATATTTACTGAGTGTTTACTATGTCCCAGGAATACAGTGATGTATGGAACACGCACCTCTTCTCATGGTGCTTACAGTCCAGAGGCGAAGACCAACTTTAAATCCCTTTGTTACTGAATCAGGATCGTCTTGCCCAATGCACCGCAAGCCAAAACACTGAGATGCCAAAGATTGCAGCAAAGAGAGGGTTTATTTGCAAGGCACCCGAGCAAGGAGAAGAGAACAAGTCTCAAATCTACTTCTCCCAAGGCCAGGGGCTCCGGGTATTCACTGGATAAAGAATAAAGAATAAAGAAGCAGGGCCTTTTGAGGTGTGGGGAACACAGGAAAGCAAATTTGAGAAATGCGCGATCATGGTTCTGCGCAGGCATAAATATGCTGCAGGCCTCTGCATGTTCGTTCCCAGGGTCACAGAGTGACCCTCACACGTGCCCAATTGAGGGGTAGATGGTCCTATCCAGTCTTAACCAGCTCATCTCCAAATGGATGCAACTGACCCAAAGTTCCTGGACAACAATTCTGGCAAACGTCTTATTGTTTGGGCTACATGCCACTTGGAGGACATGCAAGTCTTAAAATGACCTTGATTAGTGAAGGCAGGTGAACTGGATTTGACTAATTACCCACGGTTTCAACTATGAAGGGTCTAACATAGGGGTGCCATGGGAGTAAGAGCAGAGAGGTGAGCACTTCCAGGAGGAGATTCATCTAAGTGAATGAAGAACAGGTAGAGGAGCAGGGCAAAGAGGAAGGGGTGAGTGTTCTAGTCCGAGGGAGCAGCAATGCCCAGGTCCTGGAAATGAAGGAGAGCAGGATGCATTTGAGAGGGTGAGTCAGGAGCAGAGTAGTTGGATGGGGAGTGGAAGGGGGGAAAGTGGACCGACATGAGCCCTGGAGATGGGTAGGAGGACGTCCTACGTAGACTTGCAGCTTAGTTTAACAAAAGAACCCTTCCACTCCATTCGGTGTGGTCATTTGAAGTTGCTGCTGACTGAGCCAGGTGGACACACATGCTGAACCAGTGAGAAAGGGTCAACAGGTTCATTTTAGGGAAAAGAAGCAGATGCTATTGAAACATACACGCACTGTAAAGATCTTTCTGTATTATGTATATTGTACTTCTGTAAGATTTTGCAAACATGGACTCTGCCAAACTGTATTTCTAATGTTCAGTGAATATTCAGAGCACCAACATAAATAATCTTCTTTTGGGAGTTCCCGTTGTGGCTCAGCGGGTTAAGGAGCCAACCAGTATCCATGAGGATGTGGGTTCAATCCCTGGCCTTACTCAGGGGGGTTAAGGATCCGGCGTTGCCATAAGCTATGGTGTAGGTTGCAGATGTAGCTCCAGTTCGACCCCTAGCCTGGAAAATTTCATATGCCACAGGTGCAGCCCTAAAAAGAAAAAAAAAATCTTTTTAAAAACACTCTTTTTTCGGAATTCCAAAAATCAGGCCTCCATTGTTCAATTGTAGGGGATAACAATTTCCATTTTTAAATAATTAAAATTTTATCTTATATGTTTGTTCAGAAGTTCCCTATATTTTTCATGAAAAGTGGATTATTTCCTAACAATTTTACTTTTCAAATATGCATGTTGTAATGGTAATATTTATTAGTTTCAGAGGAAAAAAAGCAGAGAGTTTCTCATTTGCCAAAGTTTTAAGTTTCAGAATGTTCTAGTGACGGAAAAGGTTCTGGTGGCTGAGAATGTGGTGGAAGTTGTCCCAGTTGTAGGCAGTGGGACAGCTGAAGGGAGAACAGCAGGCAAGTGGCATGAAGTGATGAGAGAGTGGCAGCCACACCAGGCAGTAGTCAGGCAACCACTGACATGAAAAGCCTGTGGCCACAGGGGAGCCCTGGCCCACAATTGATGAATCCCGAGATTACGTCCTTGATTATATGGCTACTACCAATGAGGACATGACATAAGAGCACATTAGGAGACATTCAGGTCCATAATAAGTTGGCATCCAAATGAGTACGGATGGAAGGAATGACATGGAGTGGCAAGCTGCACCAACACACAAGTCCAGGCTGCTTGGGAAGCTGGCTTTCATGGTCTGTTTCTGCCTTCCAGGGATTGAGTAAACTTTTGCTTCTCTCTCTTCTGTCTCAAGTCACCATTCTCTCAAAAAGTATCTAATGATCTCTTTCCAGGTGCCAAACTCTCTGGTGGTATTGGACCAACCACCGTTCATTACATCATTTGACAGCTCTTTATTGAATTCCAATTATGTGCCAGGCAACGTTCTGATCACTGGCAGACAAGACAGACAAGGATGCTGCATTCATAGAGTTACCATTCTGATGGGGAGGACTGGAAATAAGATATTGGAGAGTGATTTAGAAAAGTGCTAAGCAGAGAATTAAAGCCAGGGGACATAATAGTACCATGGTGGCTACTTTAGTTTGGGTGGTAGGAAAAGCTTGCATGGGGAGCGGACATTTGTGCTGAGATCTGAATGTCCTATGAAGATCAGGGACGGGAGAATTCCACACAGAGCAACCGCGAGTAGGAAGGCTCTGTATCAGGAACGATTTTGTCACATTCCACGAAAAGGCAAGTCCTCGTAGCTGGAGTGTAGTGAGGGGGAGAGCAGAGCAAGAACGGCTGGTGAGGGAGTGGAGAAAGATATTTGGAGCTTTAGAAGCAAGGGTAAGATGCTTGATTTTTCTACGTGCATTGAAAAACCATTGGTGATTTTTTTCACAATCATCTATCTTCCCTATCTTTATCTGTCTGTCTGTCTATCTATCATCTATTTCCTTAGAAAATGTATTGCTTCGTCTTCTGTGGCACACATGATATGTTACTGTAGATAATCTGCATTTTGTTTGTTTCACTTAATATGTCTTGGAAATCTAAGGCACTGGGGCTTTTTAAATGTGGAAATGACATAGTATTATTTATATCTTAAAAATACGACTCTAGGAGTTCACACTGTAGTGCAATGGGTTAGGAATCTGACTGCTGTGGCTTGGGTTGCTGCGGAGGTGCACGTTTGATCCCTGGACTGGCACAGTGGGTTAAAGGATCTGACATGGCTGTAACCGTGGCGTGGGTCACAGCAGTGGCTTGGATTCGGTCCCTGGCCAGAACTTCCATATGCTGAGGGTGGAGCCATTAAAAAAAAAAAAAAGACTGGTGGTACAGTATATGTCTTAGTTTGGGCTGCTATAACAAAAATAGTAGACTGGGTGGCTTAAATGATGTACATTTATTTCTCAGTTCTAGAGACTAGGAAGTTCAAGAGCAAGGTCCTGGCAAATTCAGTGTCTGGGGATGCTTCCTGGTTCACAGATGAGCTTCTTTTCACCATGTCCTCAAATCAGGGAAAGGGCAAGTGGTCTTTCTGAAGTCTTTCTTTTTATTATTATTATTATTTTTTTTAGTTTTTTTAAGGGCAGCACCTGCGGCATACTGGAAGTTCCCAGGCTAGGGGTTGAATAGCAGCTGCATCTGGGACCTACGCCACAGCCACAGCAACACCAGATCCAAGCTGCATCTGGGACCTATGCCGCAGCCACGGCAACACCAGATCCAAGCTGCATCTGTGACCTATGCTGCAGCTTGCAGCAATACCAGATCCTTAACCCAGTGAGCAAGGCCAGGGATCAAAACCACAACCCACATCCTCACAGAGACAACATTGCGTCCTTAACCTGCTGATCCACGATGAGAACTTCTAGAATCTCTCTTATAAGGGCACTGATCCCATTCGTGAGGGCCTTGCCTCGAGATCTAATCACACCGTAAAGACCCCATTTCCAAAAACCACTGCACTGGGGGGCTAGGTTTCAATGTGTGAATTTTGGGGATAAATTTGTTAATAAATTGCCTTATCCCAAATAACACACTCAGTCCACTTCTGCATGGAGACAGGATTATGGAATGTGGAGAATGGAGAATGAGTGAGGTAGGACCCTGCCCTCGGGAGTTTACAGTCTTTTGTCTTCGAAGCACATTCATGTGTGGCAGCAGTGTGGTTGCCTGTACACTGTACACTGGCCTCCGACATGGAGCTTTGAAATCCCTGGACACCAATCCGTGGTGTTTCTTGTTAATCTCCGGGTCTCGAGGATCTAAAAAAGGTGTCTGTCACTATAGTTGGTTCTCAGTAAACGTTTGTTGGATGAATGGAGGAACAAGGCTAGGTAGTTTTGTTAATAAATTGCCTTATCCCAAATAACCTGATTAGTGTTTGTGATGAAATATCCAGTGTGAGACCTCTTAGCAAGACACCCTCGTGGGACACCAAAACGAAAACTCATGATTAGAGGGTTTTGTATCTTCTCTTTGGTATGATGAGCTGCAGTCAGAGTGGTGAAGGGCCCAGAAACAAATTCATATGAAATCACTAAGACTGTGAGCGATATTGATGCTGGAGAAGAGAAGACTCAGGGGAAAATGACAGCTGCCTTCAAATATATAAGGAACTGTCACGTGTTAAGAAAGAGTGTGCTTGTTTTCTGTCACTCCGGGCAATGAGACAGGGGCATGAGATTTCCGTCTCAAATACAGAAAAACAATTTTCTCCAGCTACCCAGTAATAGTATAGGTTCCCTTGTGAGGTAATGAGCTCAGGCCCCCAGAGAGAATTCAAACCAAAATTAGATAATAATTCGCAAGGAGAGCTGCAGCAGAAACTCCTAGATTTTATGTAATAAAATAGCTACCATTTATTTAGCACTTACCCTGAGCCAGACACTCTGCCAAGGGCTTTATAAACGTTATCTCATTTAATTTTCATAACTCTATGTAGTAGGAATCGTCTATTTTTAGATGGAGAATCTCAGAGACATTTTTACAAGGGTATACAATTAGTAAGTGGAAGACCCAAGAATGGATCCAGGTCTCTCCTGCTCCAGATCCTTTGTCCTTCACCTTATGGGCTCAGACATGCTCAGGAGATTCCTAAAACACAGTCTGTTTCTCAGTCCTTCCCAGTGAGGTCACAGCACTTCATTCCATTCCATCTCCACGGAGAAACGGTATTCAAAGCCACGGACATTTGCTGGCCATTGTTGGTGGGTGTTCAAGATTATATATAATAGAGAGTCCTCCTGTTTTTTTCTACACAGCTGAATGGAAAGAGCTCTAGGACAGGTCTTCCTGAGAGAAGGTCCCATCATTTCTCTATCTCTTTGGCTTCCTCTAGTCCTACACGACAGGTCCCTAGGTTGGCATCCCCCAGCCCTGCCTGAGAGTTCCTCCAGCCCTGCCTGAGAGTGCCAGCATCGAGCCTATTTCTTTTAGGAATGTTACAGGAGAAACAACCAGTTGACAGCAGGATTCAGATGCTCCTGAGCCCTAATCCTAAATCATCCTGATCTTATTTTTTTTTTGTCTTTTTGCCTTATCTAGGGCCACACTCGCGGCATATGGAGGTTCCCAGGCTAGGGGTCTAACAGGAGCTGTAGCCGCCGGCCTTCGCCATAGCCACAGCAACGCGGGATCTGAGCCGCGTCTGCAACCTACACCACAGCTCACGGCAACGCCGGATCCTTAACCCACTGAGCAAGGCCAGAGATCGAACCCACAACCTCATGGTTCCCAGTCAGATTCGTTAACCACTGAGCCACAACGGGAACTCCCATCCTGATCTTATTCTAACACCTTTAATACAACCTGCACCCTCCGACAGGTGAGTTTCTGCCCATCCCAAGAGTTTGATATTCTAATACCCTTGGGGTATAAGATGACTTCGGCCAAGGATTCAGAAAAAGAAAGTGACAGTATTATGGACTGTATGTTTCTGTTCCTCCAAAATACATACGTGAAGCTCCAAGCTCCAATGTGATGGCATTTGGAGATGGCATTTGGATGGTAATTAGGTTAGATGAGGTCAGGAGAGTGACCTTCCTCCCTTCCTTCCTTCCTTCCTAACTTCCTTCCTTCCTTCCCTCCAACAAATGTGTAATAAATGCCTTCCAACTATCCTGGATGTTGCTAAGTGCAACATTCACAAGGCAGATTAAAAATATCTTTAGATACTTTGTTTTTAGTTATCAAGCATTGAGTTTGCAGAAGATAAAAAGGGTTTTCACTATTCATTCATTTCATCAACACACATTCAGTAAGTTTGAAACATTTTCTGGGACATTGGGAAGGGATGGTTCCCTTGTCTCCAACAGCAGTTATTTTTAAGTTGACAATATTTACTCCTCTCCTTCTCGATCTCTTGGATGCTTTAGAATGTGCCCAAGTCAGCAAACTTGGGTTGCTTTTCTTTTCTATTCTCAGAGAAGTTTTACCCTAGAGGGCAGGGCCTGGCATTCCGGGGCCGGGCTTTCTGGAGTTCGCATATGTTTCTTCAGCTGGTCTTGTCACTGTGAGCGCAGAACAGCAGAGCGCCTGGCTCCCCGAATAAAGTGTCAACTGTGTTTTCGCTCTTATCATATTTCCTACGCTCACGTAGACCCCTAAATGTAGAGAGTCTTTCAACCAGGATGGTGGGTGAATTGTGAAAACAAGGACATGTGAGATGAAGAAAGTAAAGATGCTTCTAACGCTGTGAACCTGTAATTACTGAGAGCCGAGGCCTCAGAGACAAGCAAACGGGTCTATTGTGGACTCACCAATGCAGAAGAGGAGAACAGCCATGAGCAGTTCTTACATCACATCGTGTAAGAACACCAGGAGGGAGAAAGGGAGGATAAAAAAATACAGATGTGTTACCCCATTTGGTCTCCTAACACTTCCAGGAGGATCTGCAATAGGTGAGGATTTTTTTTTTCCTTTTTAGGGCCACACTCGTGGCATATGGACATTCCCAGGCTAAGGGTTGAATCAGAGCTACAGCTTCCAGCCTGCGCCACAGCCACAGCAACGTGGGATCCGAGCCTACACCACAGCTCACGGCAACGCCGGATCCTCAACCCCCTGAGCAGGGCCAAGGATCGACCACCTCCTCATGAACACCAGTCATGTTCATTACCATTGAGCCACAAAGGGAACTCCTGGGTGGGGATTTTTATCACAGAGTGACATTGACAAGTTTGATAATCACAAAACAACAGCAATCTGACAGCTGTTACAGATGACTTCCCAGCTCGGTGAGGATTTACTGCCTAGCTCAGGAGGGTGGCGGGTCTGGAAGGCCCTTCTCCTCTCACATCTGTCACTGAGGTATGCCTTTCTGAGGTCCTGCGATTCATCCCTCTGTCTGGAAATCTACAAACCACTCAGAGCTGGCCTTCTGTCTTAGCCACTTGTTACAGGTCACACCATCGGCTCACACATCCACAGATCGTGCCCAGAAAATATGTCAGCCACAGCCGGGAATGTGTAGAAAAACAGGGTTTTTATTTTATAGCTACAAGTACTTTCCTTGACTCTGAGCCCTCGGGTTTCCCTAGAGCAAGGGATTTATGTGGTGATATTTGAATATCATCAGCCTGGATAAAAGAGTGCTTTTATCCAGTTTAATTAAGTTATTGTTCCCTCTGTCACTGTTCTGGTTCCCAGAGACCATTTAATTTGTCCTTCTCAGACACTGCTCAGGTCAAAACTCTTTCTGTCTGAACTGTCTCTCCCCTTCAGTGTTCTAAGCTGAACAAAAGCCAATTCACAGCCACAGCAAAGCCAGGTAGAGGCCGGTCCCATCCTAAAGCTGGTCAGGACTTGGTGACAGTCTGAATGTGCAGCCCAAAAGAAGGGAGGAGTCAGAGGTGACTCTTGATCCCAGATGCCCCGGGGAGTGGTCTCTGCATCAATCAACACAAAGGATAGATGCGGCAGACACAGGTAAGAGGAAGAAGAGCTGGCTTGTGGAACAAACATGGAAACCTGTGATGTGTTAAGTTTGGGACTCAAGTATGAACTGTGGGCCAGACAACCTTGTAGAGCCGCAGATCTGTTGTTTAGAAATAGATCAGAAAGAGAGATTTGCGGTTTATTTGCATAGAGGTGATGGTGGATGCTCTTGAATTTGGGTGTCTTTTGAGAGGAGACTGTAGAGAGAGGAGAGTCAGTAAAACTTGGAGTAGTCCCCCCGGGCACATGAAGGAAGGACTGCAGAGGCTGAGGATAAGCCGAGCTCGTACCAGGTCACTGAAGACCAGGGATAGGAGAATTCCGGAATGTGCCGATCAAATGTGAAAGGGGTTCGTGGGTTGTGAATTAAGCGGAACAAAGAAGGTACTGAAAAGTTCACGAGAAAGAACATAAAAGAGCTAGAAAGAAGATTTAAGACATTCATGACATTGGGTGTCCCTACACGAACCCAATATATGTCGCAAACAAAGTGAACCTGCAGTGTAACCACACAGGAGGAAACAGAGTGACACAAACTCCCAGATATATCACCGGGGCATGGCATGACGGTCCACATACCTGGGACACCGCAGTGACGATGGCCTTGTTGAGAAGGGCCACAGCTCAGATAGGACGTGAGATGGGGTCACAGAGCACGATTCTTTACCGTGATGTATGTGCTGATATCAAGGGGAAAATTCCATAGAGAACATATCCTCCATAGAGAGGATAAAAACATGCCATAGGATAGAGGTACAGCTGCTGATGGAGTGTCTACAGAAGGCCTGGGGAGAAGCAGCAAAGATATGATGCCTTCTAAGGCAAGTCTCAGACGGGGTACACATGGAGGTGCTACAGAGGGCAGGGGGCAGAGTTTCCACTTCTGTGGATTTTTGCTCCTAGTTTCATCATCTTATTGAATATTAGGACATTTCTTGGAGTTCCCTGGTGGTGCAGTGAGTTAAGGATCCTGCATTGTCACTGCCGTCCCAGGTTCGATTCCTAACCCAGGAACTTCCACATGACGCAGACAGGGCCAAAAAAAAGGAAAAGAAAAGAAAATTAGGACACTTCTAAAAGGTAGAAGAATAGGCTGATGCTGTGATGATGAGTCTGGGTTTAACTCCTACCAACAAAGCAGGCACTGGCCAGCCAAGCTCCCTGCGGCAATTACCCTTCTCCACATCTCAGCCCACACAATTTGAGCATCCTCCCTTCCTGTGGGGGTGGAGCTGGAGCTGATCTTGGGGTGTGTTTGCTGATGTGTAAGGTGCACTTGCTTTCTGCCAGACCTAAGCCTCCTGGGTCACCACCTGGAGGAACCCTGTCTGGGAAGGAATCCAACAGAGAGAAGCAGGGGTGAGAGATGGAGACATGAGTCTCCTTTTTTTTTTTTTGTCTTCGTCTTCTTTTAAGGCCTATAGAAATTCTCAGGCCAGGGATCAAATCTGAGCAGCAGCTGTGACCTACACCACAGCTCCAGCAGCGGGAACTCCTGGAGACACCATTCTGATAGCTTCACTCAACATGTTGATCTAGCCTTCACTTTTTTTTTTTTTGTCTTTTTGCCTTATTTGGGCCGCACCCACATCATATGGAGGTTCCCAGGCTAGGGGTCTAACAGGAGCTGTAGCTTCCGGCCTTCGCCACAGCCACAGCAACGCGGGATCCAAGCCATGTCTGCAACCTATACCACAGCTCACGGCAACGCTGGATCCTTAACCCACTGAGCAAGGCCAGGGATCAAACCTGCAACCTCATGGTTTCTAGTCAGATTCGTTAACCACCAAGCCACGACGGGAACTCCTAGCCTTCACTTCTTGAAGCATAAAGTACCTGAAATTTCTCATTTAAATGAGCTGACAATATCCACCCCACCCCCCAACCCAGCCAAGGTCAATTTATATGTCATTCCTGTCATTTGTAACCGAATGAGACCTAACTAATATGGTTTTTTACTTGGTCTTCCTGATTTTAATTTTCTGGCCCACCTTCTACAAGGTTGTCAGTGTTTTCTTTCTAAACCATAAATGTAACAATATCGTTGCTTTGCTTAAACCCATCTAGAGGCTTCTCAGTAACTCTGAGTCAAGTCCAGACTTCCTTAGGTGTTATATAAAATCTGTTATTATCTGGTTTCAGATGATGCACCTCTTGCCACTTCCTTCCACCTCTCTTAAATTCTAATTTAAATGACCCTGTACTCTTTCATTTTGAAAAGTTCTATTTGATTCTTTTCCAAACTCATCTGCCTCAACGTGATATTATCTTTCACTTTAATAGCTGTTTTAGCCTCTAGTTCATAATTTTGTGTTATGGGCATTTTCAGCAGGAGTGTTTTTCTCTGTGCAAACCCTGTGCTAGGTTGTAGACGCTTCCTTCAGAAGAGTTATGTGTTAGCTTCTTGCCGTGTTTTGTGGGATCTGTCAGCTAGGACCAGGTTTGACGTTAACTTCTTTTCTCTGGGTTCTTGCACTGTGGAGATACGGGTAACTTTGTACTGTGTCTATGCATGAAGCACAAAATTGGGGTTCTTATTCTCAGGGGTGATGCTTTTCTGCCCATATACTGTCTTGGATGGGCAGACAGTTTCTCTTTTGCGTCCCCAGGTCGGTAGGTAGAGTTTTATTAGTTTCCTTTTCACAGTCAGGGCAGTCCTTTGAGGCTCTGGTTTTATGCCGGGGTTACTGTTCAACTGCCCTCCCATCTTGGGATCATGCTTCATGTTCCTTCATGGGCATTAAAGCCCTAAACCTCAAGGTCGAGAGCCAGTGTTCTCATCTGATACCCCCAGGCTAGAGCAATGTCAGAGCTTCTTAATTCTCCAGCTCTGAGCTCCTTTATTTATAGCACATGGGATTCCCTTTCTTTCTTTTTCTTTTTAAAAACATGGCTGTTTCTTTGAAACCTTTTTTCTGGAGTGTGTATATTTAACTAACATTTCAATTTATTTGTAGCCGAAGAAGCATTCTCTCGTGCAGCACTTTTTACCCTATTCTACATCTGGAGCCAGGTCACATTACTTACCAGTTGCTCACCAGTTTTCCTAAGTTCACTCACTCCACAAACATTGTTTCAGTGCATACTTTGTGCCAGGTGCTGTTGTAGGTACTTGGGATGCAGCAATGAAAAAAATTAGAAAAACTCTCCCGAGCTCCTGAATCTTACCTTCAGGGAAAAGGAAACAGAAATATGATGAATTAGAGCTACGCAGATAAGTATGAATGGGTCTCAAAAATGCAATTTTATTTAAAAAAAGCAAGCTTCAAAATAATATGTACAGTAAAATATTCTCTTTATAAGGTTAAATACTTTATTAACTTAGTATTGTTAATGGATATATCATAGCTAGTAAAGTAAAATTATGCAGAGGAAGGAGAAGCACTATGTTCAGAAAGTGGTTACCTCTGAAAGGAAGGAAGATTGAGCCCAGTTAGTGCAACACGGGGCATCTCATCTTCCTCCCTAATATTTTAGGTCTTTTTTTTTTTTTTAAATGGCCAGCCCACAGCATAAGGAAGTTCCTAGGCCAGGGATCCAATCTGAGCTGAAACTGTGATAGGCTCTGCAGCTGTGGCAAAGCCAAATCCTTAACCTACTGTGCTGCACCAAGGATTGAACCTGTACCTCAGCAGCAGCCTGAGCCCCTGCAGAGACAGTTCTGGATCCTTAACTACCAGGCCACAGTGGGAACTCCTAGATCTTTTAAAAAATTGTATATGTCTATCATTAATAAGTCTACAAATAACAAATGCTGGAGAAGCTGTGGAGAAAAAGGAATCCTCCTACACTGTTGGTGGGAATGTAAATTGGTACAACCACTATGGAAAACAGTATGTAGCTACCTCAGGAAACTAAATGTAGAACTACCGTATGACCCTACTCCTGGGCATACATCCGGACCAAAAAATAAATACTCCTGGCTGGCCAGTTTGGAACGAAAAGTTTTGGAAGTGCCCATAGACCTTTTCCACCGGTCCACTGCATGCTTACTCACTATATTTTCCCAGAGTGGTAGAAATTCATGACTGCTTCAATAGCCAAAAGAAATGGACTCTTGGCACCACAGGTACTTTCTCTCATTCTTTAATCAAAACACTTAAGGCCCTTAAGTTACAAACAGGTGTTTCTCAAAGCTTATGAAACCTATCAGAACCCCATGGGACTCCTGGGCTGAACCAAAGACTGTGTCTCCCATTGCTTTTTAGGAAATAGGCCTCATTTCAGCCTCCTTGACCTTCCTTGAGTTCAAGCAGTTGCTAATCAGGGAAGGGAGGAGATGCAGAGACCAGAGAGGAGCAGTCAAAAGACAATAGTGCAGCCTTGGGGTAGGATCCTGGTCCCTCCTTAAGAAATATAAAGAAGGATATCTTTGAGTTCTTCTGCAGAACTAACCCCCCCCCCATCAAATGGAGGATGTTAATGAAGCATTCTTCATTCAGGAAAGAAGGACCACCAGAACCAGTCCTGGGACCACTTAACACCAGCTTTGAAAAACAATGCCAGCTCACTTCTACTCTGATCCTTATCTAAGGCCCTATTTGTCACTCCCAAACTCTAAGACCACTTCCTATTCTCTGGAGGGTGGGGGAGGCAGTCTTTAGGACATGACTCTACTTCGCCTGGCAAAGCAATAAAGCTGTTTTTTTCTCCTTCACCCAAAACTCTGTCTCCACGTTTCTATTCGGTACCTGTGGACAGAAGCCGAATTTTGGCAACACTAAATGTAACAGGTTCTAGAATCTCAAGGCTCTAGAGATTCAGGCGTGAATAAGGCAGGCCAAGTTCAGCTGTTGCAGCACTTACAGTATAATTGGAGAAAAGAAGCAGGAAACCATGATTAACACTATGTAATTTCAGATAGGAGCTAAGCACTATGAAGAAAGCTACACAGGGTGATATAATCTAGTGACCAGGGGGCATGGGCTAAGATCAGAAACATGTCCATCGCCTTCATCTCAGGGAGGTTTCACAACCCCTCTGTGACATGGGAAGGGCACATGTTATAATCTCCATTTGAGAAATGAGAAGCTAGGCTGCAGAAAGATTGAGCGACTTCAAGAAAGTCATATAGCTAGTCACTTCTGAGAGAGCTAGGATGCAGGTCTGGTTGTCTGACTTCAAACTGGGTTGCTTTCTATCATGTCATTGAAGAAATAGAAATGGTTGTACAAATTATGGTGGGCCTGTCTCATGGAATATCATGTCATCGTTACAAATGATAATTATGAGACTGGTGATTATTATGTAACATTAGGGAAAGATGCAAAATACAAAATTACATGTATGCCATGGAAAAGAAAAAGAATTTCTGTCTCTATAAGGACTGGAAAGTGACATACAGAAATGAGCATAGTTCTTGTATTGAGGTGTTTCTTTTCCTGGTTTCCTAAATTTTAACAAAAATGAGTTTGTCACCAAAATAAGTCACTGGATAAACAGTTATTTTGACAATTTAACTGTAGCATATACAAGTAAATAGTAGTTTCTATAAAGAGTATATATATATATATATATATATATATATATATGAGTTTATATATATTTATAAGAGTTTATATATATTCATATATTCGCCATTAAAATTGCAGTAGTAACAAAAAAAATCTGTTGAAAATGAAGTTCAGGAATTCCCTGGTGGCCCAGTGGTTAAGGATTCAGCCTTGTCACTGCTGCCACTTGGGTTTGATCCCTGGCCTGGGAACTTTTGCATGCTGTGGGTATAGCCAAAAATAGAAAAAAAATGAAGTTCATAGCAGGCAAACGACTAATTACTTGATCCTCAAAAATGAGAGTTTATGAAAGACCAGCCTCCTCATGGAGAAATCACCTGGGTCAGAAAGGAAACTCTCAAGGACTCAGCCTTGCAAACACATAAACAGGCCTGGGCGAGCCTGTCTGTGCCCAGAATAGGCCAGTCCCCTGCAGGACACACACAAGTGATTCCTCACTCTGGGTGCATAGATCAACAGACTTGCCAGCTAAAGTCTCTCACTGGCCTCGCTGGGAAATATCTGGGTGCCCTATGTAGTCAGAGATCTGATGGGACACAGACAGGGGTCCACATGTGTCATCTCAGGACAGCTTTCAAAGGGGCACAGGCTATAGGGACACCACTGAAGAGAGTGGGTAGTGCATTGGCCGGTCACAGAGGGAGCCATCCCACCCCCAGGCTGAAGGGCCAGGAGCCCCGAGGAAGGGCTGCCCTACAAGAGATGGGGCCTTTGCCTCCCCAGGAGGGAGCTGGAGGGTTAAATAACTTCCCTTCCCACCCCTGCCCTGTGTAGCCTCTTACCAGTGTTCTCTGATGGCTGAACTCAGCGGGTAGCAAGAGGTCAAGGGTGCTCCTTGGTGTGACCCTAACTGGTCAGTCTTATGGGGCGTAGACAAGGGTGGAGAGTGGATTTGGATGAGCCAGTTCTGCCACCCAGTGCATGAAGAGGTGGGGAAGTTTCATCCTGGCCCCTCCCTTCTTTACAGCTCCCCTCCCTCCTTTGCCCCCCACTTCCTCCTCTAGGACCTGGGGTGGTATAGAAGGAAAAGCAAGCGTGGCAAGACCCTGGAGTCTAAGATGCACAATCAAAGATGCATAATCTCAGAGTCCCTTATGGTGTCAGGGACTTTTCCAAATCCATGGCCTTTGTGTCTCTGTGAAGAGCAGAGGCCCTGGAGTCAGACTGAGTTTGTTTCTTGGCTCTGCAACTTACTCTGTGATTCTGTGCCTCTTCCCCCACTCCCTTCACTTGTCATTCAAATCCATTTATGAACAAAGTGTTTGAAGAGTGCTCAATAGGTGTTAGCAATTTCTGTTTGGAAAGGGGGATTGTCATACCTATTTCACAGTGTAGTGAGAATTAAACAAGGTAAAACATATGAAACATCTAAAGCTAATAGTGTAGAATATAATACCACCAGTGCCACAGGCTTCCACTTCTCCCGTTCCTCCCTCTCTCCTTCCTTCTTTCATGTCCATTAAGCAAATAATAAAGGAGCCAGTCACTGACCAAGGCACCAAGGAACCAGTGGGAAGGAGGTAATAAAGTCTTTGTGACTCTGGGACACACAACCAGTGGGGACTTTCAGATGATAAACAACCACCAAGTCAATGAGCAAGGTGATGCAAGTGGAGCAGATGGAAAAAGCAACTGGGCTAGAGAGAGTTAGTAAGCACTTGGGGACGAGAACTACTCAGTGTGATCAGGAAGGTGTGCCTGGAGGGAGGATTTGAGCAGAGATGTGAATGACAAGGAAGATTCTGGGATGGGAAGATGGGGATAGATTATGGAAGGATGTAGGCTGAGAGCAGAAGTACCTCATCTCTAACACAGCAGTGAGCTTGGCATGTGCAAGGGCCTGGGAGAAGGCCAGGGTGTCTGGAGCCCCAGAAGGGATGAGGCTGGAGAGGTGACAGGAGCTGCTCATTGTAGAGAAGGAAGTCAAGGCATGTCAGCATCTGAATCCGGTTCTTAATCTTGTTCACACGTTGTCAACATGAGTGTGAGGATGAAGGTGGTACAGGAAGACATCTAGCGCTGTTCTCAGAAGAGTACTGTCCCTGAGGGCTGACACATAAGGGGAGTACTTCCTAAGAAGGGGCCTGAGAGATGAGATGTGAAAAGGAGAAGATGAGGATGCAGAAAGCTGGAGAAGGGGCGTTCTTCGTAGGAAGCGAGGAGCACTTGGACACAGAGCAGGGAATAAACACCTAGAAAGTTTTTGCAGAAGAGAAATAGTCTGGACGTTAGCACCTAGGGTAGGTGCTTGGAGTTGATTCTCAGATCCAGAGAGCAGATTCGCAGGGCTAAATGAGATCGAGACCCTGGCCCCGTCTTCAGTGCCCATTGTGTAATGACCGTCAAGTTCGGCTGAGGTCTTTGGCTGGAGGACAGAGGCCATTGTGTGCCTACTGGGTCTCTAGAGGTCTCTTGTACCTTCAGGTGATCCTCAAAATGAGCCAGTCCCCACCCAGAAAAGGCCAAATCATCATGCTTTCAAACCGTAAGTGAGGATATTAGCTGCTGGTCTCACGTGGTGGAAAGGGCTTGGACTCAGAACCTAATTCTATCCCTCTGTTTAGCTTTTTGAACTTCTGCAAACCACTTCATGTCTCTAAGTCACAGTTTCTTTATTTGTCACCTGGAGACATTACCTACTCCCCAGGACTGTTGAAAGAATTCAGTGAACTGATGTCTAAAAAGCGATATTTCCATTCCTTCCGCCTCCACACTTTGGTGCCCATTTACAGTCTACAAGTAGATTTTGAAGCTTTTTGGATATCCTATGATTGTCGGTCAAAGAGGCCAAAAAAGGCATCTGAGAAGAAGGTTTCCTTTGGATTAAAACCGGCCAGCAAAGTAAGTGCCTCAGTCCAATATCCTTCCTGTAGGTCAGATACCCAAAAGCAACATGCTTATTCTCCAAGGCAACGGCAGATGCTTATGTCAATAGAAGGGAGAGGGTCAGACGTTTGGAAACAGAAAACAAAGTCGAAAAGCTCTATTTGGCCAGTGAATACTGACCTCTGGACATTTTAAAGCCCCCAAGTAGAGGCAGCTCATTTTCTCTGCCTCAGAGAAGCTGTTTTTCCTGTGGGTCTTGAGGCTGAGTGCCCCCCCCCCAAAACCCACAGAATAATAGGATCTGTGATGTTGGTGGAGCGAACAGTCTATGCATTTAGATGAAATATTTTTAGTCTGTTCATCTCAACTGGAATATTTGTGTAGATTTCTCACTGCACAAAATGTTTCATTCCAACACCAGCTTGGTGGGTCGCAAAGGTGAAAGCGTTCATGATTAATTCTGTTCACAAACACACTGGAAAAAAGAAAAAGAAAGGCCCTGGCGTATATCAGCATTTTAAAAGCTGTGACTTCGATTCAATTTAATTATTTCCTCCCCACGGCTTTAAATTGAAGGGCTTCAAAATCAAGAGTTGCTGCTCATAAATGTAATTACTTTCCCCTAGTAGAAGAGAATGAGTTCAGAAATAAAGGGCTCCCGGGAGGAGGCGGCATGAGGAGAGAGAGCAAAGGGCGCTGAGCATCTGGAATCCTGGCTTATAGGCCAGGTCTTGTGACTGCCAGTGTGGTCAGCTCTTCCTCGTTGCCTTCATCTCTGGATTATTAAAAACAGGACAGATAATCTCTAAAAGCTTTTCTAGCACTAAAAATTCATGTTTTACAATTGTGGCAACCACATTCAGGGTGTCGCTCTTACCCAGAGTCATGAGTCTGGCAGTGTTCTGGAGTGCTAGAAGGAAAAGAGGATTGGACGTGTTCTCTGCTTTCTTGACTGTGACCTTGGGGAACAGTGAGGACCTCCCTGAGCTGCACCTTCCCACCTGAATGACAGGAATCAAGGTACATTACCCTGGCCCCCTTGGAGAACTGCTGTGAGGATCAAAAAGCAAAAGCAAAAGAAGGTAATGAAGGAGTTCCCTGGCAGCCTAGCAGTTAAGGATTCAGTGTGCTCACTGCTGTGGCTCAGGTTTGATCCCTGGCCTGAGAACTTCTGCATGCCTTAGGTGTGGCCAAAAAAAAAAAAAAAAAAAGGTAATGAATGCAGGACAGTTCAGCAAAGAACACTCCAGAGAGATTGGGAAGTTGAAGGTCTCTGAATGGGGGTGTGAAGTTGGGACTGGGGTGGAGGTGAGTTCACAAGGATGTAAGGAAAAATAGCAAATGCTACCCACCCTGCTGAGACCCTCAGGAACTGATCCACTGTTCCCAGCATGGGTACTAGGCTTGGCCCAGAGCAGGGCAGACTCAGCCCCACACTGCTGTGCAGAGGAAAGGTGGCAGGCATATGGGACCAGGGGAGGCTGCATGGCTGCATGATCAAACCATCCTTGTACCTGACAGCCACACGGAAGATTCAAAGTAGTTTCCTCATGAGGAAGTGAGTTTTCCATGTGGTCTACACATATCTGGGCCCCCTGCAGTCAGTGCTTAGGGTTCAGAGCCAATTATATTGCTTACTAGACTTCTATCTCCACTCAGTAATCTTCTCCTTTATCTCCAGGGATATCTAGGTCAGATCAGGTTGATGAACATCATAGGTACCTTGGGAGTGAAAATCACAAGATCAAGGATAAATGTGAAGGATGTGTGCAAGGATGAATAGGTTTTTACTCTTTTCACACCTTCTCCATCTTTTCTTCTAGTTACAAGGAATTCTCTGCTCTTTATATTAGTCTTTTGTGGTTTAATATGGGGATACTGTGATTCTTCTGGATGGGCTACACGATTAGGCATATTCATGTAAACAGAAGTAAGAGTCTGGACCACTAGGGCTCTAGGCTAGCTTAAGAATATTCCCCAGGGCAGCACACTGTCCTTCCTCACAGGGACATTCTTCTCTGCTCACTCTGGAGCCTGTGGTGTTGTTTGTTGTGGGAGGTGATAAGTCCTTTGTGCTCTCTGATCTATCTCTCTACCTCACTATTAAGTACTGTCCTGAGTCACAGTCTCATCTGTCATAGGATGGAGACTGGGTGGCAAGAATAAAAAGGCAGGTGTGGACTATTCTGCACTCATTATCATCAGGGCAGACACTATCGGTTGCCTACTCAGGCTGCAGCCCCTGTTTCTCCTTTGCAGGCAGAACCCCGATTTTGCCCTGATAGCCAACCCCCTCAGGGAATCCATGTGCCCAGGGAAGGGGATCTTATCTCCAGCTCAAGAATAACTTCTTAGTAGGGAAGGCTAATGTTGGCATATCATTCTTCCTGCCAGTGAGTGGTTTACATATGGCATATAACCCAGTCCTGTCCAATAAGATAAGGGGTGGGGATACTCCTGGGAAAGTTTCTCCTTGTTCTTCTCTTGGACTTTGTAGTATCCACTGTGCTCTCTGGAGCTCCAGCAGCCGTGCTGTGACTACCAGGAGAACTGGCGCAAGGACAAAACTGATGCACTAAGGATGACAGAGTGGAAAGCCAAAACAGACTTGGGTCCTTAGGGATGCCATCAAGTGCCTGAAACCCCCAGCCCTGAAACCATACTATCTTGGGTTTTCTTGGCTTTTAAAGCCAGGCAAGTGAGAGTTCTGTTTCATTTATAGCCAAATGAACTGGATTTACACAAAAATTGGCACCAAGAGAGGTTGTCCACAATAAGGAAAAGAGGAACGTGGGATCCATTACCCAGCCTGGCTGGGGCCAAAGATAGTGTACTAGGCACTTTAGGTGGTGGGATGAGAGTAAATCATGGCACAGGGTGACAAAAAGACAACTAAATTATTAGCCGTGTTCAACTGAAACAGAGTGTTCATTGAAGACAAGGTTTGGGACAAACAATTGGTAGCTACCGCACAACTTTATAGAAGCTTGAAAGAAATCATTTTCTGTAGACCAGGATGATTGCTTCCGTTTGAGCTGAACAACTTTTAAGGCAGAGAATGTCAAGCTCAATTTTCTAATTCAGGTAAAGACTGAAAATCATGAATTATCGAAGTCTAATTATCTATGGTTGTTGAAAGACTAAAATCAAACACCAAGTTTGACTCTACAGATTGCTGAGTTACAGAGTCATGGATATCACTGCTTTCCTAAGTCTCTTGTGTGACACTGAGGGCATGCATTGGCAAGAAGTGAGCTCCCAGCAAAACACAGACCTATGGGAAGAGTTGGATGGTGTATTAGTCTGGGTTCTTCAGAGCAAGGATAGGTAGATAGATGATAGATAGAGAGATAGATCAATAGAAACAGAGAAAGACAGAAAGAGAGACAAGATGGGGGGATTGATTTGTTATAAGGAATTGGCTCACTTGTTTATGGCGGCTGAGAAGTTCTAAGATCTGCAATCAGCAAGCTGGAGGACGAGGAGAGCCAGCAGTATAAATTCTAGTCTGATTGAGGCACCAGAAGCCCCATGTCCCTGCTCAAAGACAGGCAAAGAGAGCGAATTCTTGCATGCTGAGCCTTTTGAGTCTATCCAGAGCTTCAGTGGATTGGATGAGGCCCACCCACATGACAGAAGGCAATCTGCTTTACTTGGCCTAACGATTCAAATGTTGATATCCAGCAACACTCACAGACGCACCACAGAATAATATCTGACCAACTAACTGGGCACCCTGTGGCCCAATCAAGTTGACACATAAAGTTAACAATCAGAGATGATTCATAGTCCTCCAAGCCCTCAGTTCCCCCGACCCTTCCTTGCTCTGAGAAGCAGCCCTTTATCCCTCCCAGATGAAGCTGTTTTTTCCCTACTGTAGGCTTTGCAACGACCTAGCGAGGAGCCTACTCTCCTATTTCCCAGTTGCACCCATGTCTCCAGCCCCTACCAGGTTCTATATCTAGAGTCAGAGCCCAGAACCTATCAGCGGGCCAATTACAAAGTTAAACCCAGGAAGAGATGATTTCCATGCCAAACGGAATTTTAGGAATTTGCTAAATATTTCTTCAAAATCTAGTAAAGATCAATGGCAAGGAGTTCTGAACATACAAGATCAAGGAAACAGAATTCTAAATGAGACTGAATTTGTTAATATACAGGAACCCACCAGAGATTCTGAATTCAGTCTTTGGCTCAATGTATTCAGCCTATTTGCATAGTGGCATAAAACCTAGACACCACAGTGGGCAATGATAAATGGAAATAAGTTGCCAAAAGTTCCTTGTTATAATGAGAAGGAAGAAATTCAAAGGCTAAGGGAGACAAAAGTGTTAGAATGGATTTATCTAGAAAGGTTCAAATCCACACCCTAACCACATGTTCCCTGAGCGGACCTGGAAATCACTGCCTTCACCAAGGCATTCTGCATTGATAAGGGTGGCACTTACATCTTTAAAAGCTGCGTAGAGGCTGTTCTCTGTTGGCCAGGAATGCTGGCTTCTATTTTCCCTGTGATGTTTGAAGGGAAGTTATATACTGAATCTTAAGTAGAAAGAAACACAGCAAGGAATTTTTAGAGAGACTGAGACTGATACAGCCACTGTGGGAAAAGAAGAGAGCTGATTAGAAAGATATAGAATATTAAGATTGTTAGAAATAAGGCACCAACATTGGGAGCTCGATTGGTCTTGGAAGATACGAAATGCTAGTGGCACCAATGCACTTGGTTTTGTGTATGTATGTGTGTGTTCTTTCCTAGTAGTAGCCAGCAACCTAGCTATAGGAGGTGAAAAGGAGACTACTTAGATTTTTCTGTGGTTGGTACTTTCTAAATCTACACAAATTCACAAGGGGATAAGGGAGTTAATGGCATTGAAAGAGTTTGAGTCTTGGTTCACGGGGAATAGGCTAGACTAGGAGGAGAGAAGCTGGGGAAGGACTGTCAGAAGGAGGTAGAAGGAAGGAAAACATTATTCATCTTGATGAGACTGTAAATTGAAGATTAGATAATAGAATGGCAGAGACTGGCTAGCCAGTTACCAATGCATTTCTTCTTTCTTCTAGACCACAGGTAGATTATTTTTTCCTGTTTTTCTTGCGAGCATGTGTCTTGAGTTCTGGCCAGTGGATATGGATGGGAATGTTGTGCTCTAATCCATAGACATTTCCACATGCGATCTGCCATGCCGTTTTCCTTCTTTGTCAGCCTTGGAAGACAGCTGTTGAAGATAGTGGAAGGAACCTGCATCCTTAAATTGCTCCTTGAAGTTCCTCCTAATCAGGACAAGCCACCTTGGGTTTTAAGAGAGCAAAAAATAAATTTATATCGCAAAACAGTGACATTTTGTGTTTTATATATTATAGCAGCTAATGTTTCCTAATATAGCTTTTTTTTTTTTTATAGAGGGAAAATTGTGATTCTCAGGATACTCCAGAGGTGACAGGGCTCCTGTCGATAACAAGGTCCAGGAAGTAGCCACGTAGTTAGAGGGGAGAGGAGACGAGTGTCACTGGAAGGGAGAGAGAAAAAACCTGGGAAATTAGGCTGTTGAATGTGAACACAGATATTAATATCATCCAAGGTGATGACAGGATCAGTGGAAAAGTGTGAATCAGAGTAATCTGATATCAGCTAGTGTTTATTGAGTGCTGACCATTTTGCCTTTGTTATCTCCTTTGATCCTTACAACCACCAAATGTGGTAGGTATTGGGAGTTCCCACGTGGCTCAGCGGGTTAAGGATCTGGCACGTCACTGCAGTGGCTCGGGTTGCTGCTGTGGCAGAGGTTTGATCCCTGGCCCACAAACTTCTGCATGTTTCAGGTATGGCCAAAAAATGTGGTAGGTATTACTATTAGCCTCTCATAAACCAGGAACTTGAACCTTAGAGGAGTTGAAGAGCTTGCCTAAGGTTTCCAGCTTGAACTTGAACTCAGTCTATTTGATTTCAAAGTCCAGGAGTTCCCGTCGTGGCTCAGTGGAAAGGAATATGACTAGTATCCATGAGGACATAGGTTCGATCCCTGGCCTCGCTCTAGGCTTAAGGATCCGGTGTTCCTGCAAGCTGCGGTGCAGACTGCAGACACAGCTCGGATCTGGTGTTGCTGAGGCTGTGGTGTAGGCTGGCAGCTACAGCTCCAATTCGATCCCTAGCCTGGGAACCCCCATAAGCCCCAGGTGTGGCCCTAAAAAGACAAAAAAAAAAAAGTCCATACTCTTAAGTACTACATTGAAGTTTACCTGAACACCATGGATTTAAGCAGAAAAAACGATGCCTCTATGTCATAGGCCAAAATGTCTCAAAACATTGATGCAAAAAATCCCTGGCCAAACATAGTCGTGAAGAAACCTAATAATTGTGAATAGATCGATGTCTTTACATTAATAACTACATTGGTGCAGACCCCAGAGTCTAGGCCATACACACATATATATGTATATACTAAAAAAATGCATATTAATGAATATATATTTATAAGATATATAGATAAATATTTATTAATTTTTAACCCAGAAATTATATCCTAAGATGTATACTCCAGAGAAAGGATTTTATATGCATTATAAGAATGTCAAAAGTGAGGTCTCCTAGTAAGTTTCTGGTCTGGGCCTGTTCTCAGATACTAGACATGAGAGAGGATCAGCCTCCTCTTAGGAAAACTGAGGCATCCTAATAAAACATCTGCTGGAATGGAAGGCCATTTCCTACTTTGATTGAAGTACATGCAACCAGGGCCAAGATATCATTCAGAAAGTAATTTTGAGTCTGCTGCAATTCAAAGAGAAAAGAGGAAAGTTGAGACTCCTCAATTCTTTACTGTAAAGCAAGGTAATGGTTATTGGAGGCTAGACAAAAATACCCATTTGAAAGTCTTAGATTTGGCAAATTTAGCCTCCTAAATTTAGGGATACACTTCAATATGAAGTAAATGAAACATCCAACTACATACATCCATGTACCTCATAGTTCTGGGGTCATTAGTTCTATAGACGTCTTCCTGAAATGATGACTTTGGTTTGATCTAAAGCCTCTCTCAATGGTGATAATCCAAGAATAGTTCCAATAGGTATTAAAAACCACTGGTAGTTAGGAGTTCCTGTTGTGGCTCAGTGGATTAAGAACCCAACTGGTATCCATGAGGATGCGGGTTCCATCTCTGACCTTGATTAGTGGGTTGAGGATCCAGCATTGCTGCGAGCTGTGGTGTAGGTCACAGATGCAGCTCAGATCCTGTGTTGCTGTGCTTGGGGTATAGGCCAGCAGCTGCCTCTCTGATTCCACCTCTGGCCTGGGAACTTCCACATGCCACAGGTGTGGTCCTAAAAAGAAAAAGAAAACCCAAACAAAACCACTAGTAGTTCATGACGATAAAGCCATTTCATCAGCATCTAAGAGAACTATTAACTTTGTTCCCTGTTGAAGGTATATGCGCATCCAGGTCATCTTCCCTGCCCCACACAAAAAAAGAAAAAATCAAATTTTTAATGGACAAATTAAAAAGAAAGTGGAATCAGGAGTTCCTGTCCTGGCTTAGTGGTTAATGAACCCAACTAAGATCCATGAGGATGCAGGTTCGATCCCTGGCCTTGCTCAGTGGGTAAGGATCTGGCGTTGCCATGAGCTGTGGTGTAGGTTGAGATGTGACTCAGTTCCCTCATTGCCATGGCTCCGGTGTAGGCCGGCAGTTACAACTCTGATTTGACCCCTAGCCTGGGGACTTCCATATGCCGTAGGTGTGGCCCTAAAAAGCAAAAAAAAGAAGTGGAATCAGAGCATATCTTTCTTTTGTCCCCCTAGAAATGGCCTGCTCTGTCAAATAAATTTTCTTTCCAACTATCAGTCTCAAGGTCGTAGACTGGTGTAACTTCATTATGCATATCAATCATCAGCAGTATTAATAGCCAATAGTGTGTGGTGAATACATGTAACTTAGTCCATAACTGAGTCTTACATACACAGTCAAAGGCCATTAAAACATCTTTCCACACAGAGTATGTACACACAGTATCTGTGCATGCATGCACAGGCTTTTGCAATGGTAACATGCCTACAAGCCGTCTTCCTGAAGAGCACAGCCCTGGTCCTTCTGTAATTTTATTTATTTATTTCTCACATTTTAAAAAGTTTTGTTGAGGTAGAGTTGATTTACAAGGTTGTGATAATTTCTTCTGTCCAACAAAGTGATTCAGTTATACATACACATGCATCCATTCTTTTTCAGATTCTTTTCCCATATAGATTATCATGGGATATTGGGTAGAGTTCCCTGCGCTGTACAACAGGTCCCTGTTGTCTAGTCATTCCATATGCAAACATCTCCTTCATCTAAATCCACCAGGAAGCTTTTTATGAATCTCTTAGCTGCAGCTATTTCTGAATACTCTTCTTTAGTCCTACTCCAGAGGAAGATCAAGGTCAAGGAAGGGAAGGTCAAGGAAGCCATGACTGGGTAGAACCCCCTTGTTCTGGTGCTTCTCTAGGTAACTGTAGTTCCCAGGTTCCCTGAGTGTGAGTCTTTAGCCTGTACTCCAGTTCCTGGCATCTACTTTAGACCTTCTTGTCATCAATAGCATAGACTCACTTTTCTGTCTTATCAGCCAAAGGCCTCCCACTCAACTAACCTTTGCACGTCCTCCTGGTTCACACTTCATCTATGCTCCTGAGGCCAGCCTGGTCCAATGGTTACTCACGTCAGCTGAGAGGCTCCCATCCCATCCCATCCCGCCACATTTAGAGGAGCACTCATCACTCTCTTGTAGATATTTACTCTCTGCATGGATAGTAGACCACGAGCTTCCATGTTTGTCTTTGATTCTACCAGCACAATCCATGATGCAGAGGATCAAGTTCATTCTTTAAATAGCCCTGGTCACTAAGGGAAGAAGGTATGAAGAAAATCACTTATATCATTTTTATACTCTAGTTGTACACTTGTCAGCTGTCAGGGAAGGCCAATCAGGTTGATACTTCATTCACTTATTAATACCAAGTGCTTATTATGTGCAAATCTCTGTAAGTACGATATAGAAAATGCATTTGTTTTCCTTTTCTTTTCTTTTTTGCTTTTTAGAGCTGCACCTGCGGCATATGGAGGTTCCCAGGCTAGGGGTCAAGTTGGAGCTGTAGCCACGGGCCTACGCCAGAGCCACAGCAATGCAGGATCCGAGCTGCTTCTGCTACCTGCACCACAGCTCAAGGCAGCACCGGATCCTTAAGCCACTGAGTGAGGCCAGGGATCAAACCCAAGTCTTCATGGACACTAGTCGGGTTCATTAACTGCTGAGCCATGATGGGAGCTGCTGTTTTTCTCTCTTTTACTCATTTTCTATTGACTCCAAGCAGAATTAAGTTGAAGGAAAAAAAAGAGAGGAAGAAAATCCTCTGTGAGTGTGTGTGGGGGGGAGGTCTGTGCACTAAGAGTAGGCTCAACCTAACTTTCCTCCTTGAGGTCCCTCCCCTGCCCCCTGCCCCCAGCCCCCTGCCCCTAGTCCCTGATTCCCAGTCCTCTACCATCTTCTCTTCAAGCCAAAGAAGACTCAACCTTTAGATGGGAGACTGGAAAAGATGGCCTTTAAGGATCCTCCCAACCAGGAGATTTTCAAATTCTGTGAATAAGTAATTTTTAGAGTCGTATAAAACTAGTCCTCTTTTTCAGCAAGCATTGATGATAAAGGTTTGGGTGCTTAAGCAGCACTTCCCATAGGAGTATCATGTGCTTAAGACTGCTGTATCCTGGAGTTCCCGCTGTGGTACAGTGGGTTAAGCATTGTCCCAGCTGTGATGTAGGCTGCAGTTGTGGCTCAGATTCATTCCCTGGCCAGGGAACTTCCATATGCCATGTGGGTGGCTGGAAAAAAAAAAAAAAAAAAAAAAAACAGAAAACAAAATACTGCTGCTGTATCCTAACCCTTTGCTGTATTACAAAGCCAAGCTTATTTGCAATAATACCTTTGGGGGGAGGGGATAAAGTTAAAGGGTTTCACGTATATGTGCAGTGACTAGAGTCTTTAATCATTGTCAGTAGTCATTAGTCTTCTATCTAGATGATGATTCTCTTCGGAGGAGGGCATGGTGAGAAGGACTTTCAAATTCTCCATCTCGTTCACTCTTCTATTTTCTATTCTCCATGCAATACCCTGGCCCAGGGTGTGCATGAAGCAAGCCTTTGTTGGATATACGATCCCTAATTAGTCAGCTAGGGAATATGCCATGCTTACTTGAATTAATGAATGGTGGTTATACGAGCTGGGAGTTGGTAGGAAATACCCGCCAATAACGTTTTTAGCAGACATGGACAACAGCCTATGGCTAAGACTGGCCTTATGAGCACTGTAACTTCTGAAGCCAAACTAGGGACATGGGTTAACAAGGAATGTTTGAGCTGCTCATATGGAAGATAAAACTTGCACAAGAACTTTCTCTTCCTCCCACTGCACATGACAATTTCCCTGTGCGCCTTCCCATTACAATAGAGGAGCCATCCTCTCTTCCTATCAAAATTCAGCCCCTTCACCTGTGTTTGGTTTTCATTTTCCCCAGATTCTCAAGAAATGCATATTATTATAACTTGTATGTTAAATCTTGTTCTCTTTTCACTGTTAAACATGCTTGGTTCCGATTTATAAAAACAAAGCAAAACCTTCTCTACCCCATGATCTCCTTGATTTACTTTTACTTTGCAGCCAAATTTCTAAAGAGTTCTGCAGACTTGGTGTTCTCACTTCCTCCTCTGTCCTCAGCATAATCTGGCTTCTGCCTCCATCACATCCGCAAACAGCTCCCGTAAAGTTCGCCATTGACCTCTCCGTGATTATCCCCGATGGATGTTTTCAGTCTTTACCTGTTTAACTCAGCATCATTCAGCACTGTTGACAACCCCTTTCTTTTCCTCTGAACTTCTGCAACTTGATATTCTCCTGATTGTCCACAGATCTCCTGGCCACTCCTTCTTTGTCTTCTCTGCAGCTTCCTTCTCCACCAGGCCACGAATTATCAGAATTCTCAACTCCCCATTCTAGCACCTCCTCTTTTTCTGCTCTGTGTTTTCTTTCTAAGCCAGTGGTTCTTAAATGTGGCTGCATCTGGGGAATTGCACAGGGGGCCTTAAAATATTGATTCTGGGGTTCCCTTCTAGAGATTCTATTCAATTAATTTTATGGACAGTCTGGCTTTTGGGATTTTTGTAAAGGCTCCCAGAGGATTCTGGAGAGCAGCCCAAGTTGAGAATCGTATCTCTTGGTTGTGTCATCCCCACCCGTGGCTTTAATAATGACTTTCATTCAGATGACTCAACAGTATTTATTTCCATCCCAGAGACATCCCTGGGGTCCTGACCTACAGAATCCACTGTTTATTTGGCATTTTCACTTGGGTGCCCCAGAGGAACCTCCGCACCTTCCCAGGCTCGCCTCACATCACACTGCCTCTTGCCCTTCATTCACACTGATCTTTTCATGCCTCAAATCCTCTTCTGCTCTAGGGCCTATGAATTTCTAGCTTCCTACTCTTCTCAATTTTCTAGCTAACTCTTAACTATTCCTGTAGTTCTTAGTTCTCAGGCCATTACCACTTCCTCTGGGAAGCCTTTCCTGGCTGCCCAGATATCTCTCAACAGCCCCGAGTACCATCCTTTCAAAGCACTAATTACAATTATTTTTTAACTCTTCTGCAAGAATATTCATTTAAATTTGTCTCCCTTACTGGGCTGAAGCTTCACATACTTTTCGTTTACCATCTTACCATATTTTGTAAAATGTAAGATGCTGATTATAAGATGAATTATTATTTTATATGTTACTAAGAAAGGAAAACCACTGCTGTATAAAATGAAGTCTTTTTTAAGAGAAATATGGGCTTTATTTAGATTTTACAAAGCAAAAAAAAAATGTGTCAATGAAACACCATTTTATTGGAGCAGCACACAGTGATTAGTCCATAATAGACATTTAAGTATTTATTTTAAGTTTAGAGAAGAATTCTTGGAGTGGAGCTTCTAGTATGATTCAAGGGTTTATGGAGAAAGTAGGAAAGCTGTTTGAAAGTTGTGGAATCTAGTTCTTGGATGCAGTGATTGCTCAGAGTCAGCTCATAATCCAAGATGGCATTTTAAAAATAAGATTTTATTTAGGAGAGCAGTTTTATATTCATAACAAAATTGAGCAGAAAGCACCCAAAGTTTCCACATACTCTTTGTTCTCACACATGCAAAGCCTCCCCCATTATCAACATCTTCCACTAGAGTGGTGCCTTTGTTCTAGTTGTTGAACCTACATCGATACCTCAGAATCACCCAAAGTCCATAATTTGCGTTATGGTTCACTCTTGGTGTTGTATGTTCTATAGGTTTTGATTAATGTATAATAACATGTATCTACATTTATGAGGTCATACAGAATAGTTTCCTTGCCTTAAAAATTCTCTGTTTTGCTTATTTTTTTTCTCTCCTCTCTAACCTCTACTGCAACCATTAAGCTATCTACTGCCTCTAATTTTGCAAAATGATATAAGGTTGGAATCATATAGTATACAAAGCCTTTTCAGATTGGTCTCTTTGACTTGTGTGCATTTAAGTTTCCCTTATGTGATTCCATGGCTTGATAGCTCATTCCTTTTCAGGTCTGTGTAATAATATTCCATTGTCTGGATGTACCACATTCATCTGCTGAAGGTTATTTTGGTTGTTTCCAAGTTATAGTATTTATAAATCAAGCTGCTTTAAATGTCGGTGTGCAAGTTTCTGTGTGGACATATGTGTTTAACTCCTTTGGTTAAATACCAAGGAGCATGATTGCCTGATCATATGATAAGGGTATGTTTAGTTTTGTGAGAAATTGCCAGACTTCTTTCAGAGTGGCTATACGGTTTTCCACTCCTATGCAATTAATGAGTTCCTGTTGCTTCACATCCTCATCAACATTTAGTGTTGTCAGTGTTTAGAATGTGACGATTCTAACAGTTGTGTAATGGTATCTCTTTGCTGTTTTAATTTGCATTCCCTGGTGACACATGATATAGGGTATCCTTTCATATGCTTGTTTGCCATCTCCATATCTTCTTTGGTACAGTCCAGCTCCTTTGCCTATTTTTAATATGTTTGTTCACGTTTTTATTTTTAAGCTTTCTTTGTATATTTTGGGTAACAGTCTTTTTTATCAGATTTGTCTTTTGCAAATGTTTTCTCCCAGTCTGTGGCTTGTCCTCTCACGCTCTTGAGGGCATTTTTTTCCTTCTCTTTTTGGCTCCTTGTTCAAGTTCTTTAGGTGTACATTCTGGAAGCTGCTTGAGAGAAGTATTATCCTTGCTTTTGATTCAGTGTTATCCTTGTTAGTTGCTTACTTGTGTTCAAGAGTTCTTTTCCCACTTGCAAAATGTACGCCGTGTCAATTTTGCAGTTTTTTAAATAAAGAGGAGATATCTTTTGTGTCTGGGTCAGGAACGTAACCCACTAAAGGAAGTAATTTGATGCAAATGACAGTGGCCCAGGAACTCAAATTGATATAGTCCACCCCCCCACCTCCACCCCACCCACGTCCTTGCTTATTTCCTCAGGAAGCAACACATTTTCAAATGCTCTGGCCAGGACTGACTGATGTCCGAAAACAGAATAGGAGTTCCCATCAAGGCTCAGTGGTTAACAAACCCGAATAATACCCATGAGGATGTAGGCTCGATCCCTGGCCTCACTCAGTGGGTTAAGGATCTGGTGTTGCCGTGAACTATAGTGTAGGTTGCAGATGTGGCTCAGATCCCAAGTTGCTGTGGCTGTGGTGTAGTCCGGCAGCTACAGCTCCAATTGGACCGCTAGCCTGGGAATCTCCATATGCCGTGGGTGTGGCCCTAAAAAGACAGGAAAAAAAAAATCTCTGAGCTATGAGTCCTTCAGCTTTTCCATCCTGGGCCTCTTAGTCTCCCTGGAATAGCAGCCTGCTTAATTAACATTATTACCATTTATGTCCTTTTAATTTCAAACTATAACTTCACAAAAATTGGAAAGAAAAGAGGTTTGAGGTCACCTTTATCTGAGAACAAATGGCATCTTGTTCCCACCAAGGTGCAAATCAAATAGAAGGCATATTTCAAAAGAGAAAAGGCTATTTCATCTTCTCAGGGACTTCGAGAAAAAATAATCTGTGAATTAATTTCCTTCCTCTGTCCTGGAGGAGAGAGGAACTAAGTCAGATGTAGGATGAGGAAGTGAGATGCTTCTGGGTCACGTCTTCCATGTGATTTCATTAGTCTGGTTGAAGTGAATTACCAGAATTTTGGGCATTCACCTACTCAAATATAAAAATGAAAGTGAGGAGTTCCTGTCATGGTGCATCAGAAACAAATCCAACTGGGAACCATGAGGTTGTGGGCTCGATCCCTGGTCTCACTCGGCTGGTTAAAGGATCCGGTATTGCTGAACTGTGGTGTAGGTCAGAGACACAGCTCGGATCTGATGTTGCTGCAGCTGTGGTGTAGGCTGGCAGCTGTAGCTCCAATCAGACCCCTAGCTTATGAACCTCCATATGCTGCGGGTGCAGCCCTAAAAAATAAATAAATAAAATAAAATAAAAATGAAAGTGAAATCCTAAGTCAGTTGTATTTGGGGTCAGTTGTATTTGGGGTCAGTCCTGGCCAGAGCATTTGAAAATGTGTTGCTTCCTGAGGAAATAAGCAAGGACGTGGGTGGGGTGGAGGTGGGGGAGTGGACTATATCGATTTGAGTTCCTGGGCCACTGTCATTTGCATCAAATTACTTCCTTTAGTGGGTTACGTTCCTGACCCAGACACAAAAGATATCTCTTCTTTATTTAAAAAACTGCAAAATTGACACGGCGTACATTTTGCAAGTGGGAAAAGAACTCTTGAACACAAGTAAGCAACTAACAAGGATAACACTGAATCAAAAGCACACACACACACACACATATACATGTGTGCGTGTATATATATATATATATATATATATATATTTTTTTTTTTTTTTTCCTTTAATGAACCATGCTGACACTTTCAGCATTGAGGACAACGAAATCTAGACTCATTGGTGCACTGACCATGTGAAAGTAAGAGCCCACGTTACTCTTTTTATACAATAAATAATGCATATGATGAGCTTTGGAAGTGAACAAATAAGTGCCTTCTCCTGATTTATCATGGTCCAACTCAGAATTTTTCTACTTTAAGATGGTGTGAAAGTGATACACACTCAGCAGAAACTATGCTTTGAATTTTGAAATTTTCCTGGCCTGGTGGTATGTGGTATGATCCTCTCCTGTGATGCCACAGCTCCCAGCCAGCCACATGATGGTCACAGGAAATAACCAACACGCTCGCCACTATTCTAGAGCCACACAACCATTCAGTTCTACTCTTCAGTACAATATTCAATAAATTACATGAGGTATTTAATGCTTTATTCTAAAATAGGCTTTGTGTTAGGTGATTTTGCCCAAATGTAGGCTAATGTAAGTGTCTGACATGTTTAAGGTAGGCTAGGCTAAGTTATAGTATTCAGTAGGTTAGATATAGTAAATGGGAGTTCCCGTCGTGGCTCAGTGGTTAACGAATCTGACTAGGAACCATGAGGTTGAGGGTTCGACCCCTGGCCTTGCTCAGTGGATTACGGATCTGGCGTTGCCGTGAGCTGTGGTATAGGTTGCAGATGCGGCTCGGATCCTGCATTGCTGTGGCTGTGGCGTAGGCCGGCAGCTACAGCTCCTGTTAGACCCCTAGCCTGGGAACCTCCACATGCCGCGGGTGCGGCCCTAGATAAGGCAAAAAGACCAAAAAAAAAAAAAGATATAGTAAATGCATTTTGGGCTTAACAATATTTTCAATTTATGATGTACATTTTGGGACATAACACTGTCTTAAGGAAGATCTAGAACTGGTTTCCATCTTTTAAAAATTTAACCTTTCCTTCCCTCCCCTCCTTCCTCTCTCCCTCCTTTCCTTCCTTCATTCCTTGGAGGAAGGCTAGGGGAGAAATGCTGTCTGGCAGAAGAAGGACAGAGGTTTCCTGTATCGATTTTCTACCAAAGTACCGCAGACTGGGTGGCTGACACAACAGCAATGTGTCATCTCAGAGTTCTGGAGGCTGGATGTCTGAGGTCTGTGTCCTCAGGCTTCGTTCCTCCCCAGGGCTGGCACGTGAGGAAGGATTCATTCCCTGCCTCTTCCCAAGCTCCTGCCAACCTCAGACATTTATTCCTTGGTGCGTTGGTGGCCTTCTCATTGTGCTTCTTCATACTGTCTTCCCTCTATGCATGTCTGTGTGCAAATTTCCCCCTTTTAGGAGGGAACCAGTCATACTTCATCAGGAGCCACCCTGCTCCAGTATGTCCACATCTTAACTAACCACACCCACAACAACCTTATTTACAAATAGGACTTCAACATGAAAGGGCAACAATCTAACCCATAGCAGTTTCCAGTGAGGAACCCGCACACCTCTATACGTCTTCCTCCATGGGTTACATTATGCTAAACCCATTGTAAGTTGAAAATATCACAAATCCAAACTACATTTAATACATCTAAGCTACCAAACATCGTAGCTTAGCTTAGCCCACCTTAAACCTGCTCAGAACATTTACATTAGCTGACAGTTGGGCAAAATCACCTAAGACCCAGCTAATTTTATACTAGAGTGTTAAATATCTCATGTAATTTATGGAGTGCTGTACTAAAAGTGAAAAATAGAATAGATGTTAAGTATATTGGCCACTTGCCCTCCTGATCGTACTGCTGACTGGGAGCTCAAGGCCACTGCCCAGCCTCCCCAGAAAGGACTGTACTACATAGCCCCAGAAAAGATGAAAATTCAAAGCACGCTTTCTACTGAATGCCTCGTTACTTTCCCACCATCGTAAAGATGAAAAACCTTAAGCTGAATCATCGTAAGTCAGGGACCATCTGCCTCTCCCTGGAATAGGTTTCTGCTGCTGGAGCTTCCCCAAAGGCTGCCTTGTAAGGCGGGTGACCCAACCCAGGAAAGTGAGGGCTTGCTGATGCCTGGAGGGCGGGTTCTGATGGGGAGAGCATGGACTTAGGGACATCTGACTCCATGGCCTTGCAAGTTAACACAAGTCATTGAAGAATCATATGGTGCTAAGAGCCAGGTAACTGTGTGCACGTGGAAAATAAAACAAAGTCACGTGAGCTTCCCAAAGGGTCCCATTCTCCCCACTGGGCCTCCCTCTTCTGTTCCGCCAGGGTCACCTTCCTGCGTAAAGCCTCAGCTCACCAGCTTTTGCCTCAGGCTCCTTTTCTACTGGAACCTAGGATCAGTAGTCTGCTTGGCAGGGGAAAAGGCTCTTTTTTTTCCTAGAACATTTTCCTATTTTTTTATAGCCATTTCTTGTCATTTTTAAAGCTCCTCCCTCCCCCTTTGGGCATGGAATCTCATTCGCAAAATAATTGCTTTTGCATTTTATTTTGGATAATTCACTGAGTGGAAAATCAAAGATACAATGTTTAGGCAACACATTAGTATTCATGGAGTGCTTTTTTATGCTTCTCATTACCGAATACATTTTCTGCTGAAAATCTTCCATCGTGCTCCCCAAAGATGGCATTATTTTGAAGCTAGGGTGAGTAGAGATAAAGAATTGAAAAAAGCGTTTTGAGCTGGTTTGTGCATCCCCACTTCCTTCCCAACCTTGGTCTCTCAGATCCCTTCTAAATACCTAAGAAACTTAAGGGCACATTATTTAAAGAGAAATGTAGTTGATCTCCTCAGGCTCAAAGGATTTAACAGAAAACCAGTATGTGCAAAAAACAAACAAAAAAATGCAGTTATTACCTCTGACAGGTTGCCTTTGTCAAAGTGTGATGTGCATGGGGACAGGACTCAGCCATTCTGACTGATGTGGGTTTATAATTAATGGGCATGTGGCATGTGAAGCTTAAAACGCCATCAATGAGATGTGACTCATAGCCAACCATTTCATCTCTGGGCCTCAGGTTCTTCAGCTTGTAAAGTAGGGACAGAGGAAGCGTGTGGATAGCTTGTAAGGTGCTTCCTAGTAGTAACAAACTGTAATTTAAACCCTGGTCCACTGAGTGGGAATAAGCAGTCATTGCCATTTTATACGTGACTAGATCTCCAGCTTAGAACTTTTCCGAGCATAGATTTGTGAGGACCAGAGGGGACATTCTTACTGTCTAAGTCTGTAGAAGGTGCCTGTTTAGCCTGATGGGGTCCTCTTCCTGGGGATGAGGTGTCGCCTAGTTAAAGACTACAGAGCTGGCTTCTCGGACTAGTAACAGAGGAGAACCACAGCCAGACCTCAGAAGAGTTATAACTTGGGAAGGAGGCCATTTCAGCCCAGGAGCATTGCCAGGAACACGGGAGCTAAAAGAAGAGACCCCAAGTCTCTTCAGCATTGGAGGACGTCTGGGTTCTTGGCACCCAGGCAAGGAGCATGGCACTGAATGTGGACAGGAAAGTCACACCCTTACCTGGACACTCCCAGAAGTCTTCTGAGGACAGAAGAGAGGAGTAAGGTGGCTCTCTGAAACCCTGCACCTTTAAAAAAAAAAAAAAAAAAAGGTGCTCTTAATTATTTAGATTGAACTAAACTTAAGACCCTCTTGACATTTATTTAAATTTCTCTTCTCTGCTTGCCATCAGATTGTCATCAGATGAGGCCTGTTTGTGAAGACACCATTAGCCATAGACCAAACCAAGAAACTGCATGTTCTTGGTGCATCTGAGTTGTGCTATAATTTTGTGAGCTCCAAACCTTAGGAAACCCACCATATATAAAAGAGATAATGATGGGTGGTCTGCAAACAGCAGAGATGAATAGCTTTGACCTTGTCCCTATTAAACCCTGCAGTGCCCTAGGGCACCTCTGAAGGACAAAGATTTAAAAACACTGGTATTAAGGGATCTGTTGACCCATGGCCCCTGGTGTCAGTCCTGATCTCCTAGTTACTACCTCTATGGCTGCAGGCATGTGACCTAACCTCACTGGCAGGCCTATTGTGCCGCTTTTATGAGAGGATGAATATATTTAGAGCACAAGCTGAGGGCTGCACACATACATACATAAGGGGGTCAGTGACAGCATCCCATTGTGAATTATGGGAAACGCCATGGTTGGTGCTTCCGCAAATTACATTTTATTCACCTTGGGACCTTACCAGCTCCTAGCTGATATAACCGAAGAGCTAAAACTCTGGGAAAATCAATTTATTCTTGGCAAAAAAAAAATTCAGCATTTTGTCCTCAAAAAGAAGTTTTCATTTCAAAAATAAAAATGAATCCCACTACATTAAATTTACCATGAGCAAATATTCCTGTAGCCTAAGCAAATGGCAAGGTTTGAAAATAATTTCCCTGTCACTTCATTTTATGCTTTATCACTTTGCAGTAGTGAAGGAAATGATCTCGAACACCACCACTGAAATCTCATTTCTTAGCAGAGTTGCTCTCACACTTCCATTGCAAATTTCTCAAGAGATCCTCAGACTACCCGTAAACAGTGCTCAGTTCTCAAGCACAATGGAGATATCTAGGTAGGTTAACAGTTGCACTTCCAAGTAAGTTCCTAGTGCTCAAGAGGGTAGCATGCGACGGTGGATAGGACCCCAGGGTGTCACAGAAGTCTTGGCCTGGCTCTTCTATTGATAAGTGACCTTCTTGGAACAAGGTTTATTGTCCTCATTTATAAATAGATTGTGATATCAACTTCTCAGGCATTTGTGATTTTTTAGTACCACAAGTAACATTTAAGACAGGAAATTATAAATTATAAAATTTTATTAACTTTTATCGCCTAGGTGATAGTCATGAATATACCATCAATGGTGCTCAACTCCCAACGCTATTGCTAGTTAGGATCTACAATGAAGTTCTCTGTGAGTTCATATATCCTAAGGGCTTTGCCACCATTTAAGGTTCAGGTGCATTTATAAGATGAGGATCAAGTGGGCAACCATCACTGCACATGCCTGAGCCTCCTTACTTTAAGACAAGTGCAAGGAGAGGGGGTTTTGGCTTTGGAGGGAGAGGGGGCTCTGCACTGCTTGCATCTTCAGCACCGCTCTCTGCAGATGGCCCGGAGACATGTTATCTAATGCTGTAACTAGGCATCAGATGCCTTTATTAAACTTAGTTTGTGTATTGAAAGTTAAGGGGGACAGATCATGTTTTGTCCATCATTCTGTTTGCCAGCATAATCCCTAGCACAGAATAGGTATCAAAAATAAAGGCCAACCAGGAGTTCCCATTGTGGCTCAGAGGAAAAGAACCTGACTAGTATCCATTAGAACACGGCTTCAACCCCTGGCCTCACTCAGTAGGTTAAGGATCTGGCATTGCTGTGAGCTGTGCTGAGAACTTCCGTATGCCACATGTGCAGCCCTAAAAAAATAATAAATAAGTAAATAAATAAATGCCAAACGAGGAAATAAAAGAAGTCCAGAAAGTTTAAAGCATTTCAAATTTCCATTAATCACTACACCAGACCAGGTTTGTACATCTTTCTTAAATAGCCCACTTCTTTGTTTGTGTGTACTTGTTCTCAGTGTCCCAAACACAGACTTTGGATTTATCCAGCAACCTTTGGAGGAGACAAAACCTACTCCAGGTGCATTTCTGCCATAGCAAGATGTGATCGAGATTGAAACTCTATGTTTAATTTTGTTACCAGTCCCTAATTGCTACTTAAAAACAATCTGTTTCCTTTTTCTGAATAGCACCTTGCAAAACATTTTACTATTTTCCCCATAATAAAAAACCTCCCCAGTAACAACAACAACAAAAAGCCAAATTTTATCTTTTATCCATGCCAGCAGGATCCACGTGGCCACCTCACCCTGCAAGGGACAGACTGTGCAAGCATGTTAGTGCTGGACCACCAGCTTGGACCAGCCCCCTGCTCACTGAGGTGGAGCTTCTTAGCACATGTACAGTCTTCTCTCTACTTGGTGATGCACGGTGAAGGATGAGTGTGTAGTTCTCTCAGGAAAGTTGACCTAAAAATGATAAAAATATGGCTGGTGCCACGATTAGTAAATTGATTGAAAATCATGGGGAAAGAGTATAAGAGAAAGAACAAGAGACAGAGCAAACCAAGCCATCTCTTTTACTTACTGCGTTACTAGAGAAGACATGCTTTTAGGACTGTTAGTAGTTTTTGTTTGTTTGTTTGTTTTCTTTTGTTTGTTTGTTTTGCAGACTTCCTTTCAAACTTAGCTTCTTCTCTCCTACAATTTTCCTTTTCTTTCCTTTGTTTCTTTGGAGAATTAGGAAATGAAGTTGGGGACAGGTGTATTGGGATTTCCTGCCCCAGTGCCTTTCCATGGAGAGTTGGAGAGGATGGAGAGCAGGCTGATCTACAAACCAGGAGGAGGCTTTCCTGAATTCAGAATACACCTGGACCTGGGAAGGAGGCAACGGGAGGTCTCTGGCCCCGATCAAAGACCTGGGCTTAAACAGTGAACTCTCTTGCCTGTTTCGCAATACTTCTTTCCTCACTCCCTGCCAGAAAAGAAGGGAAGAGGGTAGAGTCAAAGTTGGTTGGTTAAGGTCAAGGAAAGCTTTATTTGGAGAAATGGAAAGGTGTGGTCCTGAATCTGGACTCAGAGGTCTTATCAGGTGATCTTATCTTTGCTTTTGTGAGTTTCTAGCCTCTTGGAATAAATACCATCAACCTATTAGCAAGTGGAAAATTCTCTAGAGGAATTGGGGCTCTCTGACATCTTCATATCAAGACTTTGCTTGGTTCACTGTATTTCTACCCAGTGCTTAACACTGAAGAAATCATAAGACTCTTTACTTGGATTTACATAATGATACTCAAATTGCAAAAGGAGACTATAAACTGCCTCTATGATGAAAGGATATTTAAGATGTCACTGGATGGCAAGTAGATAGTTCAAAAACTAAAGGGGAGAGAACTGTAAGCCAAGGTGAATTTGATGTAGCACCTGACCACCAACTCTTGATCTTCTGGCTCCCTCTATTTCTAGCTGGTTCTCCATCTGCCTATGTGTATTGACTTCCCCTATTAGGTTATCAGATTCTTTTTTTTTTTTTTTTTTT